>CM072537.1:12907500-14107500 GCA_036898165.1 Silybum marianum | reverse complement strand
ATTACCTAATGCTAACAAACTATATATCCCAATATTAACAGTCAAATTTAATCTAATGAATATTTGATTTGATTTTGTTTCTTAATCCAAAGTCATGACCATAATGAATGAACTTTATCATCTCCTATATATATCTGAATCATAATAAATTAATAATGATAAAATATCTATAAATATTTGTATTATTTCCTAAAACAAACATTGATTATGGCTTGTATATTTTGTTAGAATTAGATGGTTTGTAAATGAAACATCCTTTTAAAAACTATTTGTTAAACAAACTCGTGAAATGTATATCAGATTAAAAAAAATATGAAATTTAAAAAATGTTGACGGTTAAACTCAATTTGGTTTAATTGCTTGTTTTATGTCGTTCTAAGAATAAACTTGCATTTTCATTGATTGAAATGCAAGAAATTTAGGTGGATGCGATCAAACCATTCATTAGATATTGGATTTTGTCATTTGATTCAATTCAATTAACATTGGACAACAATCCAATAAGTGATTGAATCAAATTAGTTTCATCCATTAGATATTACTATTAACTATCTATTTAATTAGATTTGATCTATCATTTCAACTCACTATTCATTTTTTTTAGTAATTAGATTTGATCCGTCCCGCCAAAACGGGGTCGAGGCGGGGTCAGGGATGGCATTACCTGCCCCCAATATACCCGATTAATTTTTTAATTTTATTTAATATACGTATATAATATGTGTATAAATAAATAAATAAAGAAATAAATAAACATGTATATATGTATTTATTTATTTATTTATTATTAAATAGCAAATATATTTGTTTTTCAATATTGTTGATTAATGTAGCAACGATTTTTTTATAATTTTAATTTTAAAGTACGCCGTTTTTTACAAAACGGGTACCTGACGGGTTCCTCGAACCCGTCGGGGTTTCCTTCCCCCCCGAACCCGTCGGGAATTAGTCGGGACGGGGTCGGGGTCGAGGGCGGGGCTGTTAAACGGGGGTCAGGGTTGGGGATGAGAGATGCATTACCAACCCAATACCCGTCTCGTTTCCATCTCTAAATAGAAACATGTTTTTGAAAAGTGATTGAAATATTAATTATTGATAAGTAACCTTTGTGTTTTTTACATTCTGAATGTTGAGAAATCATGGTGGGGGACAATCATGATTGAGGAATCATAAGCATAAAAAGAGGTTGATTATGATGATCTTATCATGATGTATCTTTTAATACATGGGGATGTGGAACATATCTTTCCGTCATGTTCTTTTTTCAAGAACATTCAAATGTTTTTTCTATCAATTTTTGCTTACTTTGTATTTCATTTTAACATCAATTTAACAACTTTAAAAAATAATATTTTAATATAAGACTTGAGAAGTTGAGATCATATGAGATCAGATTGTTTTCGTAACATCTCTGAGATCATATTTTTATATTTGAAAATTCATAGCAAAACACCATGAATGTAACATTCACAATGTTTTTTAGTCACTTTGAAAGTTCAAACTACTTTTACCTTCATAATATTTTGCTGTAAAGTTTTAAGTGCAAAAATATGGTTTCATGGGTCTCACAAAAACATAATGATCTCACATGAACCTAACTTTTTTACATAATGTGTTCTAATAAAATCATTTTTAAAGTGCTTAGGATTCCTAGCATTTTTAATGTATATAATTTTGATACAAATCAATATTGTTTAAATTAATTAATATTCATTTTTTTGTTTTTAATTTATATATAAAGCTTACTTCATTTTTTAACAAATTAATAAATAAGGAGTAAGTGAAACCATTAAATATATTTTAATTTAGAATGAATTATATTTTTGGTCTATAGTTTATAACTACTTTTTTCTTTTCGATCTTACACTTCATAAAGTATATTATTTTTCGTGTTTTAGAACTTAAACTAGTCCCTCAGTTTAACACCATTAAAATATCTTTGTTAAATGCTCCTTATGTAAAGGTAAATTTGTAATTTTACCTTTTTCCTTTAAAAAGCAAAAAATAATCCATAACACCACCTCAAATGCAACCACCCATTCCACCACCACCACTATTGCAGCCACCGACCACCACCCCCTTGAAGAACAAAAAATAAATAAATTTATACAGATTATAAAACTCTAAGGGGGTGTTTGGATTAGCTTATAAAATTAACATATTGACTTATTTCGGTGTGACACCGGTAATGAGTCATTTTGAGTGTTTGGGAAAAGCAACTTATCTGGTACCAAACCGGTGATAAGTCATTTTCTAGGAAGTTAAAAAATTTAACTTATCAATTTTTATAACATTTTTTTTCAGAAAGTCAATAAGTTATAAGTTAATAAGCTAATCCAAACACCCCCTAAATCAAATCTCAAATCAACGTCTTAATCAAATCCCCAAAACTAAATACCTAAAATCAAAACCCCACCAATTTGTAAATTTCATTATCACAAAAACATTGAAACATTAATAAATATATAAAACCTATATGGAGAAGGTCTTGAAAGATATGCAATCACAAAAACTCGAAAAAGGCCAATAGCGTGTAGTTCAGTTGGTAATGGGTGAGGGCTAAGTTTGTCCAAAATCGAATTGTTCCGGGGTTCGAGCCCGGACGCTATCATAGCCACAATCGCTGAGTGAGTCAGGTATGCCCCCATATTATGGAATTGGCAGCCGATTGTGGGCCGGTTAGGGTTGCCGGTATGAACCTTTTGTCCAAAAAAACTCGAGAAAGGCACACAACCTCGATGAAGTCATGAAACCTCGATGTAGTGGTGGTGGTGGGAAAAGGAAGGGGTTCACTAAGACATGGGAGTAATAATTCATCTTTATTTCGCTTTTCCATCCTTGATGATTCTTTGAAAGAAAGGGGAGAAAATGGGTGGTGGTTTCACAGTCGTCGATGGAGAAAATGGGTGAGAACGCACAATCAATAATGGGGAATGGGGCGAAAATGCACAATCGCCGTTAAGGAGTGATGCATGGGTAGAGATTGGTCGTCAATGGTGCTTTCACGACTGTATGAGGTTGGGATTTCGTCAAGAACCTAGTCAGATTTTCAATAAAGATGTGAAGAGCCTGGAATTTTATGGGAGTTGTTTTATGTATTTGGATTAATTTAGTTTTATATTTATAATACATAACATATATTTTTAATGAAAATAAGAGATATGCCTAAAGAGACGGATTTGTCCCTCATGTAAAGGGCACACGATACACTCAACGTTGCCTAGAGTGACGGTGTTAGATGAAGGGATTAGTTTGTGTCTCAAAATATAAAAAAACGAACCATTAATGCACTTTAACAATTGTAAGAATGAAAACGAAAAAAAGTAAATACATGAGGGACCAAAAATGTAATTCACTCTTTTATTTATAAGTATAAATTTAATTTTTTGCTCTTATATATTTATAATTTTATATTTTGTATTCATATATATATATATATATATATATATTATTTTGTACTATCTAAAATTACTAGAGTTTATATTTTCAGTCTATTATTAAAATATATTTAAGAGCATTCATAGTGGTGGAACCTTTGAGCATCTTTAATAGCTTTCCTAAAATAGGGAAAATGAAGAAAATGAAGATTTTGAACAACTATTTTACTCCAATAGCTTTCCTATAATCATCTCTAAAATGAAGAAAGTAGGAGAGATAGTGACTTTTTCTCCAAATATGAAATTAACTCCAAAAATGATTACCAAATGAAATGACCAATAGAAAATTTTCAAAAATAAATATTTAAAAAGAAAAATAATATTTTAATAGATGATGCAATATTTTAATATTATTTTGAAAAATTATAGGGAATTTGTTGGAGATGAATGCAATTTTTTTGGAGATTTTGTCTTTTGATTCTCCATTTTGGATAAATTATAGGGAATTTATTGAAAATGCTCTAATAACCTTATTTGTTATATTTTTTTTCTGCCACATCATTGACACATCAACAAAGCAAGAACTTTCATAAAACTCTAAAATGGAGGTTCTTATAAAAACTCCACTTTCCTTATTTTTAATTTATAAAATGTAAATTTATTTTTAGATTATTATGTAAATTTAATATATGTATATATTATAAAATTTTAAAAAAATTCAAATAAAATTTATTAATTTTAATTTCATAATTTATATATTTTGTTGACATATTTGAAAAATAATTAAAACATAAACATAATTTTATATTGCAATTAAAAAAATTACAAAAATATTATTTTTTATAAAAAATAACACTAAATAACAAATAATAATATGATCACTTATACTCTTCATTCGACCAAATATATTCAACCAAGTCGAATCCGAGTAAATATATAATTTGAGATAATTAAAAACTTTGTATAAAATTTACAAGAAATGAAAAATAAAATAAAATCAAAAAAATTATTTTCTAATAATTATTTTATATTTTTTTTATCAATTTTAACTTATATGTTTTATAGATTTATTAAATAAAATGGTTAAGAAATAATAAAAATAATAAACAAAATATTAACAGAAAAGGAAACTAGGAAAGAACCCGGGGTTCTGTTCAAGCACCTGGGTTCTAAGAGCATCCACAGTGGTGGAACCTCCAAGAATCTCAGTTGGCATATTTTTTTTCTGCCACATCACTGCCATCTCAACAAAGCAAAAACCTGCATAAAACCCTACAATAGTGGTTATTACAAAAACCTCAATTTCCTTATTTTTAATTTATAACATTTATTTTATTTATAAATTATTATATAAATTTAAATATGTGTATTTATTATTAAGTTATCAAAAAGATAAAATATAATTTATTAATTTTCACTTTTCTATATTATTTTTAATTTGTTAATTTATATATTTTGTTAACATATTTTAAAAAATAACTAAAAAATAAACATAATTTTATATTATAATTAAAACATAAACATAATTTAATATTATAAACATATATAATCTAAATATAATAATACAATGAGATAACCAAAAAACTTATATAAAATTTAAAAAAAAAAATTAAAAATATATTTTATAATATATAATTTATATATTTTTTTGATCATATATATTTATATGTTTTATAATTATATAAAAATAAAATGATTAATAAAACAATAAAAATAATATAATAATAAATAGTAAGAAAAGAATGTTTTGCAAGAACCCGGGTTCTTGTTTAAGCACCTGGATGCCTATAGGAACCTGTGACTGGACAAGAACTTGTGTCTCACAGTGGAGGTTTTTGTAAAAATCTCAACAAGAACCTCATTGTGGATGCTCTAAGAGCATCTCTAATGCAAGGTTCTTAACTTCTTATAGGCAAAATGTGCATTAGTTTAGTTCTTATAAGAAATATCATTGTGGAGAGGTTCTTATAAGAACCTAACAAGGTATAGGTACCCCAACAATAAGTTTGGTTATTAGCATGATTTTTGTGAAAAATGTCATTTCACTCATGTTTTATTTATTTATTTGACTTATTTAATTATTAAAATATAACTTATTTAAATTATTGATGTTAAAAAAATCAACGGGACCCACCAAAATGAGGTTTTTATAAGAACCTCCATTGTGGAATTTTTGATGAGCTCCTTATTTCATGAGGTGACATTGATGTGACAAAAAAATGTACAAAAAAGATGTTTTTATAAGAACCTCCATTAAAGATGCTTTAATAAGAACCTGTGACCGGATAAAAACCTTTGTCCCACAGTAATAGTTCTTGTAAAAAACCCTAAAAAGAATCTCATCAGCAACCTCCATCGTGGATGCTCTAAGTATCAATAAAGGAAAAGTAACTAAGGACAAAAGTTTTTGAAAAAACAAGAAAAGGTTCATGCAAGATGTTGCCTTCTTTTCAATCTATGTTTCAAATTACCAATAAACTCACCAATAAGTCAATAACCACCATAATAAATGCTCTAAATACATTTGGTGAAAAACTAGGATTTAAATCTATGATCTCATTTAAGTATCCACAGAAGGGTGGTACACTCGCGAATAAAGATAAAATGATGGTAAAATTAACCTGGTTTAAATCTTATTATCTATGTATATGAGTGTTCTTTGAACGAGTTTTTATAAATAAAGTGGGTCTTATCGATTACACAACCAAGAAAAACTATTTATTCAAAGTTTGTACCGTCACAAACAAAAAGGTAATTTTTGTCGTCATTATTTTTTCATACCGATGAAATATTGAAATGGCCGAAAGGCTTGCAACAATTTATAAAAAAGTCGATTTTGTGGATACTATAATATTGTTGTATAAACGAATAATTGATGCAAATAAATATATACATATCCGTGACTTATTTTTGTTTCAATTGACAACATTTATGGATCGTATCAATCAACAGTGATTATATTTAGAATTGGTACAATAATAATATTGATACGTAAAAAATATAGGTCGAGATTAAATTGGTGATAATTATATGAGATAGAACATATATTGTAAAAAAATCATACATAATATTTTTATTACATATTGTACAACTTATAATAATAAAAGATTTACTAGTCATCTAAGCTTGATAATTAAGGTTGAGCATACATAGATACATATACAAGGGAACCTTCTTTCGGAAAACTCATGAAAATGTAGTAACTTTGAGAACTTGTGCATCGTATATTGTTTCAAATGATTTTTTTTCCACCTAAAATTAGAAATAAGAATATTGATCAACATAATTTTGAATTTCTTTTACCATCAAATAAACCATTTATATTAACAATGCAAGTTGTAAGACACCCAAATTCAACAGTACACCATAAAACAGTAAGCCATCAGAAAACAAATTACCCCCCCCCGAGTATGGTTTACAAGTAAATTGATGCCCCATTTGGAAGGACAGTAGCCTTCTATGACTTTTGATGCGAACTACAAACAGGAGGACAACAACTCGACTGTTCCATGCTCAATTTTCACGCTGTTGTGTTGATTGACTTTTCTCCGGACTTCTCCGAACTCCGCTGTTGTTCGACCCAGTGCTGACCTTTCTGTCTCAGTAATCTCTACGTTGCTATATGGTTGTCTGAAAACGGATCCATAAGCCACACCGACCACCCATTTTCAGATCCTTTTCCCTCTGAAAACGGATCCCTAATTTTGAAATATGATAGTTTTTTTGTTTAATTTGGATTGTTTAGAAAATACAACCTTTTGTTTGGAAAATATTCATGTTTTTTAAGGGTGTCCTAGCCTCCTAGGCCATGCTCAGACTAATTCGACAAATTGTCACTGGAAGAAATCAGCTTTGATTAACTTAGTGGGCTCAATTGTTATGTTGTGTACTTCTGGAAAAGTACCCTGGTCAGATGAGATATTTCACCATATTCCCCGCGACCTTAACTAATACGCCACAACCCTTGTGGTTGAAACTAAACATATCTGACAATTTTATATTAAACTTTTTTTGAAATGGGGATTTTATATTAAACTAAACCCATCAACACAAGTACAAATTAACTTGGTACTAATTACAACCGATTTGTAGTACCGTATCAAGTATACAAACTTGATTGCTACGGAGTATTGAAAATATCATGATAGTGTCATGATATAAACTTATTTAACTATTTACTAGTTTTTAACTTTTGTATTCATTAAATATTAAACTTCATAACTTTAACTATTTTGTTGAATATTTGAATGTTTGCAAATTCATTACATGCAATTAAAAACCTTTAAATATCACATATAACATAATGACAAGTTTTCATATATGTAATTTGAAGCTGATACCAAACCAGTACCAACTACAATTTATTTATACACGATATAAGATTTTACGTACTTATTATAATTAGTCAGTATATGGTATTAAAGAAATAAACTTGGTACAGTACTAAGTCCACCTTATTAAATATATTTGTGATATGCTTTGTATTTTATTTTAAATTATCTATTATTTTATAATCACACGTTATGGTTTTTGATTATTTATACATATCTGTTTTGTTATAATATGTAATTATATGATTTAGATTTAATTGATTTTGAAGTAAATGTTCATAAGTCGTCTTTAATTTCATAACTCATAAGATACTATTCATAAATGTGTACGTCTTAACAACTTAAGTGGCCAAATCAATATACATTGCTTTCATTATAATTGAACTTCAATTAGATTATTTGGTTGTTGCTTACACTCATATATGTCATTATAAAAAGGGGACCAATAACCATCCATTAATTGTAGATTAAAATTTTAATATTATCATTATAACAATAAGTATATGTAAGCAAAAAATTGATTAATGGTAAGTCAACTGGTCCCATATTGAACCTGCTCCAAACGCACAGGATGTGAAACACTATTTTTGGCTCACTCGACGACTTAGCAGCGGCCTAGATTGAACACGGACCTGTATTATATTTTGGCAAAGTCGCTCCACTTTTTTATCATATAAGTATATTATAAATAGTCAAGACCATGTAATGAATATTTTGTAAGAATTACCAAAGTTCATATCTTTGATCTTGATGTTAGTTGATCAAGGCAAATATTTCAATTATAACATCATAATTTTCCCTTTATATTTTTATCATATATTATTTTATAAAAGCTCATTAAAACCATGTATTTTGTATATTTTATAAAAAAATATAACATTTAACTGATAATTTTAAGTAAAATATTTGTCAAATAACAAAAGTAACTTCCATAGAATAGACAAATACAAAATCTCACTAGTCATGATTAATTTATTTATAATAATAATAATTGTTTATATAAAATCTATATGTATACTATATTATAAAGCTTTTGGCAAAAACTCTTAAAAACATATTATTATGCAGTTAGTACAATTGATTAAAGTATAATTACTTAAAATTTCAAAGATGGTATTATTTTGGTTATTTTAGTTAATTTCCTTATTAAACTTATATTATAATTTTTAAAATAAATCTGAAATAAAGAAAGTTTACAAAATAAAATCTATTTTTTCAAAACTAATAAAATCGTATTATAACATTGATAAAGACAAAAAATAAAATACAACACTGAAATTAAAATGGATCTCGCTGCATTGCGCGAGTACCCTTCTAGTCTTTTTATAACAAATGCATTACAATCTTTATAAAATATTTCAAAACATGATTTTCTAAAAAAATGTAACACGTTTGTATAAGACATATATTTGTTTGTGCTATGTAGCGGTGGAGCTATAGCATGGGGGAATACTACATTCAATTATCCTACTGTAATGATTTTTTTTTTCCAGAGTCTTAAAGATACCACAGGGCATCGTTCCCAAAAAACTGTGAGACTACAATAGGAGGCAAAGCTTAAACTTGAGTTTTGATAGTTAACGATAGTGAAACAACAAAAAACCATACAATAGATTGTTAAAATTAGATTTGGTTTTTTTTAAATATTTTGTAACTGTGAGACAAGCTAATTTTTATGAGATCCGTGAAATCATCTTGGAGAATTTTGATGATTTTTTTATCAATCTTGGTGAACCTTATAGCAAAATATTAAACTTTTACAGGAAAAAAACGCATTCAACCTTCACAAGAAGAAAAAATGACTCATGGTTTCACAAAAGATTATTAATATCACATTAATTTAAGGGGGAGGCTAATGGCCTCCTAAGGCATGCTTATGGCACCCCTAAGAGTGAATGTCATTCTCACATAAGTAGGTATGCTTATGACACCCCTAAGGGTGAATTCATACTCACACAAATGCATTAAATTCCGTACACATACCTATAAAATGCATTATATTCCGTGTCCATCCCTGTATTAAGGATGGCATCAGCACTCCCCAATTTAATCCCTCCTCTCTATATAAAAAATCAAAAGAAAAGGCTTATTAAGGAAATGTATGAGTGGATGAAAATGCAGGTTTTGATACCCTACCCATGTGGAAACAAGAAAGATCATTTGCTACATTCCAAGATCTCTCTATCAACCTGGGATGGGGAATAGGGATGTTTGGTGAGATTGGCACATCACTTGTGAAACACAACCATTTGACTTGATGTTCAATAAAAGCATGGGATCTAGGAGCCCCTCCTTCTAAACAATTTGCCAAAATGGCATGTGGGTCCTATTACTTATAATTTTAATAATTACTTATATATTATGTAGTATTTAATACGTAGTAATAAAATATATCGTCACGATAAAACAAAACCATGTGTTTGTTTGTCAGGTAAGAATTGGATAAACCATTAATTAAGGAATACTTTTTCTTCTTCCATTTTGTCGATTTTCATAAACCCGTTCACGATGTGACATTTTGGAACGATCAAGATGTGACATAGTCCATGGTTTCATCAACAAGTTGATTTTATAGATTCGACTCCAACTTTAGGATTTTTAATTACTGAGAGATTTATTTATAAGTAGAGACAAAATCGATTAAATTTCCATAAAAGGGATTTTTTGGGTATAGATTAAAAACTATGGTGAAGTTAATTTACTATATTAACTAAGAATAACTACAATATTGTTTTTCTATCTGAAAATATCTTTGATCTTTTATTATGTGTTACCTTTTACTTTTGTAAATAAAAAATTTAACAATTATATTAAATAGGTGCTTACTACATATACGTAAACTTATATATTTGTGTTCACATATAATATGAAAACATTATACATTACATAAAACTAACATTGATTTATCTGTTTTTTGAACATGCCATAGTTTATGATAATTCAAACGCATGAAAAAGGATAAGAAGAAAGCATCATATTTGCAAATACATTTTATAATAATTTCTAATGATTATTAAGAAAATCAAGATGTTGAATAATTATAAATCTTGTTGATTATTAACTAAATACCTAAAAAACATTTCAAATAAACAAGACCCTATATCTGAAATCGATAGTTATCTATTTTAGCATCTTATTTACATTAAATTTAACATCTAAAAAATGGGACTAGTTTCTAATACATGGATAGCCCAAATGAATGACTAAGGATGCCAACATGTTGATTGTGCAAATCCAAAGACTAGGATGTCATTAATGGAAAGATATGGACTTGTAAGGTCGAGAAATAAGTTTGAATAAAATATGTTATCCTAAATTTCTCTGTTTTCTTTGTCTACTAATCTAGTGAATAGATATCGTCAAAAAGAAAAGATAAACATGAATTAAATAAAGTTATATTAAAAAAAATGACATGTCTTCTTTTGATTAGTGAGACAAGGAGAAAAAATTGAATTTTAGGACAACAATTTTTTATTCATAAATGTATATTTGTTGTGTTTTATTTTCATAGAAGTTGGTTTCTCTTGAATCCCAATAAGTTTCGACAAACATGAAACATTAACATGAAAATTGTGGAGTTTTGGTGTGTTCTTAATATAAGAATACGTTAGAAATTAATTAAGCATCAAATTTGAGTAGAAATCAACAAATGTCATATTTGATTTGGATGTTTAAATTTCATTTTAATGTTGGGTTAATAACACAACACGTTATGGAAGTGATTAGAATGATAAAGGGTCAATATGTGTTTCACAAAACAGGATACATGTCTACATGTGTTTTCATATATTGTTTGATATGTGTTTCACATGTATTTTAAATTGTTTAGCTTGTGAGAATTTTTTTTTGTGCATTAGCTATTATATGCACACAAAAACAATATTCTTTTGCATACATGTGAGAACACATACTAAACGTCGATTCAGTTCAGAAAGAGATGATAACCATTTCGGACTAGAGATGAAAATTTGACTCAGGAATACCTACCCTGATAGCATGGGGATGGGGGTTTATTTCAATATTTGAACCAAGTTCGGATTGGGGGTCGGGGATGATATTATCTGTCTTTAATGTGACTCCGGTATATATATATATATATATATAGAGAGAGAGAGAGAGAGAGAGAGAGAGAGGGAGGGGGGGAAGTTCAAATGCGAACTCAAATTTGGTTGTGAACGTGAGGACAAATGAGAGCGTGACACGTGTCTGAATGTAGATTATTCAGACTGGATAATCAAAGAAATATTCAGATTTAATATAGTATTTATTCAGACTAAATATTTCTTTGATTATTCAGTTTGAATATTTTTTTGATTCTTCAGTCTGAATATGACACGTGTTTCTCACGTGACGCGCTCTCATTTGTCTTATATAGATGGTTGGGTTCCGGTGAGAAGTGTTATATATAGTGAAAAGTATGAGAAGTGGTTATTCACCGTTGGATAAGAAATGGACACATATTAAGATGAGATGCACCGAGATAACATGCATCAAGATGTACCAGATCAATTCTCTTATAAAGCGCAATTCATGGGAGGGTATGAGATTAAAAATGATTAATGGTTCAGTTCCACTTCTCACGCTTCTCACCATTAACTTAGCTTCTCACACGATCCTATGCCTATATATATAGGGATGGGTTCAAATGAAAACCGAGTTTTGGTTGTGAATGTGAGGACAAAGGAGAGCGCAACACGTATCCCCTGCGTCCACGGGTTATTCATCATGAATGGATTATGATCGTATTGAATGTGGACATTGACGACACGTGTCGCGCTCTCATTTGTTCTCACGTTCACAATTAAAAATGAGTTCACAAATAAACTTTCCTATATATATATATATATAGGTGGTTTGTTTTACAAGCCACTCAATTCTAACAAAACTTACAAACCCATCCTCACAACTTCTTAGTTTCATCTACGGTGCACATTAAAACGATGGCATGATTGTGAATAGCACTAAACACGCGTTTGTTTTTCATGAAACCCCACGTCCTCGAAGGGTAAATTAGGTATATCACTAATTCAGACGACCAGCTTAACCATGGTAAGTTAAATTCATCGGGATCGAATTGTGAGATTATCTCCCCCATTATCCCAAGCATAATACGAGAAACAGTTGTCGATTTCCCTTAAATCTTTGAGAAGGTAATTGAAGAGGTTGCTGCAATATTCTTCAAAAAAAATCACGGTTGAAATCAAGATTGATCTAAAGGTGGAGATCTCTTCTTACAATTCTCATCATAACTTTCATTCTCATTAGAACCCAACTCTCTATATATAATTTCCAGATATACCTTTATTATTTACTAAATGGTTATCCAACGGTTCCCTCATGCCCGACGATATTCCCTTTTCCCAAACCTGTGAGAGATTATGCGGGACATGGACGGGACAAGGGGTATAAATAGAGAGCAAGGTGGGGATGAAGGTGCATTCACTTCCCATTACTCTCCCATTTTCATCCCTAGTTAAAAAATATACGCATCATGCATGTCTCTACATCATGTTAGATTTGCATATCATATGTTTCCTACTATACACATCAGTGATAGAGCTTTCAAATATATATATATATATATAGAGAGAGGAAAGTTCAAATGTGAACTCATTTTTTGTTGTGAACGTGAGGACGAATCTCAGCCACTTATCCGGTCAATAAAGGCGGCTTTGACCTGGTTCCCCTCCTTTAATAATCTCCACCCTCCCATGAATCGCGTCAATCCTCCATGATCGCGTCCACCATAACCGAAGATGTGTGGCTGAGATTCGTCCTCACGTTTACAACAAAAAATGAGTTCACATTTGAACCTAACCCTATATATATATATATGTTTGTGTGTGTATGTACATTTATGCAAGTATGTTTTGAGGGATGTTCCTCTAAATGCGTAATTGTTTTTTGAAATTGTTTTCAACATATTGATGCATGTCTCCTAGCATTTCAGGATGAAAAGACAAGCTAGTGTGTGTATATATATGTGATGCCATCATTTCTACATGATATATTTCAAATCAAATGTCTTAATATGAAAACAATGTCTTAAATGACTAATTGTGTGCTAAAGCTAGTTGTGTCAAAGTCATTTACTTCGGTTGTTCTTTTAGAGTGTAACCATTTACACCCTAGTCTATATCATTTTCTCCAAGGGTGTTACCTTTTACATCAAGTCTATATCATATCCACCAATGAGATTAGGGTGTTCATGCCTACTTTGACCTTTTTTGAGTGTTACCATACACATCATAGACTATGGTGTAGCATAGATTAGGGCAATATTTTAAAACCCAGGTTTTTAGTTGACCCGGTGTGGTGACCGCGTCCCGGGTTAACTGGTTCAATCGGTTCAACCACCGGGTTAACCGGTTTCAATAATTCCCTTAATCATTTGTATATATTGTTTTCATTTTCCTATGTACGTACATACATACATATATATATATATATATATATATATATATAAAGTAATAATTTGATGTCCACAAGTTCCAACATTAAAAATACACAAACAACAAGTTTTACATCAATCCAAATACATTAAAAAACACACATAACACACATTTTTTTTGAATTTTAATATAAAAACGGGTTAACCGGGTTTGAGAAACGGGTTTACCACCGGTTTAACCGGAGTTTTGAGAAACCCGCCCGGGTTGAAATGGGTCAGTCGTATGCATTAACCCGACGTTAGTTAACCCGGTCACTACCCCGGGTCCCGGTCCAACCGATTCGACCGGCCGGGTTAACCCGGTTTTAAAAAATTGGACTAGGGTGTAAAAGGAAAAACCCTTTCTTCAATTGAATTAGGTATATATGCCTTGACTTTTTTTCGAGTGCTAACAAATACACCATAGACTAGGATGTTACTATAGACTAGGGTGTATTTGAAAAAACTTTTTTTTTATTAATTTAATTAATTTCTCCCTATTAAAGATTTAGTAAGGTCATAAAGATACAAAACTAAAATAATTATAGATAATAAAACATGCTAACAAGTAAATTTTAAGTCGTATTTGATTGATCTATCAACATGTTTTACTGTTTTAATTTCACAAATAAAAAATATATCAAATATCACCATAACAAAACAATAAATCTATTTTTTTTTAATTAAATTAATGCATCCAAAAGTTATAATTAATTGAATAAAATTTTGATTGATATGTAACAAAAAAATGGGGTGGATAAGGCGGCATATGCTTGTGTGGGTTGTACCTTATGGAAAGAAGCCGTTTTTATGAAGGTCATGTGTATATGACCCGTGTAATGCGGCCACCCATGTGATCGTCCTTTGATTTTAATGTAACCATGTGATTCCACATGCTCTATTCCTTCTTTTCTTCCTTTTATTTCATATAAAACATGTATAAATTTTGTAATTTATCGTCGTCTGGTTATTATTCTAGTCACGGAATCTACAGGTGCACGTGAGATCGGTCTCACACGTCCTTAGGTCCCGTAATTGGTCGTCTAGGTTGTTTGGAAATGGTTGAATTGAATGAAGCTTATGGCTTATACAGTTAGTTATATGGAATTGTATGAAAACGACTTAATGATTTTGATATAGAGGTTATTCGTTAGACTGGTGGATATAAACTTGATCCATACAACCAAGGAAAAAAATATATTCTAACTTTATCTCGAGGTAAAATCTGTCAGACAATGAAAAATTAAGAGGCGCACTCTGGTAAACCATTCATCTAGAAAGTATACACATGTGCATACAAGTAATTGAAGTTGTTTCTTGATTTTTATATACCTTTGCATGTTATGCACATGTGTATACCGGACAAATTGCTTACAAATACTTGTGTATTCACATGTGCATATCGTCCAGATGAACGATTATCAGGGTATTTCTCAGTTTTTTTTCCGGTTATCCCCTGAATATGATCCCCCCCATATATATATATATATATATGTGTGTGTGTGTGTGTGTGTGTGTAAAAGTAGATCGTGTATATATAGTGGTTAAATCAAATGAGAACCATAAATATGATATAAACTCGTGAGAGCCGGTTAAAAATTATTCTTTTGCTGCGAGAATTTAAGGTATTGTTTCACACATATTCATTTCATAATGTGATAGTTTCACATGCATTTGTTTCACAATGTGAAACGTTTTTGCGTGTATTTTTCGTTTCACATATGAACCCAGAGAAAAATGTTCAAATGAATTTTTTTATCCATATGAACAAAAACATATGTAAAACAATAGCTAAAATCATAGCTTTTGATTAAAAAAATATTGTTAAAGAATATTTTTACATCGATTCTTACGGGTTTGTAATCTTTTTGTGGTACTCATTTGATCATTGTTCATCTGGACGGTATGCACATGGGCATAAAAATAATTCATAAGCAATTTGTCCGATATGCATAAGTATAAAACCAAAAAAACAACTTTAGTTACTTGTATTCAGATGTGCATACCGTTCGGATGAACGGTTACGCAAAGTGTTATGTAGTTTTTCATTTTCCCCAAGTTATATATATATATATAGAGAGAGAGAGAGATAAAAACAATGGAACCCTTATCAACTGTTGTGTATCTAAAAATATATACATTTAAATTTGAATGTAACAAACCCTATAATTGCGGGTTTTGTTCTAGAAGAGATGTAATTGTCCCTGTAATTTACATTTGGTAAACGACACCTTAGTTGTAAATTACAGGTAAGCACTTACCAACTCACATTACCTTAACCGAGGAATATGATAATTACCAAAAAATTTACCCGGTAAGAGCAAAGACAAGAAAACAAGGACCAAGAGTTTTACCCGGTAAGTCCTGGTGACGACTCTTACCACGGTAAACGCTTACCGGGTAAATGTTTACATACGATACCATTTTGATGGACTAAATTCTTACCGGATAAGTAAGTGATAGTGCTGAATTTTACCCGTAAACACTTACCCGAATAAGATTTAATAAAGACCCCTAAATAATTAAAATAGATGGATAAGTCATAAGAGTTCACTTGTACCTTTTTTTAAGTGTCTTCACTTAAACTTACCCTTATCTTTACTATATCATCAAACATCTTTGATAAAGTCTTATTTTAAATCGGGCAACTAGTCGGACGTATAATTTCTTATAATTCTTGGAACTTTATTAACTTACTAATAATCACTTATGTCTTTAGGTACTAGATTATTATTAAACCTTACATCGTTATCTTTACAAAAATACATACTCCATGATTAAAAACTAAAACTAATTACAATTTCATTTTTAAATCTAACATATTTAAATTATAATAAATACTTGAATTAAACAACTTATATTATAACAAAAAACAAAAAAAAAGTAATTTTTAATTTTACATTAATAACAACATATATTTTTAGTCTTTTTCTCATATATTCAAAATATTTGCTCAAACACTATTTATTTTTCAACATACATTTCAGTTTTTGTTTTAATAAGAAATTACATTAATTTATGCAAAATGGTGTAAGTTCACAACTAATATAATATACTCTACAGATTATTGCAACAAATATTTCAAAAAGACATCTCTAACAAATTTTATTAAATCAAATTTCTATCATTACAAAAACTATTAATAATAGAGTTAATTTGTAAATAAATGATCACATATTAACTTCCAAACAAAAATAATAAATTGTAAATAATACAAAATAAGTATAATTCTATATTTAATTTAAAGACTTCGAAAACATGCAAGTTGAAAGTAAAAAGAAAATATACAAAAACAAAAAAAAGTATTTGAAAATGACATGATTAGCCTTTTATCTAAAAAATTGGACCGTTATCGGTCTAGATATTTGGGCTTTGATTAGGCTTTCACCAGGCCTAAAAGGACCTCTTTATGGACCAGTCTTGAATTGGGCCGTGTAACTAGCTCCTAAAGCCCAATATGCATCTACAGACTACAGTATACTACTAGTTAGAGATACATGCTTACTTATAGGGTGTTATTTAGTCAGGTAAATCCGCTTTTGATTTATTTGGTTTGGGTTAATTGATTTTCGGGTTATTATGTTTGGTACCTGCTTAAATTAAATAAGAATTCATATTTTTTATTAGACATTTGTTTCAATAATTTTCCCATATTCAATGACTGTTGCTTGCAATATATAACTGTATTATCTAGTTATACTCATCTTTGATTTGTATAAAAATCGACCAAAAACCTATATATATATATATATATGTATATACTAGCAGGCGTACCCGCTGTAACGCAGCGGGATTTAAATGTTTCACCAACCTTAATTTCAGAAGTCTCAAACTCTTTTAAGATATCAAATTGTTTATTGCTATGAATTTAGCGGCCGTTGTGATTGCTTATTTAAAACAACCAATGTTTTTCTGTAAAAGTGTTTATCAACTTATGTGATGGCATATCAGAGTTTTATAAAATTGTTTGGATTAGCTTATGGCGGTATCACACTGGAATAAGTTAATAAGTTATTTTTTTAGGAGGTGTTTGGGATTGCTTATACATATAAAAGGGTTAGAAAAAGGGTTAAAAGTCATCATGAGATTCTAATAAATTAGGAGTGATTAACTTTTATCACCGATGTAGAATCGGTATAAGCTTCTTTTTTTCCCAATCCAAATACTCAATATAATTTATTAGCAGTACCGCACCGGAATAAGTCAATAAGTTGTTTTTATAAACAATCCCAAACACCTCCTTACAAACCGTCATCCATTATTTTTACAAAACTCAAGTACAATCATAATTTAAAAAGAATAATTTGGATTTTTGTGGAAAGATTTGAAATCTTTGGTGCGACTGTTTAAATATATAACTTAAAGTATAGAATGTAATTTTTATAATTGATCCACTATGTAGTTATGCTATTTATATTATTTAATAATATGATTTGATCAAAAAATATTCAATATTGGGCTCATTTATAAGATGTTGATGAGACGATTATAATGATATAATTTGTAAAAAAAAGAAATGTTTTTTTTAAAACATTTTAGTAAATATACGATTATCTACGTTAATACAATAAGGGTGTGAAATGAAAATGAAAAAAGAAAGGGATGTAAAGTAAATTAAATAACTTATTATAGGGGTGCAAAGTGTAATTTAAAAATTAAAACTAATTTGATTTTTCCCATCATGTTTGAAGGTGGAGGTTTTTTAGGGTGGTAGAGCTTTACAAACTTGTACCTTGTGTATAAAAACTTATACCTCTTAAAGATTCTAACTTAACCGTTTAGCATCCTTATATATAGTATAGATATAAAGGTTAATGTGAGAATCATAATAATTTAAGAAAACAAGAAAAACTTTTTTCATTTACAAAATCACATGTGATTTTGTACTAACATAAAAAAATGACACGGACGACTTTTGCAGCGGGCTAAGTCGCGGCTAATCAAATATAATTTTGTAAGTGAAACATATATGATTTTGTACATAAAAAAGTTTTTCTTGTTTGTTAAATAGTTAGTCTTCTCGTATGAACCCACCTCTATATATATGTATATATAGAGGAGGTTCAAATGATAACTCAAATTTGGTTATGAACATGAGGACAAATGGAAGCGTGACATGTGTCATATTTAGACTGAATAATTAAATAAATATTCAGACTGAATACAATATTTATCCAGTCCGAATATTTTTTTGATTATTCAGTCTGAATAATCTACATTTAGACATGTGTCGCGCTCTCATTTGTCCTCACGTTTACAACCAAATTTAAGTTCACATTTGAACTTTTCTCTCTCTCTCTCTCTCTCTATATATATATATATAGAGAGAGAGAGAGAGAGATGGAGGTTCAAGAGAGAGAGAGAGGGAGGTTCAAGAGAAAACCCTAAAAAAAGAGAAAACTGAAAAACATCTTGGGAGGCTTCCATCTGGACGATATTCATTAATGCATACCGGTAATTTTTGTTCATATGCATCAATGCATCTATCATTATAGATGCATTGATGAATATTCATTAACGCATGTTATAAATTATCGGTGTACATTAGTGCATATCGTCCAGATGGAAGCCTCCCAGTGTGTCCTTCGATTTTCTTTTTTTTTAGGGTTTTCCCTTGAACCTCCCTCTATATATATAGGGGAGGGATCATACAAAAACACCCTTCATTTAAAGAAACAAAGAAACACATTTAGGACCACATATGATGTGGGTCCCACACAATATAAAATCATATTTGATTCAATGGGGAAAATAACATTTGTGTATTCTTTGAGTTTTAATGCATCATTATGAAACACAATTTTTATACAAAAAATCAAATCAAGCAAACCCAATATATTTCACATAAAAATAAGATATGAAGGTAAAATGTAAACATACCCCATCTCTACACGACTACACCCTAGAGTAGAAAAATTGTTTCTTTATAAAATATACGATTGTACTTTAAAATTACTAGAAATTTTAAAGTTCACTTATAATCTTGAATTGTTAGAAGTGCAAAAATTTAGTTTAATCAAACATGATTTTTTTCATCAGCTATCTTATCAGCTACCGACTAACTTATAAATTATCAGCTACCAAAAGAATTATTTAAGATGAATTCTTGTTTTGAGTAAAAAATTATTATGCAAAAAACAACATACATTATATTCCGTCAATTTTAGGAGAAAAATGATCGGTTACAACTTTAGTCCGTCATTTTTGTTGGTTTGTCAAACTTGAGGTAAATAATGTAACTTTCAAAACTAAAGAATCAAACTTGAATGTAACCGTAACTCACTTTTTGACCCTTTTTTAAAAACTCATTTAATTGAGTAAATTTTATTGGAACCTGTACATTTTCGTATCAATTTTAGGAAGGCATTGAAACAAAGTATAAATTTATTGAGGTGGTAAAAAATTTAAACCATTATTAATGCACATCAACTAAACTGGTAATTAAACTTTTACATTGATAGTTAATTGATCAGTCAACTTGAAACTATTATATAACATGCAATTTGTTACTAACTTTAGGCATATATTTGGATTATACCTACAAAAATCTTGGTTAAAACTCAACCCGACCCGACCTATTTCAAATGCAAACTGATCAATTTTAAAAAAGAAAGCAAAACTTCATGATTTAAAAAAAATCAGGGTTTAAATTAGGATTGTTGACCAATTTACTTGTATAGACATAAAATGAAATAATAAACACGAGATCTGAGTTTCGATCGAGTGAGAAATGATCCTTCAAGTGCTTTATGTGTCCAATCTGATCTCAAAGAAAGTTTTATTTTTATACAAACAAACCCTTCAAGTTTTGCATTTTCAATTGTCATTAGCATATAAAAATAAAGTTTGTTGATATTAAGAAAAAAAATAGATCAAAACCATTCATTTGTAAAAAAAACATGTAAATAGTGTAAAATATATCAAAAACAACAAATTTTCACTACTAAAAAACATACAATAGATTATCAGCAATCAATTTCATTCACGACCATCTTCCTTTGATGATCTCCAATGAATTACTAATGGATTACTAAAAAACAAAGTTTCACATGAGTTTTATGAGAGCAAGGGAATCCATCGGTGATCCATCAATGATGCAAAAACCAGTGACTGTAAAATAGTAATTAAAAGAACCAGTTACCTGTAACTCGTCGGTGATCACCGAAGAAATCTAAATAATTGAATTTTTTAATCAAATATTTGGATATACGTTGGTGATCCATTTTGTTTTGATAAACCGTAGGAAAGGTGTGCAATTAGGAGTTGAGACATATGTTGACTCAGATCCTAGCACACATCCTGATGATCCGTCGATGATTGTACCCTTCTAGACTGTAAGATCCCACATTGGTTAAGGAGTGGAACAAATGTCGATTTATAAGGGACTTGATACCACCTCTATCAGACGTGTTTCAAAACCATGAGTCCATATGTATTGGGAGGGGAACTGAAACGGTGTGCTAGCGAGGACGTTGGGCTCCCAAGGGGGTGGATTATAAGATCCCACTTTGATTGGGAGGGGAACAAAAATTTATATGAGGCTTGATACATCCTCTATCAGGTGTGTTTTAAAACCGTGAGTCCCGGTGTCACCGTGTGTGGACAAAGCAGACAATTTATTGTACGGTTGGCCCAAGATGTTACATAAACATACTTTTTTTTTAATTCAGTTCAACTATGAACACACATTTTTCAATTTGTTAATGGTCATATTTGTATAATACATAGATTTAAAAAAAACCAATCTCATCTTTAATTCATATGAATACTCGAACAATGTAAGTAGTTATTTTGCAAATATCGTTCATATACTCAATCGTACTAACTCCTCAAAATAAAACCACATCGACCTTAATGTCAAAACACATTATATTTACTACTTAATGAAACCTTATCAAAACAATCCTTTTGATTTGTTTGTTGCGATTTCGATCTCCATTATCGACATTAAAATCTTTATGGTTAATGTCGCGTGATTCAACACCATCAACAATATTACTTGTTGATATCATTGATGATAAGTGATCTACCATGGATTCTCCCTTCATATAGTATAATACACTAGACACAACGAACTCGTTCGATTAAGGTTGTTGAATGTTTAAGTGTTGTTGATGGTTTCTCATAATACATTCGTGTGTGAACAAACACAATCAATAAAACTTAAAACAGATTGATGCCTTTAAAATGGATAAAATCAAGGTCCATTGTAACTTCATTTAAATGAAATAAAGGAAGACAAAAACCTAAACTTACAATTTTGTCCTCATCATTAATTACACAGTGAGCTATGAACCTCCACTAGATGGATTCCAATTGGTCTAAGTAGTTTGTATAATTAACACAAATAAATCGGTTAACAAAAGATAGCACCTATATATACATGATTGCGTACAATACAACATTTTTGTTGTGTGTACATTGATAAATCCTATAAAATGATCACATATGATCATACATAAAACCACTTATGATCCTATAGACAATTGTATATGATTGTCTATTGATATGACGTATTTGTTTTGTGTATCTTATACATTATCACATGTGATTGTGTCAATATTGATCTTATATACATTAGCATTTGATCGTATCCACAATCATAGTGTTGGTCCTGGAAGGGTAATGACTTTCACATAAAGTATTTGTAGAAGGAGGGATTGAATACAAACGCAACAAATCTTCATTTTTTAATTCTGTATGTTTATAAAACAAAAGTATTATAGATTTGTTTATGGAAGTTAGGAAGGTATGACGTGATCCAAAACACGGGGGCGTTTGGTTCGCCGGAATGGAATGGAATGGAATCTCGTGGAATTGGAATCTGAATTCCTTTGACCAGATTCCAATTCCCTTGTTTGGTTCATTGTTTTCAAGAATTGGAATTGGGTAAATTCCTAAGAATTCAAAAAAGGGGCCATTTGAGATTCCTTAGCTTACCCATGGGATTTCATGGGAATTGAATTGGTTCTTTTATTAATGCCTAAAATACCCTCATCCTATGTAACATCAATAATTGCCTCAAACAGACTTTTAATCTACAGCGGCTTAATGCTATAGAAAGTGGCTTAATACTATAAAAATGGCTTATATATATCAACGGGACTAAGAGCTTATTGGCTCAGCTATACATGACTGTTTGGCAGTGGCTTAATGCTAACAAACAGACTTTTAATCTACAGTGGCTTAATGCTATAGAAAGTGGCTTAATACTATAGAAATGGCTTATATATATCAACGGGACTGAGAGCTTATTCGCTTAGCTATACATATTTGTTTAGCGGTGGCTTAATGCTAACAAACAGACTTTTAATCTATAGTGGCTTAATGCTATAGGAAGTGGCTTAATACTATAGAAATGGCTTATATATATCAACGGATCGAAAGCTTATTCGCTCAGCTATACATGACTGTTTGGCAGTGGCTTAATGCTAACAAACAGACTTTTAATCTAAAGTGGCTTAATGCTATACTATATTTTATGGTGTAAATTAAGGAAGTATATTTTATTAAAGTATCTTTAGTGTTAAAAAAATTTGAAATAAATAATAATTATTTTATTAAAGTAATTTTAGTTTTAAAATTATTTTTAATAAAAAGGGTATTTTAGTCATTTGCCGGAATTTCATTCTAATTCCAAGGCTACATTCTGTGAACCAAACAGACAGATTCCAATTCCTTCAACAGATTCAATTCCAATTCTGCCAACCAAACATGTGGTCAAACCTGACAACATTCCAATTCCAATTCCTTCAAAGTCAAATTCTTTTGACAGATTCCATTCCAGCCAATTCCATTCTGCGAACCAAACGCCCCCTATGACTACGGACAAATTTGCTTCAAATTAAAAGAGTAAAGAAGGTACTCTTTCAGAGCTAAAGAACTGAGATAGTCTTCAGATGTCGACGTCAATTTTGCATAAGAAAACTATTATCCAGTAATTTCTATCAAAACGATGAGTTGCAACACTAGACAATGATGACTTTTTATAGTCACCATTGCATTAAATGTTACTATCCAACTTTAACGTATGTCTTAATATGATTTTTTGATCAGTGTTTGTTTGTACTCTTCATTTCGTCCTTTTAATATTAAAGTCGACATTTCTTAAAACAGTCCACACCAGGACAAGAGTTGGTGAGCCAAATTTGTTAGTTAAGTTTGCACTAAAAAATTGGCTCACTAATAGTAGTATTTGTCAAACTATTTTTGACTTTATCTTATATTGATCTTCAATCGGCTAAATGACAATCCAATCCATATTGGTGGATATCTTAGATTCACTTCAACTAGTCTTCAATTATTTTGAAGACATTTTGGACCAATACAGATAATAATAGCACTTTTATAAACAAAAGTTTATTATATTTTTTCTCCAAAACTTAAATTATAATTTGGATTTCAACAGGCTTGAGTTTGTTTGGATCCTTAAACAATTGGACAATATGATTCGGATCTTTACATGATTTTGAATCTATCAATGATAAATCCAAGTGATAAATCTGGATGATAAATCCGGTTGTCAAATCCGGATGGCAAATCGGGTTAACAAATACAATTAGAATATAGTAGACAATCCGAATTGTTCTTAAGACTTTAAGAATATTTCTAAGTATTGGGTTAAATATATTTAGGCTATTATCAAATTTGGTACTGAAACCAATAAGATAATATACATTGGACTTATAATTTCAGTTATCCATTATCAAGTTCTTCTTCCTTGTTCTTTTTTGTTTTTATTTTCAAGGTCTTTTCTTCTTTTCTTCTATTTTCCTATTGTTTTCCTTTCCTTTTCTTTAATTTGTTTTCTATTTGGATTACATATCCTTGAAAGAACAAATAATTGTATTAATTAATTGAACTTTAACTAAATAGATAATAATCAAGATGAAATTCTATTAATTAATGTATTTTATTTAATTTTATTTACAACTGGGTTTATATTAATTAGAGTAAACTATGATTTTCGTCCCTATGGTTTGTTATTGATAACGTTTTTCATCCCTGTGTTTTGTAAATTTTGGTTTTCGTCCCTGTGGTTTCTAAATGATTTTGGTTTTAGTCCTTGTGAGTCACACCATTAGAGGGGACCATTAGAGGGGACCATTAAACCCCTCCCATGTGCCTTAAACATGACGGTAAATATGTCTTTTACTGTTTTTTTTTCAATTGTTTTTCATTTTTTTAGCAAAACCTTTTCCCTTCCCTTAATTTGATAACATTTCTATGTCTTTTCCTTCATGAAGATATTATCTTTTCTCCCTATTTTACCCATCAATAAACAATTTTTATCCCATTTTCATTTTCACTAGATTTTTAAAATTTACCTAATTGATCATTTTGAGATAGAGTTAACAACATATCCATTTAACTTTAAATACATAATCTTAACAATTTCCAAAATGCCACATTCTCATAACAAGATCACTTAAAACTTGATATCAATAGATATGCACTTAATCACTTAATCATTGCATTTGTATTTACAACATTCACTTCTCATATTTGATGTCAGAAAAACATAACAGAAAAATAGATTCATTGATGCCAAAACAGATTCATTCATTGTAAAAAACTCACCGTGATTTATCTTGACCGAAAAACACTCGGGATGATTCTATGTAAATAGAAGACATATACATTTGATTACAACCATAAGAAGAGAAACCATAAAATACATAGAAGATAGATAGATTACAATCGTATTTCACTCTTAGAAGACAAATGATAAAATAGAAGACATATACATTACAGTCATATTTCACTTTAAAAGACAAACCAAGAACACAAACCATAAAAAATCAAAAAGTATAAATATGTATAATCACATAATACACTTACCTTTTAAATTCGATAGTTTTACCTTTTTAAATGTCAACTTAGCAAAATAATCTATGTCATTAAAGATATATTTTTTGGAAGGATTAATGTAAAATTTGCTATCTTTTTTATAAATCATGTTATTAATTACAAATTTTACAATCCTTTCAAAAGGTAATGCCATTTTTTTTGCTTAAGGATGTGTTTGGTACGCTAAACAGGATGGAACATGATAGAACAGGACAGACTTGTCCCATGTTTGGCATGTCCTTATGTGGAACAAAGTGGAACTAAGTAGAACACGTGTAAGACAAGCCTGTTCATCCTTACCCCCTGGAACTAAACGAAACAAGGAAACAGATGACCAATGTACCCCTAAAAGCAAATGCGCCTTTCTAGCAAAACTGCTCATCGATCCTCTTCCTGCTCATCGATCTTTCTTCATCACTGCTCATCGATCTTCTTCCTCAAGTATGTCCAAATTGATTTCTCCATCTATGCTTCCTAATCGATTTCTCCATTCGGTCGATTTATGTTTCAAATCGATTTCTGTAACCTGTGATATCTAAATGGTCGAGATCGAATGCTAACTGATTCGATTTTTGTTTTATTTCTCAATGGTCGATATCAAAAGATTTCTAAATGTTCGATTTATGTTCGATTTCTATGTCGATTTCTATGAATTTTTTTCATACGGTGTTGCTTCTTCGACCATTCTTCACGACTTTCTTCATACAGTGGTCAGAACCTTTTTTTCATACAGTGGTCAGATTGATTTTAATTCCGATAAGGTAAGGGGATGCTTCTCATCATCGATTTTGATCAAGTAAGCATACATTGTGTCTTCCTATCATCGATTGCCTTTTTTTTTCATACAGTGGTCAGATTGATTTTGATTTTGATTAGGTAAGGGGATGCTTCTTCTCATCGATTTTCGATCAGGTAAGATACAGAAATCGACCTCTATATCGATTTTGATCTATGTATTCTTCCACATAGATTGGTACTGATTTTGGTCTGTGTATTCTTCTACATCGAGTCTGTTACTAAATTTTGATCTGTGTATTCTTCTATATCGACTGATACTGATTTTGGGTAATCGACCGATTGTTACCAAGTTTCTTACTGAAGTTTGTATGAAATCATGAGATTTGGGTCTTGCATATGATTTTGTTAAGGATTTTATATATGAGATTTGGGTCATGTTTTAGTGTTTTTGTGTAGCCATACTTGGTTTGACATATCTTCTATTGAAATGGTGTTAGTTTCAAGTAAAACTTTATTTAGCCATACTTTGTTTAACACACTTTCTATTGAAATTAGAGATGGCCAAAAACCGGTACACGGCCGGAATAGTGTTTCTTTGGACCGGGCCTTAATTAGTAACCGGTCCCGATCCGCCCGAAAGTTGTTCGGCCTGTTTAAGTTTTTCCATAACCGGTTATGGTAACCAGTCCCGGTCCCAAACCGGTCTCATACTTAAAAATATATATATAGTTTTTTTTGATAAATTCCTAAGATTACTTTAATATATGTATATTGGTAACTCAAATACACCTATACGTTTGTTGTAGTTTTATAAAAATTATGTTTATAATTGATTTTCAATCAAATACACTTAAAAAATACGTTTTATTATAAATTTATATTTGGTTTCTAATCAAATATACTTAGAAAGTTATATATACATTTAAAAATACATATAAAATATATATAAATACATTTTTTTATAAAAATCGGGCCGGGCCGTAACTGGTCTCAGGACCGCCCGACGAATTCCTCCAAATGTGTAACCGGTCCCAGATTTCGGGCCTGTAATCGATCTGGGGTCGAGCTGAGCCTCAATTGGATTCGGTCAGGGGTCGGGCCTAAATGGCCATCTCTAATTGAAATAGTAACTTTGTTTAGTCATACTTTGTATAGTTGCAAAGTTAGTTAAACTTTGAATTATTTGGTCATACTTTGTATAGTTGCAAACTTAGATAAACATAGATTGATTATTTGGTAAAAAAAAACACTAAACAGTTCATTAGAGGTAAACTGGTCATTTAACCAGTCCAGTCATGTTCTGTCCAATCTTCTCATGTCTTACCAAACGTTGGACAGTTGTCCCGTTTCGTGCTATCTCGTCTTGTTATGTCTGCATATCAAACACATCTTAATTGATATTTTTTAAAATTGAAAATATTGATGTGATGCTAGCAAAAGCTTATCCTACTCAACACTTACAAGTCATTTGATAAAATAACATCCTAATATGTAAATGTTTGAAATTCACATACTCTAGTATCACCAACTTTATCTTTATGATATTTTCAAAACGAAAAATAAAAACTTAAATTTTTTAAAACTTTGGATCCTATCAGTAACTCTTTATTGTGAAGATTCCAATATCAATTATATTATTTAAATATGTCAAAAAAAAAATCAAAATTTTAATCCAAAATAATAATAAATTCAACTTCATGAGTCAAATAAATAAATAAAATTCATTTCTCTCTCTTTATCATAAATTTTGAAGAATTCTTAAAATTTGGAGAGTTTTATTTTAAAAGCCATTTACCAAATGTTACCGGAGCAAGTGCTTAACGGTGAAATTTAACACTACCACTTACTTATCGGGTAAGATTTTAGTCCACCAAAACGGCATCGTATCCAACAATTTACCCGGTAAACACTTACCATGGTAAGAGTCGTCGCCGTCATTTAACAGGATAAAACTCTTGATCCTTGATTTCCTTGTCTTCGTTTTTACCGGGTAAGATTTTTGGTACTTGTCATATTACTCCGGTAAGGTAATATAACTTGGTAAACGCTTACCTGGATAAATGTTTGGTAAACGGCCCCGTAGTTTTCCTACTTTCTGTATTTTGGAGGTAAAAACCATCAAGATCCCTAATTTTAAGAATTTATTAATGAATATCTAAAATACAGGTTCATGTTGAGGTTTTTACAACAAATTTTATTGGGGGATAAATGTTCTTATTCAGCCCTATGATTTTATTAAAACCTAAATGTTTAAACAATAACCCGAGTTCTTATGTACATTTATTTTATGTTATTATTTTTTAATCATTTTTAAGATAAATCTATAAAGTATATATATAAAAATTAAAATTGATAACAAATACATAAATTGATTATTATAAATTTTTATACAAGTTTTTATACTAATAAGTTTAATTTTTTATTATCTTATCATACTATTATGTTTAGATTATTTTTGATATACTTATATATAATTATAATTAATTTATAAACGGTAACGTTGTGTTCTTGAAACTCATTTTAGGAAAAAGATGAAAGAAAAATGAAGGAAATAATAGGAAAGTAAAAAAACTCGTATTCTTAAAAATTTTTTAGAAGAGAAAAGAAATGAAACAGAAGGAAAAAATGATAAGTTTCCTTACAAAACTTTCCTTCCATATCTAGAAAAGGAAAAGGAAATAAGTTAAAATAATTAAAAAAATATATTAAAATTACAAAACTATCCAACCTTTCATCATAAATAATATATTTTTAAGGATATATTTGTAGAAATAGTACTTTTTCTTTTCTTTCTCTCCCTTATTCTAGAACACGAAAAAAATTTATTTTCTTTCTTTTTCTTTCTTTTATTTTGAAGAACACACATAAAAAAAAATTATTTTTCTTTCCTTTTATTTCTCTGTTTTTTTTTCCTTTCATTTTTTTTCTTTTCTCTTACCTTCGAATTAGAGAACGCAAGTTAATAATACTATATTTGTAATAACGTATTAACTTATCCATTCCAAATATTTAATTTTTTGCTGTTTGTTATTGATGGGAGAAAAAAAGTAAAATATTAATTCTTTCTCTTTACTGTTGAGTTTTAGGGATTAAACAAATTAAAAAACCCCCTTAAATCTTCAAAAAGTCCTTATTTTTACCATAAATGTTGAATACTGAAAACCAAATATTTTTAACAAAATCTCAAAAAATAGAAGTAAAAGCTTTTTGGTAAAATAATTATTTCTTGATTTTATTAAATAGTCAAACCCCCATTCAACCACAACCCTTATACGTCTTACCCTCAAATCTCAATGCTATACCGTTTACACACATTATTATACATACAAATACATATATATCTATATATATATCCAGTGTTTCACTCATACATTCATTCATTCATTCAGTTCATTCTCTCTTCTTTCTCTCTTAATTAAAAGCTTTTTTATCTTGTGAGTTGAATTGAATTGAAAATGATAAGTGGGAATGATTTCTATTCCATTGTGAAAGCCATGGTGCCGTTATACGTCGCCATGTTTCTCGCTTACGGCAGCGTACGGTGGTGGAAGATCTTCACTCCCGACCAGTGCTCCGGCATCAACCGCTTTGTCGCCATTTTCGCCGTCCCTTTTCTCTCTTTCCATTTCATCTCCATGAACAATCCTTACACCATGGATTTCCAGTTCTTAGCCGCTGACACCTTACAGAAAATCATCATCCTCTTCGTGCTCGCCATCCTTACTAAATTCACTAAAATAGTTACTCTCGAATGGATGGTTACAATCTTCTCACTCAGCACCCTCCCGAATACACTCGTCATCGGAGTTCCATTATTGACCGCCATGTTTGGTGACTTCTCGGCATCATTGATGGTTCAGGTGGTCGTGTTGCAAGGGATCATTTGGTACACTTTGCTTCTTTTCCTTTTCGAGTTTCGTGCTGCGAAGATGCTGATCATGGAACGTTTCCCGGAATCCGGCGCCGATATTGTCGAATTTAAGGTTGATTCCGACGTTATTTCTCTCGACGGCCAAGATCTTCTTGAAACGGAGGCGACCGTCGGAGAAGATGGGAAGCTTCGCGTAAGAGTGAGGAAATCGAATGCTTCTAGAAGATCGTTCGGTGTTGGTTCGCTTTCAGGAATAGAGATTTACAGTTTAAGCTCATCGGCGATCCAAACTCCAAGAGGTTCAAATGTTAACCAATCGGATTTTTACTCCATAACTGGTTTTCCCGGCGGCCGGCTGTCAAATTTCGGGCCGGCGGTGGATTTTTCGTCAACTCCAAGACCATCGATTAATATCGAAGAGGATTCTGTTCCGATATCTCTCAAAATGAGTTCTTCACGGTCTGGAATGTACCATGCAGCTCACAACATGACGCCATATTTCCAGCCGGAAATTACTCCGGCAGCCGTTACAAAACCACCGGAAACTCCATCGCGATCAAAGCCACAGATGCATCAAAACAAAGTGAACCCTGACGTTAACTTATTTCCTCGAAGCACTAGTGCACCGATTGGTTCCAAAGGTGGCCGGCCGCTCAGTTCCGATTTCCGGCCAACGGCGAAACATGGTACCAACTCCGATCACCCCCAAATTGGAAAATTCAGAGGTAATTAATTAAATAACGAATTTTTTTTCAATCGATAGTTTTTATTTATTTATTTCGAAATACGGATGAATTGGATGTGGGTGCAGCGATTGATGAATTAGGAAGCAAGAAAGGTGGGGAGAGAATGAAACCGGCGGGATTGGAGTCAGTGGAAGTTCCAGAAGAAGTTGCCGGAAAACAGTTGCCGTCGGCGAGTGTTATGATTCGTCTGATACTGGTTACGGTTTGGCGGAAACTGGTTAGGAACCCTAACACATATTCTAGCATCTTAGGTCTAGTTTGGTCTCTTGTGTCCTTCAGGTAAACCCTAAATTTAATTTGTTAATTAACCATCAACTAAATTTAATCTAATCTAATATTATTTTTTTAAAATTTTAATTTCTAAAATGACAGATGGAATGTGGGAATGCCAAAAATAATTGGAAGTTCGATCACTTTGATCTCCAATACTGGTCTTGGAATGGCTATGTTTAGCTTGGGTATGTAACTTAATTTCTTTTTTTGTAAATTTAAGATAAATAGTACTAATTGTAGAGAAATTAGAGATAATAGTCTTGTTTTTTTTAGTAATGGGGTATTTGTTTTAGATAATGTTTAATTAGGAATTTTATGTTTTTTTAAGATTGAAAAATGCTTCTTGAAATTTCTTATATTTTCAAGACGGGAATTAAACTTTTTTATTTAGTGTTACGGGTTTTGTTTTTGGTTGTCCGTTACAACAAGTTTTGAAATTAATTAAATACATTAACGATGTCGGCATTTTAGCAACAATATTGTCGTGGTTGTCCCTTAAAGTTTTATACATTTTTCGTCATCAATGTGAACTTCTTTGTTAAAAAAAAGTTAGCCGGATGTTATATTAAAAAAGAATTAAGATAAATCCCTTAAAGTTTTATACATATTTCATTATCAATGTGAACTCCTTTGTAAGAAAAAGTTCACCGGGTGTTTTTTTGTTTTGAAAAATATAAGATAAATCCCTTAAAGTTTTATACGTATTTCGTCATTCGTCATCAATGTGAACTCCTTCGTAAAAAAACAATTGTGGGTGTTTTTCTTAAAGATGTAAGATAAATAAATAATTAAAGAGAATACATAAATGTAGTGGTTTTTTGAAATTACGGTTGCTTAAAGGTTCATGTGTCACTTAAACTTACACATGTTTCATGTCTTTTAAGGTTTATTTATGGCGCTTCAGCCTAAGATGGTAGCGTGCCGGAGATCAGAGGCTTTGGTTGCTACGGTTGCAAGATTTTTAATAGGACCATTGGTAACGGCGGTGGCATCCATCGCAGTTGGCCTCCGTGGTACCTTTCTCCATCTTGCCATTGTACAGGTATTTGTTCTCGTCACAAACTTTTATTTATAATTCTTGTGTAAATAAGTGGAACCTGATTAAATTGCTCTCCAAAAGAGTTATCGAGAAAAGAAAATGAAATGCTCCAAAATATATATATTGAGAGAATTGTCAAAAGAGACTCCATATTCTACAATTTATTTTTTGTATATAACTTTTTGTTTATTAAGTTTAAGGTTTATATCTGACACTAGCTTTTGTTTATGTTTACCGACAGGCCTCCTTATCAGAAGGGATCGTGCCATTTGTTTTTGCTAAAGAATATAGTGTTTATCCAACCATTCTTAGTTTCTCGTAAGTGTATATAAACTGAGGGTTGTGTTGTAGTTATTTGGGTGCTTGTTTTCTTTCGTATATCAACACATCGATTTTGTTGTTTCAGGGTCATATTCGGAATGCTGATAACGGTGCCCATAAATTTGGTCTACTACATCATTCTCGAACACTAGAATTAAATAGAAATCTGTAAGGTGAAGCCTTTGATAATGTACAAGATAGTAGTAGTTAAGTAATTAGTTTTCAATTAATATGTTGAAAGGATGCAATTACATGACTCCAATTTTACATATTTCTTAACTTGTTATATACAAAATGAATTTTCACCCTCATGTTTTTATCATCTCCATTTCTTTGACGTATACACACATTCAAGGCAACCAAGTTTCTTGTGGGTTAATTAACTCATATTTGAATCTTGTCATCTATACATTATAGTCAGTGGCGGATATACTTCAGGCTTGCAGGGAAGCCGTCTACAATCAGAATTTATCATGAGATTAGTCTAGAGTCTGCACAAAGCTTGGGATCACCAATTTCTAGAAAGCGGTTCTTGTAGGTTAAGTCATGAGGGGATATTGCTATCGAGCTAGAAAACAACCATTTGAAATAAGTTGAAATTGATTCATCTAGATTATACATATCTCATGTTTGCATCTATATAAGATTAGAGGGTCCTATGCCAATGCTCAATTATCCTCTTATAGTGGAAAAAAATTACCACTCTTAGATAAAGTGTCATTGTTATGATTCGTTGTGCACCACCACATAGTATATTACTGCTAGAAAGCTTGAAAAGCTACAATAGCTAGCACATCAAAGTTTAAGTTTTGATGATTGGAATATAATGATGTAACATAAAAACCTTAATTATAAATAACTGAAATTAATCTTATATCTTTAATGTTTCGTATTATCCTTTTTTAACTATAACTAATTGTATTTTATTTTATTAGATAATTTAATAAAGCTAATATGAGTAGCTTCGTCTTTTTATATATTTTAGCCTTAATTTTAGGTTTGTATCCTTTTATTTTTCCTTGTGTTCCTATTTGTAACTTAGCATATCAAGTGAATGAAACCCTAGACGAATTTGGCATTCTCCCTCTGTTTGCATCATCATCATCATCTTCTTCTTCTTCTTCTTCTTCTTCTTCTTCTTCTTCTTCTTCTTCAATCTTCATCGCTGAATCATTAAAATGGCATCATAGTGTTGTTTCGGGAAAATAATTTTATAAATATAATCCCTTGACAGTTGACAATATATGTATTTAGATGCTTAATTTGTTAGAAATACTTTATTTGACAAATGTATAAGTTATTATCAAATTAGATATCATTATTAACTACAACAGATGTGATTTGTAACACTACTAAAAGATATACTTTGATCAACAAATACAAAAAAACCGATTATTTTTGTGACGAATTTATGGTGAACTATTTATTTATTGATTATTTAAGAAAATCTGTAATAGAATAGTCTACGTTTTTTTTAAATCACCTTAGTTAATAAAAATACTGACGTATTTAATTATTTATTTTTAATTAAAATCCGTCACTAATTTGAATGAATTAAGAAATACTTTTTAAAATATTTTTTAAAAGTCGGGCTGATTTAATTTGCGGGGGATTACTGATAGATAGTGTAACCCGTCGGTAAATTTAAAAATTATATATAATTGTTTTTTGATTTTTAAAGTTACCGTCGGATCAAAACATCCGACGGTAATCCGCCATAAATTAAAAAAAATGATTTTTAAAATATTTTTTTGTTTCTTTAAAATAAATCAGAGTTGGCGAAATTACACTGGTAATCTGCCACAAATTCAAAAAACGATTTTTTTTGTTTTTAAAGAAAATCAAGTTGATGAAGTTTTCGGCGGATTTTCAGTAGATCGCATCATCCGTCGGTAATCCGTCATAAACTAAAAAAATGATTTTTAAAATGTCTTTCGGTTTTTAAAAAATTCCATGACGGATTTTTAATGAAAAATTGCATTTTTAGTTATTTTTTGTATCTGTAAACATTTTTTGTTATTTTGTTTACAAATTCCGTATTTCTATATGTAATATATTTGGTTGTAAACATAAGGACAAAGAAGAGCGTGACACGTGTTCCATTCAGTCTGAATAATGTAGGGCATTCAAATAATAAAGGTGAAGTTCAACATTATTCAGACTGAATAACACTACATTCAGACTGAATAACACTATATTCAGTTTGAATATTTCCCTTCATTATTCAGTCTGAATATGACATGTATCGCCCTCTCAAATTTGGTTGTGAACGTGAGGACAAATGAGAGTAGGGATGAGCATACGGACCGAAATCTCGAAACCGAACCAGTCCCGTACCGAACCGGTACTGGTACCGAATATCATTACCGGTTCGGTGTTTGGTGCCAAGATTTTCCATATTCGGGATTCAGTACTTTCGGTACCGCTACTAGTCCCGGTAAATCCCGAACCGAACCAGAGAATTTAAAAAGTCATTTTTTTATTTGAATTGGTAACAAACTTTTTCCTTTTCTTATAGAGAATGCTCATAAATATATTACAATTTTCGGTTATTGTATATTCCACTCAAATACCAATTTTTTCTTGCAATTCTTCATAATTCGGTTATTGCAATCCTCCAAAATCGGTTCCGTTTTATCCAAAACCCGGTTCTTGCACAATCGGCTCCTCCAATCCGGTTTCCGCTTAAGTGATTTTAGTTTTTGTTATTATGTTTAATGGTCAACGGTGAAAAATGGTTGTCGTCCCAAAAAATGGCACCAAACGGTTCTAGTCCCGAAAATCTCGGTACCGAACTTCTCTTATCGGTTCGGTATTGATTTTTTCCAGTCTCGGTTTCGGTACTACCCGGTTTCGGTACCGGTTCAGTACCAGCCGGTACCGAGCTCATTCCTAAATGAGAGCGCGACACGTGTCTCATTCAAACAAATATTCAAACTGAATATAGTATTTATTCAGTCTGAATATACAAATAAATATTCAGACAAATATTTCTTTGTATATTCAGCCTGAATAATCTATATGCAGACACGTGTCGCACTCTCATTTGTCCTCACATTCACAATCAAGTTTGAGTTCGCATTTGAACTTTCCTCTTTCTCTCTCTCTCTCTCTCTATATATACAGGGAAGATTCAAATGAGAACACCATCAATTTAAAGGAACAAAAGAACTCGTTTGGGACCATATGATATGGGTCTCACCAATAAAAAAATCATATCTGATTCAATGAGGCCCACCATTGAAAATCAGATATGATTTTTTATTGTTGGGACCCACATCATATGTGGTCCCAAATGAGTCTATTTGTTCCTTTAAATTTACAAAATTCTCATTTGAACCTTTTCCTATATATATATATATATATATATATATATATATATATATAGGGATCTAATCTTTTGAGAACCCCAATTATTTTGAGAACTTGAGATTCGTTCTTAACCATTCATTTTAATTAAATTAATGCATTCCTTAATTAATTAGATAAGGGTATTTTTGTAATTCCATTTAATGACAACTCATCTCAATATTTATCATATTAAAAAAAAAATAAAAAAAAAACAAAAACCGATTTTTATCCCTATCTCTTCACATCGTCCATCCAAAAAATAAACCCTAAATTTCTTCTCCCATTACTTATGCTGCCGGCTGTTTGCTCCTCACCATCTGTTGCCCACTGGCAGCAACATTATCCAAGTGTCTTGATTTTTGAAGGAGGCGGTCTTCCATTTTGCGAACCCTAACGTGATGACGCCAACGTTAAAAACACATATATCTTGATTCTTAAAGAAGCATTCACTTCCGTGGACAACGTCCCCGACGCCTCTTGGTAGCAGCAGCGCCATTAATATTGGATTCCATAGCAAAGCCGACGAAGATTTCTACAAAAAGATCCGGGATCAATTAGGTTGCAAGAAGCTGTCGTCCATGACGGATTATTAATCTGGCGTGGAACCTTATAATGGTTATAGTTTAATAAATCGCTCTTTGGGTACCAAATACGTGGAAATCTGTACCGAGATTTGTGTTCGAATGGTTAGTTTAAATCACTATCTGGGTACCGAGATTTGTGTTCGAATTTCTCATATAGCCTCCGTCGTCGTTTTCATGGTAGAAGGGATGCACAAGAACTTCAAATTCCATGTATATTTACGTTGCAACCATCAACGCCATTTTCATTGATTTTATGTCGCCGTTTTCATGTTTACACCATACCACACCTCAATCTCAAATCCAACAACTAAATCCGACGACCAGGCATCGATTTCTGCTTCTTCTTCTCCGTTCTCCATGTCGAAACCCGCACCACATGCGATTTCTTCTTCTTCTCCTCCATTGCTCTACTTCGTAAGTTTGAGGTTCAGGTCTGCACATAGTGTATAATGTGAGGTGTGCACATTGTGTATAATGTGCACAGTGTGTATAATGTATAGTGTGCACATTGTGTATAATGTATACATATTGTGTATAATATGTGGTGTGCACATTGTGTATATTTTGAGGTGTGCACTATGTGTTCACGAAAATTGGGGTGTAAATCGAACAAGTTGAGACGAATGTGTGTTAGTGCACACCGTGCTCACAAAGTTAGGTGCAGGTGTTGCAAACGATGAAGACGGAGAGAAGAGAGAAGAGGTAGGAGAAAGAAGATTTATAAATACCCATATTGCCCTTTATTATATTTTTTAATTAAAAATTACCAAAATTAAAAATTTCCTAATTTAATATTAATTAGTGACTGAAAATTGATTTCAAATTCTCAAAATAATTGTGGTTATCAAAAGAATGTCCTCATATATATATATGAACGGTTTCAAATGAAAACTCATTTTTCATTGTGCACGTGAGGATAAAGAAGAGTGCGATACATGTTATTCATATTGAATGGTGTGTTATTCATACTGGGTGATATATCATTCATTATTAATAGTGTATGAACTTCACTTTTGTTATTCATATCAAATGTTATTCGTTATTCAATACTGAATGAGACACGTGTCGTGCTCTCATTTGTCCTCACGTGCACAATAAAAAATGAGATTTCATTTCAACTCTCTCTCTCTCTCTCTCTCTATATATATATATATATATATATGCATATTGTTTTGTGAACCAAGTCATTAGTGTTAATTTTGTTAACCGATTCAAGTCTTTCATTTTTTTAATCAACGGTTATGTTAAATAGAGATTATAATATGATAAAAAGTAAATGAATTTAATTGTATTAAATGAATAGCAATACTAAAACAAATTATTATACTTTATTTTTGGAAGATAATCAATAATAATATTTTTTATTTTTGGAAGAAATAGTATTTTATTATTTGAAAAATAATGAATATTTTTAATAATATATAAACGATTTTGTTTAAATAAAAAATAAAAAATGATCATAGGTGAACCTGAAAGTGAAAAAATGATTTTTGTTTAAAATTCATAGATGGAACCAAAAAATATTCATATGTGAACATGGTTGCTCAAATCATTGTTCTTACGTGACTGTTGTTCATATGCGAACATTATTCATGCATGAGCATTGTTCGTACGTGGATATTGGTCATACATGAGCATTGTCCGTACATGTAGTGATGAACACGATTGATATCGATGATGATTAAGAAAGTTTAAATAAGTTCATAGGTGAAATCAAAAATTTCATAGGTGAACAATTAAATAAATAAGATAATTAAGGAATGTAATAATAAAAGTGAATATTTATTTAAGGAACGTGGTACAGATAATTAAAAAAACAAAAATGTTCCGGTTAACAAAGTTAACAATAATGACTTGGTTAACAAAAAAATGTGACCCTATATATAGCCATGATCATTTGTTAACCCTAAAAACGATGTTAACTATACACACCTTTTCAACCAATCACAAACCATCTTTTATATAAGTTCAACAATATTAATACAATTAATAACAAGGATATAATAGTCATTTTAGTTTGATCATAATTATTAATGTTACAAATCTCAATCCCATTATTGTAGTCGTTAATATCTTGTATAGATTGTTTGAAGATTTTAACTCATATGTACTAGTGTTGGGCCCGTGCGTTGCACGGTGTGACGATAGTTTTTTTATTGAGTTAACTTGCATATATTCTTAATCATTTGTTATTACGAAGAATTTGTGATATACCAGTAATAGTTTTATATTATATTACTTAAAACTGAAACATATGTCCCACAACCGTACTAATATTATTGGAATTATTATAATGCAAATTAGTTGATCAACAATTCAACATGCAAGGCGGATTGCATTGGAAAATCAGGATGACAAATTATTATAATAATTATTTCGTAAAAACTTATGATTAATATCAACTCTATAATTTGTCACAAATACGTCACTCATCTTAAAAACATCTACAATGATGAACATCTTGAGAGGTTCATTTTATAAGCATTTCAATCTCAATCCTTAACTGGTCCATGATTTATATAATAAAAATTAATATAACAAAAAATATAATAATTAAAAATTGTTTATTTAAGTAAATTATGAAAATTAAAATTTACAATAAATTAAAAGAATAATAAAACTTTAAAGCTATGATAATTTTTTATAAAAATAAAAATTTAGATGAAAATGATACATTTATAAAAATAATTGTTGCGATTAAATAAAATTCATTTTTTATATCTTTTTTAAAAATTGGTGATTGTACAAACAATTTTATTATTCTAAACTAATTAATTTTTTTTTATTCGATTAAGTAAATAAAATGTAATATTTGATTATATATTTATTATTAGGTGTCATCATTATTTGAGGATAAATCGTGAAGAGCCCACTTATAATGCTCTAAGCTACTATAGTAACTTATATCATATAAAAATAAATTGTCAAAGATGTATTATTACCTCATCAACATATTCTTACGTCTTTCTTTCAATTTAATATCTTTTTAACAACGTGGAATAACCAAAACTAACTGTCACGTTTTAATATTTAAGATTGCTCAATTATTATGATGTCACATCATTCAATTCATCTATTTTTACACACCATTTTATTCCAATATTTCAACTCCACACCAACATAGATGACTAAAACTCAACCATAATCATCATTTGAGAATATTTAATCCTCAGAGTGTTCTGTAATCTTTTCTATTTTCGTTTTTATGATTTATAATTTATTGTTGTTTCGGTCCATGTAGTTTAAAATTCTTTATTCTTTTAGTCTTTTGTACTTTCGTTAAGAATTAGTCAAGAGACGAAAATAACAATAAATTACAAACCATAGGGATGAAAATCGAAATTATTAACAAACCATATGGACGAACATTGTCAATGTATTAATTTTGTTAAAAAATTAAGTTGTAAAATGAAAATGATAATATTAACATTAATGATAGACTCACGGATAACGTGTGCATTGCTTGTATAGTTGATGATATTGTCTGAATTTTTTTACTTATTGTTTGTATAGTTGATGACATTGCCTGAATTTTTTTACTTTGTGGAAAAACAATAGTACATTTGACAATTTTATTAAGAAAGAAACATAAGTACACCTAAATATACCTCATTCATCTTTCACTTTTTTTTTCTAATCATGAATCATCAATAAATAAATATGTATATATATAAATGAAATTTTATTACATGATTGTAAAAAACATTATGTTATTTATACCGATTTATGATTTGAGTGAATTTAACTTGTAATGAAGGATGACAAAATTCAACGAACTGTTATATTGATAAGAAATGAATATAACTGAAAATGTAAAAATTGTAAAATAAAAAAATGAGAATGTATACATAAAGATTGTCATTGTTGTCTAGCAATCTATATATATATATAAAAGGAGGATCTATCAAGAATGATGTGGCATAATGTTAGAGTATGATCCATCTATAATAATTTTCTCGTTGTTTTGAATTTCTAAATTACTAAATAAGTTAAAGACTATATTACCCTAAATGAAAAATGTGTATTTCATTATTATAAGGCTTCTTTGGTAATTTGACTTCCAATTTTATATATATAAAAGGAGGATCTATCAAGAATGATGTGGCATAATGTTAGAGTATGATCCATCTATAACAATTTTCTCATTGTTTTGAATTTCTAAATTACTAAATAAGTTAAAAACTATATTACCCTAAATGAAAAATGTGTATTTCATTATTATAAGGCTTCTTTGGTAATTTGACTTCCAATTTACTAGCTTTAACTTCCAAACTATTTAACTTCTTAGGGACATTTATTTTACTCTCTTCATCTTCCATTTATTAATTAAAGGAAAACCTATAACAAAATCATTTATAAACTACAACCTAATGATCATCCATCAAAATGGAGTTAACAATCAGTATCATTGTATGTTTATCTTCATCTTCTATTAGGTTTGTATGTTTGTTTGTTGTTTCTCGTTTGTAGAATTCATTTGTCATCCTCCATGAAATTTCCATGAGTTAATAATCGGTATCATTGTATGTTTATCTTCATCTTCTATTGAGTTTGTATGTTTGTTTGTTGTTTCTCATTTGTAGAATTCATTTCCATCCTCCATGAAATTTACATGTAAGGTAACACTTTTTATTATTTGTTTTATTAATTTTATAGTGAGTTTGTATGTTTGTTTGTTGTTTCTCATTTGTAGAATTCATTTATCATCCTCCATGAAATTTCCATTTAAGGTAATACTTTTTATTATTTGTTTTATTACTTTTATAGTGAGTTTGTATGTTTGTTTGTTGTTTCTCATTTGTAGAATTTATTTCTCATCCTCCATGAAATTTCCATGTAAGGTAACACTTTTTTTATGTGTGTCTTTTCAATCGACATCATTATTTTTTTCTATAAATTTCCATATTTTATTATGTTTTGTATATATTGCATATTGATGTTAAATAAGTTTTTGGTCTTTTTGTTCGGAATTTAATCACAATTATTACCTTTGTTTTTTCTTTTATAATTCCTAATTGATATTATGTTGGTTTTATAATTGTTCTACTTTCATAAGAAATTTTAAATAATGTTTATGCTTTTTGTATATCATATAGCTTTTAATGAATATAAAATCAATATATTTAAAAACTAAATTATATAAATGAAATTACGAATACAATAGTATGTGTATTTTTAATAATAAAATGATTTTAATTAATATAAATAAATAATTTAAAGATGATAATTAGTCACGTCAATATAATATCTCATGATTATTGTCAGTTATATTATTTACATAACACTTTATATATATATATATATTATTTGTAAAACAATAGATTTTTAAATGACCAGTCAGCCGAGTTTTAATCATTTTTTTTACTACAACACATATAATAAAATGTATTAATTCCAAAATAAAACAAATATCTAAAATTTTGGATTAATATATAAAATTAAAAACATTATTATTATTTAAATTCTTATTAAATTTAATTTATAAATATAAATGATGTTTGAACCAATATATATATATATATATAATTAGTAATTACAATCAATATATAATTATATACTTACTATTAACCATTTCTTTAATAAATGAAATACTTTTTACATTTAATATCATGAAATAATATTAATATATTATTAAATTAATTGCTTATTAGGTATAATATCACTAATTCAATCAATACATTAAATAAATAAAACTATTAGAACCAATACATAGTTAAAATATGATCAGAACTAAAACTTAAAAACGATATATATATATATATATATAATACATTAAATTATAATAACCAAATATATAAAATTAGATATAATAACTTATAGATGTGGGAGGTATGACATGGCACACTCACAATCCATTATTTTCTAAATGGTGCTTCCTCAAATTTTCTACTATTTAGAATTTTCTTAATTTTGTAGATTTCCCAATCAATTAAAAATTAGTTAATGGTCTTAATTGGTCTTGATTGTTTTTAGACTCTTCACATCCCCCACCACCCTTAAACGTTATATCTTTCCCCTTATCTTATGTTCTACTCCAAAACTCAATCCATAAATTCCACACCGAAAACCACAGAAGCTCCAAATTGTTAAAACTTCGACAACCCGTTCCATACCAAAACCATGGAAGACTCAGATCTCACAACATCCTGTAAGTGTCTCTATAGTGCTTCTCATTCATCTTTACCTACCAAACCCACATTCAAACACACATTATTTGAACGTTGAAAAAAATGGGGTATTCATCTCTATATGTCGATTCAAATGATTCTTTTAATTATGATCAAGTTTTAGTTTATTATTGTTTGCCCTTACGACAATCATATCAAAAGAATAATATCACATTTTTGACGCTTATTAGTTGAGACCTGCTATTTTGGGGCCATGTTTTAGTAATAGCTAAAAGGAGAAAAGGAACAACGGTAGCAAATTTTTGCCGATGGCAGTCATGAATGAAAGACACAACAACTAGCAATTGTGAGTTTGATGGCAAGAACTGTTAATGTATGAGTTGTCTTTAATTTTAATATAAAAAGAACCGTGAATGTTGAACCGTGAATGCATTAAGTCATGATTAAATTTTATTTGATTTTAAAAATGTTGAATATCTAAGAGTTTTTTTTTCTTATGTGTAAATTATATCTTCATTAAAAATTAGAGTTTTTTTAGTAACCATTTGTTTTTTCCTTTTTTATGTTATTAAATATTCTTTTTCTATTATTTATTTTAGTTAATTATTCTTTTTATTGTAATTTATGTAAATTAACTTTTTAGTTTCATTTGTTTATGTTACTAACCATTTGTTTTCTTTTATTTATTTTAATCATTAATTTTCACTTATTTAAGCATAAGTGACTTTTTATTTTTTTTGTTGCCTGTTATTGGGTTTTTAACTTTTTTGTCATCTAACAACTCACATCTCAATCTCTCATTCTAACATATTTTCTCTCACTATATTTGTTTTGCTAAAATATCAATATTTGTTATGACTTTTTGTTTATTGTCAAGTTATTTGGTATTGTGCTGACTTTATAAATTTTTTATGTTGTCTTTTCTGGGTAGTAAGCGGCATAAGAAAACATAAGTTATCTAAATAACGCTAAATATGTCGAAGAATATCAAAACTTTCTCATCAAAACACACATATTATTATTACGCATAAATATTTATTTGAATACTCCTTCAATTTCAATACATTCTTGATTTTGTCTATTTTGTTATTTTTATTATTATCCTATTCTCATTTCTATGTTTTTTTTTATCATGAATTTAACCTACAATGCTAAAACAAATTAATTTTTTATTTATTTTAATATTACATTGTTACTCATGAAGGACGGTAGATCTTAATTTTTATATTTGCTTCTTTATAACTAATATATGTTTTTGTGTTTCATTTGAAGAATCAAAGTTTAACGAGAATGTAAATCAGTTAATATTCTTCAGAGTTTGTTTTTTGGCTTTCAATGATTTTGAATCGTGTTCAAAAGTAGATTAATTTCATTTTGTGAATTTACTTTTTTGCTTCACATTAGTTAACAATCCCAACATTGAAATTTTGCTCCAATCTAATTAGATCGATACCTATAAAAAATGTATCGAAGACAATCGATTTAGAAAATGAAGCTGATAAATCACATCTACACAAGAAAAGTGAAAAAACTTAAGATGTTTGACAATCTATATAATCGAGATCATGCATATGGCAAATATATCAATATAAATTTTGATCCACACTGCCAAAAAAGTTAAAATCAATGAATTGTTGATGAAGAAGAATAAAATATAGGAAGCAAAGAATCCAACCAGTAAATGAAAAACGAGGTAGATTATTGATATAAAAAAATCGTAAAATTTAACGAGTTCTATATCTTTTTTAAATAAAAAAGTAATAATGTTGATAAATATAAACAATTTGTTACATCTAAATATGTGTTGTCGTTTTATTAAAAGATGATTATAATTTTAAAAAAATCATATCATTTGGTTTTTAATATGAAGATTATTTAAGTTGCCTTTTTTTAATGATAATATAAATATTTGATAATCTAATTTTATTCAACAACTATTGATATATTTTGTATAAATGTTATTTCTGTTTTACAAAAAATTGTAGTGATGAGTATTGGTTATCCTAAATCATTCTTGATTTGATTTTCAATTTTATGTATTGATAAACGACGTCATTAATGTTATGTATCAATATTTAAACTATGATAATTACTAATAATTTTCATAACTCTATTAATTGAATATGCTCAAAACCTTTTTTTATCTAAAATAAATTGTTGTATATAAGCTTGCAACATATTTCATATTTATAAAAATAGTTAATTAAAACAATTGTTACATTTTTCGTTAACATCAAATTTTATCATATCGCAGCGTGTGATGTCGAACGTTAGTTTTTATTAAACCGAACATTGAATTCTTAAGAATTGCAGTAACAAGTGCATGTCCATCCGTGCTCTAAAATAGAATTAAAACCCTTCCAAGATCTAATCAGAGATCAAGATTCAATTGGTTGATAACCTTATGATTACTTTTTAAAAATTATTTGAAATGATCCATGATCTATCTATATGACAAGGAATTCAAAGGATAGATACTATCAAATTAATTAAAGAATAAACAATCATTTAAGAACAAAATAGAAGAAAGCAGAAGAGAACTTAGAGCATCTCCCAACAGCTATTGTAAAATAGAAAAACGAATGACTTTAGCAATTTAAGTGATCCAACAGCTATGGTATATCAATTGCTAAAATAGAAAAATGGAAATAAAGAGAAGAAAAATCTCTAAATTTAAAAAATCTCTAAAAGTATATAGAAGAGAGAAAAACAATATTTTAATTATATTCAACCAATCAAAATAATCGAAGTTAAGTGCGTAGAAGAGAGAAATAATATTTTATTAAATGATGAAATATTTTATTAATATTATTAATAATAAAGTTGCTAAAATAGAATATCTGTTAAAGTTGGATACAGATTATTTTAAAGATTTTAGATTTTAATGTTATTTTAAAGAAATTTTACAATAACCGTCAGATCCTCAAACGGTTCTAACGATCACGTCTATGAAATAGAAAGCTAAAGCTAAAGGAATTCGCGTGGGTTTGGCGCCAAGTCAACTTTATATTGGAAAGTTACACTTCCAGTCCCTCAACATTAGAACTTGTCATTTTAACCAATTCATATGAAAATACATGGGTTTATCCATACTATATTAAAAATATTTGATATAGAGTCTTAAAAATTATTTTATACATCAAGTATTGTTTATTAATGTATATTATTTGAAAATCAAAATTACAAATAAATGGTGTATATTACAACTTTGTAAAGCTACATGTTTGAATTTATATAATTAACTAACTAATAAAAATAATCAAATATAGATAAACATTTCATTTAAATTATTAATACGCAGCAAAAAAAAATTACATTCAATGCTAATAAGATACACTCGAGTTATGAAAATAATTAATATGCAGCAAAAAAATAAAATTACATTCAAAAACTGAAAATGCAATGATAATTTTAAGTTCAAAGGACATCAGAGTAAAAAGTGATTGAATCAGATTATCTATATAGCTAGAATCAACCTATACTCTTGTTTTCTTTTTGGACAATACTATTTTGTAAGAATAAGTTATATATTCAGAAATATTATCAAAGTCGCCAATAATTATCATATGAAGCATGCCACAAAAAATAATTGAAGAATAATTATTTCAACAAGAGAATATTAAACGGTATGAACACACTTGTAAATATATAATTTTTTGATTTATCAAACCAACTGGTTTTAGAATTATAGTCAACGATTTACTTTGCCATATCCTATTTTAAGAAATCAATAATGATTTTGATATACATAAAAGAACATGAAAACTAAAGGTTTGAGTTTGAGCATAAATTAGTTTTTTGTTAAATTTGTCAACAATAGTAAATTGACATATCTTCAATATAACGTTTTAGAGCATCTTCGGCTATGCTAAAACGGAGAAAAGAGAGTTTTTAATATTTTTGTTGCTCCAACAACTATGTTATCCTGTATGCTAAAATAATTGGATCAAATATTAAAAATGTAACAAATACATTTGTTTCGTGTTTTTGTTTTAATTTTAATTGTTTGAATTTGAAAATAGGAAACATAAATAAATAAAACCGGATGTTTTGTAAAATGCAGTTTTACTATATACAAGTTATTCATTTGTGTGGAAAAACCATAAAGTATAGTACGATTAATGACATATGAACTTTCTTAATAAGACTATATATAGCTACCACTCAACTATTGAAGAAGAATTAATATCATCTAGCCTCCAAACAACTCCATCTTGTGTTGGAGTTGGGAAGTCTTGAATCAAACTTAAATTTTGTTCATCTTCTTGTATGTCTTCATCAAAAACAAGTCTTACACCACATTCTTTCACGTCAGTAACATCAAACTTGTCACTGAATGAAAAAGTAACAAAGTTATTTGATTCCTCCCATCCCCAATCCCTTGTCAAGAAATGAAACCATATCATATCTGAGTTACGGAATCCAAGGGAACCATGGTAGTATCGATCAAATCCCAATTCTTGAAGGTTGCATTGAGAAAGTACATAAGAAGGAAGTTCTGTCATGGCGGTTCCGTCAATGAAAAACTTTTTCAAGTTTTGGATTGTACCAAAGGATTCAGGAAGTTTGTCCACTTTTGAGCAACCCGAGAGAATCAGAACTTCAAGAGAATCCGTTTCCACTTTGCAGGGGAATCTTCTAAAACGTATGCAATCTCTCATATTTAGAATAACAAGCTTCTTGAGCATTCCAAAAGACGAGTGAACTTTAACCAAATTCACACAACCTTCAAGAATTAACTCTTTGAGATTTGTAGTCAATGTGAAATCGGGGGCACTTTTCAGGTTACGACAATGACTTAGATTCATAACTTTCAACCTTCTGAAACACTAGGATCAAGGAAAAACAAATATTCTTAACTACAAGTATTAAAATTAGAGAAAAAATTCATGAACAAAAGAATATTAATGTACCTTAGGTGTTGTCCAAAGATTTTTTATGCGGCTATAAGACAAGTCGATGGCAACAATGTTTTCCGGATAGAAATCCGAAGGGAAGAACTTGAAAGGACATCCATGCCAATAAAATAACCTTAGCTTATTCGATAAAAATTCCAACTTTCCCGAATAATTCACCTTAGAGTCCTTCGACGGCTTTAAATCAAATGGATGCCTAAATTTTCCGAGATTTTTGTCACGAATTTTTAATATCCGCAAGTTCTTCATATGTGCAAAAGCTTTACCATCAATATGGACCTTTTGACTAGATTCCTCTTGCAAAAGATCAAGAAATTCAATTGTCTCTGATACCTAGGTCCAACGAATAAGGTTGTTATATTGTAAATATTATGCAACATATAGATTATTTGAATATAAGAGTAACATATGCAATTGAAATAAGTAAATAAATTTACAAAGAAAAAAAATGTCTTTTGCCACTTTTTACCTTATTTTCACTCAATACATTGTGAACATCTGATGGAATCCATAATCTACTTCGGCGTCCGGGAGAATTAGATTCTTCACGTACAATTTCCCTTGCCATGCTTCGAATCAACTCATGCATCTGAAGTGAATTATCATCCGGAGATATTGTAATTAGTGACTTATCTACTAGAACATCGATATTAGCATCTTCAGTACAATCCTCGCTGTTTATTACACTCGCTGCAAAATCTTTGTTTTCCCCTATAAATGAGCATGCTATGTCGAGAAAGATTCTTTGTTGATCGAAGTCTAGACCATTAAAACTTGGTCGAAGTTTTTGTTGTATCTCGGCATTGGGATATGTTTTGAGTCTCTCTAATTAACCTTTCCACACACTAATAGGCTTGTCATACAAAGAACAACCTAAAACTCTAAGAGCCAAAGGATGCCCTTGCAAACAGTCCACAACTTGGTTAGAGACCCCTATGAAATCCTTAGTAGGATGATTTTTACCAAAAGCATACAGACTAAAGAGCTCCAAAGCATTATAATCCGGTAAAACCGGCATGTCATAAATTTCATCTACTTTATGAGACCATAACAATTGTTTATCTTTACCCGTGAAGATAATTAAACTTCCCGGGAAAAACCAATCAGGTGAACCTGCTAGTGCTTCTAACTGATCATGATGATCCACATCATCTAGAACAAGTAGGATTCGCTTTGTTGGCATCCTCTTCTTTATTACCATAATTCCTTCACTAACACTTGATATCTCCACAACTCTTGTTTTCATGATTTTACCAATAAGTTGCATTTGGACTTGAGTTATGCCTTTTTGTTTTGTGACTCCTTGCACATCTTCACAAAAGACACATTCCTCAAAGTGGATATACATCGAGTTATAAATAGCTTTGGCAAGCGTTGTCTTTCCTATTCCGCTAATACCACATATCCCTATCATGTTTACCTTATATGACCCAACAAAACGCACCAAGTTCATTTCATTTACATGGGCATCCACTCCTACAAGGTTCTCGCCAACATGTAAAGGTTCACGACATAAAACCTTGAGGATATCTTTAGAGATGTTGTCAATGAATTTGGACTCAAATCTGTTAACCAGAGAGAAAAAGAAGGTCAAATATATAAAAGTAGTTTTAACAAAGCTACTAGATTAATTGGGTTTGTGAGAAAATCAATTACTTAATGAAATGAACTTGGTGAGACCCCTATCATCTTTAAACACATGAATTCCTTTTTGTCCAAAATCTTTGAATAGATGATCCATAAAGCTTTTACGGATATCATCACCTCGAAAGCTTACAAAGACATCATATGTCCATCGATGTCGTTGAGTGGATGTAGTAGCCATTATCAATGGTCAAAGCTGCATTAATCACCTTTAAAGATTAGCTTAAAATTTTATAATGCAACATGGATGAGTAAAAAAGACAGTGCAAGTAAGAGTACCACAAATGGTGATCAATCAAGTTCTAGTCTCATGGATAGGATTCTGAGTAATGAAAACCGAATCAAACTAAAATATTAATCGAAAGTCAACAATTTTGACCTTGAAGAACAAGATGTTAAATTACAAGATGATATAAAAAAGCTTTTATGATTACTTTCCATCCATTATTGGTTCATGATCACTTGATATCCAACTAATAATTTAATTTAACCATGTTTAAAAATTAAACTAATATGAAATGTTTTTGTAGTTGCAGTTTTTGGAAAACAATTGAATATCCATCCACGCTCACACCTTCCATCTGCTTCTTTTTGCACACTATTTTTTAGGATTAAAATGTTTCAAAACCCAAAATCTATCAAAAATTGGGGATTTTATAGATCAACAAGTTTATTGTTTATTATGATCTCCATAAATATGCATCTTAAGAGGTAGATCAATTAATCCTTTCAACAATCGATCTATATACATATACATACATACATATATATATATATATATATATAACAACAAAATGAACGAAGAGATACTTCAAAAACATCAGAAGATGAATGAAAAAAAAAGTAGAAATTAAGAATAAAAATAAAAGAAATTAGAAGAACTTACAGTTCAAAATATCAGGTGATGGAAGTCTTCCGTACAAGGATATGAAGGAAGAATAATGGAAGCTGAAACTATAAACGCAAAATCTACTTTATACGAGAAAGTTACACTTTTAGTCCCTTAACACTTGAAGAACATATGATTTAATCCACTTATATTAGAAATTTACACTTTGGTCTCTCGGCTTTGAAAGAAGAAGTGATTTTATCCGTTGTTTAAAAAATATATTTATTTGATTTGTAATTTATTGATGATAAATTAAAGGGAAAAGTCTAAAAAAAAACCAACTAACTATTTGATTTTGAATGATTAAGTCCTTAAACTATTTTTTTAAATGAAAAAATCCTTAAACTTTCTGAAACCGGTTAAATAAATCCTTGTAACCTATAAAAACAAGTTAATGTTATAAAAATTTGGAAAAAGTCTAGAAAACCCAACAAACTATTTGATTTTGAATGATTAAGTTCTTGATTTTTTTATCATATAAATCCCGATCTTTTTCCTAAATATTTTTACCAAATTAATTTTTGAACTTTCTTTTAACAAATAAATCCCAAACTTTTTTTGAAAAAAAAAATGATGAACTTAATTTTGAACAAATAAATGCGGAATTTTTTTGAACAAAATCACAATATATATAATTTTTCTCACCGAAAACAAATTATAATAAATCAATTAATTATAGATAATATCCAGACTTTGGCATACCACTCTGTGGTGGGTCCTGGTTGCCGTAGATTAGTCGGGTGCCCGAATGGATCCCGGATACCCCAGGAATTATATATTTTTTGTACTTTGATGTCGGTGAGAGAAATTATATACTTTTTTGTTTTTGATTTTGTTCAAAAAATGTTTCGGATTAATTTGTTCAAACTTAAGTTCATGATTATATTTCTTCAAAAAAAGTTTGAGATTTATTTGGTTAAAAAAAGTTCAAAAATTAATTTTGTAAAAAGATTTAGAAATCTTTTTTGGAATTTTTTCATTAAAAAAATAAGGACTTAATCATTCAAAATCAGATAGTTCGTTGGGTTTTTTTTAGACTTTTTCCAAATTGTTATCACATTAACCTGTTGTTACAGGTTAAAAGAATTTATTTAACCGGTTTCAGAAAGTTTAATGTTTTTTTCATTCAAAAAAATAGTTTAAGAACTTAATCATTCAAAATCAGATAGTTTGTTGGGTTTTTTTAGACTTTTTCCCAAATTAAACGGAGAATTTAAAAAAAAACAGACTACCTAAAACCGATTGAGTGATTTAAAAGTAATCCAAAATACACTTTTAAGTGTTTACAAGTTACAACCTTTTATTAGTCATTTATAAAATGGAAAAGTTCAAACACCCAACAAACTATCTCATTTTGAATGGTTAAGTCTTTAAATTAATTTTTTGATTAAAACAACCGTTAAACTTTCCCATTTTAAATGATCCAGTCCCTGAACTATTGATTTGAATGAAAAACCATTAAACCTTATAATTTTGAATGATTAAGCTCCTAAATATTTTTTTGAATAAATAAACCATCGATATTTTAAAAATTAGTTACTTACATATTTTTTTTAAATAAACTTACTTGTAACTCACTAAAAAAGTTTTAAAGTAAAATAAACTTAAATCGGTTTTACCGTTCCAAAAACCCTTCACAAGTACAACACGTAGCAAACAATGGTATCGCTTCCCCTCGTCACTCCCCATTACCGCAATGTTGTCCGTTTCCATTTGGCCTAGCACGTTGTTAGCCATGCTGTAACACCTTAGGCAGATGCCAAATCGGCCGTGAACAGGAGTGATGTTGGGTTCATAAGTAAACCTTGGCCGTCCTAAACACAACGCCTTTTGGGACCACACGCAAGGCAGGTTCTTGGAACTTTGTGGTTAAGCGTGCTTGGATGGGAGTAGTACCAGGATGGGTGACCCCCTGGAAAGTCCTCGCTAGGTCGCCAGAAACAAATCCGTGCGGCCTAGGCAAAAGCGGACAATATTGTGTCGTGGTAAGGCGGGGTGTTACAAATGGTATCAGAGCCGATCCTTGTACCATCGGGATGGTGGGGCAAACCTCATCGAGGACGATGAGTCCCTAAGGGGGGGGGGTGTTTGTAACACCTTAGGCAGATCTCAGATCTCATATCGGCCATAAACATTGGCCTTCCTAAACACAACGCGATGAGGTTTGCCCCACATCCCGAACGGCACAGGAGCGGCTCTGATACCATTTGTAACACCCCGCCTTACCACGACACAATATTGTCCGCTTTGGCCTAAGCCGCACGGATTTGTTTCTGGCGACCTGGCGAGGACTTCCCAGGGGGTCACCCATTCTGGTACTACTCCCACCCAAGCACGCTTAACCACAGAGTTCCAAGAACTTGTCTTGCGTGTGGCCCCAAAACGCGTTGTGTTTAGGAAGGCCAATGTTTACTTATGAACCCAGCATCACTCATGTCCACGGCCGATATGAAAACTGCCTAAGGTTTTACACCTGCCATCGATCTTTCTTTTTTCGATCTTTTTTTTTTATCCATCATAAGAGGGAAAATCAAAAGATAACCGGTTAAAGATAGTTTATTTATGTTTAAAAGTTGTAAGTAACCAATTTTTAAAAATTTGATGGTTTAATTTCTTGAATTTTTTTAGGGACTTATTCATGCAAAATAAGAAAGTTTAATGATTTTTTTATTCAAAATGAGAAAGTTTAATGATTTTTTTCATCCATAAAATAGTTTAGGGACTTAATCATCCGAGACCTTGAGGATGTTTTAAAACCCCGGTACCGCTAGGCCAGAGGCCTTTGGTAGGGACTTAATCATTTAAAAATGAAATTTTTTAATGGTTTTATTATTCAAAAAAATAGTTTAGCGACTTAACCATTCAAAATATTAGTTTGTTGGGTTTTTTAAACATTTCTATTAATGAGATCAAATAAATAGACAAAAAGGTTTCATTTCATATTCATTAAAATTGTTTGTTTTCAAGAGTTGGTCCAAATTTATTTTGGTATGCTCTTTGAATTCTATTAGTTTTTATACAAATTGAAATAATATGAAAGTTAAATTACGAAATATATTTATCTATTCAAAATTTATGAACACATACAGAAACTTTCATGTAGGTTTGCATTATTCTTGAACATAAATTGTAATATTTTAGTCCATGTTTTTTACATATTTATATTTAGGTTTACTTAATTTTAAAATAATATGTCATATATTTAGGGCCGACTCGGGGTGTGCTGGTGGTGCCGCCGCACAAGACCTCCAGAATTTCTTTAATTAAGTTATTTAAAATAAAACTAGTATATAAATTAAACAACATGTTATGTTATCAAATCTGACTACGCTAGCGCAGTGGAAAGAGGCCACATTTAGCTGTCGTCGCACAAGGTCTCCAAAATGTCAGGACCGGTCCTGGTAACCGCTAATAAACAATATGTTAACACTAAACAAATTACTTTTACCGATAAAAATCACTTCAAAAAATTCAAAGATTGAGATGAAGATGGTGAGTGGTGTAAGGTGAAAGGAAGGGCATGGATTCCAGTGTTGCTTCTTCTTCCTCTTTTTCAACCTTTCTCCATCTTTTATTTCAAAGAATTATGGCAAAAATAAGGTGACTTATAAGTCACCTTATAAGGTACCTTATTGAGAAGTTAATAAAAGTACGGTTTTGATAAGCTACCTTATAAGTCATAAGGTATCTTATAAGCTACTTTTGCCAAACATAGTCTAAGGAACGACTTATTTACATCAAATGATCAAAATTAACTCATGCATTTGTTTCAGGTCTTTTTTATAATTTAAATGTTTGAATTTGAAAATTGAAAAATTAAACAATAAAACTCAGATGTTTAAAAAAAATGCAGTTTTACATCCAAAAACGATCTATTAAGTTCTATATCGTTAGTTTACAAAGGGACAAGTTTTTTTTAATAACCATGGATGTGATGCTAAATACAAGTTAGATTTGTGTGTAAAAACCAACATATATTAGGTCATATATGAATCACAATAAAATAGATGAAAGTGGAACGCCAACATATATTAGGTCTCAATTTCAATAATAGAGCTTTAAATCAGCATTGTCTACGGTGATTCATACGTCAGAGATGGAAAGAATAAACTTTTAGGCTATGTTTGGCAAAAGTAGCTAATAAGGTACCTTATGACTTATAAGGTAGCTTATCAAAACCTTACTTTTATTAACTTATCAATAAGGTACCTTATAAGTTAACTTCTGGACAACTACACTAAAAACTTATAAGTCGCCTTATTTTTGCCTAACAATGCCTTAAGAGAAAACAGAGCAAGAAAAATCTTGGGACCATATGCTAAAACAACAAATGATTTAAAGGGGGGATAAAGAAACGAATTTACTAAAATGAAAGAGCAATTAATGGGAGAAGTTGCCACTTAAAGGACGGAAATAGTTGAAAATTTACAGAAGAAACTATAAAGTAGTACAACAGTATCAAAGCACAATAACAAGAAAGTGCTAACATACCATAGCACGAAAAAAAACAGAAACCTCGCAGATAACCATTTCACTGAAACAAAATTGATATTCGAACACGTAACACATTAATTTACAATGCAAAAGTGTCAGCCTTTTGGAAGATCCGATACTATGAAAAGGGTGCAGTCCAATTAATACATTGAATTATCATCCGCAAACTTATCTAAGCTCTGAAAAATATCGAAAAAGTATACGATTTGGAACACGTATTATCATCCGCAAACTTATCTAATTTCAAGAAACCAATCAATAAAAGAAACATCACAACACAACAGAAGTGGAAACCAACTTCACAGAAAGGTTAATCGAACAAACAAAAAGAAATCCTCACAAAAACTAACAAAAATGAAAATCTGACTTTAAAATGCAATTTCAAAAACTAATCACATAAAGGAAACTTGGTTCATTTCGAAAAAGTGAATCACGGGTTTTTGTTATACTTCCCAAAGTCTTTATTGATCACGTAAAGAAGTATCGTTTCCGGAAGTATATTTAGCTTGGAGAATGCAATCAAAGTGTTTGAGCCTGTTTTCATTGGAGTACTCGAGACAATGGTCGTGGATCTTTCATCAGTTCTCTGTATTCTTCGAATCGTCCCCCAAATCCAAATCGTAAACCAGAAGAGACAACAAAACATAATATTTGGAGTTCAAATTACAAACAGAAGGGAATTATACTCTCAATTCAAGAAAGAGAAAGAAAAACAGAATCTGGAGTTGGAGCATCTCCTGTTTAAATCATTCACTGTTAAAACCCTGTTTTCAACAGGGATGTGGATGGTCATGAGAATACCGGTTAGGCATTGTTTGGCAAAAATAAGGTACCTTATTTTTAGTGTAGTTGTTTGGATGACCATAAATTAACTTATAAGGTACCTTATTGAGAAGTTAATAAAAGTAAGGTTTTGATAAGCTACCTTATAAGTCATAAGGTACCTTATAAGTTAATTTTACCAAACATAGCCTTAATCAATTTGTTTAATTGGTCTAGTTAAAAAAGGGAGAAAGTAAGTAAATGGACAAAAATGCCCTTATCACTAATAGAGAAAATTAACAGAGTTAATGACGGGGGACCACTTTCAGAACAAAATGAAAACCACACGGACGGTTTATAGAATTATTAAAGTTTAGGTCTCACTTTCAAAGATTTCACTAAACCACGGGGACCAAAATTAGAGTTTACTCTTTCATATATGTAATATTTCACAAATGAAAAATTGGGTTTGATGGTGTTCAGCCAATCGAAATCGAAATCGAACCTTACATTGTTTGGTTATTCGGTTCGTTTAACCCACAAAATGAATAACCCGAAACCGTTTTGGTGCTGGTAAGTTATTCGGTTTCGGATTTTTTTGTACGTCTAAGGCTCCCAGTCTAAGTATCTAGATCTGCCATTGCTAAATTGTAGAGTACCATATAAGACTTAAGTTTATAGAACCAAAAGATAAAATGTCCTATAAAAGTATCGCAATAAGTTTATATGATATTTTTTGACGTTCAAACAAGTTTTTTACGACTTCCTTAAGATAAAGTGTCGTATTACTATTTTATAAGATACTTTTGAAAAGTGTTGTATAAAGTATAAACCCATCTTTTTATAAGACACTTATGTTTATTAAAAAAATTCAAATAACCTTCTATAAAATAACTAATACGACACTTAATTTTAAAAATATCTTTAAAAAACTGTTTACAACACGCAAAAGTGTGATATAAACCTATTATAACGTATTTAAATAAGGCATGTTATTTTTTGGTATTATAAAAAAGTGTTTGGATTAAGATTTTAATGGTTGATTCAAGCTCAAATTTGTGGATTAATCGATGTGGTGGTGGTATTGTTTTGGTTAATTAATAAAGAGGAGATGAACGACGGTGATAGAGGAGATGTCTCGGCAGCTCTGGTGGGTCAACCACCGCAGCTTGACCGGAAATTCTCTCAGTTTAAGGTCATGGTTGCCGGCGATCTCATGGGGATGAGTTTGGGTTAAAAGAAAAGGGTAAAAAGGTAATTTAGTTTTTAAACTAATAAGTTGTTTATGATAAGTTAATATTATCGATACGTTAAACTTTTGGAGACGATTATGAGTGAGTTGAATGTATCGCCGGAAAATATGTATCTTCTTTATTCTTCGTATTGATTTCCTCTAATTGAAAATTGCTTCAACGTAATATCAAGTTTAAATCAGGAAATTTATCGCCAGATAACTGGAGAGAAATTATAGGGAGCAAACCTACAAATTGTATAACGTAACTACCCTACATGTGATTACAATCAATCATAAATAGACGACAAACAGGTTCATATATGAACTCGTGTGAGTAACATATGAACTATATGTTCATAGGACCCGTATAATTCATATACAAACTATATATGAATCCGTGTGATTCACATATAAACTAATTAATTGATTCACATATGAACACGTGCGTTCATATGTGAATCACACTAACTCGCATATGAACACGTTTTCGCCTATTTGTAAAAGTTACGAAACTACTTCCATTATCTTCCGCATACCATGCGAGAATTTATCAGGTGCCTCACAGTCAAAACCATAAATGTTGACTGGATAAAGGACTATGGTCACTTATTTACTTCTCAAATGAACCCTTCCCTATACATGTGTATATACTTTTAATTTTATCTATGACATACATACGTATGTTTATAGAATAATTGTTAAATTTATGTAATATTTTAATCTATTTTCTCCATGGTCCATTAATAAATCTAATGTTTTGAACTTTGATCAGTAACATTAATGAATTATAGCCCTTTTTAAAACATTCATGACACGATTTCACTTTCGACTAGATTCATCTATGTTTATATTCAAATTTATATCCACTTTGAAGCCATTTTCACGAACTTTTACATATATCACATGCATGAATTTGTTAAAATTTCGATCATAAGTTACAAAATATAGGTAATAAAGGTAGTTGAATTTAGATGAAAATATACAAATGTTTTGTTCTTACTTTCTTACAATAACATTTATTCTCAGTTAGCAAAAGTTGAAAAGATTTTGCTTATTTAAGTTAAGTCCTGGAATTTTTTTTTGGATATCCTCTGATATTCCTATGATTTGTCGATACATACACAAGTTGACCTGATGAATTATAAAAAAAAAACAGTAAATTACATTTTTGGTCTCTATGGTTTACATTTTCCACCCACAATGCAAATTCTAAAAAAAAACGTTTCACTCTTTATCATTATTGATTTCGAACGGTATTACATGCACAAACCATAATTTAAAAGATTTTTTATGATTTGCTTAAAGATTTGTTTGTTAAGTAGGATTTGTTTAAGGCTTTTGTTCACAAGTTCATAAATTAATGTTCTTGATTTAAAACACTATGGTTTTTATTTAGGTTTTTAGATAATTCTTGGTGTTTTAGATTAATTGGGGGATTTTGGAGGTTTTAGATGAATCTCTGTTAATTTAGATTTTATACAAAACTTTTTTCTCCAGGGCCATTGGGGAAGGGAAGACCGGAGATGACGGTCGGCAATGGAGCAAGGGAGGGAGGACCAGTGAAGGGTGGGGGGTACGAGGTGGTGGTGTGTTATACGTTCTTGATCCCTATTTTTTTTAATAAAAGTAAGTTTTTAAGTAAAAAATTAAAAAGGTAATAAAATGACTAAAATGTGCTCCCAATTAATCTACTTAACAGATTTTTTTAACGTTGTTAAAATTTAAGGACCAAAGAAGTATGAAAATGTAAACCACAAGAACTAAATTCATAATTATTTTGAAAAAGGGACTGTGATTGTTATTAAGTGTAAACCACAGGGACCAATCATGTAATTTACTCTAACTTTTATATGTTAAAAGTTTCCGGTGAAAGTCAAACCATGAGCAACTAGAAGCTAACCCTCCAACCGGCGTTCAAAACCCTATGTCCCAAACCCTAAACTCAAGCTTCTCTTCAATGGCGGATGAAAGATTACCCATGCTTCTGCAAATTCTTCGCAGCTACGAGCTCCGTCTTCTTCGTTGTTCACTTTCACATGGTCAACCTCTTCCCACTCCTCAAATCTTAACCACTTCCAATCCCCCCCAAACTTCAATAGATACCCTACTCCAATCAATTGAATCAGGGCATTACTCCAAAGCCCTTGCCTCCGATTCCGCATCCTTTCTCCTCAATCTCAACCAGTCATCTTCTTCCTACTCCGATTCAATCGTTAATCGTGTAAATTCGTTCTTAATTGCAGAAAACAGCGATGAAGATATCTCCTTAAGGGCATTTCTCGTAGTTGCAATTGCGGTTTCAGCTTTTTCAGCTTTCATACAGTCTAACGTTACCGGCCCTTCGGAATCACTGCCGCCGTTGTTCGCTGATACAGCTAAAGAGGAATTGGAAGTTTGGGCTCGTAATGAGGTGATGTCATCTGGCTCTGATTTGTTAGGAAAATTCTCTAATTTGGAATACATAGTTTTTGCTAAGGTAGTGTTATTGAGAATCAGAGATTATTTGCTGTCTAAAGATGAACAATCAAATGAAAATATTGTGTTTTTTCCAACTTGTTCATGGTGGTTAGCTAGGGTTTTACTGGTTCAACAGAAGCTCCTTGATTCCCATTCTTCTGTTATCTTTAAGAAACTGCAAGAATTAATCCCTGAAACTTTAGCTCATTTGGGTGATTTCAAGAAAGTATCAAGCTGTTGGAAGGATACAGAAGAAGGGATTTTGAATGATATTGTATCTATGGTTCACTTAGAAATGGGAATCATTGATTTTAGATATGGACGTGTTGATTCTTCCAAATCCCATTTCGAATCAGCAAATAAAGCATCCGGCCTTTCACTTTCTGTCAGTGGTTCTTTAGGTTTTCGAACTGTTCATCAGGTCGATCCAAAAGCACAGCTTCGTCTCTTTGCAGATAACTCAAATTCTAGAAATAGCCCTTTAAATGTTATCAGTTCTGTTGATAGAAAGGATGAATCTTGTCACCATGATCATCAGGTTCATGAAGCATCTGATGTCTTATTGACTCCAAGATTCTTAGAAAACAACAATGGAGGTTCTGCCATTTTCAATGATGGCAGTTCTTCTTTGAAGCCAGTCCAACAAGCTTTAATTTTGGCACAATGTCTTTTAATCGAAAAAAACACTCCTCATGATGAAATGCAGCGGTGGGATATGGCACCATATATCGAAGCAATCGATTCTCAGCCATCTTCTTCATTCATTATCAGACGTTTTTGTGACTTATTACGTATAAGATGGGAAGGAACCCGTAGCCGGACTAAAGAACGAGCCATTTTAATGATGGATAAAGTGGTCGAAGGTATCAACGACTCTACTCCCGGAGTTTCCGCAAGAATTCATTGTTGTTTTGGTGTCGATATTCCAACAATTCCATCTCTTCGTAAAGAATATGCCGATCTTTTAGTTAGTTGTGGCTTAATTGGGGAAGCCGTCAAGATCTACGAGAATCTTGAACTATGGGATAACGTAATCTTTTGTTACCGCTTATTAGAAAAACGAGCAGCTGCCGTGGAACTCATTAACACCCGTCTTTACGAAAAACCCAACGACCCAAGATTATGGTGTTCACTCGGCGACGTCACAAACCAAGATTCGTGCTACGAAAAAGCGTTAGAAGTTTCGGAAAACAAATCCGTAAGGGCAAAACGGTCACTTGCGCGCAGCGCATACAACCGAGGAGAATACGAAAAGTCGAAACTTTTATGGGAATCCGCTATGGCGTCAAACTCAATGTATCCAGACGGGTGGTTCGCACTCGGTGCCGCCGCTTTAAAGGCTCGGGATGTCGGAAAAGCGTTGGATGCATTTACGCGTGCCGTTCAGCTCGATCCCGATAACGGGGAGGCATGGAATAATATTGCTTGTTTACATATGACAAAAAAGAGAAACAAAGAGGCTTTAATTGCATTTAAAGAAGCTTTAAAGTTCAAAAGAGATAGTTGGCAAATGTGGGAGAATTACAGTCAAGTTGCAGTTGATAATGGTAATTTTAGTCTAGCTTTAGAAGCTACCCAAAAGGTATTAAGTATTACCAACAATAAAAGAATCGATGTTAACTTATTAGATAAGATAATGTTTGAAATCGAAGGGAATAACAGTGACGATTGTCGAGAAACCGAGCAATTAACGGAGATGATTGGTAAAGTTTTGCAGCAAATTGCTAAAAATGGAGGAAATGGCGAGATTTGGGGATTATTTGCACGATGGCATAAGTTAAAAGGGGATTTCACGATGTGTTCTGAAGCGTTATTGAAGCAAGTTAGATCGTATCAAGGATCGGAGTTGTGGAAAGATAAAGAACGGTTTAAGAAGTTTGCACACGCTTCTTTGGAACTTTGTAAAGTTTATATGGAGATCGGTTCACGGAATGGTGGTGGTCGAGAAGTGTATGCAGCCGAGATGCACCTCAAGAGCACCATTAAGCAGGCGTCTTTGAAGTTTTCAGAAACCGAAGAATTTAAGGAGCTCCAGGCTTTTCTTGAAAAGTTGCAGGCTAGGTCGGTGCCATCGGCATAAAATACGCTTCTTTGCAGCAATTTTCGTGTTAGAGAATTTTGAGATGAAGTTCTTTTCCATTCACTTTAAAGTTTATTGTTTCTATGAGTCTGCAGATTTTGATAAGTTTATGTGATGTTGTATCTTCACTCGATTTTGATTCTATACACACTTTTTGGCCCAGCTTTACTTCTAATTTTTCTTGTCCATTTACCACTTTTTATGCTCTCATGTTCTTGATGAATTGTCCCTTGGTTTCACAACAAGGTGTCATAGTTGGTTTAGGCCCTGAGGGATGTGGTGGAATATCTCATCTGTTCAAGTTCGAATCCAGGCGTACAAAACAATTATGGCCACTGAGTTTATTAGGGGCTAGTGTCTTAGGGTTCAGGGTTTAGTCCAGGCATAGCCCTAGGATACCCTTCCAAAAAGTTAAAAATAAAAAGTGTCAGGTATAAATATTTAAGATCGTATGATGGGATGTATTTATATAAACTTTGCCGTTTTAATGCCTCCAAGTTGTAAGGTAGTTGGTTTTAGGGTGGTATATTTATGCAAAACGGTGATAATATGAGTTCAGCGGACAATGTGATAGTTATATTTCTTTTGAAGATATGGTTATGTGTAGGTATTGGGTTTTTTAGGATTTGGTTATTTGGTAATTAAACAGGTCGTTGTATATTTGAGGTGCTGAAGTCTGATTTCAGTTCTGAAATAGTTATGAGACGTCTAAACGAATAAGACATTAAGAGCTTAAAATGAAAAAACAAACAAGGAGGCTTCTTTTCTAAAATTAAAATCAATCCTGATCCAATCATCGGCTCAATGAACCCACATTTTCTTACCTATTCTTTTACACGTTATTCACATGTGAACCCATGTTTCTTTTTTGCAATGATTCACATATGATGTATGAATCATAGTTCAAATATTTCTTAATCTATTTCATATATTCCGTGTTCCAGATACTAGAATAAATATCCGACGAAGTAGAACCATCGATATGAATCATTTATTGTTAAAGTCTTACTAGGGGCGTTTACCAAACACTTACCCGGGTAAGTACTTACCAACTCATATTACCTTATCGAAGGAATATGACAAGTCCCAAAAATCTTACCAGTAAGCGCGAAAACAAGGACCAAGAATCTTACCCGGTAAGCAATGACAACAACTCTTACCACGGTAAGCGCTTACCGGATAAATTGTTGCATACGATGCCGTTTTGGTGGCCTAAAATCTTACCCTGTAAGTAAGTGATAGTGTTGATTTTGCCGGTAAGCACTTACCCGGGTAAGATTTGGTAAACAGCCCCAAACTTTATCTTTATTACTTGAATCTTCCACTATTTGAGTATTTGTCTAATAAATTTAAAAAAAATTGACAAAAATTGGCATGGCAGTCAATTGATACCGATCCAATCACCGAAATGACCCGATCATTTTGCTACAAGATGGCTAGAACTAGTCACAAAACACGATGACACAATAACAGCCCTGTTCAAGTTCATATTGTTTCAACAGCAACGAACCCACAGATTAAGCCAGCCAGCCGGGATTTGCTCAGGCTCAAGCCAGTAAAGAAAAAGTTTACCAATCGATATAAGGAAGTATAATTCGGATTATACTATAGGAAAGTTCATCTGGATATCTCATCAGGTACGTACATACATACATACATACATACATCATACATACATATATAGAAAGCATCAAAAGAGATGTGAAATTTGGTAATTTACTGTACTTTTCAACCCACAAAATTTCTTTTCATCACATCTGCGTTTAACCGCTACTGTCCCTGAAATTGACAAAGGAAAATAATTCATTGAAGAAGCTTCCTTTAAGTTATGGCAGCTTCATGGACAGATTATACTAGTAGATTTAATCACACAAAATGATAGAAACAAACTCATGAAAATGGCTACATTTCATTTCTTGGAATTACTGAAGGGTGTTTTGGATATTTTACTAGACTGTGTACAGCAAATTTATAGGAGGAAATAACACACACACACACATATATATATATATATAGAGAGAGAGAGAGAGAACTCAAATTTGGTTGTGAACATGAGGACAAATGAGAGCGTGACACGTGTCTGAATGTAAATTATTCGGACCGAATATCCAGACTGAATAATGCTACATTCTTCGGTCTGAATATTTCTTTGATTATTAAGTCTGAATATGACACCTGTCACGCTCTCATTTGTCCTTACTGTCATAATCATAATCAAATTTGAGTTCTCATTTGAACCCGCCCCCTATATATATAGGGCGGGTATATAGGGGCGGGTTCAAATGAGAACTCAAATTTATATATATATATATATATATATATGTGTGTGTGTGTGTGTGTGTGTGTCATTAAAGAAATTTCTAGCATCTCATGGTGATATGATTGTAAATGGACATACCTAAATATCAGCTTCATGAAGCATTAAACAAATTCTGGGCTGCCTTCAAGAATAGAGAGATATTTACAAGTTTTTGAGACTGGATATAAATCTTATATCCACCATGATCTTAGATGTGCGAATCTTCTGTTGGCTTCACGAATCATCTTTTCATTAATCACCTAAAAGACAGAGTGGTTGTCTCATACTTAGCTCGGCTTTAAGTGCTGGAAATTTCTCCAAATTATGCGATTCCCCTAAAACCGTCTGCAAATAAAACATGTAAATTTGTACATCAAACTTCATCAGAAAAAGAAATAAGTTCATTGTCAATAATGTATCATTTTAGCAAGTAAAACATTTAACAACAAAATCACACTAAAAAAATTATTAAAACAAAAATCATTACCAGTGCAGCAAGGTGTGCTTCTTGTAGTATATTTCCATCTATTTCTAATCTGGCAACCGGAAACTCCGGAAGATGACCAGACTGTTTCCTACCAAGCAAGTCACCAGGACCACGCATAAGAAGGTCCATGTTAGCCAGGTGGAACCCATCTGATGATTTCTCTAGCACTTTCAACCGATCCAGACCGTTGGTCGTTGAAGATAAAAGTACACATTTTGACTTGCGGACCCCACGTCCAACTCGACCCCTAAGTTGATGTAATTGAGCTATACCAAATCTTTCAGCATTCATAACAACCATCATAGAAGCTTCCGGAATATCAACACCAACCTCAATGACTTGCGTAGAAAGTAATATTTGTGTTTCTCCTGATCTAAAGCGTCTTAAAGCTTCGTCTTTTTCGTCACTTTTCATTCTCCCATGTAATAAGCCGCAATTGATACCTTCAAACCTATTTGATATTACTTCAAGGTCAGCAGAAGCGCCACGAAGCTGAGGAAGTTGATCTGATTGATCTATAATTGGATAAACTATATATACTCTCCCTCCTGATTCCAATTCTCCATTCATCATCTGCAATTAAACAAAAAAACATATAAATTACACATAGAAGCACATTCAACAAATTAGATTTAACTGCTGTTTCTCAGAAAGGAGTGTTTTTGAGTCACTTTCTGATATTTATGGATAAGATGAGATTAGTAGTAAATAGTAATAGGTACCTGATAAACCTCTTCAAAGCCAGTCTCATTTCCTTCAACTATAAATGTATCTATCGGTTTTCTCCCGGGAGGTAAATCAGTTATCTGACACTCAATTGAAGGAAGTCACATTAGACACCAATAAGCAATTCAAATGCAGTATAGGTTAAAAAAAATCCTATTGAAAAGCAAAGTAACAAATATACTGCTCCAAAACCACAAATTGGTTTTGACCACACATGCTGCATGCCAAGCTTACACTCTTTAAAGATTTTACTGTTAGGCTCTATCCAATCCTAAACCAAAAGCATGTTTATTAGGGGTGAGCATAACCAGGTACCCGGCTTCCGGTTCCGGTACTGGGTACCCGGTTTCAATTGTTTTTTTAATTTGTTTACATTGCATACGATAAAAATGTAATTTTAAGTCTATTATAAACTACAAAGTACGAGCTTAAAGCAATAAATACAACAAATGGTCAAAATTAATCTGATAAAAACTAATTATTGCATAAAAAAATTAAAAACTTTGACTCTTAACAGCGTGTGCGGATGAAACATGAACCCTAAAAGGTAATATAATTTTAAAGTATAATTTTTATAGAAGGTAATATAATTTTATTAATAAATATATAAAATAATTTTTATTTAAAAAGTACCGGGTACCCGTCGGTTCCAGTTATGGGTAGCCAGAGGGACCGGGAACCAGGTCCCGGCGGGTACCCAACAGGTAACGGTTCCAAAAAAATGAGAACCGGAATCGGAACCGGTCCTGATCGGTTTCGTATTTTAGGAACCGGAACCTATCACATTGGTTTTGGTTCCAAAGGCGGGTACCCAATTCCGATGCTCACCCCTAGTCATGTCTATTGCGCCCACGGCCATTACTAAGATATAGTCTTACAGAAAACAGAAAGGCATTTAAAGAACCCAATCAAGTTTTGAGAAGTTTAAAGCCTGGAAACATATGTAGTAGAATTAAAGAAAGCCATTAAAGCAGGCAGCAGGATTACATACTTGTGTCAGAGACATGTCTCCATACAATGCTAAAGCAAGAGTCCTTGGAATTGGGGTGGCAGTCATTGCAAGAACATGAGGAGCCATATTTATGTCGCCTTTTGAGGAGCCAATTGAATCAATTTCAGCCAATCTGGAATTTAAGGAGTTGCAATACAGCTGCAAGATTTCGGACCTTCAGTCAGTGAAAATACCAATCTTATAGTAGAAGAGCGTAAAACAGATAGGACACATGTCCCTAGTTAATAGGTACGGATGAAATGATGCCAATAGGAGTTCACAAAAAGGATACCAATGATCAACCATTAACAGATGAAAGATTTTATATGAGGATATCTTTAAAGTTCAGTAAGACAAAGGCACCTTGCTGTTAAATCGACCTCTCTGGATGACACCAAATCTGTGTTGCTCATCTACAACAGCAATCCGTAAAGAGGAGAATTCCACCTTTTCAGCAATTAAACTGTGGGTCCCAATGACAAATGCAATTTCTCCATTTTGGAGACCCTGCCAGTTGAATAAAGCAAACATACAGGTCCGATTAAAAATGACGATACTTGAAATGTTCCCACCTTTAAATATTTCAAATATTTACCTTCAGAGGAAAGATAAATCTCTAGCCTATAAACATGTATAACCACAAGCATATCTTTTTGGCCCTTTAAATAAACGATAACAATGATTAAACTTTTTTAGAGGGTAGTGACGCTTGCTCATACCTCACGAATTTGGCGCGCCTTCTTTAATGGAGTCGAGCCAGTTAGCAAAGCAACAGATGGTTTGCAATGCACATCTTCCATATTCTCAAGCAAATTAAGAAGGTGATCATGGTGTTGGATGGCAAGCAACTCAGTTGGAACCATGAAAGCTGCCTACAAATGAAACCACAGTTGACCAAGCCATGAAACTTTATTTCATAAATAAATGTTTAGAAGGCATATAAGAACTAAGAAGACCCACGACATATAGATGGACCTGGTTTGATCCAATGACAATATGGAAAAGTTAAAAATTATGAGAGCATAAACTAAATAAACCTGATATCCTGAACCGATAACCTCCATACACGCCAAGAAAGCTACCACAGTTTTCCCACATCCCACATCCCCCTGCATAATGACAGCAAGTTCAATTATATATATAACATACAAGCATTTGTTTAACATGTACGTCAACAATAACAGTTTCAACATTTGGGTCATATATTACCTGGATCCCTGTGTCGCAACTTAATTAGAGCGAAATGACTTCTGCTTTTAGACCAAACTATACTAGTTCAATGACTTACTTACCTTTCAAACAACATTTACATCCTTGGTTTTAAACCATATTTTACTTTTCTTTCTGTTTTTTTCCAAAAAATGCCCTTTCTTAATTAAAAGTTATCATGAGGAACGAAATAATCTAACGCACTACTAATTTTATGTAAGGTGATACATTTTTTCTATGGCCCTGCATCTATATATACACGTAATTGTAAACTAACATTCCTAGAATAAATGACTTTTTGGTTACTGTTTTGATACCATAAAAGTTATTATGAGGAAACAAACAATCTAAAAACCACTGCTTGATTTATACATTCTGTGACATTTTGCTACCGCCTTATATATGCATCTTTATATACACAATGTTAAACTAGCATTCCCAGAAAATAGGCTAATTTAAACAAGACAGAGCTGATTTAACTAGCTTCCTGAATACTCTTAACAAACTTCGAATAATCTAACAATAATCATCAATGTTTTCCATTTCAAATAATTGCCATTCAAACCATTCTTATTCCACATGAGAAGGTCAATGTTTTCTTATAACCTATCTAAAAGAAATGTAAAGACACTATCTGGTGAAAACTAAATTATTAGCAATATTTATAAACAAAAGATCAATTGGAAATTGGAATAGAAAAGATCATGAAAACTTTTTTATTTTGGGCTAGAATGTTAATGCTAGAAGTACCCATTTACACTCTGTTAGCAAATTGTTCAATTTTTCCGCAATCAATTGTATAAAATGTGCTTGTTGAGTAATAGTTTGGTTTGATTTAAAATACAACTCGCTAACTCGTGTAACAGTCAAGCAAAATTGGGATTCTAGCAACGATATAGTTAGCAACGATGAAGTCAAGAAAAAAACATCGTTTAATTCAATTCAGACCTGCAAAAGTCGATTCATTGGAACTTGCCGCTTTAAATCCCAAATGATTTCTGAAACAGCACTTAACTGACTAGTAGTTAATGAATATGGTAAGGCCTTCAGGAACTTCTTAGTAAGAATGCACCATTCATCAGCAAGTACGGCATTTGTTGCAGGGTTTCTGTACTTGTCCAGCAAACCATCCTTCTCAATCCATGTACCAAGTCCTTCAAGCATTTGGAACAACCGTCCTAACTGTTATTTGGCAGATATGGCATAAGAACTTGCACCGTGTCAAAAAGCCAAATATATATATATATATATATATATATAAATAAAAGAAACCACCCACATGAACTCATGAATGTTTTATTCTAAAAGGTGATTTCCAAGCAAACATCCTTTTCATGCACCATCACCAGAAGCCGAAAAAAGCACCATTAAATAACAAAAGCTCACCTGAAGATAGAAGAACTGGTCAAAAATAATCCTTCTGCGAGCTAAATCAGCCTCATTAAAATTTGCTGGCTGGTGAATCCCAATATATGCCTACAAAAATAATTAGACAAACGTGAGTCATATCTAAGAAACAGATCACTATGCATTCAGCATAACAGAAACCAGTACGGACCAAAATAAGATTTTTTTTCCTGAAGAATCATATTATAATTATAAAATCGTATGGCATAAACAGAATACAGTAGATCCAGAACTAGTTATTTAGATTTCTGGTATACAGAATTATATCACCAAGTACCAACTAATAATTCACCCCAAAATGCCTGGTGGATCCACCATCTATTCTGGTGGAACAACTGCATTCCCTTATAGTTTTTAGAGAGAAAACATCTTGCATCTTGGCTTTAAAGAGAAACCTTAATTTGATATGTGACTTACTTTGTGTTCCACCGTCCAATGAAAATGGGTCTCCCCCGTCATCAAAAAATGTTATTTGGTATTTTGAAAATGGTGTATTTTGGAAAGATGTCGTTTTAAATCATAAAATTCTTTCAATTGACAAGATTGTCATTTTAGCACATTCGTTCAACTTACCGTTTTCACTTTGGCAATATAAAATGCTTAAACTCACTAGGCTTTAAGCCTAACACTTTCTTGTAGAGATGTGCAAAAGGTCATTGTGGGGGCGGTATTAGCGACACTTGAGAAAGTTGAGTGCAAGATAGGGACTCGTGAAGGACTTAGCTTTTTGGGACCTTTTCTGCATCGTTTTGGAGATAGTGATTTTATTGGGTTTTAGTGACACCCAGTTCTAACATAGGCCTTGTAAAGAATGATTTTCTAAGGTTGTTCATTTCTAACATTGTTTATAGTTGTAATTAAGTATGGTCTTCTTGGAAGGATCTCGTGTTGTTTTTTATGTTTGCCAAAAGTTACAAATTAGTCACTCTTTTTCAGATTTTGGGGAGTTGCAATATAACTAAACAATCTTTGAACAAAAATAGGCTCAAACACATAACAATTCATATACTTATTACATACCTCTGCCCAGGCTATATACATAACAACATGCCTTGCATTTAGGAAACAGAAAAAGTAAAGAAAAATGTGACATTTTAGCATACTTACATCACGAAGGCTCTTTAGTCCAAACATCTGAAGAATATTCTTTGGAATAGGATCTACATCAGGAGGCAAGACATCTAGCACCCTGGAAAACATAAATGAGTAAATGAATGAGTACACGTGTATGCAAAAACTCTTAAATGGTCCATTGACCATGACAGAAGATATGAAGAATAGAATAAAAATCTCTCAGCCACCTATGATGTCAATGTCTAAGTCAAGGGCGGAGCTAGGAATTTAAGTTAAGGGGGTCGAACAGTCGTACTTCATTGTAAAATAACAATGATAAATAATGTTGTTTTCGTTAATCTTTTAAAATCATTTTCTGGAAGTATTTTGAGGTGGTGATGTATCTGTCCTGTGAAAAAATGTTGAGCAACATTTTTATTGAACTAGGATTCTTGAATAGTCTCCATCAGCTCAACCAAGAAAGTGTGTTGTTTTGAGTAGTCATTTAGGTGGTAAGAGAAGCCAAGTGAGGAGAATGAGTGAGAAAGGGTCCTATCATATTCAATTTATTCCCTAGGATGAAAATTGAGCTGCATCTTGACAGGATAACACCAAAGGCAAGTCCTCTATCATGACATGCAACTAATGTTTGTAGTCACGATGGTGTTCGATCCCCTGTGGTCGATATTAATCTACATTTTTAAGCCGTGCCACAACACAACACACCATCTAATGCCTTCAATTATGAGATCTTATCCCACCATTGATTAGTTGTAATTTTATGTTTCATTTTATTATATCTTGATTTATTTGTTTTGCAAAAAAATTGAAAAAAAAAGTTAGGCATTTCCATTTTCATAAATCCTATTCTAAATTGCATCCAATGAATACAATTATCAAGAAGTTCATTTTTTGATGAACATGGAACAGCAAAATGGCTAACCAACCTAGGTATTTTACACAATGAATTACTAAGATCTAGCACTTGGCCACTTGGGTATATAAATGAAAGAAATAAGGACAGAGTAAAACTTGAAATGTAAATGAAACTAGGACCTGTCATGTAAGTTTTGAAAATTAAAGGTAATGGGACAGTGGCTTAGGCCCATTCCTTCATGAAATGCATGCGTTATATAAATGTAACAGGTAAAGTATGGTTCCATGAAAGAGTTAAGGGTAGGGGGGGCTAAGCACCAACCAGCTCCTTCTACTCCCTCCATCACTGGTCTAAGTGCACTCAACAAATGCAATTCAGTATCCCTCAATAGAAAGTGACAACTTACCATCAGGCAATAGGCACATGAGTGCAAATACAATTGAAGCACTTCTATGTACAAAAAGTAACCATACTATCTCATTGAAGAAACGCCTAATTATGAATGATAAATTGATAATGGAAGATGTAAACAGTGAACGGTCATTTGGTTAGCGGTTAAAATGAGGAGTTCAAAGTTGAGATGTTATCTAAAAGGAGATTCATACATAGGATTTGCTACTCGAGAAGAAAGATGCATAGCCCGATCCACTACCCAATTCAATAAATCGCAATAGAAATCGTGTTACAAACTATACTTTGAATGTGTTTAATATAAATGCCTACATGCAAACACAACCAAAAAAATTGTTGTCCTTCCTCGTGGATACCTTCTCAATTTGGTGTTTTTGTTTTCTCTTGGATTGTGACTAACATGGATGATGACGATCGTAGAGTGAAGGAAGGAATTAATAGAAATCCTGGTGTATGATATTTGCTAAGGACATTGTACTGGCATGGGAAACAAAATGAGAGGTGAACGCAAAGTTGGGTTGTGGAGGGCGGCACCGGAAACCCATGTCTTGTGCATTAGCCGCTCTAAAACCAAATTACTTATGGTGCAAACATCAATAGGGAGCATATTTACAAGGGAGCGTAAGTCAACGTTGAGGGGTAATGGGTATGCTAAGACAGTTTCAAGTATCTAAACTCCTTGATTCAGAAAGATAAAGAGGCCGAGAAAGAAGTTGCACGCCATATAAAGGAAGGGTGGTTAAAGTAAAGGGTTGTCACGAGAGTGTTGTGTAAAAGAATGTACCATTAAAACTAAAAAACAGATTCTATAGGGTGACATCGAGACTGCTATGTTGCATGAGTCTTAAGGTGTTGACCATAAAAAGTGCGCATGAGAAGAAGTTGGAAGTTGCAGAAATGAAGATTTTGAGATGGCCCTCTCCTCGGGCCAAGTTTGACACGATACCAGAAGAGATCTACCGGACAGATCTAGAAGTTGCGCCTATCATGGATAAACTGCTTAATTTACTGTACTTTCTCTTATTGCATGTAACATTCTACTGTTCTTTGTTTTCTTGTTGCCTTTTTGCACTCTCCTTTTACAAAGAATATCTATTTTATCAAGCTCTTCAACTACTTATCAAAATCTTCAACTGTCTAAAACTTTCAGCTTGTCGGCGGTCTGCATGGAAACAGCCCCGCTACTCTTACGCATCCTATCCCCACACCTTACTTCCCGGTGGGATAAAGTGTGTGCGTCTTGTTTGGTTTGGTTTAACTAAGATGGGTTATGACAAAAGTTGGTAAAAGTTTTGAGAATGCAAGGTGTCACCATGCGGTATGGAACCTTATTGGAGATAACAGAATAGAAAGAGCAAAGAAGCAAAATAGAAATGAATGACCCCCTACTCCAGTGACGAGTCAACCATAAGTCCAAAGCTCAAACAGGAAAATCACAGTATAATAACTACTCTTAAAATGGAACATTGCATATCAAGTTATTTACACTAAAATCTCAACCTGGTTTTAGTAGGAAAGTAAATATATAAAGAGATCAAAGATATATTCTCCTCAAAAACTAGTATGTCGCAAGACAAAGTGACATAGCAGAACTGCATTCCTATGTATCTAATATGTAAATTAATTGTGTACTAACAAAGATGAAGATCTTATATTCTTTTGTAAAAATGTGCAACAAGGGTACAAAATTTGTTAAAACATATGATCCATTTACCATAGCCCAGAAGTTGGCAAGTACGTCAACAGTTGTCTTTTTGTTGTTCAACTCTTTATAAGGTAATATTCTCACCTATTTTTGAAGTACCATTGTCCTCAGACTCTCAGAGACATCTCAGAAAATAATCCTAGCATAATCTTACAGATGCTATGAACTATGAAGGAATGAAAACTTAAACAAACACATCCCTGTGCATAGCAGAGATCACATGACATAAGGACAGATATAGGCGTACATATATTGACAACATAGTAAAAGCAGTCAAAGATAAATAGAGTATAAACGAAGTCAATTTATATTTGAACAGCCTCCTCTAAGAGAACTAAAAGATTCGTCAGTTTACTAATATCATCTACTAGCTATAAAGAGCTCATCAACAGAACTGTGAATGCAAAAAAAATAAAAAACAAGTGCAGATCACAGAATATTACTGATTGGATGCGGAAGGTGGAAATCAAAACCTTGCAATAATGTCTCCAAGTAACTTTGGATTGAGACCACCTTTTGAAGGGTAAATTGGATATGGCCTCCCTTCGGCACAGGCAGTTTCATCATCATCATCCCGGATTAAGTCCAGACTATATTCCCTCATTTCATAATGATCTTTGGTACGCATAGACATAGTCCTCACCTACAGAAAGAAACATGAAGTAAGAATTTGGCATGATCTCGCTTCATGCTACAAAAGCCTGCCCGGTTCCTAACTCCAAAAAGCATAGAATGTTTCTACCATGTATCTATCTATTTAGTTAGTATCTTCCATTAGAATTCAAGACAGAGCAATAACCCCATGCCAGTACCTCTTGTTTTTGAAGTATATAATATTTCACACACTCCTCACTTTTGGTGACGCTTGAACCCTTGACCTCAAAGGGTGCCACTTGGCCATTGACCCTTTGGCCAATACCTCTAGTTGATAGCATATTAGTGCCCAAAAGATATACCAAGTAATAAAATAACATCACTCTCAACTTGGGACTTTGAATGGTTATAAGTTTGATTCACTTTAGGTTAGTAGTGGGCTAAGAAAGTGTAATCCGGCCCCTAGTAGAGGTACGTGCTTGATTGGTTTGCAAAAACATGATATTGGTTTCCCACCGGTTGACCGGGTGGAAATAGATAAATTTCAGTTGCCAAGTCTAGTTGAGGTTCAAGGCGGCAAGGCCACTTCATCCAGTGTTTTTAAGCCATCTATTTTTAGTGGTCATAAAAGCATCGTGCTTGTGTCAATTAAGAAGGGCTTATGTAGAACCTTTAATATTTTGATAAGTCAAAATGATGATCAAATCTAAAAGATTGTTGAGGAATCAAGTCCACATCAGAGACAAACGACTGAACGAGCAAAAGCTAATGTTGACAACCGGGTTTCATATTCTGTAAAAATACAAGACAATATGTATTCGGCTGATTCATATTGCTTCTCTTCCACAACCTCTTTCTCTCATTCAACACACTGACTTATTTTGACAGATAAAATAAAACAAATGTATGCATAACAAATTGCGATGTAGAAGCATCAAATGATATATGGTTATTGGTTAAAACTAAACCATGACTCCCTTTTCAATGGGTACTGCCTTAGCAGTGTAACAGTCCTATAACAATAGACAGGAAAGCAGACCTCCACAAAAGTAGAACTCGAGAAACAATTTAATATGACATTCAGAAACTTAAAAACTCACCTTCCCACTGACACATACAATGTCTCCTGCTTTCTGCTTCTCCTGAATACTTCGCAAAAAAGGTTGATATGTAAAACGAGTCCCACGGAAAAATTTCTTCAAGTGCAGATATATTGTTCTCTTGCTTCCGCTAGTCTTTTCAGAAACCATACATGCAGAAGCTGAACCACTTTCAGCAACCTCACAACCAACAATTACCTCAAGAAATGATAGAGAACAGCTTGCCTTGATTCCCCTACATTTCAATATCATAAAAATACATCAAAAAGAAAGAAAAAAACAAGATAAACACTTTTCTATCATATAGCATTGATGCAGCTTCCAACAACCAGAAGATTGAGAATGAATTGATAAAAGGGCACCACCCAGCAAGTATGATGTCTACCCGTGGAAATCTATGGACATGTATTCGACCATTTGTCCTCATAAGTACTTATTCCATGCTCTATATTTAAACACTGAACCTCCTGATATCTCAAGTAGCAACTGGTCGATAACATACTAACGCACTACCGTAAATAGCCGCACTAAGAGAACCTACTGTTGATTTCCTTACAATTTAAATAAAAAAGAAAGAGCAAATAAAATGAAGTTAAATGAGAAAATCAGTAATTAGACAAGGGAAGCTCCCCTTACTGTGTATTGTAAATCAAACAGAGAAGAGAGAGAGAGTTCACAGATAAACCAAAGCTTCTTTCCTGCCTATTCAACTTTTAGATGGAATTCCTTCGCAATGAGGAAGCTCTAGAGGGAGTTCTAAAAAGTATTTTTCTCTTGAAACATCATGACTCCTCTTAAAATGGCAAACTTGTTCATAGAGCCATCGTATGATCGTATATCAATAATTTCTCCTACTTCGTTATTAGTGGATTTCCTTTGTAAAGATGTGCACCACACACACACACACACACATGAATGAGAAGGAAATTTTATTTAAATTTCTTCTAACATCAACCAGTACGCAACACAGATGTTCTAATATTCTACCATGTTCATCAATGAATGACATCATCCATAAAAGACAACAGATCGCACCCAAAATCTTATTAACAGAGAGGGGACCAAGACGGTTACCAAGACAAACTCTAACCTGGATGATAGAACTTTTCCAACAAATATCAGGTACATCCCGTCATCAATTGTAAACTGTGCATTCTGTAGGTCAGCATATGTCCGAGGGAAATGACTCAACAACTTCCTTATCTACAGATCAGCAAAAAGAAATTTTATCCATGATTACAAAAGAATACAAGGTAATTTATGGAAAGATTAAACAACAGCAGTATCAACATTTACTTAGATTCCAAAAATACATTTACTTATATTCCTACAACCCACCGTAGGCAAACCAGCGCTATCCAACTGACTGCACTGCTTCTTGCTTAATGCAGGTATACAACTGATAGATTTATCAAGTATCAATTCAAATGTTGCAGTGTCTAGTTGATCCTGAAGTGCACCTCTATTAGCATGATCATCAACAGCACATTGAAGATCTGACGTTTGTGAATTTTGGGATTTAGTAAATGACGGCAAGGCAGAAGAGTTTTCTTCTTTTGATGAAGAAGGTTTCTCATTCTGAAAAATTGATGGAGAGCATGTTGAACCCATGCTACCTTGATCCGATGTACTTTCAGTTTTTTCAGAAGAAGATTGATTAAACTCATCAGCTATTGAACACCATGAGTCACACAACACATCTGGGTCCACCATTTCCGTACCAATAGAGCTATGGAGAAGCTCACTACAAATTTCTGCAGTCAAAACACCATTCGTTTCATGGCCATCTGAACTTCCATCATATAAATCTACTGGTCCAGATCCCCCTAATATGATGGAAGGAAATTGTTTCCGTACCAAAGATGCATCAAAATCATCTTTTTCTTCATTAAAGAGTTCATCATAACTATCATGAGGCATAGCAGGGGAAACCTACAAGCAAATGAAATGACATTCAAATTAACTTTACTTGGATAAGTAAACATAAAGTGTGAAAGGATGCAGAAGAGAATGCCTTCAGAAGGCTTCAAGAATATGATAAGTTTCCTTAGCATATTCAAGTAAATACGGATAACAAATAAAGCTGGGACCATATAGCATACATACAAAATTGTCTGGGTGAGCACACACCTTACTGAACAGTTTTCGCTGGTCCAACCTTCTTGCTCTACCATAACCATCTACTTGATGAAATAGATTCTCTGGTAACTTATGTCTAGATGGAGAGAAATATTTTGAGATATTGCACAACAGAAGACCATTATACCTGCAAGCATTCAATAGATTAATATTTTAACCTAATACTCGCAAAGATTACAAAGATGATTTTCATTCCATCGAAGGTACCTCATTTTTCTACCCAAAACATGCCTATATCCTCGTGCAGCTTGAAAAATACTTGCATGTGCCAAGCATCTTTCACTTAAACACTGCATGCTAAAAGTTGCTTGATTAGAGAAAGAGAAGAATTTTATTCATTCTAGTTGTCAGCAAATAAATAAAAGAGCTAGCAAAAAACCAAAAGAACAGATAACATCAACCTTTAAAGAAACAATTCAGAGAGGATGCCCGTTCGCTAAACTAATTTGGAACGAAGGAATCATGTGTTAAGTTTAGTCATATAAGTTCCAGTAAGTTTTCTGAGCTCGTGTTGTTTCATAGTGATTAAATCCACAACAACGCAATGTAAACTCTACAAAATTGTGATAGGTTACAAGGTCAAAATTTGTAACTTACAATAAATCTATTAGTAGTTCTAGGATCAATTTCTTCTCTTTCTCGTAGAGACTCAAGAAGTTTCCAGAAATAGACATTAACAGCAAGAAAATCATGAGCTACATCTTTCATAACGAAAACTATTGTTAATCTCGTAAACCCAACAGAAAATCTGTGGTAACTCAAGAAAGCCATCATTAACTTTGTATATCTTAAAAAAAATGCAAATACAACTGCTTTTGTGGTTGGGATAACTAGTGTGATCTGCTGTGGCACTTATTGCATTAGTGGCAATATGGATCTTTCTCCAGTTCAGCTTAGAAAACTCCCTAGAACTCCATAGCCAGGAAATAGAAAAGTTCAACTTCTTAACTGAATGCTTTGATCACTGTATACTGAATCTCCTCTTATTGATGGAACATGGAACAGATGTTGGCTTTTTCCAATTCTACATTTTGCTTCCCTCTGGTCAGCATTTTGGGTCAGACTTTCCGTTCCAAACTTCATGGTGCTTTGATATAATAATACAAGAATGTTTTGGGCTTTGGATCTCTTTTAGGAACGACAGAATTCACCTTTGGATCTCTTTTAGTAATGAATAGACTGAATATTATTATTACACAATGTGGGGCTAGCAGCACTTCAACTAATAGTATCCTATAAATAGTCCATGTATACCCATACCAGGTACCAATCACTGTAGCTGAATGACTTATAACACCAAAAAAGCTCACAAAAGCATGCGAACGCGTATACTAACAATCCTATCATGACTCAGAGGGCAAATAAAATGTAAAAAGTAAGAAGAACAGCAATCTGGTGATACATCTTATATATATATATATATATATATATATATATATGTCGGGACATTGGTGTTTCCTAACAAAAGCATGAAAGCATAATGGCAGCAAGTAAATGAACATCATCAAGAGAGATGGAAACCAATAATTCAATTCAAGACCCAAACTTACAAACTTCAGCTTCTACTTGGAAGGCTGACAATGGCGTCTACGAAAATTTATCCAGCCGTTGAGGCAACAGGAGCAATTATGAACGGATTATTCAGAATTGAAATTCCTAAAGTCCTAAACTCTTGATTTCAACAAGATCTTGCATACACCATAAGCCTTGATATCAAACTTCAAAAAAAAAGGATTTGGGAACCGACCAGTTGTTCGACTTAATGCGCGCGCGAGAAAGGGTAACATAGAGAACCCACACACACCCTCTGACTCTCGACTATTCTAACCCGGCCTCTCTGCAGTAACCGGTGGACCCAATAACGATATTGTAATTGTATGATTCGTTTAATTGGGTTAAATTTTATTAAAATATAGGAAAAGGTTTTCAAAAAAAATCATTTTAGCATTTTAAATGATCAAGTTTCAAACTATGACATTTTAAAACATGTTAAATAAGTTGGTCTTTTTTTTAAAAAGATGACCTAAACTTTTATAACAGGTAAAATGAAGATAAAAAAACCCTAAAAACAAAAGGTGTCTTTGATTCACGAAATGGAATTTGTAGAATTGGAATTCATCATAAATTTGACTAAGAAGGAATTTAACGGGATTTGATCATGCATTTGGTTGACATGAATTGGAATGAAATACTGTAAAAGAACTGAAATGCACATGTGTCGGGGAGTGGGTTGGGGGTTGTGATGACGATAATAGTAGGTATGGCGGTGGGTGGTGTGGGGTGAATGTGTATTTGGTTAGCATGAATTGGAATGAAATCTCGCCTAAAAAAAACTGTGATCTACATGTGTCGGGGGTTGGGGTAGCTTTGACGACGACAATAGTGGGGGTGGGGGTAGGGGTGAGGGTGCATTTAGTTAGTAGGAATTGATATCTACATATGTCGGGGGGTAGGCATGGTCAGCCAACTAGTGGGCGGAATGGGCCACCGCCTAGAGCACAACCCAAGGGGCATCACATGCCTGGTATAAAAAGGTCGGATTAGGTTCAACGTCCCAACAGACAGCCCAGCGACTTGTTTGATTCCATTAAAAATCAATTGAAGGTGATAGGTATGTTTTAATTATTTTAATTTTGGAGCACCAGTTAGATGCATATGATACGAATTTGAGAAGAGGTGGAAGGTGAAGGGGTCGGATTTTAAATTGGGTTTGATTACAGGATTTTGTTTTATTGGATGATGGAAATCACGTAGTTAGGTTGCACATTAGATCCCTATCTCAGGTTCGAATCCCTTTACCAGTTATAGATATAAAATTAAAATTTTAAAAGATCTAAAGAAATAGTCTTGATTTTGTGGGACTAGAAGAAAGGGAGTTATGATAATTGATAAAGTTGTATGAAAATGCTAAATTAAGGGTTATAAAATTAAAACGAGTTGAACTTAAAAGAGAATTCTTCCACAATTTGATATGCTTGATAGCATCATAATCCTATATGAAGATCCCCCCTAAAACTAGATGCAAATTAGAATTTGTATTCAAAGTTTCGAGAGTTTGCTTTATCAGATCATTATGTGTTTGTTATTATAGGAAAATGTGAGATAAATTTTGATTTTCATCACCTTGAATTTGAAACATAGAATGCAAATTTTGCTTAACAAGTTAGCAGGTTTGAGTATTGAAAGTAAGTTTTCAATAAATGTCAATTATGATAGATTAACGGAACGAAATGTACGAAGACATCATTCCAGGTGATCTTATCTCTGTTTTGTTGTTTGTGGTTTTGGTTTATGTCCTATGTTGTAACTCCTTTTTCCAATAAATATCGGCTTAGGGGTGAGCCGTCTAGGGCATCCAAAACCATTGGACCGGCCCTAGGGGTAAGGTGGTGGTTGTGACGACGACAACCTAGTGTGTTTTTCAAGATTTTACGATTATCCAACTTAATGACTTTATTTAGAAGCGGGTTTTACAAAATGACCTTCGAGTAGGGGCGGACCCAGATATTTTTTATATGGTGACACCATATAATACAGATATAAAATAATTGCAAAAAACACAATTTTTATCGACGTGTCTTCATGTTTTTACTAACGTTTAATTAGGGTTTTTATTGAAAAAAACACGGCCTTTTTTGATCTTTTTGTGGCTTATAATCTGTTAAATTTGTAGGGTTTTTATTGGAGTGTATATATATATATACATGTTACCTAATCTGAGTTTCTGGACAAGAAAGAGGGTAAGCAGAGCTGCTGTTGAGAGTTGCCATAGAATTCCTAGCTTATTGGCTCATCCCCAAGCCCCAACCTAGTCCCTGTGTCCAATCTATCATTATCCGAACCCGATACCCAACACACCCGAAAACTGAGCACCCGATATCCAAACAACCCGAAATATGTTCGGTCGGATTTCGGGTCTCTTAGGGGTCATTTACCGGGTAATTTTTCTCACCAGATGAACATGGCAAGGGTCAAGAATCTTACGCGGTAAGAACGATGATAAGGATGGAGAGTTTTACTGATAAGTAAGGGTGATGACTCTTACCCGGGTTAGTGTTTACCGGGTAAATTGTTGCATACATACCGTTTTAATGTACTGCAATCTTACCCGGTAAAATAGATTATAGTGTTGACTCCTACCGGTAAGCGCTTACCGGGTAAGCATTTGGGTAAACGGCTCCTTAGTCACCACCCGATATCCGACCGGGTTTTGGGTCCGACCTGACCCGACTGATGTTCGGCCCTACATTTAATGGTCGTTTGTGTTTTTAGCCTAATTCTAATTCCACCGTTTCGAGGGATTTTTTAAAAAAGTTGTTTGATTTCAAAGGATTTTTAAGTTTTTTTTTATCGATTTCAAGAGACTTTTTTAGTTTTTTTTTGTTGAGTTCAAGAGTTTTTCCCCCTTTTCTTGAATTGATTTCAAGAGTTTTGTTTTTGCTTTTTGGTTAATTACCAGCTATAATTGCATCTTCTTAAACTTTTACACATTTTATAATCGTAATTTTTTTAACCTTTTGTCAGATAAATAATACACCGTATGACATATGCCCTATAATAGGTAGGTTTGTCCATCCCTTCGAATATGCTCTATAGCAGTTCTGTCCATGCCTTCTACTGTATTTTTCAATATCTAAACTTAAAAAATCTATACTTATCTGGTGCGAATCCAAGATAAAATCCTTTTCTAGTATTATTTTAATTTTAATCTTCTTTTATTTTTTTCGCTTGTATTCTGTTTTGTCGTCACATAAATAAAGAAAGGAAAATAATTCAATATCACGTGTGTATATTTATTTCCATTCATCATCACTCTCATACAACCATGAGCTTTACAAAAATAGAAACAGATCATATTGAGCTTTACATCTGTCTTCAATGGAGTCAACTTCCCACAACCTCCTCCTCTTCATCTTCCTCACACTCTTCTTCCACGTACACACGCACTCATCGGCCTCTACACTCCCCAAAGAAGCTCTACCTACAAAATCCGGCTACCTCCCTGTCAATTCCACCACCGGTTCAGCCATTTTCTATGCCTTTTATGAAGCCCAATATCCCAATACCACTTCTCTTTCTCAAACCCCAATTCTCATTTGGCTTCAAGGTGGACCTGGTTGCTCCTCCATGGTCGGAAATTTCTACGAACTTGGTCCATGGAGAGTAACATCTTCTCTGAAGCAAAACGTCGAACACCTTGAGCTCCAACCTAATCCTGGTTCTTGGAACCGAATATTCGGCCTTCTTTTTCTTGATAATCCCATTGGAACCGGCTTTAGCATCGCTTCCACACCGGAAGAAATCCCAACAGACCAACAAGCTGTAGCAAGGTATCTGTTCATTGCCATCACAAAGTTTATTGCTTTAGACCCGTTGTTTAAACCTCGTCCAATTTACATTACAGGTGAGAGTTATGGTGGAAAATACGTTCCATCAATTGGGTACTATATTCTTAAAAGAAACCCTCTTTTACCCTTTTCAAAACGGGTCAATTTACATGGATTAGCTATCGGAAATGGGTTGACCGATCCGGAAACCCAAGTGGGCACTCATGCTTTGCATTATTACTATCTTGGTTTAATCAATGAAAAACAGAAAACCCAATTGGAAAAGCTTCAATTGGAGGTTATCCAGTTAATAAAAGCTGGTAACTGGAGTGATGCTACAGATGCAAGAAACAATGTGTTGAGTTTTTTATAAAACGTCACAGGTTTACCTACTCTGTTTAACATAAGGAGGCATCGTCCTTATGATACTAATTGGGTGGTAGAATTCTTGAAGAACCCAGAGGTTAAAAAGGCATTGGGAGTGAATGAATCAATGGTTTTTGAGGAGTGTAGTGATGTGGTTGGGTCAGCATCGCATTCAGATGTGATGAAGAGTGTGAGGTTCAAAGTGGAGTATCTTGTTAAGAACACAAAGGTATTGTTGTATCAAGGGCAGTGTGATTTGATGGATGGGGTGTTTGCTGCTGAATCTTGGATGAAGAAGATGAAATGGGAAGGGCTTGAGAAGTTTCTAGAAGCAGAAAGAGATGTTTGGAAGGTGAATGGTGAAGTTGCAGGTTATGTGCAGAAATCAGATAATTTGAGCCATGTGGTTGTGTTAGGAGCTGGGCATATGGTGGCAGCTGATCAGGGTGTGCATTCTCAAGCCATGATTGAAGATTGGATTCTTGAAAGAGGTTTGTTCGTCAATAAGCACATTCAAAATCTATTCATGGATCAATAAATAATTATTATTGTCGTTTTTTTGACAATGTGTATTATGAACGAACATTTGTTCAATTAATGCTAGGCCAATCTGGTTGGTTTTAGTCTTTGCATGTGGTTGGTTTTAGTCTTTGCATGATGCCATATGGTATATAGTTACTGGTTAAGATTTTAGTTCATTAAAACGGCATTGTATATAAAAATTTATACCGTAGACGCTTATTTGGTAAGAGTTGTTACTCTCACCTGCCTGTGTAAGACTCTTGATCTTTGTCATCACTCGTACCGAGTAAGATTCTCACCTTGTCATGTTCATTAGATAAGGTAAAGCGAAAGGATAAACATTTGGTGGATGACCCATAAGATGAGGTTTGTCTAGCAATGACTACTAAGGTATTGTTTGGCAAAAATAAGGTGACTTATAAGTCATCTTATAAGGTACCTTATTTTTAGTGTAGTTGTTTGGATGACCATAAGGTACCTTATTTTTAGTGTAAAAGGTACCTTATTGATAAGTTAATAAAAGTAAGGTTTTGATAAGCTACCTTATAAGTCATAAGGTACCTTATTAGCTACTTTTGCCAAACATAGCCTAAGACACTATCTCAAGGTGAATTAATCTTTGTAAGCAAGGGAAACAACTACTTTTGCAACGGTCGATTCAACTACTTTTCACGGAAATGTGAAAGTCGCCGATTATCGATTATAAGTCCAAGTCAAAGTTTCGTTTAAACTTGAAATAAATAGCCAATGATCTACCAAAGCCATCGATCATAAACCCAACTTTCATCGGTGACTTAGGGGCTGTTTGGTAGTTGATGAATGATTTTATGTATAATGGTTTAGTGGTCAGAATGATTAAGAGGTTCTTATGATATCGTGCAAAATGAAATATAATTGTTTGGTAATTGTTTAAGATATAATCAGGGTTCTTAATGGTCCACGATACAAAATGATTTAGAGGATTTTGTAACCGTCAAGAGAAAGACTTATTTTTTGTCAAATAAGATTTACTTTTTAGCGATTCAGAGATTATCTCTTAATGAAACTGTTAAAGAGGTAAACAAACATCCCCTTTCTATGACTTAAAATATACAACAAATCAAACAATTAAAATACGAATATCTATCACCTCAATCAAATTTTACTCAATTCATTGAAACTAGACTAAAAGAACGCGTAATATTAAGGGGTTTTTGGTTACAGGTATTAAGTAGTTATTAATGAGATTGAAGATAAACGAAAATTAATTTCTATGTAGATTAAACCTACGGAATGAAAATTAATTTCCATTCTTATTCCTGACATTTTCATTCACATACCTGAACCAAACATCCACTTAATTGATCTATATAAAAGCATGTAAAATAAATCTACATTAACATCATATACTACTGTTAATCTAAAACATGTAAAATACTTACACTAACAAAGCAAATAGTAATGCTAATCTAGAAAAAGAAATGAAAAATCAAGTACAAATAAATGCAATAACATTAAAAAAATAGATTAAATAAAATAAAAATAAAAAATACAGATAAGATTCATAGATATATCTTGAAGGAATACAAAAATAAAAAATACATATAAGATTCATAGACATCTTCTTTCATTATTTATATATGTAGAACATAATTAGAAAGGAAAAAAACTGCATACGGCGGCTGTAGTTGGGAGGAAAAGAAAGGGTGCCATTCAAATTTCAAAACCTAAGAGCATATCCTCCAATAGACTTCTTACAATAACATTTTTTTTAACATTTTTTGTCATCTTAATACTACCTTATTAAATTAGAAACTCATCAAAAATTCTATATTAGAGGTTTTTATAAGAACCTATCTTCAGCTGGACAGAAAAGTGGAAACTTTCCGCGGGATCCTCTTTCTGCGTGATGCTCTTTTGCGCTACGATGGATTGTTTTACTCTTTAAGTGCGCCACTCCTTCTTTTGTCCTGTATCTGTAGCTGCTTTTTCCGCACTCTCTTTTATCCCGCCGAAGGTCCCCCTTACGTAATAGGGGTTAAGTTAAGGGGGGTGCACACCGTGGTCAAATCTGCATGATAGGACTATTCTGGATGTACAAATGCAATTTCAGTAGTCATTTTTCATTTCAGTTGGAAAATGCAGTCAAATGTTTGGGGCAGTATAAGCGATCAAGGAGTAGTAACTCATATCACGGGAGGAAACTTTACGCAGAGTTCTATTACTATTAATGGGTGGCTCCGCAATTTCTTATGGGCACAGGGCATCCCAGGTAATTCAGTCTTATGGTTCTTCATTATCTGAATATGGCCTTTTATTCCTAGGTGCTCATTTTGTATGGGCTTTTAGTTTAATGTTGTTATTTAGTGGGGTCTTGTTGATTAAATAAGTCAAAAGAATAAATAAAAAATAAGTGAAATGACATTTCTCACAAAAATTATGGTGAATTGAGCTCGTATAGGCATTTTGGACACTGCTATTGAAATAACCCTTCTAGCTATATTTTCTGTTACTCCACCCATTTCATAAAGAACCAAAGTTCTTGTTGAAGTACCTATGGTTTATTAGGTTTTTATAAAAACCTCTTCGTAATGGTAGTTCTTATAAGCTAATGAATTTTTTGCTTATAAGAACCTTGCACTGGAGATGCTCCAACAACATCATCCGAGAAAATAGAGGTTTTAAGCAATTTTTTTGTTTCAACAACTTCTCTAAAGTTTTCTCTATTTTGGAGAAAGTATGAAAGAGATTACAAAAATCTTTAAATTTGGAGAAGTCTCTAAAAATGATTACCATGAGAGATAAACTATTTTTTTATTATGTTTCCCCAATAAAAATATTAAAATCAAATGTTTAGATGAGATAAATAATATTTTGTTAGAAATATAGAATATTTTAGTAATACAATGAATGTTGTAATCTCCAAAATGGAGATGCTATTGGAGCTGAATGCAATATTTTTTAGAAATTTTGAATTTTCATTTTTTATTTTGGAGAAAATTATGAAGATGCTCTAAAAAATTTCTGTATATGAATTGTGGATTTTCAAAACAGTCCTAGTTTGTTTTCTTTCAAAAGTATCCCTCCTTATTTCCTTTCTTCATTATTGTCCATACAAAGCTTGTTGAATCTTCTATTGGTCTACCACTAATGATTTAATCAATGTTTGTACATCGTCTTCATATTTCTTGACTTGATCCAACTTTGTTCTATTTTTCTTCATTTTTGATCCAACCCAAAAATGTTGATCCAAGACTTCAAAATTCAAATACTTGTCAAAAATCGAACAAAATCACAAGAATGTTGAACTAACATCCTCCACGAAAATTAAACGAAAAATAGTTAAAAATCAAATAAAACTATATGGAAAATTGTTCTTATAAATTACTATGATGTAGGCATAAAATGCACTTAACAACCATCGAGCACCAGAATTGAACTGGAAATGCATAAATGACAGATGGATTAAATATGTGGTTTCATCCTCATGCGCCATTAACAAACAACCGTGAGTGTGTGTGCAATCATGAACAACACAAAGCAAGTGAGCAATGTGTATGATCTGCATGTGTGAGGTCGTCGTAAAAGGGGAACGATGCTGATTAGAGTTTAGCACAATCGAGGGGTGGGATGGGTACAAAAATGAGTAAATGACAAAACAAAAAGAAACAAAAAAATTAGATAAAAGAACAACAATGATTCCTCACTAACAAACAAATTATTAATCGAAGTGACAACTTTCATACTAAAAATGCAAGTTTTAATTATCATTTATGTAATTATTGAAGTTTAGGTGAGAAGCGTACGGAGAGATTTGAACTCTTGATCACTTTTAATCTCATATACATACATGAATTGTACTTTAGAAGGGAGTTGACCCGGTACATCTTGATGCATCTCATTCTAACGTGCATCCGAGGGTGGAGATTTCTTCTTACACTTGTCATTTTAACTCTCTATACATAGAGCATCCATACTAGTTACCATCGGTGGTTGTTGCTCTCTGTTACAGAACCAACATTTACCACCAGATTGAAACCCAGCCCATCTAAAAATCAATCTTAAATCCAAAATCAGCAGTCCAAATAACATATTTGGTTTCCAAACAAAATCCATCTAAATCGAATAGATTTTTTCGAAACAAAACCTACTAAAACAAACATATTTAGTTTCGTCAACAACCTTAAATCTAAAACTAAAGGACTTATCCAAGAGGTGGAAGCAGGGGCAGACCTGTAGTGTAGCCTACGGTGGCACGGGCCACCGTATTATTTCTCCGGCGAAAGGTAAAAAAATTAGGTTTGTGAAAGGTGCAACCGTGTCGTTCTGCAGTGTGCCACCATATATATTTTAAAACTACAATATGAACACAACTTTTCCTTGGTAGAGTTGGTTTGCAAAGCTTTCTTTACACCCAAGACCCAAGTTCGAATCTTGCTAGTGTTGTTTTCTTAGCTTTTTACTTTTACTTTTCATATTTATTATGATTTAAAAAAAAATGCACAATAAAAGACTTGAAACCAAGACCTCATGTATGAAAATAAATGAATTAATCAATAGACCAATTATGATGTTGTGAAAAATATTTCGACATTTTTTTCTTATAGTTAAACGGTGCAACCGTTTGAAAAAATTTCTGGGTCTATCCCTGGATGGGAGCGGAAATCGGGAGGAACCTTCGATCTAGGGTCGTACTTCGAAGTAGGTTTGGATCCAGGGGACGTTTGTTGAAGTGGGTTCTGATATGCGAGCTCTCGAGGTCCGATCGATTTGAAGGTAATGATGTGGAAGAAACCATAGGAATGAATCTCTCGAGGACTAATAGACAAGAATCTCGACATAAAAGTTTTGACACAGGGGAGGAAACCATAGGAACGAAGCTCTCGTCGTCCACCACCTTGGCCATGGTTGTGGCCATCCTTGCTCTGGCGCCATCTACCAAAGACCGACACAGGGCCGAAGCTCTCGTAGTCTTGTGTGTATATTAACACGTATATGTATAACATATAAATTAAAATAATATGAAAAACATATAATATATTGTTATTAAACTTTTTAATAAAAAATAAGATAAAATAATATAAAAAATTAAAATATCCATAATTTAACAGGCTGTTTTGACGAAATTAATATGAAAAGAAGAAAAAAGAAACAAAGTAAAAACTGCTTAGAAACAAAAAAAACAGTTTTTAAAAACTTGAACGAAAATCATAAGAAATATCAAAGCATATGGACAAAAATCTTAGGAGCCGTTTACCAAATCTTACCCTGGTAAGTGCTTACCAGCAAAATTCAACACTATCACTTACTTACCGGGTAAGATTTTAGTCCATAAAAAAGGCATCATATGCAATATGTTACCCGATAAATGCTTACCGTGGTAAGAATCGTCGCCATCACTTACGGTGGTAAGAGTTTTGGTCATTCTTTTCCTTGTTTTCGCTCTTACCAGGTAAGATTTTTGGTACTTGTTATATTCTTCTGATAAGGTAATATAACTTGATAAGTACTTAATAAATTGTTTTATTTTTTCCATTGAATTCTGAGTTACATAAATAAATGAAAGAAAAGTCATTCAACAATCAACATCACGTGGGTATATTTATTTTCGTCAGCACAACCATGACCTTTACAAATATATAAACAGATCATATCGAGCTCATACATCTGTCTTCAATGGAGCCAACTCGCTTCAACCTCCTCCTCTTCCTCATCCTCACACTCTCCTTCCACTTACACACGCACTCATCGGCCTCTACACTCCCCAAAGAAGCTCTACCTACAAATTCCGGCTACCTTTCGGTCAATGCCACCACCGGCTCAGCCATTTTCTATGCCTTTTATGAAGCCCAAAATCCCATTAACACTTCTCTTTCTCAAACCCCACTTGTCATTTGGCTTCAAGGTGGACCTGGTTGCTCCTCCATGACCGGAAACTTTTACGAACTCGGTCCATGGCGAGTAACACCTTCTCTGAAGCAAAACGTCGAACACCTTGAGCTCCAACCTAATCCTGGTTCTTGGAACCGAATATTCGGCCTTCTTTTTCTTGATAATCCCATTGGAACCGGCTTTAGTATCGCATCCACACCGGAAGAGATCCCAACAGACCAACAAGCTGTAGCAAGGCATCTGTTCATTGCGATTAGAAAGTTTATTGCTTAGACCCGTTGTTTAAATCTCGTCCAATTTACATTGCAGGTGAGAGTTATGGTGGAAAATACGTGCCATCAATTGCTTACTACATTCTTAAAAGAAACCCTTTTTTACCACCTTCGAAACGAGTCAATTTACATGGATTGGCAATCGCAAATGGGTTAACCGATCCGGAAACCCAAGTGGGCACTCATGCTCTTCATAGTTACTACCTTGGTTTAATCAATGAAAAACAGAAAACCCAAATGGAGAAGCTTCAATTGGAGGCTATCCAGTTAACAAAAGCCGGTAATTGGAGTGATGCTACAGATGCAAGAAACAATGTGTTCAGTTATCTACAAAACATCACAGGTTTAGCTACTTTGTTTGACTTCAGAAGGCATCGTCCTTATGATTCTATTTGGGTAGAAGAGTTTTTGAAGAACCCAGAGGTTAAAAAGGCATTGGGAGTAAATGAATCAATGGTTTTTGAGAAGTGTAGTAAGGTGGTTGGGTCGGCATTGCATTCAGATGTGATGAAGAGTGTGAGGTTCAAAGTGGAGTATCTTGTGAAGAACACAAAGGTATTGCTGTTTCAAGGGCAGTGTGATTTGAGAGATGGGGTGTTTGCTTCTGAATCTTGGATGAAGAAGATGAAATGGGAAGGGACTCAGAAGTTTTTAGATGCAGAAAGAGATGTTTGGAATGTGAATGGTGTTCTTGCAGGTTATGTGCAAAAGTCAGATAATTTGAGCCATGTGGTGGTGTTAGCGGCTGGCCATTTCGTGTCAACCGATCAGGGTGTGAATTCTCAAGTCATGATCGAAGATTGGATTCTTGATAGAGGTTTGTTTGGTAATAAGCACATTCAAAATCTATTCATGGATCTTTAAAATTAACTGTTGTAACACTAAGGTTACATTTGTTTTCTAAGAGGTGTTGAAATCTTAAGTCTGATTTCAGTTCAGTTCTGGAATGGTTATGAAACGTCTAAACTAATCAGACATCAGTGGTGATTAGTGGTGATTAAGGCCTAAATGTAAAAGCCTTGGATGTGGATTTGCTGACCATTGATCATATGTCTTGATCTGTATAACTACTATTGTCGTTTTTTTGACAATTGTTTGTATTATGAACGAACATTTGTTCAATTAATACTACGCCAATCTGGGTTGGTTTTAGTTTTTGCATGATGGTCATATGGTATATGGTTACCTAGTAAGATTTCAGTCTATTAAAACAACATTATATACAAAAATTTATAAAGTAAGCGCGCTTATCTGGTAAGACTGTGGATCTTCATCATGTTCATTTGATAAGGTAAAGTGACCGGGTAAACATTTAGTGCACAACCAATAGGATGAGGTTTGGCTAGCGATGACTACTAAGACCCTATCTCAAGGTGGATTAATCTTTATAAGCAAGGGAAACGACTACTTTCCTAACAGTCGATTCAACTACTTTCATGGAAATGTGAAAGTCGCCGGTTGTCGATTATAAGTCCAAATCAAAGTTTCGTTTAAACTTGAACTAAATAGCCAGTGATCTACCAAACACTCGTCATCGATCATAAACCTCCAACTTTCATTGGTGACTTAAAATATACGACAAATGAAACAATTAAATATAAATAGCTAGCACCTCAATCAAATCTTACTCAATTCATTGGAACTAAACTAAAAAAAGATGTAACATGTTAGGGGTATTAAGTACTTATTAATGAGGCTGAACATAAACGAAATTATTTGGTTTTAAATAAAACAATGGATCCATTCTCTTGCAATTTTCTAACTAGATTAAACCTGCGAAATGAAAATTCATTTTCATTCTACATTTTCATTTTCATTTTCATTTTCATTTTCATTCATGTACCTGAATCAAACATACATTCAGTTAATTAATCTATATTAAAGCATGTAAAATAAATCTACATTAACATCATATAATGATATTAATCTAAAACATGTAAAATAAGTTACACTAACAAAACAAATAATATTGCTAATCAAGAAAAATAAATGAAAAATCAAATACAAATAAATGCAACAACGAATACAAAAAATAGATTAGATTAAAATAAGATAATAAAAAATACAGACAAGATTCATAAATATAATCTTGAATGAATACAATAATAAGAAATAAAGATCTATAGATATCTTCTTTCATTATTTTATATCTAGAACATGTAATTAAAAGAAAAGAGAACAAAAGAAATGGTGCATTCAAAACCTAAAACTTTTCTATATACAAATTGTGGATTTTCAAAACAGCCCTTCTAGTTTGTTTTCTTTCGAAAGTTTCCCTTGTTATTTCTTTTCTTCATTATTGCCCATACAAAGCTTGTAACTTGTTGAATCTTCTTTTGGTCCACTAAATCACTAATGATTTAATCAATGTTTGTACATTCATCTTCATATTTTTTTTTTATCTGATACAACATTGTTCTATTTTTCTTCATCTTTGATCCAACCCAAAAATGTTGATCTAGGACTTCAAAATTCAAATACTTGTCAAAACCTGAACAAAATCACAAGAATGCTAAACTAACATTCTCCACGAAAATTAAACGAAAAACTGTTTAAAATCAAATAAAACTATATGCAAAAATGTTCTTATAAATTACTATAATGTAGGCACAAAATGCACTTAACAACCATCGGACACCAGAATTGAACTGGAAGCGACATAAAAGGCTAGAGGGATTAAATCATGTGGTTTCATCCTCATGCGTCATTGACAAACAACTGTAAGTGTGTATGTGCAATCATGAGCAACACAAAAGAAAGTTAGCAATCTGTATGATCTACACGTATGTGTGTGTGATCTTCATGTTTGCAATACAACATCAAAACAACAATGGCCAAGGGTTCTAACAGAGCTAGCCGTAAGAAGAAACCAATGAGGTTTACTACACAATCTCCACCAGTGTTATAGTAGTCACAACTATCTCCACCATTTTCTTCACTCCATTTCCATTTTCGGTGTGGATTTAGGGACGAGATTGGAGGTGGTTAGAGGTGAGGGTGGTAGTGTTCAAATAGTAACATATCGGAGAATAGGAAGGGTGAGGGTGATGGTGTTTGAACAATACCAAATTGGAGAAGGAGAAAGGGTGACGGTGGTGGTCACTATAGCAGGGAACGACGCTGATTAGAGTTTAGCACAATCGAGGGGTGGGATGGGTACAAAAATGAGTAAATGACAAAATAAAAAGAAAAGAAAAATTGGATAAAAGAACAACAATACTCCCTCAATAACCCACAAATTATTAATCAAAGTGGCAACTTTCATACTAAAAATGCAAATTTTAATGATCATTTATGTAATTATTAAAGTTTAAGGATGAGCATGAACTAAAATTGTACTCTACTCAAACTTATAGATTATTAAATTGAGTTAAAACAGTAGGATTTTCACTAAATAACCTAAAATGGAAAACTAATATCGCACTCATGCATCTATCTGTCTTTCAATGGAGTCAACGCCTATGAAGCTCATCATCTTCCTCACATTAATCATTGAACTACACCGGTATTCATCGGCCTCTGCACTCCCCAAAGAAGCTCTCCCTGCAAAATCCGGCTATCTTTCGGTCAATGCCACCACCGGTTCAGCTATTTTCTATGCCTTTTATGAAGCCCAAAATCCCATTAACACTTCTCTTTCTCAAACCCCACTTCTCATTTGGCTTCAAGGTGGACCTGGTTGCTCCTCCATGACCGGAAACTTCTATGAACTCGGTCCATGGCGAGTAACACCTTCTCTGAAGCATAACGTCGAACACCTTGAACTCCAACCTAATCCTGGTTCTTGGAATCGAATATTCGGCCTTCTTTTCCTTGATAATCCGATCGGAACCGGTTTTAGTATCGCCGCCACACCTGAAGAGATCCCAACAGATCAAGAAGCTGTAGCAAGGCATCTGTTCATTGCTATCAGAAAGTTTATTGCTTTAGACCCGTTGTTTAAATCTCGTCCAATTTATATTACAGGTGAGAGTTATGGTGGGAAATACGTGCCATCAATTGCTTACTACATTCTTAAAAGAAACCCCTTTTTATCCCCTTCCAAACGGGTCAATTTACATGGATTGGCAATATCAAATGGGTTAACCGATCCAGAAACCCAAGTGGGGACCCATGCTTTGCATAATTACTATCTTGGTTTAATCAATGAAAAACAGAAAACCCAAGTGGAAAAGCTTCAATTGGAGGCTATCCAGTTAACAAAAGCTGGTAATTGGAGTGATGCTACAGATGCAAGAATGAATGTGTTGAATTTTCTACAAAACATCACAGGTTTAGCTACTCTGTTTGACTTCAGGAGGTATCGCCCTTATGATACTGATTGGGTGGTCGAGTTGTTGAAGAACCCAGAGGTTAAAAAGGCATTGGGAGTAAATGAATCAATGGTTTTTGAGGAGTGTAGTGATGTGGTTAGTTCAGCATTGCATTCAGATGTGATGAAGAGTGTGAGGTTCAAAGTGGAGTATCTTGTTAAGAACACAAAGGTATTGCTGTTTCAAGGGCAGTGTGATTTGAGAGATGGGGTGTTTGCTTCTGAATCTTGGATGAAGAAGATGAAATGGGAAGGGGTTGAGAAGTTTCTAGATGCAGAAAGAGATGTTTGGAATGTGAATGGTGTTCTTGCAGGTTATGTTCGAAAATCGGATAATTTGAGCCATGTGGTGGTGTTAGCGGCTGGCCATTTCGTGGCAACCGATCAGGCTGTGAACTCACAAGCCATGATTGAAGATTGGATTCTTGAAAGAGGTTTGTTTGTGAATAAGCACATTCAAAATCTATTTGTGGATCTTTAGTTAAAACTGTTGTTTGTACTAAATGTGAAAGCATTGGAATGATATATTGGATTTGCCGACCATTAATCATATACTTTGATCTTTAGCATTGTTATCGTAGTTTCTTTTGACGTTTGTTGTATTATGAATGAACATTTGGTGTACTTCCTTTTCTCCATAAAGGCTCTTTTTGATATGGGGGTTTCATATATTCTCAAGGTACCTGTGGTTGTTAAATTTAATGGTCTAAACTTTTATAAGAATAACACTTAACCGGTGGTGGTGCATCCTATATTATCTATGATTAGAGAATTGGGCTCTTTAATTTGGAGAATGATCTGGTTCCATGTATTCTCACATGGTATTAGAGTCAATGTTTACCATCTTAGGGACTCGACGTTTCAGCACAATCTTTTGAAAGGGCATGTTAGAGTTTCACATCAGCTAGACTAACCATTTCTACTCGATATATGTTGGAACCTTCTTTTTTTGTTTCTTTTTCTCAATGGCATTTTTTGGAGTGTAATGTAGGTTTTCCGTTTGTGACTGTTAAAAGGCCAATTTTTTTTTTGTAGGAATATCAATTTAACAAGTGTTGCATACTGCTTATATGATCTATGATTAAAGAATTGGGTGGTGAATGGAGGTTAATCTGCAGATAGATCCATTGATTATCTATCCATATATTTAACATAGATTTTGTATATATGTTAGTTTTTATTTTATAAAGTATAGAATATTTATTCTAAATCTAAATATATAATTTTTTTTATTGTAATGTTGAGTTTGGTTGTCCTAAATCATTAGTGATTTTTGATTTATTTTTCAATTTGATGTTATTTTTTGTATTTGATTTATTTTAAACAACGTCATTAATGTTATATATAAATACTTAAGCTATGGTTATTATTAATAATTTTCATTACATCCAACATATTTCATAACTCTATAGTTGAACAGGCTCAAAACCAATCTTTATCTAAATAAATAGTTGTATATGAACTTGCAACATATCTTATGAAAATGGTCGATAAAGACAACTTTTACATTTTTATTAACATAAAACTTGATCATCGTGCAACATACGATGTCGAACACTAGTTAATAATTCATATACAAACTATTCGGGTATTCCTAGATGCAAAATCAATTATAGTTTCTATATCAATATTATCTTTCACACATGTATCCATATCATCGTCGATCCGTTCCACCGTCAAAGACATACTATGATACATATACGTTCCATATATAGATTGACATCCTTTGGGTCACAATATTGACTGTTTGGAATACTACTTTGTATGAAACAATATAAATCAATTAGGTTTATATCACCCTCATGTTAATGTTTGTCATCACCGTTTTAAACTTTTAAAGGGTGTTTGATTCGCCGAATGGAATTTGGTCGAACTAAAACCCATCAAAGGAATTTGACTTTGAAGAAATTTGAATAGAATTTGACCACACGATTGGTTGGTAGGAATTGGAATGAAATCTTTCAAAAGAATTGGATGTAGTGTGACAATAGTGGTGGCATGGTGGTGGGGTAGGTGTGGGTGGGTAAACAGGGATGAAGGTGGCAGCTATAACGACGACAATAGTAGCATAGTGGGTTGAGGGTTGGGGGTGGTTGTGATGACGATAATAGTGGTGTTGTGGGTTAGGGTTGGGGCAGTGACAGTAGTAGCATGGTCATGGTGGGGCCAATGGTGTCAGTGTTGGTTAAATTGGATGCAATTTGATGAAATTCAAATCATTCAATTATGTCAAGGAATGATGAATTCCTTAACTTTTGGAATTCAAAGAATTCTATCCATTTCAATATCTGAACCAAACAAATGAATTGATCATTCAAATTCCTTTGAATTCTACGAACCAATTAAATAACACTTTAGGGTTAAAGCAAACTTTTTTGGAAACATCAATTTCAAATCTAAAGCCGACGCCTATAATAGATTGAGATCTTATTCTTGTTTTTATAGATAGGAGAATATTTAACATTCACGTACTTGTTATTAGATAATTAGTAGTAAAAATGTATGAATAAGAGGGATAATTTTGAAATCCTAGATATAGATATGATCGAGTTTAACCGTCTATTATGGATGATAAATTTTCAGAAAGGTAGAAATATACTTAATTCATTACCAGAAATCTGTTTTATTATGATACAAAAAGAAAGCTCATGTGCAAATATAATCAAGAGAGTAGGTGGCAGATAAATGATAATAGAAGATCATCAATGTTTTATATGCAAAAAAGCAAATGAAGATTAGTGGAATGTGTAAGAAACACGATTCCGTGAGACCCATAAAAAATAGAATAAATGAGACTAATGGTCGGTAGTCTCAAAGAATGGTTGGTTGAGCCCTTGAATGAGTTTTCATGGTGTGTAGTATTAGAGTCTCAATAAACACGATTAGTGGTGGTTTTCCCTAAAATGGTGGAGGTATTATTCCTGATAGGTGATGTGGCTCTGTGAAGGTACGAGGATTCGATCCCGCGCTGCCCCAGGGGTTGGAGTTTAACTCGTTACTAACATAACCACTAACACTAACACTAACGCTGTCGTTCAAAAAAAATAAAAATAAAAGATGAAGAACTTAATCAATCAAACTTTAGGGGTCTGTTAGGTAATTAACTCTTATATATATATATATATATATGTGTGTGTGTGTGTGTATACGGAAATAGGACCAAATCCAATCGGACTTCGCCGTCTCACCTCTTTGCTGCCCACCCTTTGTTGTTGATAATCTCTGCCGACCTTCATTATGTCACCCCCAATCATCATTTGCATTCCGAAGTAAACCCTTCTCGGTAACTCCCACACCCCTCCGTCTTTCATGTTCCCGTTCACGGTGATACCTCCTCATTCACAACATAAAACATCATCGAAGATATATCCCAACCTATTCATATCGTTCTATGTTTATTTCGTCTTTGATTTATAGTTTGAATAGGGTTTCGATTCATTTTTTTATTTGGTTATTTGATTTAGTCTTTATTTGGATTTGGGTTTGTATTTGTGTTTGATTTTTGATTTTGAGGTTTGAAGTTTGGGGTTTGGATTTGTGTGTTGGCTGGAGATGTAAAGGACCAACTACGATGATCCTTGAATCGGACATGTTTTCAAAAGAGTTTCGTACGCCGAGTCTGATTGTTTGGTGGATATCCTAGGAGATGAGGAGGGTAAAGTGGTAATTGTGCATTTAGGGAAGAAATTAGATAAGAGAGATTGTAGAATTTGTCAAGCATGAGGGCTCAAACCATTAAAATAAACTTAAGAAACGAGAACTGTTAACATGGACAAACGTTAAGGACCAAATGTGAATTTTACTCTTTTTAAATACCACAGGGCACCTTCAAAAGTTAAGGATGCCCCTTTTAGACCCTACAGAATTTCTTTATTAATTAATCTATAGAGTGGGTGCATGATACCCCTCTTGGCTCTATATAGGTCCGCCTTTGATACATGGTAATTCACATTAATCATTACTCATGCATGATGCATCCACCCACATATGTTTGTTTTATGTTTTAAATATTAAACCTAGACATGATAATTTATATTATGACTTATTGTTATCGAACCTACACCTGTTTATTTTATGTTTCAAATATTAAACCTAAAATGGTAATTCATACCACTAAACTCATGTTTATCGTCAAATCTAGACAATAACCCCTACTTATTCGTCTAAAGAGCGACGTAAGTGATGTTGTTCTTGCTCTCACCATCAACGTGGTTGTGAGATCGTCATAAAGATTTTCGTATGATTAAGGGTTGAGTTTTGAAATTCAAAACCATGTAATTATGATGTAATCTCTTATGATATTGATTAACCTACATGGATGCAATCAAACCAACGATTTGCTTAGTTGTAATCTCAAAGCGAATTGATATACAGTTGACCCTTTAATTATTAATTAAGATAATAGAATTAAATTTTTTAAATGAGATTTCATGGTACTCACAAGTTATAAAGTTTACTTTTGTTTTTTAACAAGTGATGAAAAGGCAACTTAATTTCGATGCAACCTTTAGTTAATTTTTTTTGTCAAACCATATCAAAAAAGTAATCGGCTATCGATCGTCGGTAGTCGAGACCCTAAAGTATATGTAAAGTTGGTATTTTGATTCCAAATTAAAACTTCTAAGAGTTGGTTATAGAGGCGGACTTAGGAAATGTTTTAAGTAGTGACACCATTTGACTAGATAAGAAACAAATATATTTTCTGCAAAATCATCATTGATCTATTGGTTAGTTCTTTGCTTTTTGTATATGTGGCCATGTGTTCGAGTCTTTAAGTGCAAGTTTTTTTTAAAACAAAATAAATCATAAATGAAAAAATAAAATCTAACAAAATAACACAAATGAGATTCAACCCAGCACCTGGAGAGAAAAACCATGCAAATCAACTCTATTAAAAAAAACTTGTGTCATCGATTTAGTTTCAAAATATATAAGGTTGCAACAAGAAAATGATATGAAGACACCTTTCATGAACCCTATAGTATTTTACATTACCATGGATCATTATTGATTCCTTAAAATAGAAATCAACTGAAAGTTGCTTCCATTTTTAAAAATGTTCGATTTTTAAGTAATCTACCAGTCAATTGCTTATTTCCGATTTTTCTCTACTCGTGCAAAATCTTTTTATAGTTACAGTTGAAAAGAAATTTAACATAATCTGGAGAAAGGACTTTTGCAAAATCTTTTTATAGTTACGCAAAATCTTCTTTCTTCTCGGCATCATCATAAGCACAGTGCCAGATTCATGATCTTTATCGAGCGGATGCATTTATAATATGTGGTGGATTAAAGACCCGTAAAGTCGTCTCATTTTTTAAAGTTTTTTGATTGATTATAAAGTGACTTTTTCGGTTTTTTAGTTGATTTCAAATCACTTTTTTTATTTTTATTTTGATTTAGCCATTTTTTTGGTTTTTTGCTTGATGTTTATTGTATTTTCTAATATTTATGTGCACTTTTCAATACCCTAAAAAGTTTTACTTACGACAACTCGTTAAGCGGATACATGTACACAACACTTGGGGCTAAATGAGCAAAAAGGTAAACATGTTACAAAATTAGGTTCAAGCTTTTGCATTCAGCTCTCCATTAAGTCTAATGAAATGACTTTTGGATGGATGATCGTAAAATGAGTTTTTAATTAGAAACATGACCTTTAAAAGAAAGAGCTTAATCATAACCTTTATGAATTGATTATCATAATGTTTTAAATATATTTTATAACATTATTACAAACACATCTTCTAAAATCCCATAAATATCAACAACTACCTACGAGATTTTTAAATCCATTTTTTTGTCTTCATTTTCCGGACTTTATTAAATTCAAAAATATGGAATATTTATTCTAGATCTAAATATTTATATCCTAAATCTTCTACTATGTTAGTGATTTCTGATTTATTTTTCAATTTGATGTTATTTTTTGTCTTTGATATATTTTAAACAATGTCATCAATATTATAGATAAATATTTAAATTGAGGTTATTACTAATAATTTTCATCCATCCAACATATTTCATAACTCTGTAATTGAATAGGCTCAAAACAAATCTTTTTCTAAATAACTTGTTGTATATGGACTTGCAAGATATATTATAAAAATAATCAATAAAACATTATTTGCATTTTCATTAACATAAAATTTGATCAACAATGGTATCGTATAAAAATTTGGGCTTGGTTTCCATATATATAGCAAAATCCGATCGAATTTTAGTTTGTCCATCCGAACCTGTTCGACCCACCCGATACACACCCCTCTAAGGTTGGTGGGGTATTTTGGGTTGGATCGGGTTTTACCTAAGCTTGGATCCATAAACATGAAGAAATCATGCCTATAAAAAACTAATATTTAATGGAAATCAGTTGAAAATAAAGAACAAAAAATAATCTAACTCCTCAACAATGGTATCATATCAACATTCGGGCTCGGTTTCCATATTCAAAATCCGATCGGATTTTTAGTTCATCCATCCTAACCTATCTGACTCACCCGATACACACCCCTAAGGTTGGTTGGGTACTTTGGGTTGGATCGAGTTTTACCCGAGCCAAGAAATCACGTCCATAAAAAAAACTAATATTTAATTGAAATAAGTTGAAAAAAATAAAAACAAATCTTCAATAGAGAAAAAAGATATGAATAAATCACATTAAAAACGTGTAAAGAAAAACATTTAAAATATGTAAATTATTATATAGATTAGTTGAAATCGACAGAAAGACATTATTAACTTAAAGAGTAAACTATGATTTTTCATCTATGTGGTTTATTACTTGAACTATTTTCATCCTTGGATTTTAAATTTTGCTTTGTTGATCATTGTGGTTTTCAATTCATTTTTTTTCGTCTCTAAGACTAACAAAGTTAAAAAAACCTATTAAGTTAGAGGTAACATTGTGTATTTTAGTTTTTTTTTCTATTTTTCTTGTTTTTATTAAACAAGAGATTATAGTACAAGTCAATTAAACAAGGTTACAAATTATTCCATTTTTATAAACAAAAATAAAGAACAAAACGTAATCATACTCCTCAACAATGGTATCATAGCAGTATAATAAAATTGAATTTATAGGACGCTACCAATAAATAAACGTCCTAATAGACCGCTTTATACGACACACATTATAAGACCAAAAATTAAAGTGTTCTATCTAAAGACATTGTAAGAGCATCTCCAACAGATATGCTAAAAATTTTCTATAATAGAGTAAAAAAAGTCAAAATCTCTATAAAAATTTACATCCATCTCCAACAGCTACTCTATTTTAGCAATTATACCATTAATTATATTAATAAAATATTCAATACATCTAATAAAATAATATTTCTCTCTCCTACACATTTTTATCTCAATACTCTAATTGTTTGATATAATTAAAATATTATTTTCTCTCTCTTCTAATAAGTTTTAGAGATTTCTCTAAATTTAGAGAATTTTACAACTTCTCTCATCTTTTTTCTATTTTAGCATATAAAATAGAATAGCTGTTGGAGCAACTAAAATGCTAAAATTACACTTTTTTTCATTTTAGCATAGCTGTTGGAGATGCTCTAATAAGTTTGTACAGTGTTTTTAAGCGTCGTAACAAAAATTTTAGGACACTTTTAACAAAAAGCGTCGCATTAGCTAGTTTATAGAAAGCTCTTGAGAAAGTGTCCTATAAACCCATTTTTTTTATAGGACATTTGTGTTTTTAGGACATCTTTCTCAAAAACATCCTCCAAAATAGCTAATGCGACATACATATATATATATATAGAAGAAAGTTCAAATGTGAACTCATTTTTGGTTGTGAACGTGAGAACGAATCTCAGCCACTTATCCGGTCAATAAAGGCGGGAACTTTGGCGCAGGATTCACTCCTTTAATAATCTCCACCCTCCCATGAATCGCGTCAATCCTCCGTGATCGCGTCCACCATAACCGAAGATGTGTGGTTGAGATTCGTCCTCACGTTCACAACCAAAAATAAGTTCACATTTGAACCTAACCCTATATATATATATATATATTAAAAGTGTCCTAAAAGTTTGTTACGACGCCTAAAAGCGTCATATAAACTTATTACAACGCCTTTAGATCTTACATTTTATTTTTTGGTCCTATAGTCTATGTCTTATAAAGTGATATATTATGACGCTTATTTATTGGTGGCGTCCAAGAAACCAAAATTTGTTGTAGTGTATCAAAATTCGGCTCGGTTTCCGTATCCGAAATCCAATCGGATTTTTAGTTTCTCCATCTGAACCTGTCTGACTCACCCGATACACCCCTAACGTTGGTTGGGTATTTCGGGTTGGATAGGGTTTTACCCAAGTCAAGAAATCACGTCCATAAACAAACAAATATTTAATTGAAATCAGTTGAGAAAAAAAATCTTTAATAGAAAAAAAAAGATATGCATAAATTACATTATAAACGAGTAATAAAAATATTTAAAATTATGGTAAATTATATATATATATATAATATGTACGGTTTATATAAATTGTTTGGTTTGCGTATAGGGGAAATTTCAAATACAAACCATTTGTATTTGAAATCTCCTATATATATATATATATGTATTAGTTGAAATCAACAAAAAAATATTATTAATTTAAAGAGTAAACTATGATTTTTCATCTTGTGGTTTATTACTTGTAATTATTTTCGTCTTTGGATTTTAAAATTTGCTTTGTTAATCATTGTGGTTTTCATTTCATTTCCTTTTTTATCCTTGAGATTAACAAAGTTAGAAATAATAAAGTTAAAAAAACTTGTTAAGTTGAGATAAGATGGTGTTTTTAAGTTTTTTTTCCCTTATTTTTCTTATTTTTATTAAACAATAGATTATACTACAAGACATTGAAACAAGGTTACAACTTATTCCAGGTTTTATAAACAAAAAGAAAGAACAAAACACAATCTAACTCCTCAATCATGGTATCATATCAAAATTCGGCTCGGTTTTCATATCCGAATTCCGATTCGAATTTTTTTTTGTCCACTAAACCTGTCTGGCTCACCTGATACGCACCCCTAAGGTTGGTTGGGTATTTCGGGTTGGACCAGGTTTTACCCAAGTCAAGAAATCACGTCTATTAAAAAACTAATATTTAATTGAAATCAATTGAAAATAAACAAAAACAAATGTTTAATAGAAAAAAAAGATATGAATAAATCACATTAAGAACGAGTAAAGTAATACTTTTAAAAAGTATGGTAAATTATTATTATATATATTAGTTGAAATGGACAAAAAGATATTATTAATTTAAAGAGTAAACTATGATTTTTCATCTTTATGGTTTTTTACTTGTAACTAATTCCGTCCTTGGATTTTAAAAATTGCTTTGTTGATCATTGTGGTTTTCATTTCATTTATTTTTCGTTCGTGAGACTAACAAAGTTAGAAAAACCTGTTAAATTAGAGCTGACATGGTGTTTTTAAGTGTTTTTTTTTTCTATTTGTCTTATTTTTATTAAACAATAGATTATAGTACATGTCATTAAAACAAGGTTACAAATTATTCCATGTTTTATAAACAAAAATAAAGAACAAACCATAATCTAACTCCTCGACAATGGTATCATATCAAAATTCGGCTCGGTTTTCATATCGAAAATCCGATCGGATTTTAGTTTGTCCATCCGAACATGTCCGACTCACCCGATACACCCCCCTAAGGTTGGTTGGGTATTTCGGGTTGGATGGAGTTTTATCCAAACCAACAAATCACATCCATAAATAAAACTAATATTTAATTGAAATTAGTTGAAAAAAAAACAAATCTTTAATAGAAAAAAAAATAAAAATAAATCACATTAAAAACGAGTAAATAAATACATTTAAAAATATAGTAAATTATTATATATATTAGTTAAAATTGACAAAAAGATATTATTAATTTAAAGAGTAAACTATGATTTTTCATCCTAGTGGTATTAGCTTATTACTGGTAACTATTTTCGTCTTTGGATTTGAAAATTTGCTTTGTTGATCATTGTGATTTTCATATTTTTTTTCCGTCCATGAAACCAACAAAGTTAGAAATAACATAGTTAAGAAAAACCCTGTTAAGTTAGAGGTAACATGGTGTTTTTAAGTTTTTTTTTTCTATTTTTCTTATTTTTATTAAACAATAGATTATAATACAAGTCATTGAAACAAGGTTACAAATTATTCCATGTTTTATAAACAAAAATAAAGAACAAAACATAATCTAACTCTTCAATAATGGTATCATATCAAAATTAGGCTCGGTTTTCCATATCCGAAATCCGATTCGAATTTTTAGTTTTTCCATCCGGACATGTCCGATTCATCCGATACACACCCCTAAGGTTGGTTGGGTATTTCGGGTTGGATCGTGTTTTGCCCAAGCCAAGAAATCATGTCCATAAAAAACTAATATTTAATTGAAATCAACTGAAAAAAAAATAAAAACAAATCTAATAGAAAAGAAAAGATAAAAATAAATCACATTAAAAACGAGTAAAGAAATTCATTTAAAATTATGATAAATTATTATATATATTATTTGAAATCGACAAAAAGATATTATTAATTTAAAGAGTAAACTATGTTTGTTATCCCAATGGTTTATTGCTTGTAACTATTTTCGTCTTTGGATTTTAAAATTTGCTTTGCTGATCAGTATGGTTTTCATTTCATTTTCTTTTTCGTCCCTGAGATTAACAAAGTTAGAAATAACAAAGTTTGAAAAACCTGTTAAGTTAGAGATAACATGGTGTTTTTATGTTTATTTTTCCTATTTTTATTAAACAATAGATTATTGTACAAGACATTAAAACAAGGTTACAAATTATTCCATGTTTTATAAACAAAAATAAAGAACAAAACATAATCTAACTACTCAATAATGGTATTATATCAAAATTTGGCTCGGTTTCCATATTCGAAATCTTATCGTATTTTTAATTTGTCCATCCGAACCTATTTGACTCACCGGAAACACTTGGTTAGGTATTTCGGGTTGGATCAGGTTTTACCCAAGCCAAGAAATCACAACTAATATTTAATTGAACCGAAAAGTGCGGATAGAACTATGAAGAGGGGAGCTTTTTACGATAATGAACTAGAAAAAATATGGAGCGTCCATAGTGAACAGGCAGGCCCAATGAGTAGGTCGCCTTTCTGATCCGGAAGTTAAGCAAGCGAGCGGATGCAAGCGATCAATGCAGGCTAAAGTGGTATGGTAAAGATCTTTAGGGTCTCTCTTTCTATTTGATAGGAGAAACAAATAGGAAGAAATCAATTGAAAATAAATAAAAACAAATCTTTAATAGAAAAAAAGATATGAATAAATAACATTAAAAATAAGTAAAGAAATATTTTTAAAAATATGGTAAATTATTATATATTGGAAATGAACATAAAGATATTATTAATTTAAAGAGTAAATTATGATTTTTCATCCTTATGGATTATTACTTATAACTATTTTGGTCCTTGGACTTTAAAATTTGCTTTGTTGAGTATTGTGGTTTTCATTTCATTTTTTATTCGGTCCGTGAGACTAACAAAATTAGAAATAACAAAGTTAAAAAAAACCCTGTTAAGTTAGAGGTAATATGGTTCTATTTTTATTAAATTATAGAATATAGTACAAGTCATTAAAACAAGATTACAAATTATTACATGTTTTATAAACAAAATTAAAGAACAAAATATAATCTAAGTCCCCCTCCCCCTCCAACGTGACTCCGTCACCCTTTCCTTTTACCTTTTTTCGACAAACACCGTAGTGAAACCAACCGCGTTTCCCCCCACCTTTAATTAACAAATCTAAAAACTTTCAATTTTTTAATCACTTGCAAATTACATTATTTAAATGTACACCTCCGTTGAAGATAAAAAGTACCCGAATTTCAAGAACCAACGGTCAAACAAATAAATCTATAAGGTAGCGTTTGGTAGGCAGACATGATTAGACACGACGGGACAGGACTGGACGGGACGGGACAGGACGGGACAGGACAGGACAAGAGGGTGGGACAGGACTGGACAGAACAAGAATAACACTTAACCGGTGCATTTGAATGGTGCATACTACTTATATTATGTATGATTAAAAAATTGGGCTCTTTAATTTTAAGAAGTACCTGGGTTCCACGTATTCTCATATGGTATTAGAGCCAATATTTATCACTTTAGGGACTCGACGTTTCAGTACAATCTATTGAGGGGGAATGTTGGAGTTTCATATCGGCTATAATTGGACCATTTCTACTCGATATATGTTGGAACCTCCTTTTTTCTCGATGACTTTTTTTAGTGTAACGTAGGTTTTCTCTTTGTGACTGTTAAAAGGCCAAATTTTTTGTAGGAATAATAATTTAACAAGTGTTGCATAATGCTTATATGGTCTATGATAAAAGAACCGGGTGCTAAATGAAGGTCAATCTGCAGATAGGCCCATTGATGATTTATCCATCATCAACTTTCATGAACTTTTGTCGTTAGATTTATTGTTTGAATAAGGTTTATCTATCGGTTTGAGCATTGCAAACAACGTATATTATGATTTGAAGAATCGACTTCCATATGCAGGTTTAATATGGGGTAATTTAAATAAGTAACTGATAAATGAGTTTTTAGTTAACAACGCAATTTATTTAATTTTCCTACTTATAAAAGTTATAGAGGCTTTTTTGTAAAGATTATCGTAATGATAGGTATAATGGTTATCTCTAATTAGATGATAAGTACGACGAACTATATGTACAACGGAGTTATTTCATATGCTGACACTTACATCAATTACTTGTAGTCGAGTGGATCAAGCCCCTAGATCTAGATATTTTTTCTAAATTTTATGGATTGGAATTTATTTTAATGCTTCCAAACTGAAGGCGTCTGGCAATGCTCTATAGTCATTTATATGATGGTTAATTCTTTGTTTTTTGTATATGAGGTCATGTGTTCGAGTCTTTTAGTGCAATTTAAAAAAAAACATTATAAATTTGAACTTAAAAACTAAACTAATAAAATAACACAAATAGGATTCAAACTTGCGCCTAGAAAAATCATGCAAACCAACTCTACCAAGGAAAACTTGTGTTATTATTTTTTCAAAATATATACAGTTGTACACAAGAAAATGATACAATAATACCTTTCATGACGCTATATATTTTACACTAAATAGAAATTAACTCAAAGGTGATTCATTTTGATAAAATTTCTCTTTTGCCTGATTTTTATGTAATCTACCAATCAATTGCTTATTCCCGTTTCGCTCTACTCAAAATCTTTTTATAACTACAGTTGAAAAGAAACATAACGTAACGTGGAGAAAGGACTTTTGAAAATTTAAGACTTTCTTCTTTCTATTCGGCATCTTTGTCTTTACGAAAAAGACATTGGCGCAGGAGTTGTTAGAAGCAGATCCATGATCTTTGTCAAGCGGATGAATCTATATATAAGGTGGATTAAAGGCCCGTAAAGTCGTCTCATTTTCTAGAGATTTTCTTTTAAAAAAATTAGTTGGTGACTTTTTTGGTTTTGTGGTTGATTTCGAATCACTTATTTGAGTTTGAATGACTATTTTTGGTTTTTTAGTTGATGTTTCTTATTATTTCTAATATACAGATGCACCTTTGAATATCCTAAAAAGTTCTACTTACAAAAATACGTTAAGCTGGTGCACGGACACTCCATTTGGGGCTAAATGAGAATGAAGGTAAAACAACATGTTACAAAATTAGGTTCAAGCTTTTGCATTTAGATCTCCATTAGGTCTTATAAAATGACTTTTGGATGGATGATAGATAATTTTAAATGAGTTTTCAATTAAGAGGATGACCTTTTAAAAGAAATGGCTTAATGACCTTTAATTATTAATTGATTATCATAAACAAAAGCTATAAATATATTTAAACTTAAACTTTTATATATTATAATTCGACATATTATTAGGTATTTTATTTAAAACATTATATATTTTCAACTAACTTAAACAAACATTTATCAAAATTATGTTTTATTTGAGCTGGACGATATAATTAATGGAAGTAGAGTTTCTTGAAAGAAAAATTATTTCATGTCAGAAACTAAGCTTCAAATTATATACATGTTTTTGTCAAGAAATTTTATTGATTAAAAAAGAGATCAAATCCTAAACATGAAAGTCTCGAAAGAAACACTAAATTTGTTATAAGAATGAAAGATAGTTGAAGGGATTAAATCTGTTATATAAAAATGAAAGATAGTTAGATGAACTAAATCTATCGTTTATAGAAAATGAAAGTTGAGGGAGATAAAATTAATAGACAAAATTGCCTTCCACTAACAAAAATTTAATTAACCATAGTTACGTCCATCGTTAAAAATTCACTTTAATAACCATATTAGTTAATTTATTTTAGAAGAGTTAAGAACTCATTTAACACATGTGTATATACTAATTCCATCGGCACAAGTTACCATGAGCTACTTATTATAAATAGGAGAAATTAACTGATCATCATTCATCACGTCGAGCTCATGCATCTGTCTTCAATGGAGTCAAAGCCTCTCAACTTCCTCCTCTTCCTCATCCTCATCCTCATCCTCACACTCTCCTTTCACGTACACACGCACTCATCGGCCTACATGCTACCCAAAGAAGCTCTACCTACAAAATCCGGCTACCTTCCGGTCAACACCACCAGCGGTTCAGCCATTTTCTATGCCTTCTATGAAGCCCAATATCCCATTAACACTTCTCTTTCTCAAACCCCACTTGTCATTTGGCTTCAAGGTGGACCTGGTTGCTCCTCCATGACCGGAAACTTCTACGGACTCGGTCCATGGCGAGTAACACCTTCTGTGAAGCAAAACGTCGAACACTTTGAACTCCAACCTAATCCTGGTTCTTGGAACCGAATATTTGGCCTTCTTTTCCTTGATAATCCCATTGGAACCGGATTTAGTATCGCTTCCACTCCTGAAGAGATCCCAACAGACCAACAAGCTGTAGCAAGGCATCTGTTCATTGCGATTAGAAAGTTTATTGCTTTAGACCCGTTGTTTAAATCTCGTCCAATTTATATTACGGGTGAAAGTTACGCTGGAAAATACGTGCCATCAATTGGGTATTACATTCTTAAAAGAAACCCATTTTTACCACCTTCGAAACGAGTGAATTTACATGGGTTGGCTATCGGAAATGGGTTGACCGATCCAGAAACCCAAGTGGGGACTCATGCTTTGCAAAGTTACTATCTTGGTTTAATCAATGAAAAACAGAAAACCCAAATGGAGAAGCTTCAATTGGAGGCTATCCAGTTAACAAAAGCTGGTAATTGGAGTGATGCTACAGATGCAAGAAACACTGTGTTCAGTTTTCAACAAAGCGTCACAGGTTTAGCTAATTCGTTTGACTTCAGGACGAACCAACCTCATGATTCTTATCTTGTGGAAGATTTGTTAGAGAACCCAGAGGTTAAAAAGGCATTGGGAGTGAATGAATCAATGGTTTTTGAGGAGTGTAGTGATGTGGTTAGAACAGCATTGCATTCAGATGTGATGAAGAGTGTGAGGTTCAAGGTGGAGTATCTTGTTAAGAACACAAAGGTATTGCTGTATCAAGGGCAGTGTGATTTGAGAGATGGGGTGGTTTCAGTTGAATCTTGGATAAAGAAGATGAATAAATGGGAAGGGCTTGAGAAGTTTCTGGAAGCAGAAAGAGATGTTTGGAAGGTGAATGGTGTGGTTGCAGGTTATGTGCAGAAATCAGATAATTTGAGCCATGTGGTGGTGAATGAAGCTGGGCATTCGGTTTCAGCCGATCAGACTGTGAATTCTCAAGCCATGATTGAAGTTTGGATTCTTGATGAAGGTTTGTTTGTCAATAAGCACATACAAAATCTATTCATGGATTTGTGAAAGCTAAACAATTGTTTATTATTCGTTATTGTTGTTTATTGTACTATGAATCAACATTTGTTAGTTATTCACTCATTCGTTATTGTCGTTTATTGTATTATAAATAAATAAAAATTTGATTAATTAATGCATACTCATGAGGTCAATATGGGGTTGAGTTTTCTTTTTTTTTTGGCATGGTGCTCAGTGTATGGTTAAGGTTTTCTCTAAAGGGGGAAGTATTGATATTTTTCAATGGGGAGTACTAATGGCACCTCTTAATAGGCGTGTTCATTGTTTTGAAACTTAAACCCGTCATTAAAACCCCATAAAATGTCAAATCAATTCGTATAATATAATATATTTTATTATTTTTATTCTTTATAAATAATACAATTATTATACATGTATAAATATATATTATCTATAGTATTTACATTTGTATCACTATTATGCATTTGACGTTTAATTTTTTAAATTTATATTATATATATTAATTAATTATATATTCATATTTATTACTTATACGTATATTTTTTAGTATAAGAAATTATGAGTTACTAATAATTTTTATCATGACTTTAATTTGTACTTGGAACGTTACAATTTGTTTTGAGTGGTTATGTTCTAAAGGATTTAACTATAGCTCAAAGATAGAAAATAAAGAATTTTGAATAAGTACACATAATTTTTATGTGTTAATCATAGTATAGAAATGTCATTTTAAATTTAGGCTTCTGAGGAAGATAAAAGAGATAATCACGCCATCAAAAACCAGTGTTTGTGAACCTGTTGTTAACAAGACTACTCGTGGATGCCCTTCGTTGAAGGATAAAATTCTTAGAAAAACTCATGTTGATCCATCTGTTACAACTCATGTTGATCCGTCTTTTTCAGCTCATGGTGATCCGTCTTTTTCAGCTTACATTGATCCGTCTTTTTCAGCTCATGTAGATCCGTCTTTTACAGTTGAAAAACCATTTAGACGTAGTTGTTCGAACGCATCATCATTTGTTGACTAGAATGAAATGAGCTACTAGGAACCAGCAAGACACAGTTCTTTTTTCAGCAATAATTATAACACACATCCATATATTAAGCAAATTCCAGAAATGTTTCACCCTTACATCAGGAATGTACATGATGTGAGAGGTGATGGAAATTGTGGATTCCGAGCAATAGCTGTCCACCTTGGTCTTCATGAAGATGCATGGACAACAATTCTATCTAACTTGATAGAAGAGTTAGAAGCATACAAGAGAGAATATCTCAACATATTTGGAAGTCAATATTGGAATATAGTTTACACTATTTTAAACTTTTTTCAATCAGATCCAGGTGCCCCAGTTGAACACTGGATGACGATGCCTGAAATTGGTCCATTAATTGCTTCAAGGTATAATGTGATGTTACACGTTATAGACATTGCAGGTTGTTCAACGTACTTACCGCTTAGGTCTACTCCGCCATCGTGGTATCAACATGTTATTTTTGCAATTGGATACGTTAATGGTAACCATTACATTAAACTAGATTTGGCAGAAGGATACCTGATCCCTAGAATTACACAACATTTTAGGCATTGCAGTTATCCGTGTGCTGCTGCATTTTTAAAATGGAGCTTTCCCAAAATTAAAATTAAAATTAAAATAGGTATTTTTAACCAAAATTTTACTTAAAACTATCTTTAAAATAGAGAAAATAGGAAAGAGAAGATGTTTTTCTCTAAATATAGAAATCATTCTAAAAATGATTACAACATGAAACCATCAATGAAAATCTTTGAAAATAAATATAAAGAAAGAAAAATAATATTTTAATAGACAATTGTAATATTTTAATATTTTATATCAATGTTTGGCTTTCCAAAATGGGGTTGTTGGAGATGAGTCTAATTATTTTTGGAGATTTTGGCTTTTGCTTCTCCATTTTGGAGAAATTTTGGGAAATCTCTTGGAGATGCTCTTACTTTTAGTGTGCCCTGGTTCGCAATGAAGACGCCACGTGGTAGCGGGCGACATTTCTGATGCTATAGGTCACAATACCGAGCCATGACACGACATGAGACGACCTTCGTCCAGGTCACAATATTGAGCCATGACACGACATAAGACGGCCTTCGTCCAGGTCACTCGGTGCTGATCCCGTGTCCTCACAAACCAACACTGGGGACAGGTTGTGCCGGAAGTCGCTTGGAGCATGATGAGGCTTTTAAGCCTTAGTTTCTTGGAAAGTTTCATACGTGGGTTTCTTCCTTTGATTTTTTTAGGATTGTTTAATAAACACTTAATTACATGTAAAAGCTTACCGATATCACTTGCCTTGTACATTGAATATGACAATAAACGATAATTTTACCTCGTAAGAAACATAGTGAGGTCCGAGAATTTTACCCAGTAAAGTTTTACCAAGTGGAAAAAGCTTACCAACAATCTATTTTGATGGCGAAAAATGTTACACAACAAGGTAAGCAAAAGTGATTTGTTTTGTTAATAAGCATTTATCCTGTAAGCGTTTGTAAACATGCTCTTAGTTTCCAAATACGATAACTTTGTGGGAATTGAGTACTATTGTTCCAAGAATTGTTGTAAACACCTTGTAATCCCCCGGTTAGTAAATAATTATTTCTCTAATCTCCTTGTCAACCTTGCATTTTGTGATAATGGTTAGGGTCAATCTAAACCACTAAATGTAAATCAATGGTTATTAATAAACAAGGTTTATTTTTTTATTTTTTTTTCTGTTTTTGCAATTTTACATAAATAAAATGTTCAATATTTAAATAAGAAGAAAAATTAAGGGTTATTTGAGAATTTTATGTTTCTCTCCATTAACTAGGGATAACAATTCTCTACACAACACGAAAATAAAAGGGATTGGGCTGAATTTTCTGACTCGCCAACCCGTTTATTATACGGGTCGTGTTCGAGTTTATATATGTTCGTGGGTTATCCGTCAACCCGTTTATTGTACGGGTCGTGTTCGAGTTGATATCAGGCTCGGTCCTGATGGAGTGCGGGCCGGGCGTACGCCCAGGGCCCACAAGAAACAGAGGCCCAATTTTATATATATATACTATAGTATGTAATAGTAGTTCAAAAAAAGTTAATAATTAATAAAAAAGACAAAAAAAATTATCATCTAATATGATCCAAAAAGAGTTTAGCATTATATTAAGAATCTAAACATGTAATAATTAATTACATTAGAGAAGAAATTTATAAAAAAAATGAATTGGTTGTTCATTTTATAGTATTGATTGTTGTGTTTCTAAGTTTTTTTTAATTTACTACTAAAATCTAAAACTATCTTCTCTAAGAAGACATTGATATATTGTCCATCATTCATCTCCCAACTACATGAATTTATATTTTTTTATTAGGATATAGTAGATTTTGTTGTTATTAAACTCCTGTCTTTTAGAAGAAAAATAATTATTAACTGTAAAATGATCCAACTTATATCTATATTTATGATTTCAAAACTACTATTGTCTTTTCATTGGTGCATGAATCTTAACTACTATTCTATCTCTAAAACAACAATAAGATTTCAAACTATAATAAACATGAACTTATGATTCTAAGATTGATGGTTCCTAAAAAATATGTTTTAACCTAAAAGTTTAAAATGGTGATGAAAACATTAACACGATCTGACATTGAAACTCAACCCATTTATATTGATTTATATAAAGTGTTACTCTAAATCATCAACATTGTGACCCTAAATGTGTTTGGCAGTGCAATGGATTCACGACGCCCTGTAAAAATTATATGATAGATAATATTAATTTAGAATTATTATTGATTGATTTTGCGTTTAGAAATACTAAAAACGGTTTTATATAAATTATTAGTATTTTTTTGATTTCGATGTTATTTCTGATTATAAAAGAAGCATAGTAATTTTTTTTCATACTTATCGAGGGTCCATTTTTTCATCTTGCCCCGGGCCTAAAAAATGTCAAGATCGGGCCTGGTTGATATATATGTTTGTGAGTACCCACCAACTCATTTAAAATTATAGATTTTTAAAAAATTATTTTATTCTAATCCTAACTTAAGCAGTATTCACTCAGTTCACGTCTTTATACTCTCAACTCCCAAGTCTCAGGTTCACGTCTTCAAGCTTAGCGGCTCCAATTCCAATCGGCCGATCTCAAGGGTTCTAATCAATCTCAAAGTTGATTGACATTTTGAACTTTTTATTTGTATTAGACTATTAGTATTTGAACTTGGTTAGTTGGTTTAGTATTTGAATTTTGACGTTTTAACTTGGTTGTATTATTATTTGACCTATCAACCCGTTTATGATCCACCAACATGTTTACGATCCACCAACCCGTTTACGACCCACCAACACGTGAACCCCAGCGTATACGAGTTAAGGTTGATCAATGCGACATTATTACGACCCACCAACTTGAACACGACACAGTTGTCACTCCTACAGTATTAACTCTCTTTCTCTCCTCTCTGCTCTCTGCTCTTTAGTCTCTCCTATAGTCCTATTAACTCTTTCCTCTCTCCTCCCTCCAGCAACCCATGACCACTCGTATGTGACTGTCTAGGCATGGGAACCTGCTGTATCCACCCTGACTAAGGGCCGATGATGAAGATGGGATTCCTAAAAGTTAAAAACAAAGAATCGGGACAAGGTTGTGTGTTTCGTGATCCCCAACTGCTCGTATATTTAATGTATATATATATATATAATATTTATTACTAAATATGTTAGTCATAAAGAATTAGATTTAGTTTCTTTTAGATTTAAAAAATATTTTAATCTTTCTGTTTTCTGCCAAATCATTGTTGATATACCATTTTGCATCACATGATTTTGATTAAAACTATTTGGCACCTACCAAAATCAAGTTGATAAAATTAAAGAGTTTTTATTATCAAGTTTCTCCACAAAATATATCGGGGACGCAGAAGTAATCCTTGGAATACGGATCAAATGTAAGAATAAGAAGATTATAACAATCTCATTAAATTGAGAAAGTATTAAAGAAATTTAGTTATTGTGATTGTTATGTTATCTGATGAATATACTCCATTTGATTCGAGTGTGAAGCTTATGCTCAATTTGGGTGAAGTGGTGTCACAACTTGAATATTCAAAGCCTATCGGGTGCTTAATGTATGTCTTGAGAAGCAGAAGGAGGGTATTGCTTTTGCCAATTATTTACTTTTGTCAACGAGCACAACAATGAGCCTTACAAAATGAATTTTAAGAGAATGATTTTTTTAACAACAATAATACACACGTTCTCGGGTATTTCGGATCCATTCGGGCACCCGACTAATCCCCGACGACCAGGACCCACCACAGAGTGGTAAGTCAAGTTCTGGATGTCGTCACATGACTTTTAAGAGAATGATCTTAAACGAGTTTTCAATTAGAAAATGGCTTTTAAAAAATATTTTTAATGACATTTATCTAAAAGTAAATTACGCTTTTGGTCTTTGTGGTTATCACTTATTGTCAAGATATTAAGTTGATAAAGAAACTAGTATGTCATTGAAATCAGTTGAAAAAAAAATTAATGGTACAAAAAGTTATAAAGATATACGTTAAAACGAGTCGTATTTGAATTAACTTGAACATTTAGGCCCGTTTATTAATTTATCAAATTATTCTAATGTTAATAAAGAAATGCATTTAATAGTTTGATAAATTATTATATTAATAAGTTGAAATCAATAAAAATATTATTAATTTGAAATATAATTTATAATGGAAAAATAATAATAATATTAAAGATGACGTGCGTATCACAATGAAATATATTTTTAGTGCATTTTCTAAAATTTGATAAATTATTATATAAGAGCTGAAATCAACAAAAAAATGTTATTAATTTAAGAGTAAATTACATTGCCGGTCCCTGTGGTTTGTTCAAATTTTGAATTTGGTCCTAAGACAAACTATCTATACTGATAGCAGATAGTTCCTAACTTTTCACTTTTATAGCACTCATGGTCCCTCCACTTAACAATATTAATTAATAACCGTTAGAAAAAAGTAACCGTTCTTTGAATATACTATAGAGACCAAAAGTGTAATTTAGTCTAAAATTTAATTTATTCCCCCTTTTTTAGTTTTTTATTAAAAATCTATTTTATATCTCCAAATATAAATCAAAATTTTTAGTTGTTTTATATATCCAATTATAAAATTGGCATTCATAATTTTTTAACCCTGACTTTTTTTTGTGAATTTTCTTAATTTTTGTTTGAATTGTTTTACAAATTTTTTTATATTAAATTTCTTGATTTTCATTTCTTTGTGAAGTTTTTTTATTTAAAAAATATCATATATATATATAAAAAGAATTTTATTTAATATGTATTTTATTTTAAGAAATTTGATTTTTGATTGGATATATAAAATACATTTTTAATAAGAAATTTTACAAAAAATGGAAATCAAGAAATTTGATGTATAAAAAATATATGGAACAACTCAAAAAAAAGTTAAAACTTCATAAAGAAAATTAAGATTAATTCGTAAAAAAAATTAACGTTAAAAAACTATAAAATTTTCAAGTTTATAATTGGATATATAAAAATAATTAAAGATGGTGAATAAAATTAAATTTTAGAGTAGATTACATTTTTGGTCACTATAGTATGTTCAAAGACCGGTTAGTCCTTCTTAACGTTTGCTTAACTAACATTGTTAAGTGGAGGAACCATAGGTGCAAACCGTGCAATAAAAATGAAAAGTTATGAACCACCAATTTAGATAGTTTGTTCTAGTGACCAAATCTGAACAAACCACAGGGACCACCAGTGTAATTCACTCTGAAGTTAAAGTATAATAATATTATGGAAAAAAATTATGTTTGAAGATTTCATGGACAAAAAAGAGTGCATTTGTATGCAGCACAAGTAACAATTTTTTAATCCATTTTTATAGTTATTTTATGTTTTCAACGAAGAAAAGAAAATTAACATAGCATTTTTGATTGTAGACGGTACAATCCAAGATTTTATCTTCTCATCAAGTGGTTTTTTTTTGTATCAGAGGACGGAGGTAACGAGGGTTGGAGCTTGTTTTAATAGAAAGGGGTTTCTATGTAAAATTAATGTTTGGGTTGAATGTAAACCAGAGCCTTCTTCAAGCTGATCGAATTAGCGTTTCATTTCTGGATTAAGTCACAACTGCACAACCACTTATGATATATTGCTTGAGTTGTATGGGCTATACAACCTCATTAAGCCAATACTGAATATATTTGTATTAGTCCCACATCGACCATGTCGTGTTGTAATCACTCATGTAAACGTGTATAAAAGGTGATTGGGAGACTTTACCTAATGGTGCTCTTGCATTTTAAAATGTTATAGAGCACTCCTCAAAGTTAAACGGGTGCACTTTTGATGCCCTAATATATTCTATATTGATTAATTGATTGAATGGGTGCAAAAGGCCACCTCGACTCTACATAGGTTTGCCCTTGATATATGGTAATTCACATAGTGATTTCTCATTACACTGATACATGTTTGTTTTTTATTTTAGGACACTAAACCTAAACAAGGTAATTTACTATATGAACATCAGTGACCTTATACATGTTTGTTTTTTGTTTAAAAAATTTAAACCCATATAATTCACAATATGAATACTACTTAACATGTACATGTCGGTAAATCTAGACAACGATTCCTACCGTTTTCCATTTAACAGCCGACATAAATGATGTTCTTGCTCTCACCATCAACGTGCTTGTAAGATCGTTGTAAAGCTAGCCGCATTATTAATGTTATGTTTGGCAAATTAGCTGATAAAATAGTTGATGTACAAATCATTTTTTGTAAAAAAAATAACTAATAAAGATGTAAAATGACAAAAAAATGACATATTGAAAAATTCAAATGTTTGTCAAACGTGGAGTTTTGAAATTCAAATGAATGCGATAATGATGGAATCTCCGATAATATTGATCCGATGTGGATGCAATCAAACAAAAGATTTGCCGAGTTGTCATCTAATTCACCGAATTAATAATTCACCTTTAAATTATTAATTGAGTAAACTACAAACTTAGTCCTTGTGGTTTATTAAAAATTACACTTTTAATTCATACAGTTTTAAAGTTACAAGATAACTATTTTGATTTGTAAAAATATCTGAATTTGATCCCTCACTCAATCACTCTAATGAAGTCTTATAAAATGAATTTTGAATCGATGATCTTAAATAAGTTTGAAAATTATGAGCATGATCTTTTAAAAGAAAGAGTTTAATAACCTTTATTTAATCCGGAGGATATTTAGGGATGTAATGAAAAAAGAAAACTGACGTAACAAAAGAGTTTAATGACCTTTATTTAATCTCGAGGATATTTAGGGATGCAAAACGGATGTGGTTAAAAAGACGGTTATAGCTTTCACAATGGCGGTTTGATGAGATTTTTCTTAGGGTTTTTACAAGAGCCTTCATTGTGGGATAGCGGTTCATGTCCAGACACATGTTCGTATTGGAATTCATGTGCTTGAACAAAAACCCGAGTAATTTCATAATTTTATTTTCTGTTATTATTTTATTTTTTATTTTTAATCATTTTATTTAATCCATTAAACATATAAGTTAAAATTGATATAAAAGAATACAAAATAACTATTATAATTTTTTTTAAACTTTGTTTAATTTTTCATTTTTTGTAAAATTTTATACAATTTTTTTAATTATCTCATTATATTATTAGTTTCGCTCCGACTTGATTGAACATATTTGGTCGAATCAAGATTACGAATGTTCTATATTACTATATGTTATTTGGTGTTACATTTTATAAGAAATAGTATTTTTGTAACTTATACTTTTATTTAATTGTAATATAAAATTATGTTTATATTTTAATTGTTTTTTAAATACTAAATATAATTTCAAAATTCAAATAAAATAAATTACACCAAAATAATAATTGTATTTTTTTGGTTAATGTGAATTCAAATTTATTACTTTTTTCAACCGTATTTTCATGTTTTTTTTTAATTTTCCATTTATTTAATGTTTGCTTTTGAAGCCGACACCATATAATTAATGGAATAATTATATTTCATTTTTTAAAGAAAATGGGGAGAAATGGCCGAGTTTAAAATACCCTAATTTAACTGGTGTTTAACGATCGATAGAATGGACATAGGATTACGTAAAAAGAACAGTTAAGGTGAAAAGCGTAATCTGAACCCTTGATCATTTTTAATCTCATACACATCCATGAATTACGCCTTAAAAAGAAGTTGATTTGGTGCATCTCGATACATCTTATCCCGATGCATCTCGTCATAACGTGCATCCAACGATAGAGATCACTTCTTACGCGATCCAATAGAAAGATCATCAAATCTGAATGCTTTTTATGGTCAATCTCTAATTTCAAAACTGTAAAGATAAAAACCGGTATAATTAACAAACAACAAGGACCAAAATCGTAGTTCACTTTATCCAAGAAAAAAAACTCATTCAATATCAAGTGGATATATTATATATTTATATATATTTCCGTCAGCACACCCATGAGCATTACAAAAAGAGAAGCTGATTGATCATGTCGAACCCATGCATCTATCTAATAATCTTCAATGGAGTCAAACCCCCTCTTCCTCTTCCTCTTCCTCTTCCTCACAATCCTTTTCCACCTACACACGCACTCATCGGCATCTATGCTTCCTAAAGAAGCTCACCCTACAAAATCCGGCTACCTTCCGGTGAACGCCACCACCGGCTCAGCCATTTTCTATGCTTTCTATGAAGCCCAATATCCCAATAACAATTCTCCTTCTCAAACCCCACTTATCATTTGGCTTCAAGGTGGACCTGGTTGCTCCTCCATGGTCGGAAATCTCTGCCAACTTGGTCCATGGCGAGTAACACGTTCTATGAAGCAAAACGTCGAACACCTTGAGCTCCAACCTAATCCTGGTTCTTGGAACCGATTATTCGGTCTTCTTTTCCTCGATAATCCCATTGGTACCGGCTTTAGTATCGCTTCCACACCAGAAGAGATCCCAACAGACCAACAAGCTGTAGCAAGGCATCTGTTCATTGCAATCACAAAGTTTATCGCTTTAGACCCATCGTTTAAATCTCGTCCAATTTACATTACGGGTGAGAGTTATGCTGGAAAATACGTGCCATCAATTGCTTACTACATTCTTAAAAGAAACCCTCTTTTACCGCCTTCGAAACGAGTCAATTTACATGGATTGGCTATCGCAAATGGGTTCACCGATCCAGAAACCCAGGTGGGCACTCATGCTTCCCAAAGTTACTATCTTGGTTTAATCAATGAAAAACAGAAAACCCAATTGGAGAAGCTTCAATTAGAGGCTATCCAGTTAACAAAAGCTAGTAAATGGAGTGATGCTACAGATGCAAGAAACAATGTGTTGAGTTATCTACAAGACGTCACAGGTTTAGCTCCTTTGTTTGATTTCCGACCGAATCATTCTAATGATTCTTATTTGATGGACGAGTTCTTAAAGATCCCAGATGTTAAAAGGGCATTGGGAGTGGATGAATCAATGGGCTTTGAGAAGTGTAGTAAGGTGGTCAGTGCAGCATTGCATTCAGATGTGATGAAGAGTGTGAGGTTTAAGGTGGAATATCTTGTTAAGAACACAAAGGTATTGTTGTTTCAAGGGCAGTGTGATCTGAGAGATGGGGTGTATGCTGCTGAATCTTGGATAAAGAAGATGAAATGGGAAGGAATTGAGAAGTTTCTAGAAGCAGAAAGAGATGTTTGGAAGGTGAATGGTGAAGTTGCAGGTTATGTGCAGAAATCAGATAATTTGAGCCATGTGGTTGTGTTAGGAGCTGGGCATATGGTTGCAGCTGATCAGGGTGTGAATTCTCAAGCCATGATTGAAGATTGGATTCTTGAAAGAGGTTTGTTTGTTAATAAGAACATTCAAAATCTATTCATGGATCTTTAAAATTAACTGTTAGTAATTGTAGAAAACGTGAAAGCTATTCTTGATGTAAATCTATATATGGTCTTGCTGATCATCATCTGCTTTATTATTTTTTGAATTGTACATTATTGTTGTTTTGTTTGTTGTATATAATTATATATATGAATGAACATTTATTTGATTAATGCTCATGAAGCGAATATGGGTTTGAATCTTTTTTTTTTTTGGGTAACCGTGGGTTTTAATTCTGTCATAAGAGAAATAATTTTTCTGGGTCGGATTAATGACACCAAATAATCTTTCGGGCGACCACAAATAGCTTAAAGATATCGCAGGTGAACCTCCATGGCCAGAAGACTTGTTAGATTTGATTGTTCGAATAAGACTTGTTAAGTTTATCCATCGGTTTGAATGTTGCAAAATGTACGTATTATGATCGAAATGATCCCCATACTTCCACATGCATGCTTATTTAGGGTCATTCAACTAAAGGGTTGGATTTCGGTGAAAACGAAGGTTATGGTGAGAAAGTAAAAAAAAATGAATCTTTACCCTTGGATCAATCATAATTCAACATCAACATTAATGCGATGCATCGACATGCACCGGATCAATTCCCATGATAAGTGCAACTAATGGATCGATGAGAGATTAAAAGTTATCAAGAGTCCAGATCTTTTCTTTCAATTTTCATCTTTTAACTCTTAGTACTTGTTAGTTTTTTCATTTTAAGTTCTTAATCATCACTTATGTATGGTTCATTTACACGTTTCATTTACACGTTTCATAATCATTTCAGAACTGAAATAACTGAAATCAGACTTCAGATTTCACAGGAACTCTTAATAAACAAACGCCACCTTATTCTCACACGATCTTTTGTCTTCAATTAAATATCTTGCACATGAGTTCTTTGATTGAAACATGATCTTTGACCTTTAAATAACTTGTCGTGTTAAACATGATTGTCTTTTTATAATACACCATGCATTCATTCTCCTGTAAATTTTGGGTCCTGAGTTTTCAATTAAAAACATGTCTTTTAAATAATAAAAAATTAACTTAATGACCCACAAGTTACAACTAGCGTGGTCATCATGTTCAGCCACCTTCACATTCTTTTTTTTTAATTGTTTTTAGAATAAGATGCTTTAATTGGCTGGAAAATAATTGTTTATCATCTTTTAAAACTTAAAAGACCAACTGACATATAAGACCCACGTTCGCATCGACTCAAATAAATTGTCAGCAAAGCAACTTTGATCTATTTTTTGTTATTTAATGGATGCTAATTTTCAAAATATTTAGGTGGTTATGAAATGTTTAAACGAATCAGACATAAGTGGTGATTAAGAGCTTAAAATGAAAAAACAAACAAGACTTTATAGTTTAGAACTTATTCTGAAACCTCTTTTTTAGAGGATCCAATGGTCAAGTCCGTATCCTCCTAAAATACGAATTAATGAAAAATATGAGGCTTTTTTATTTATAAAGATTGACATTGTTGACAATTAATTATAATGGTTCTCTTTGATTAGATGATAACTATGTAAACTATACATGTATTGTGTGGAGTTGTTTCTATATGTCCACTTGTATCAATTTCTTGTTGTCGAGTGGATAAGTCTAATGATTAAGATCTTTCTTTTTTAGCAGGAGATTTTGAATTCTTCTGTCATTTTTTATTCGAGTTAAAGTAAGTGAACAACATTTAAATTGTCTTTGACATTTCGTTTTGTAACTTTATTCGGAAGAAACCCTCATTGTTTTATAAACACAACACGAAAACTATAGATTTGATTCATATGAAACTGTCAAACCTGACTATATATTCAAGTTCTAGCATTGAAGTTACATGCTTTTATCTTCTTTTTTTGGGAGTTGTAATGACATATATTTACTAAATCGTATGCATGTTTTATTTCTTCTTTGTATTGGATATTGAAAAAGCATGTAACGCGTAAAAATAGATAAACATGTCATTTTGAAACAAAATCATTTTCTATATATGTGTGTGGAGAGGGAGGGAAGGACGTGCGTTAAACACGAAAAAAAAAGAGAGTAAACTACAAGTTTGGTAGCTACCGTTGACGGTCATTATATTTTGCTATTGTTTTGAAAATGGTTCATCGTAACATTGTCATAAATTCTCAGTTACGTGAGGTGTGTGAGCAGTGGCAGATCCAGAAATTTTGGTGATGGGGTCGGAATTTAAGATATGGCTATATACTCACGTGGTTGAGTATTTTAGTTTTATCTATCTATTTAATTAGTGTGATACTCCATATAAAATATTTCGAATTAATCCAAAGAAGATCATTCAAATTAACAATCAAACATCAACTAATAAACCCTAACCCTAAAAATTAACAACAAAAAGTTGACAATTTAATGTCAACTAATTACAAACCCTAACAATTAGTAATTAATAAAAAAAAAACTAACAATTATACATTACCTAACAAACTCTAACCCTAACAATTCACGATTTAATTATTAGGGTACGAAAGTATAGGGTATGTGTGTGAGGTATGCTATAGGGGGTAAGAAATAAGTGAAAAGTGTTTAAGAGGGGTATAAATAGCAACCCATATTTTTATTGAGGGTCAAAATACATATATATTTATAAAAAAGTAAAATTTTATAATATAAAAAACAAATTTTGGAAACTTTATGGGGGTCATTGACCCCAACTTTACACTTTAAATTCCCCGCCGGATGTGTGCATATATATAGAGATAGATAGATATAGGAAACGGTTCAACGAGAACCCCTATAATTTTCAAGGACGTGAGAACACTTGTATGATCATGTCCGACTATCACACGATTATCACAGTCTGTATAGTAATTGAGTTCGTATCACGATTGTTCACATATTAAATCACATGATTATCACAGCTTATATCACACAAGTTGTAAACAGCGATAATAAACTCATCAATACTCACACATACCAATATATGATGAACCATGCCCTTTCCAAATGATTCATGCCCCATCTTTTATGGAAGAAAATCTCCTGTCTTAATTTCCCTATCCTATCTCTATCCACCCAATAGAAACTTGACACATAATCATATTTTAAATTAATAATAATGGAAACTCCATTCTTTATAGGTATACAACTTAAATACTTTCCAACAATACATAAAAACACTCAAAATACAGACTCCTACTAAATCATGATACCAACAACAATTTACAATTATAAAGATCAAAGCATATATATAATTGATCAACAACTCCATAGATTTACTTACAAACATGAGTAAAACAGTTTTAAATATCCAAAGATTGCTTATGAATGTGATTCTTACTAAACAAACCTCCATCAAGAACCCAATCTTCAATCATGGCTTGAGAATTCACATCTTGATCAGTTGGCACAAAATGGCCAGCCCCTAACACCACCACATGGCTCAAATTATCCGATTTTCGCACATAACCTGCAAGAACACCATTCACCTTCCAAACTTCTCTTTCTGAATCCAAAAACTTCTCAATTCCTTCCCATTTCATCTTCTTCATCCAAGATTCAGAAGACAACACCCCATCTCTCAAATCACACTGCCCTTGATACAGCAATACCTTTGTGTTCTTAACAAGATACTCCACTTTGAACCTCACACTCTTCATCACATCTGAATGCAATGCTGCACTAGCCACATCACTACACTCCTCAAAAACCATTGATTCATTTACTCCCAATGCCTTTTTAACCTCTGGGTTCTTCAAGAATTCTACCACCCAATCAGTATCATAAGGACGATACCTCCTGAAGTCGTATAAAGTAGCTAAACCTGTAATGTTTTGTAGAAAGTTCAATGCATTGGTTCTTGCATGTGTAGCATCACTCCAGTTACCAGCTTCTGTTAACTGGATAGCCTCCAATTGAAGCTTTTCCAATTGGGTTTTCTGTTTTTCATCGATTAAACCAAGATAGTAATTATGCAAAGCATGAGTACCCACTTGGGTTTCCGGATCGGTCAACCCATTTCCGATAGCCAATCCATGTAAATTGACCCGTTTCGAAAAGGGTAAAAGGGGTTTTTTTTTAAGAATGTAGTACCCAATTGATGGCACGTATTTTCCAGCGTAACTCTCACCTGTAATGTAAATTGGACGAGATTTAAACAACGGGTCTAAAGCAATAAACTTTCTGATCGCAATGAATAGATGCCTTGCGACACCTTCTTGATCTGTTGGGATTTCTTCCGGTGTGGATGCGATACTAAATCCGGTTCCAATGGGATTATCAAGGAAAAGAAGGCCGAATATTCGATTCCAAGAACCAGGATTAGGTTGGAGCTGAAGGTGTTCGACGTTTTGCTTCAGAGAAGATGTTACTCTCCATGGACCAAGTTCGTAGAAATTTCCGATCATGGAGGAGCAACCAGGTCCACCTTGAAGCCAAATGACAATTGGGGTTTGAGAAAGAGAAGTGTGATTGGGATATTGAGCTTCATAGAAGGCATAGAAAATGGCTGAACCGGTGGTGGAATTGACAGGGAGGTAGCCGGATTTTGTAGGTAGAGCTTCTGTGGGGAGTATAGTGGCCAATGAGTGCGTATGTAGGTGGAAGAGGAGTGTGAGGAAGATGAAGAGGAAGAGGAAGAGGGGCGTTGACTCCATTGATGACAATTGTCTGAATGAATTTGATATCATCAGTTTGTCATCTTGTACGGCTCATGGAGATATCCGATAGCATTTCTAACCAATAGTGTTTTTGGTAATTTTTTCAAAATAAAAAAAAACAAAAGTAAAATTCCAAAAATAATAAATTGTATTCAACGACATTAACATTAATTATTCAGATTTGGTCCGCCTGCCCCTAATATAGTAATCTTACATTTATGTTTTTTTTTTAATTTAATAACAAAGTAAATTACATATTTGATCCCTATAGTTTATCATTTGTTACGAATTTAGTTCTTTTACTTCATTTATTATATAATAAATCTCCAACTATGTAATTTAGTTTTTTTTTATTAACATGGACATTCAACCCGTTATGCGAGTTGACTAATCCCAGGGCGACTACCCGTTTCGCGAGTAGCCTGAAGTCACCGCATTTGGAGGCCACAAAGAGCATTTTTAATCCTTCCTGGATTCGAACTTAAGACATTCTAGTACCTTTGACCGTTGGAGACCAAACTCAAACAATTGAGACAGCACCCTTATGGTTACTATGTAATTTACTTTTAGATTTGATCTCTCATACAAATGACCTTCTAATGGAAAATGGTCATTTTACGTTTTTTTTGTTATTAGATTCTTTTTCTAAAGATATTTATCTTTTATTTCATGTTCCATTTTTTTAAAACTGTTATTTTCGTCACCCTTTCCATCCATAAACTACCCTCCTCCATCCATCAACCACTAACAAAACAAAGTCAAAACTTAATTTAGCAGCTCTTATGTAAATAAAAATCATCCACTTTCAAACGGAAAAAAAGACTAAGGGGCCGTTTACCAACTCTAATCGGGTAAGTGCTGTTCGGGTAAGAGCGCTGACCCGAATAAGTGCTATCTCAAGTAAGTATTATCCCGAATAAGAGTGTTTACCAAGTATTGTTGATAAGTGCTTACCAATAATAAAATTACCATTATAACCCTGTTATATAAGGAAAGGTCAAACAACCTAACAATAATAAATAGATTTTTTATAAATAAACAATCCTTTTTTTTAAATCAATTTATTTAATAAAAATATCTATTTATTTAATTAATATATGACGGGGCATGCTGCATACGGACTTCAAAAAATTTTAAATCAAAATTAATACTTTTTTCCTAAAAAGCAAACAAAACTTGTTTTTTGTATTTTAACTTTTCGGAAATTACTGCAAGTTCCCCCACTAGCAAGAATGCCAAATCAAGGATTTATTTACAGCTTCTTTGCCGCCGTCGCCAGAGTAAAATATTTCAATGGGTCATGGTGGTATTTTTATCAAGGTTGAATGCTCAGTGGGATTCAAGAAAAAAGAGGAAGGTCGTGACTGCGTGAAGCACAGATTTGCGTGGCTGCGTAAAATAGACAACACTGTGGCCATGAGCCGAGAGCGACGCCGGAGAAGGGAGGACGACGAGGACGAACGACTTGGAGTGAAAACCTAATCACAAGAGAGGGTATGCATTGGAAAAACGAAATCTGACCAGTGTAAGCATCATTTTGGTGCTGGCTCGGTCAGATCTCGGTCAGATCCGTGATTTGATAAACGCTCTGACTGCTGACCGAGTCAGATTTACTGACCGAGTCAGTTTGGTCAGCAGCTAGTAAACAGCCCCTAAATCAAGCACAAAACTATATTTTCATTACATAATAAATTATAAATCAAAAACTTTTTAATTTATTAGATTTCAACATCACAAAAATTGTATGGATTCCTGACTGTGTTTTTTAGGAAAAGTGAATGAATTATGTGTGAGACTGTGGAAGTCCGACTATTCTTTGGTTGGGCCAAAATCTTTCCCATTTATTGGGTGATCTTGTTCGCTTCATCAATAAAGTAGTTTTATAAAATCTATTAGATTTTTTATTCACAGAGACAAGCACTTACCAAAAATATAAGTATAAAATACAAATCTTCAAAAGGAATTAGGGATCCTCATCGGAATATATATTCTGATTATCATAGAAAACAAGTGACCGATCTAAGGCTTAGGATTCTAGACATGAATACATATTCCGACGATGATGCCTAAGAAGAAAGTGATAGATCTCTAAAGTGAATCAAAACTCAAATCAAAATTTAAAAAAATGACGCATGAACCATGTTAGGGTTCGATAGCAATGGAGATTTGTAGGGTGTTGCGCTCTAGATCTAAGACTTAGGGTCCGTTTGGTTGGAGGGATTTGAAGTGATTTGGAGGGATTGGAATTTCAATCCAATCCATTGTATTGGGGATAGTTCTTAGATTACTGATATGTCGACTTATTTGACTGCAGTGTTTGGCATAAATATTAAGATATGGTGCAGTATAATTTCAAGAAAATCACCAGAGTTCGCACTGGCAATGACTTATTTGAAATCTCAATCCCTTCAAATCCCTCCAACCAAACGGGCCCTTAGGGTTCTAGACATGAATTCACATGTAAATATTTTTACATTCAAGTATATTTATATTATTCACATATAAATGATCTATTTATCATATTCACATATTAATATTACAAAGAAATAATATTTAAATTGTTCTCCTATAAAATGTCATGTGATTATTTTATTCTTTCATATATGTAAAAAATCATATTCACATGTGTATATAATAGTTAACAATTTTAAATTCTTAATTGAAGGATTTGGAAAACATTAATGTGGATACAAAATTAAAGAAAATAAAATGATCATTTATCAACTACAATTTGTTTAATTCCAATTTATATCAAATTTTAAATATTGTGAATTTAAAAAAAGGTAATTGATTTTAATAAATAAAAACATATATTTATTAAACTTTAGTTTTAAAATAACCATTATAACAACAACAAAAAAGTGACTTATTTGTTATAAATTATATTAATGTCACCATCGATCCTACTCATTGTTGATAAGGAATCTGTGACGGTGATCTATTCTCATATTCTATATAGAAAGTATCCTCGTTTAAACCATTTCATTTATAATGTTATTTTTTTAATGAGAGAAAAATAAAAACAATATAAAAAACGTCATTTGCGTAAGAAATTCATTTAATGGTGTTAGTTGGAGGAACTTAATGTAATGAATGCAAACCCTAACCACCAATGTAATTAATGCATTTGATAGACCAAATCCATAAACATTGGGTAAACCATAGGGACTAAAACTGTAATTTAAAAAAGAGATTGACAAGTAATTCAGATAAATCAGAGTAGATAGAAGATCATTTTCTATACAAGTTTTTTTTTTTTGAAGAGTTTTTCTATACAAGTTAAACACACTTTCTTGAAATACAAGTTATCCATTGATAAAGAAATCACAAACATATATGTGAATATGTCATTTCATGATATTATGCTAATCTTAATGCATTAAAGCTTTTGCAAACAAAAAGGATATTGTGAATACAATCGGAAAGAAAAATAAAGAAAAACAATTTCATACGACACATAATAAGTAACATCTAAGGGATGGAAACAACTGCATAATAAGCATCTCCAATAGATTTTCTACAATTTGAGAAAACAGGGCATTTAGAATTTCTTTTTTGTTCAAGCTGATTCTTCAAAACAGAAAAAGTAGAAGAAATAGTGAAATTTTCCAAATTTGAAGAACTCACAAAAAATGGTTACCATGAGAGAAAAATAACTTTTTGTTACAATCCACCGGTAAGAACCTTTGAAATTAAATGTTTAGAAGAGAGAAATATGAAATATTTTAATAATATATAACTAATGGTGTAACGGAGAGGCTATTGGCTTTGGAATGCAATTTTTCTAGAAGTTTTGAATTTTAAAAAATATGTTGAAGATGCTAATTAATTAGTACTAAGATAATCACACTATTAAAACATAATTTTAAGTTGATTAAGAACATATATCATAAAACAACATTGAACATACGAATTAAATTTTCGCCCATCCAACCTACTTCATCTGCCATTAACTATTTACTCAATGAAATCGATTCTATGTTAGTTAACTTATAATTAGATATATTTTATACATCGGACAACACAAGATCATTAAACCTGCAAGAATTCAATAAACTTATACTACATATTACAAAGATGATTGTGATTCCATCAAATATATGTACCTCATTTTTCTACGCCAATATCCTCGTAAAGCTTGGAAAAATACTTGCATACGCCAATCATCTTCCGCTGAAGCACTGCATCATAAAAGTTGCTTGATTGAGAAAGAGAAGAATTTTATTCATTCTACTTATCAGTAAATAGTACACTACAAAACAAATGACTTTCACCTACAAAAATTACCCAGAGAAATTTCCGTCGGTGATTACCCACGGATCACCAAGAAAATACCAGTAGTTCGGTAAAATCCAATGTTTTTGGAGAAAATACCAACCCAGAGAATCACTGGGTAATCTGTCACTAATTTGAATTACCCACTAAATTTTGTGACGTTTTTGTGAGAAATCACCCTTTAGCAACAGATTTCCCGGGGAAATGTCCGTAGGCAAAATCTTTCGTTTAGTAGTGGTAACCAAATGCATACTACAAATTAAAAAGCTAAAACAACTCAAAAAGGATGGATGCCCATTCACTAAACATATTTAGTCATATAAGTTCCATTAAGTTTCTGAACTCTAGTGATTATACCTTCAAGAACACAATGCAAACTCTACAAATTTTGTGATAGATTACAAGGATAGCATTTAGCTTTCAATGAACCTATTTATTAGTAGATTGTGGATCAATTTCTTTTCTATTTCTCTAAGAGACTCAGGTAGCTTCAAGAAATAGAACATTAATAGCAAGAAAATCATGAGCCACCATAACATTTGGTAGACTTGAAGGTTTCTTGATCATGAAAGTAGAATCATCTCATGGCTGCATGCTTTAGCAGTTTTAAAATTGCTAGAGATTAGTATAGGCAAAATGTCTAGTATACCCTTTCCAGAAAAAAAAAAAAGGTAGAATCATCTTTCATGATGAAAAGCTAATGTTAATGTGATAAACCCAAAAGAAAATCTGTGGCAACTCAAGAAAGCCATCGTTAACTTTACATATCTTGGAAATTGAGAACAAAGATATGTAGAGAGAGGGAAGGAGGGCAAATGGGTAGTAAAAGCTTTATAAAGATTTCATTCCATTCATCTTTGTTCCTCTTTCCAATTGTGCGACCTTCAAATCTACATGGAATCATAGTGATTAAGGTTTCGTTTTCAATTGCTTTGTGATTCTTCAATTGCCTCTTCATCGTCTTTCCGCCATGGAAATTGGAAGGGCTTCCATAGAAATCTAATCCTTTGAACTGAGACAACAATGACAAGCCAACTAGTGATTCACGTTTCTTTTTTCTTTTTCTTTTTTTGAATTGTAGAGGATTAAACTTGTTCCCATATTAGACATTTGCCATTTGGAATTGTAAGTCTTAGAGGGAATGTACGTCTTACATGTCATGAAAAAAGATTAAAATACATTATATATCATACGATAACCTATATTAGGAATTCTGGTTTAAATTACTAGAAAGCAAAACACTAATTAACTTATAATATAAAATATCTAACACTCTTCAAAGTGGAGCAAAGATGTTAATCATGTCCAACTTGTTATAAATAAAATCTATTTGGCTTTTCGTGATGCCTTTGTAAGAATGTCAACAAGTTGGTGCTCAGTCTCAAATCTCAATTTGTACTAGTTGGCTCGATGGCGGGTATGTATGAATTCCCACAACATCGTCTCGGTTAGATGATAATCAACCTCAATGTGTTTGATCCTCTCATGGAATACTTGATTTTTGGATATATCGATAGCTGACCGATTATCACAATATAGTCTAATCAAGTAGCATGTAATTACTCCAAGCCCTTTTAGATGTCTCATTGCCAACGTCATTTCACATGACACATCTGTCATGGCTTTGTACTCTGACTCAACACTTAATTGGAATCCAATTTGTTGCTTAAAGTTTTCCCAAGAAACTTCATTTTCTTCACAATACCTTGTATTTGATCTCATAGGAATGGGAACTCAACCTAGTCTGCATCAGAGACACCAAATATCACACAAGCCCTTTCTTCAGTGAATGCACCCACTCGACAGTAGCCCTAATTAGAATAGAATATCCCTAAGCAAGATGTGGCCTTGAGATACCTCAAAAGGCGAAATGTTGCACCCCAATAACCTGTATAAGGAGCGCATATGAAATGGCACATGACACTAACTAGGAATAATATTTTTGTTCGAGCAACTGTCAAATAGTTTAACTTTCCAAGCAATCTCCTGTATCTCTCTCTCCTGCATCCTTCGTAGGATTTCCATAATCTAAATAAAGTTTAATTGTAACGAGCATCGAGTTGTCCACTGATTTGCACGCCAATAGACCACACTCATTAAGCACATCGGTACATATTTTTGTTGAGATAGAAGAATCCCTTGTGGAGACCGTGATACTTCTGTCCAAAGATACTAACAAAACTGTCAAAGCTCAGTAACTTGAAATTGGGTCTATAGAAATTGTTTCAGCTTTGAAACTTTGGTGCTATCATCTCCGGTAACGATTATATAGATCCTAATGGTGTTTATAGGACACAAAACATTCCTGGCAACTATGAGTTACACCAAACTCCAAAAGAACATCTGAAAACTCCCAAATCGTGCCCTAGGGAACCGGACCATATAAGAAAGGTAAGAAATTGCCTCCTCCTTAATGCTCCACCCCATCCTCAAGAATTTCATTAAGAAAGGTGTTCTTGACATCCAACTAATTCAAGCGGCCAATGATTAATGGCAACGAAAGATACAAATTTAACGGACGACATATTGGCCACCGTAGAGAAAGTCTCATTGTAGTCAACCTCATAGACCTAAGAATAGCCCTTTGCAACTAATCGGGCTTTCAACCAATGCAATCAACCATTGATATTAAGTTTTACTGATGAATACCCAGTTACAACTCACTTTGTTCTTTCCACGAGGAAGTTTTGCCATTAATAACCTCTTTATACCCCCAACCAAACACCCCCTAAATGAGAACCTATATAGGAAACTCTACTTTAGATTACTAAAAGAAACCTAATTAACTAACAATATAGAAATATACAATATTTAATTCTTCAAATAACAAGGTTTTGCTATGGACTTTCAATGATTTGATATTGTTTTCAAAATGGGAGTTTACAAGTAACATGGTTTTGCTATGGACTTTCAATGATGTACCAAAGGAAATCAGAAACAAATGTGTTTTGTAATCAAATATAAAAAAGAGTTTTGAGTTTCATTCTCCAAATATTTTGACATAACTTGGCATAGCAACAATTTTAAACAATCCTACCATGACCCAACTTGGCATAGCAAAGATTAAATCAGGGCAAATATTATGTAAAAAGGTAAGAAAAACAGCAGTCTGGTGATGCATCTTATATATATATGGACATTGGTATTGCACAATAAAAGCATGAAAGCATAATGGTAGCAAGTAAACAAACATCATCAAGTGAGATAGGAACCAATAATCAATTTGATAACAAAAGGTAAAAGATATAAACTTTCAATGAAAGAAAGGACCCAAACTTACAAATCTACTTCGAAGGATGATATTGGCATCAACTGTAGGATATGATGGTAAGCAGAGGCAAGCAGCATCCAAAACTCAAGTCCATAGATTCACATCATTTGTGTCATTCCAATGCTTTCAATTCTAAGTACAACAACGATTTTAAAGATCTATGGATTGATTTTTAGTTTGCTTATTACCAAACAAACCTCTATCAAGAACCCAATCCTCAATCATGGCTTGAGAATTCACACCTTGATCGGTTGGCACAAAATGCCCAGCCCCTAACACCACCACATGGCTCAAATTATCTGATTTCTGCACATAACCTGCAAGCACATCATTCACATTCCAAAAACATCTTTCTGCATCTAAAAACTTATGAATCCCTTCCCATTCCATCTTCTTCACCCAAGATTCAACAGAAACCACACCATCCATCAAATCACACTGCCCTTGATACAACAATAACTTTGTGTTCTTAACAAGATACTCCACCTTGAACCTCACACTCTTCATCACATCTGAATACAATGCTTCCTCAACAACATCACTACACTCTTCAAAAACCATAGATTCATTCACTCCCAATGCCTTTTTAACCTCTGGGTTCTTTAAGAACTCGACTACCCAATTAGAATCATAAGGACGATGCCTTCGGAAGTCATATAAAGAAGATAAACCTGTGACATTTTGTAAAAAATGAAACATTTTCCCTCTTGCATCTCCAGCATCACTCCAATTACCAACTTCTGCCAATTTGATAACATCAAGCTGAAGCTTCTCTACTTGAATTTTCTGTTTTTCATTGATCAAACCAAGATTGTAACAATGCAAAGCATGAGTACCCACTTGGGTTACAGGATCGGTCAACCCATTTCCGATAGCTAATCCATACAAATTGACCCTTTTAGAATTGGGTAAACGAGGGTTTCTTTTAAGAATGTAGTACCCAATTGATGGCACGTATTTTCCAGCATAACTCTCACCTGTAATGTAAATCGGACGAGATTTAAACAACGGGTCTAAACCAATAAACTTTGTGATCGCAATGAATAGATGGTTTGCTACAGCTTTTTGGTCTGTTGGGATCTCTTCCGGTGTGGAGGCGATACTAAATCCGGTTCCAATCGGATTATCAAGAAACAAAAGGCCGAATATTCGATTCCAAGAACCAGGATTAGGTTGGAGCTCAAGGTGATTGATGTTTTGCCTCAGAGAAGGTGTTACTCGCCATGGACCAAGTTCGTAGAAATTTCCGGTCATGGAGGAGCAACCAGGTCCACCTTGAAGCCATATGATAAGTGGGGTTTCAGAAAGAGAAGTGTTATTGCGATTTTGGGCTTCGTAGAAGGCATAGAAAATGGCTGAGCCGGTGGTGTCGTTGACGATGAGGTAACCGGATTTTGTAGGGAGAGCTTCTTTGGGGAATGCAGAGGTGGATGAATGTTGGAAGAGGAGTGTGAGAAAGAGGAAGACGATAACTCCATTGATGAGAGATGTATGAATTCCATATGACCTTGATCTGTGGTTTTTCATTATGTAAAGGCTCTCATGGTTGTGAAGAATATGAAAGGTGATGATAATCAAATAATTTTGTAATCGTTTTTTGAGCCGAAAGCAACTCTAAACCTTCACTTTTTAAAGTAATTTTTAAATTTCGTGTTGCTAGTATAAATAAAGAATGAAAACAAATGATTTTGTTTTGGTTCTTCAAAATTACAAGTTTTATGTCAAATATTATTTTATTAAAAAAACTTACCTATATAATAATTAATAATTTTGTTGAAATTTTTGGGAATTTAATTTAAAGTCATGGCTGAATGCCCGAGTCTATAGGAGTATGGTTTCCTAATTCAGCAATTAAGTCATAGACTGATTCAATAAGCCACAATTGAACGGCTATATATGATTGAGCGAATAAGCCATATAGGCTATACAACCCATTAAGCCACAAGTCCACAACCGAATAGCCCCTTAGATCTTATAGTTGAGTAGTTGGACCGATGGTTTTAAAAACAGAAGAGGCATACGCCTTGAGGCGCGCCTCGAGGCGAGGCGGTAGGATTTCAAACATGAGGTGCCGCCTCAGGGAGATGAATGAAGCGTACGCTTCAGGTAGAGAGGCGCGTTTTGAGGAGGTGAGGCGGTGAGCAGTGATGAGGTGGAGGCCTCTAATGGTTTTTGTTTTAGTCAACTGGTTTTTTCTAGAGGAAGAAGATGACCTAAAAATTGTACTTTTTATTTAAAAACCCAAAGGCCAGCTATTTCTACGGTAAAAAAGGTGTCCTTTAATAAAAAAAGATTGTGTTGCACTTCTACTTTTTGTATGTATATATTAATCGGTGTTGTCACTGTTGTGCATGAATATTACACACACACGCACACACACACACACACACATCTATATATAGATATATATATATATATTGTCTTGTATCTTTTATATATATTTTATATAAATACTTTATTTTATATATGTCCAGAATCTTATATGTGTATATATATATTGTCTTGTATTTTTTGTATATATTTTGTACAAATACTTTATTTTATATATGTCCAGAATCTTGTGTGTATATATATATTTAGTAGTATATACATTGTATTATACTATTTGTACATATTTAGTGTATATATTGTGTATTATACATACTCTGTTTCTAAACATGTTGTTTTGTAGTTTAGACATGCTCTTTTGTAGATTGTATATTGTTTTTTAAACATGTTTTTTTGTAGTTTGGTATCGAAATATGAAATTATATTTTTTTGTCAAAGTGTTATGGATTTAGGAATTTTATTGTTTCATTTTGGAGGCTTACGCCTCACGTACCTAACAGGAGAATGCCTCGAGAGTCGTTTCCGTTCTTTAAAACCTTGGTTGGACCATGTTAGACTTGCAACCATTTGGACATTTGTATCAAACAAGCTATCATTCTTGGAAAAAACCATTGTACTTTCAAGAACAAGAATCTTTGTATAAAAATGGCAAGTATGATAGTTATTGTTACATATATCCATAAATATGTCCAAAAATGCTCAGTTTTGCAAATTATTTTCTTATAGCATTTTACAAGAACAATAATTAGTTTGACATGAAAAGCCAAGTACTGTGATTCCAAAAGTCAATCACTCGACCAGAGCTGCGCAAACCAAGAACCCATCCCCCAACGGTTCAGATCTTTAATAATTCACAAAGAATTATTAAAGATTACTCTAAAAACTCCGCATACAAAACAAATAACAGTCGATTTGTAACCAAATAGGCAGCAGCTTAATCAAGTCATGACTTGTTACAGTTGATCATAAGTACATATTAGAACAATGGTAAAGCTTCAATCCAGTAACCAACAGATAGCACATAAGCAGGTGTAGATTATCACAGTAACAATACTGCACAAATTTAAATGTTACATTATATTATATTATATTATGTTAAATTCCATAAGTTTGAAGCCTTGATACCCAAATCAAGAACTTAATGCTGCTAGCTTCTGAGACAGAACACTGCTTCCCTCATCTGCTTGCTCCAATGTCTCCTGCCAAAATTACACTTCTGTTAAAAAAGATAAAACTCCGAAAAAGGTAAATTGCTGCATTTGTTTTGGAACCGCTAAAACGCAATAACGTTTGTTTTATTTCCTAATGTTTTTTTTCCCTCTATCAATGAAACAAAGTTTCAAAGTTTTCTAATTTTTTACCCATTTTGACCCTGTTATACTTGGTTGATCTTGTAAAATTTGATGACGTGGATGCCAAGTTGTCAATCAATGTAGTTTTTTACGGGTTAAAATGGGTACAAAATAGAAAATTTTGAAACTTTTGTTGCAATGATTGAGAAAATAAATTATGGGTTACACTAAATAGGAACTAAAGCAAATTTTGTTGGGATGCAAATCTTTAAATCAGTTTAACAAAGGTATAGAAAACTTACCTTGCAACTCCTGTTGCTGGCTCCTACATATTTGGGTGTACTAATGGCTGGATTTTTTGGGATAATATTAGAATCTTTTTTAAGATTTTTGGATTCATTACACCTTTCTGATCTTGGTGGGCTTTGAAGAGTGGTAGCAATGGCAGCATTTGTACGCCTTTCAAAGTCGATGATTTCATCAACAGCTTCTTCTATGGGTACACAGATCCGCTCTCTTTGAAAAAAGAGCACAACAATTATCACAAATATACCATAATGAGCATCTTCAACAACTCCTCCAAAAATTTTAAAAAATGATATCTTTAAATTTTTATGTTTTTTTTTTTTTGCTTCAACAGCTTTTCCAAAACTTTCAACAAAATAGAGAAAGCAGGGGAGAGATGAAAATTTTCTACAAATTTGAAGACCGCTCCATGATTAATGGTGGAAAGGAATGAACGATATCTTTTAAATATAGTTATATTTGGAGAAATTATGGAGAAACAGTTGGAGATGCTCCAAGTATTTTTTATACCTACAAAGAACTTCACTTTTCAACAAGCTAGGGTTAGGGTTTTTCTTCTTTTAGGAAGCTGACAAATTGTGTTAAAAAACTACCTTGGCAACGAAGTGTATTGCCTTCGAAGTGGAGAGTTTCTTCCTTCCTTGCCTTCCTGCTCCTCAAGATCAGCAAACTGCTGCTTAAACCGATCAATTCCACTGAAAATAAGATAAAGAAAGGCAGATAACTGATTAGTGTCCAACTTTTATTTCTTAGAACACTTTTAACTAACTGATATTAAAGGAAGGAAATACATTGAATACTCGTTTATTTTCCCATGTGCATATTTCCTACATCTATAAAAATTTGAAGCACTTTTCTTGTTACGATGTCTCATGAAGTTACAAAATTTCTTTCTTTTGGAAGTTCTTTTAAAAAAAGTCACATGTTTGTGCATTATCACCACTGCAAACAACTTGATTGTATTCATTCCTATATTTTGTCTCTTAAAAGGGTATTTTAGATATTTAACAGTCGTCCAACAATTTCCTCACAATTGACATCTCAATGAAAATTCTTTAGATCCTGACCTTGGATACATAAAGCTTATGTGTTCTTCGCCATGAAGGTACTCTTGCAGCATTTGGGGGTGATACTCCAGGATCTGTGCGCTTGAAAAGACGATAAAATCATTAAGCAGTGCATGATAAATAAATAAATAAATAAACAGATTGCAAAAAAACCAATAAAGATCATAGAATGTGATCATACCTCCCTATAAATCAGCTCTCTTACATCATTCTTTGTCAATCTCCGCCTTTCAAACTCAAACTCAAGTTTGGAAATCGGTTGTTTGGATGGCTCAGTTTCCAAATTTGCTAAACCATAAAAGTAGGGATCAGACAAGGCCTGCAAATACAAAAGAACTCACAAATATCAGGAAACAGAAATAATAACAATCTGAAGCTTTCAACAAGTTTATTTACAACAAAAGATAGAATAAAGTTTTACTAAAGCTTATCTCTTCAGCAGATATTCTGTCTTTGGGATCAAATGCAAGCAATCTCTCAAGTAAACGGAGTGCCAGTGGATCAGCATTAGGGAATTTTTGTGAGAATGGAATAGGGGTTTTCTTGGTCATGCCATTTAAATATCTTCTGGCCTTGTCATTTCGTATCTGCAGATGTTCAAAGACCTGCTGTTATCCAAAAGCTAAAAATGAAATAAAGTTTTTAAATATTTAAAATATACAAAAGAAACAAACCCTTGCTATGATTTCATCAGAAGGAGAACCAAGTAAATCGGTGACAAGATCCAATTGGTGCACAACATTCCTCCCAGGAAACAGTGGCTTCCCTGTTAGCATCTCCGCAAATATACATCCTATGCTCCAGATATCAATTGCAGGAGTATACTAAAATAATTCAAATTATGGTTAATCAATAAGATGTTTCAGATATCAAATGCCAACCAATATATATATATATATATATAGTGTGTGAGTGTGTGTATGCTTACTTTCGAGAAGAAGGAGCCACAAAGTTCAGGAGCACGATACCATCTAGTAGCCACATAGTCCTGAAGGATTACATATATGTGCATCAACAAGTTGTTAAAAGGTATGCTTCAATTAGATAAAAACAACCGAAGCATTAGTGTCCACATAAGAATTTTGAAAGTTTAAAACACATACAGTCCAAAAAATTGCTGACGGGGTGTCATCAAATGATGCACGAGCTAGACCAAAATCACAGATTTTCAGTTTGCAGTCTGCATTAGCAAGGATATTTTTGGGTTTCAGGTCTCGATGGAACACATGTGCTGCCAAAAAAAAAAGATATAGTAAATAGAAGGTACAAAGTGGAATCAAGAAAGCAATATAAGAAAAAAAAACCAAACCAAACCTGTATGAATATATTTTAAAGCTCGAAGGAGTTGATATAAGAAAAATTGATGATGTTCAGGAGTGAGATCATCGTTAACCTTAATTACTTCATCAAGATCAGATTCCATCAACTCAAACACCACATATATATCTTTGAACTCTCTTCTACAAGGAGGAAGCATAATATGTTTTATTTCTACAATATCTGGGTGGCGAAGCAGTCGAAGGAGCTTGATTTCTCTAAGAATGCGGGTGGCATCAGAAACATGCTCGAAAACATCATTGATCTTTTTTATAGCAACCTTCTCCCCAGTGTGGGTATCAACTGCAGCTGCAACAACACCATAACTTCCCTTCCCAACAACTTCTTGAATCTCATACAGACTTGCTTCACCATATTCGGTGAAAAATTCCTTGCCAAGCATGGTTTGTTTCTGCGTTTTTTTATCAATGAATAGTTTATCAATTTAAAAACAACAAATTTCAAATTGATGTCCTATTCTTTTTGTCAACTACTTGCCATTTTGAATGAATGTTTTTCAAATGGATCTTATCAGATTGCGAATTGGAACAAAGACTACGCTCTGTAGTAGTTGTCATATAAAAGCAATATTTGCAGATGGCTGTTAAATAGAGAAGGTTATAGCTGCTGAAGATAGGACCATGGTAACAACTTACTACCTCAACCAGAAAACTCGTGGTTTAAAAAACAATCTTGGGTGCCTGTTTTCTTAAAACGAGATCATCTGTCACCCCCAATCCTAAATATCCATATCTATGAACCAGTTATCCTTAAAATAGCTAGAAAAGATTACATATTGCAATGCAAAAAACAGATTCTTTAAAGATTAGGAAGCCACACCTAATGAGGTGAAGCATCAACCCATTGATGCATCCCTGTGCTGGTGGTGCATTGGGCAATACACAAGTCTGGGTATGCACTCAAAACTTCTAGATAAGGACAACATTAATGGCCTTGCCAATACCATTCTCAACTCTTTTATCTCTCTTAATCATATTACCACTAATTCTATTGTGAAAGGAATGTTCAAGTTTGAACAAGGCCAGAACCTCTTTGAGTATGAATAAAAGTAACATGATGAAATTCTTATTCATCAGAAGATCCACCAACAAATTGACCAATACCAACACAAAAATTTCTGAGTGCTTGACTTTTGGAATCATAATACTGGGTTTTTCGTGGCAAACCAATTGTTGTTGTTGTAAAATTGCTATAAGAACATGGTTGCAAAACTGAGTGATTCTGGACATATTGATGTATATATGTAAAAAGAACTATCATACTTGGCACTTCTATACAAAGCAGCTCATTCTTGGAAGTACAGTGCTTTTTTTTGTTGCATTTTTGCAAGAATGATAGCTTGTTTGAAAAAAAACGTCCAAGTAGTTGCTGTAAGAAAAGATCTTGAAGGTTGAATACTCGTTCATTTAGATGTAGAAAATTAAGTAGTTGTTCGCATTTGTTTGATGCAGATGAGTAGATGACAAATATTGGATTGATAAGGCAACCAATTAGTGGACAATAATATTAAACATTTTAAGACAACAAAATCTTTCCACAGAACAAGACAATCTTTTCTGATCACAATACCATAATAAGTGAGAAATCAATTAGAGCTAAATGCATAACCTTCAAGCGGTGCTTCACACACACACACATTCACGAATCAACAACTGAAATCAACTCCATGAAAATGGGAGAATATCGTGAAAAAGAAAAAAATCCTGTTTAAAGATAAACACCCGATTAAACAAGTAAGATCCACCAAAAGAATTGTTAAAAGACCAGGGGAAGCGCACTTTTTTTGCCCCAATTCATTGGACAAAAACCCTAGTGTGTCATTCAATGTCAGGATCTCTAAGCTACCGAAAGGAAATCACAACCAGTTTCACAAGCCATTTGGGCAGTAAGATCTATCAAATTCTAAGAAACCAGAAAGAGAAACAGGGATAAAACGAAAGAGAAGAAGAAGAAGAAGAAGAAGACAGTTAAAAAAACATACCTTGAAGCTGTGCTTAGCAAGCAATTCTTCTCCGAAGGTGGAAAAACAGTCTTAAGGATTTTACTCTCAAAACGCGTCTTCTTTTGCAGAGGATAAACAGCTACAAAGCTAAGAACAGAATAAACAATAAAACCCTCCGAATATATACGCCTTCAATTAATGGACCAGCGAAAATGGCACATTTGAAATTGTCCACACAATCTATGTCAAACACTTATTTACAAAAAGTCAAATATAGGGAGAGAGAGAGGAATCAAGATCTAATCCTAAATCCAACCGTCCAATCAAAAATCCAACGGCAAATCTTCAATCTCGCACTGTGGTTCATCAGCATTACACGCGTATTCCTTACATCTAGGGGGATATATCCTAAAATATTTACAATCACATACACCTTGCACGTTTGATAAAGTTTTCGTCAATTTTACATGTAAAAAAAGAGAAACAGATGCAAGCATCATCTTAAATTGTGCGCCCTATCTTATCCCTACTGACACGCATACGTATTCATAGATATATAGAGAGAGAAGAGTTTTGATCTTTACTTTTAATGGCGTCGGTGCGGATAACGACTACTACGATTAGATCCAAACCGGAGATAAGGAACAGATCATTACCAGCCGTTGTTCGATCCCTGTCATTAACATTATTTTAATCACCAATCACCATTGATCATCGATAAGTACGGATTAGTTGACTAAGTACGGATTATTGTTTAATAATACCTAAAGAGCTGTGATGTTGAGTCAATTGACGAAACTCCGAAGACGAATTCGCCGTTAATCAGTTCAACAACCGCCGGATCCGATCAGTTTCAACGACTCAGCTCTTTGTACTACTTGCGTGTTTGTATGCCGGAAATCGATGGAGATTCCGGCAATCAGTTGGAGGTAGATCGAATTCAACCAAATTGAAGGTGATGTTGGATAAATTTGAAGGAATTGGTTTTCCCAATTGGTCAAGAATCTTGGTCGAATCTGCAAAGGGGACGTTCAACGGAGACGGTGAAAAAGAAAGCCAGCAAAAATGCAAGAATAACAACCTTTTTAGTAATTTTTACGTTGCGGCTTTTTTTATTACAATAATACATTTTAAGTTATATTTTTAATAAAATAATGTATTTTTAAAAAATTATTTATTATAGTATTACGTAGTGTTTTCGTTTAAATTTACTCACTATATCATGTTTCAGTTTGTCCACGTGTAACATAATACTAATATTTCATTTTTTATTACAATAATGTACTTCTAAAATATTTAACTTTACATATTATTTAATAAATATATTCGAATAATCAAACAAATTTAAATTATTTATAATTACAACAATAGAACAATAATCAAATAAAAACCACGAAAAAGTTATAAATTCGTGAAAATCGATATAAAAATAACTTTTTACATAAAAAAATTTCACCAAAATCTATAATTTAAGATAGTGTGTCACATATATTTGGGTTCATCTTATAAAGTAATCAAATGTGAATTTTTTTTTGTAAATCCAAAAATATGCATAAAAAAATATTCTTATGGTGAAACAAATACATGTAAAGGTTTCATGTTATTAAACAAATATATGTTAAATAATATCTTAAATTCTAGCATTTGATGAAAATAAATTATGAAAAAAAATTATTTTTATATCGGTTTTTATGAGTTTGTAATCTTTTTGTGGTTTTTATTTGATTACCAATCTACAACAATATTAAAAAAATTGTAAACAATTTATTTCCCTAATATTTAAAAAAGTGTTTTTTCTGAATTATGAAAAATAAGAATTGTTACGTTTTCTCAAAAATAAAATATTTATATTGAAAAAAATATACATCATTTTGTTTCATAAAAATTGACTTGACATATTGTATAATAAATATATTAAATTAGTTAAATTATTTCTAGATTATTCCTTAATATAACAATATTAAGAATATTTGTAAAACATATTGTACATTGGTAACTTTTTTTAAAAATATTACAAAATATGTATTTTTTAAATTAGAAAAACTAAATAATAATTGTTACGTTTTCTTACAAATAAAGTATTTATCTTGAAAAAAGATATATCATATTTATTAAAAAAATTGTTACTCTAAAAAAATTTAATTTGGGTACATCTTAGTAAGAGTGAATTTTCTTTTAAAGAGGGTGATGGCGTGAAGGAATTATTAAAAAAATTGAGGAAATTAAGAAAAATATAAACTGAGTATGATGAATAATCAGAAAAGAAAATAAGGAAATTATTAAAAATTTCAAATATATTTTTATATTAATGTCACGTAATCAGAATGTCAAATTATCCATGTCATCTCACTTAAGTAATATAAGCAAATAAAATAGGGGTTAACCGCTTTAAAAGGTAACAAGTTATTCATTGTTAGAATTGTAGATTTTTTAATTACACTGTCTTGATAAAAAAATAATTTAAAAATACATAGTTGTAATAAAAAAATGAAAATATAATGTTATAATAAGAAAAACTATATAAAATAGGTTGCTATTTATACATAGCCAAAGAAAATTGAATTGAAATCGTCAACGATTGTATAATTTTATGTGTTTTTTATAAAGTTAGTAACTTTTTCTTTCTTAAAATTTAATTATTACAATGTAAAAGAATTAGTAAATTATATTTGTCAAATACTATAATTTTAACTTATCAACAATTAAATTTACAATACATTTGTACAGGTTAATACAAATTGTCATTGTTCTAAAATGTTTGTCAAATAGTCAAGGATGTTCAGAAAAACCATCATAATGTTTAAATTGGTCGAACCAAATCAAACGAGCCAGTTTTTGACAATTTGAGTTATCTGATGGTCCAGTCTGAAAAATAGTCATACCACTCGTTCCGATCCATTATGCAGTTTGAACGGTCTTTTGAGCAATTTGGATTGAATCGACCGTCAATATATATATATATATATATAGAGGAAGGTTCAAATGAGAACTTTGCATTTTTAAAGGAACAAAGGGACTATCGTGGATCACATATGATGTGGGTCCCACATAATATTAAATCATAAATTTATGATTTAATATTATGTGGGACCCACATCATATGTGGGACCCACATCATATGTGGTCCCAAATGAGTTCCTTTGTTCCTTTAAATTGGTAGTGTTCTCATATGATCTCTCCCCTATATATATATATATAGGGTTAGATTCAAATGTGAACTCAACTTTCGCTGTGAACGTGAGGACGAATCTCAGCCACACATCTTCGGTTATAGTGGACGCGATCACGGAGGATTGACGCGATTCATGGGAGGGTGGAGATTATTAAAGGAGGGGAACCAGGTCAAAGCCGCCTTTATTGACCGGATAAGTGGCTGAGATTCGTCCTCACGTTCACAACCAAAAATGAGTTCACATTTGAACTTTCCTATATATATATATATTATTTAGATTTCTTGTAATATGGTCAACTTTTATGTCCCAATTACAAGGAAAAAGTCGGTCCAAGTCATTAAGTCTTTAGTTTTCATTTATCATTTGTCTGCATTCCTTAAACCGACATATTTTCTAAATCGATCGAAAATCAAATTTCAGAATTCCAAATCGTCTTCGGCTTGCTCTATGTTTGTCTAAAATTCCAACTATTGTTGGTGGATTTATGCAACATTTTTCAACTTGCTTAACCTTTTTTGTAATTTTGGAGATAAATTGTTTATTTTATAATTCGGTATCATGTTTTTTAATAATATTATATTGGTAGAAATTTTACTTTGGAAAAAGATGTCATACTTATTTGTTTAAAACTCATAATAGGCACAAACTGTCTAAATTGATCAGATTTGGTCACTTGCACCAAACCATTTGGTTTAGAAAATTTTCTAAACTCGCATTGGATGTTTGGTTTGTGATTTCGGGGGTTAAATCGTCCAAACCGGACCATGAATACCCCTAATGGTAGTCGTTGTGGCTCAAAGATTATCTTTAATCTCACATTAAGCCATATCACACCATGACCTGATATATGGGTGCTAAAAAACCCGACCAACTTTACCTGAAGCAACAAAATATCTAATCGAGTTGTAAAATTTTCAAACTGTATATATTTGGTTGGGTTTGGTTACATTTATTTGAACTCAACCCGATGAATCTAATATCATTTTATTTATTTGATTTAATATAATTGTTAAGTCTCCATTAATATGTAAATTAGAAAATTATACCATCAAATACAATTTTCATATACATATATTTTCAGTCTCTTCTCCATCTCGATATAATTCCTCCATATATAGATATTCAGTAAATGTAAACGTATATATGCAAATTAAGAAAAGCAGTTTAATGTAATATACTTAAGATTTAAAAGTATGAATAAGTTTTATCAAATGATTGATGATGGAAAAGGAATTATGAGTAGAGAAAACACTATTTTTAAGGTTAAGATAATATTTTGATCTATCAAAGTATCAACTCGACTAACCCATATGGTTTGGATTAGGTTGCACTTTTATAAATTTGTATTACCAAAATGATGATTATGTTCTTTTCTAATTAAAAACAATATTAAATTAAAATCATATGATCAAAACCAAATTAGGACTTAAATCGGTTCATACGGTTCTCGATCGTTTTTTGGCACTCACATTATTTAACTCTCCTTCTCACCGGAACTCAAACCCTCCCCCCCCCCCCCCCCCCCACACACACTTATATATATATACATATATATATATATATAGGAGAGGGATCATACAAGAACCACCCATTTTCAAAGGAATAAATGAACACTTTGTGGGCCCCACATAATATTGAATCATTTTTTATTTAATATTATATGGAACCCACATCATATGTGGTCCACAAAGTGTTCCCCCCCCCCCCCACACACACACACTTATATATATATATATATATATACATATATATATAGGAGAGGGATCATACAAGAACCACCCATTTTCAAAGGAATAAATGAACACTTTGTGGGCCCCGCATAATATTGAATCATTTTTTATTTAATATTATATGGAACCCACATCATATATGGTCCACAAAGTGTTCATTTATTTCTTTAAATTTACAAAGTTCTCATTTGAACCTTCCCCCTCTCTCTCTCTCTCTCTTTATATATATATATATATATATATATATATATATAGATAGAGAGAGAGAGAGAACTATATTTAAGATATATAATTTATTGCCATAAATGATACTTTGAAAAATACTATGGCCTTATAGTGCCTTCTAAACTTAAATTTTGACCATACCATCATATTATATCTTGTACTGTTAAAATTTTAAAACTGTTAAAATTATAAATGATTTGAATTTTTGTACTAATATTTTCAAACATCTATAGCTTTTGGTTATTACTATTTAATTATTGCATTTGTTTGGATTGTAGGTAAAAAAAGGGAGACTAATGGTACCCTTAAAGTATGTTAATGACATTTCTACAAAAGTGAATCCTTCTTATACATGTTAATGTTAATACCTCCTTTTTACATTTTTAAAACTATAAAAGTGTAAAAAATTCTATATACACCCTTACTAAGAGGTGCCGTTAACAACCCCTAAAGGCATTCGAACATGTAATTTGAGGTACATGAATAGACACTCAAATAAATTAATTTGGTCAAACCTACCATGTAATAAATTTCAACTCAGATTGTGGGCATAATATCACACAAGTTGCATATAAATATATTATTTTATTTAGTTGATAATATTACACAAGTTGCATATAAAAATATTATTTTATTAAGTTGAAACATGTTTTACATATTTAACCCAAAGTCAGAAAATAAAATAATTTTTATTATTTTGAAAATAATAATCACTAAACCGGACTTTTAAAAAATTGTAATAAGTTAACTCGGAAGGTATAGTGATATATCTGTATTTCGTCTCCATTTAATTTTATGACTTTATATGGTTTTGAGAGAGAAAAAGTATTATGTTGATTCTCGATTTATGAATTAAGTAGTGGGAGGCTAATGACACCCCTAAGATATGTTAATATCAAAACCTTTCACATTTCCAAATCTTTAAAAGTACAAGAAATTACGTGCACACCCCTACTAACGGGATATCATTAGCACTCCCCATTAAGTATCAATTATATTAACATGACATAACGTTTATCTTATTTTTAACATATTATCAATTCGTTATAGTTTTATAAAGTTTAAACGTATTAATAAGTTGTAAATACTGTATTGATATATATTTGAATGTGTAAACTTTGTGATGGAAATTCTGAAATTCGCTCCGGACTGAAGATTATATTCATGTCAAAGAGAATAAGGGTACCTTTTTTTAACTAATTTGTTTAATTAAAAAATTATATCTAGGATAATTTAGGATTTTTTTTCCCTAAGTTAAGATAAATTTGTGAGTTTACAAAAACAAGTTGGTAAGAAAAGAGTACGAAATTTCAGAAACCCTTCAAACTTTTATTTCCATATTATAAAAATGATAAAATAAGAATATTATAAAAGCTTAATTATTTTCTATGCATGTTAAGTTGTACATAATGATCTAATATTTGTATTTTAAAAAATTAATAGTTTTTAAAAAGTAAAATATAAATATTTTAATAATACAATATAGATAATAGTACTATTTTTCATGTATTCTTTTTCAATTAGGACAAATTACAAGGGAGCAAGCTATTGATGCTCTTCAAAATAAATAAAAAAGTAAAACTATTTCCATTTTGGTTTCTTTAATTGGTTTGATTTTGATGACAAGAATGATATGGCCTTTTTAAGCATTTATTGATATAAAATATATATGACTTTCAACCTAGAAAATGAACAAGTTGTAATTATTATTGCGTTCGTTTTCTACAACTTGTTTTTGAGAAATAAATTCAACATCAAGCAACTAAAAAATTAGAAACAAACCCATATTTATTTTTGAAAAAATCTCTACAAATAAATAAATGAATCTTGATGCCTAAAGACAAAACTTTATCCAAATTGTATGATCATCAATCAAATCAAACCAAAAAATCCCCTAAAAACTATATGAATTCAATAATTCTGAATCATGTCTAATACAACACTGCTAAAAATATTGTAATCTTAATATATAGCATGTAGAAGACATATTATAGCAAGAAGTTCATGGCAACCTACATGATGATGACACTATGCACATGTATTGTTAACACAGTCATTTCCGACATTGGTTTGTTTCAGATAAAGATGGAATTTCATTAAATCTAACATGCTCAAATTTTTATATGACGTCGAACCCGTCACATATTCTTTCACAAAAAGAAGTTCAGTAACCATATATCAAATTTATGAAACAATTTTTGTGGTATAAAACTCTTTAACTAAACCAAACAAGCCTTGTATGGATTTATGGTGGAAGTGTTATGTAAATTGTAAAATGTACGAAAAATAAAAATAAAACTTGTTTTGATGGAAAAGCTCTTTGATGTGAATTAATCATTTGTACTACAATTCACTTTAATGATTAATCACAAAAATATGTGTAATACATGAACCTTTAACCAAACAAAAAATGAAATAGAACACATTATTTTGGGGTTAAATAAATATTTTTCAAAATTTATATAGGACAATGGTTTAAATGTCATTTCTAATGGTTTGAGGTCCGATTGGTAAATCCCTTAAACTTGAGGGACTTATTTTCCGTAGAAATTAGGTAGTGGCGTTGACAGGATTAATGGGGCTCCATTTTAAAGTTGTCTTTTTTTTTTCTTTCTTTTTAGCTATTAACGATTCTAATAAAAAAAAATTAGATGATCAAAAATAAAGATCTTAAACAAGTTTATCGTGTTAGTAGAATTTTCAAGAAGAAATTTTAAGAATGAGAAAAAGCAAGAAAAAGAGGGCAATTCTTTAAATTCAGAGATTTTTTAATAAATAATTATATTTATTAAATATATAAAACATTTTAATAATAAAATTAATATTGTAATCTCTGAAATTAAGGCATATTGAAGTTAGAATATAGTTTTTCTTTAGAAATTTTGGATTATAATTCTTCATATTAAAGTTTTTTTATGAAAAATTTGTTAAACATGGTTGAAATTAAACCGTGATAAACCACCCTTCTTGTCAATTTGGACATATAAACAATTTAAAAAATAAACAAGTTTAGTAAGAGAAATCGTCAATCGTCATTGAAGGCTCGATGGTTAAAATTTCGTTTTTCATTGACTTTAGGTACAACTTGTTTACCATTTTTCCTCTCCTTTTTTTTGGATAACAATTAGTTTTCAAGATAACTTACACGTACCGATTAATACTCTGAACGACCATAAATGATTTACAGTCATCGTATGTAAACTTTTATGATCACAAGGACTTTACTAACAACTGGATTTGAACCTGTAGTAGATAAATTTTCCACTGTATTCCCATAACACTTAACCAGTATGTTAATTAGTTCATCAAGGTTCCCTCCAATTTATGCTTTGTTCTTTGGCCATATATAGTAGCTTAAGGTCCCATTTTTGAAGCACCACATTTGTCACAATGTTGCCTCAAAATCACGGTTTTTAAATTATTATAATATCGAGATTTATTATAACATGCATGAAAGCATGTGATTTGTTGCACGAAAAAATGGAAAATTATGTCTTTTTTTGGGTCCAATTCTGACCTCAAGTTCCAAAATGTCGGAGTATTGAAACGGATTGTGGATGACAACCGATAAGGGAGAACCAAGCCACATGACCCGATTTTGGTTTAGTGAATGGATTGGATAAAGATGTCTAAAAATAGGTCCTGCGTTAGATCGGTTGGTCGCAAATCGGTCTCTTCAAAACCGGGCTGTCCGATCCAAATTAAATATTCTAGAACTGATCTAGGTCCGGTCCCATGGACTGGCCCGGAATCTAGTCCCGACCCAACCTTATTTTTTTTATAAAGTTTTTAAAAAAATTATCACGTTTTTTATAACTATGCTTTTTGAAATTTAGTATTGGAATACACTTTATACATTTGAGTAGATAACATCTTGAAAAAAACTTTTAAAAACTTGAAATTTTATTATAATTTATGAAAACTTCCAACTTTTTTTTAATAAAAAACCGGCCTTATACATAAACGGTCACGTATTCAATCTCCGGGGGTGGGACGGAATTGAAATTCTATAAAATGTGTAATCAGTCTCAAATTTGTTAAGCCCTAATCAAAGGCCAAGTCATGTTCAATTTGGCTATCTCTAAGACAAGGTTTCACTTAGATATGGCCAAAAACTGATCCCGCGTCCAGTCAAAGATTTTTTTTGAACAATATGTTGAAATACACATTAAAATAATTTTATTATAGTTTCGTTTGATATGTTTTGACATTCGATTTACATTTTTAAATATCTATTATATGTAATTCGTAAATCATAGTTTGTAAGTAATACAAATTGGTCTTCAATCTTCAAACTTGGTCCGTACTTTCAAATCTTCAATACGTTCATCAATGTAATCTTCAAACTTGTTTTGTCTCGCTTAATATTGTCTTCCATTACTGTCATCTTCAATCTTTCAAGATTAATCTTCATTCATCAAGGTCAAGGTCAACATCATCTCTAATGTTGAGTAAATGGCATCGATATCGGTAGTTGGCAGTGTTGTTAGGTTTTGGGAGTATTCAAGTTTTCTTCCATTTCTTCAATGTCCATCTCTAGTGATATTGTGTGTTGAGTTTATGTCACAATATCCAAATAATCTTTTGAGCACACATAACACTCCACAAACTCTAGGCTAAGTCTTGTCCTCCACATTGAGATACTCATGTGAATAAGAGAAAAAACGGACTCCAAAGCAACTGTACTAGCTTAGATTGTTAGTATATCATGAGGCATAATGGTTATCCCACTAGAATTACACATTGTGTTGTCATTTATAAGTTCAAATTCATATCAAACGTCCAAATTCCGCCTTGTCTATCAAGTATAGGTCGAGCCTAATTCTCCTCCGCCGACTTTAACCCTGGATATGTTTTTTTGGATGTGATGTCTCAATGTTGAACTTATGTTGGCCACAAGGAGATTTTGACACATTTTGCATTGTTTCTTCCTTTTCCCTTTTGCAAGAACCACCTGAATTCCCAATTTCGGACTTCCTGTTTGTGTTCGACGAGAACTTGGGCAATGAGATTGTTGAATGAATCATCAACGTTATGGTAGTGTGAAAAGCCATTTTCCAAGTAAGTAATAACAAAAAACCAAGAGAAGGTAACTCAAGTAGGAGAACAAAATAACTGAAATCAAATATGAGTCGCAAGCCACGAATTGTAACAAAAATTATAATTTGTTTTTGCATTTGGGTTCATTGATGTTATGGTGAGTAAGGTGACAGAACATTTCCACCTTTAGATCAATCCTAATTGAAAAACAGCAATAATGAGATGAATTCGAGATGCGTCATGTCAATTCTCGTGAGAAGCGCAATTCATAGGGCGTTGGATGATATTAAAAATGATCAAAAGTTCAGATTCGTTATTGGACTTCTCATCTGAACTCCTATTCTCAAACGATCTTTTATATATGACTTATATATAGTTTAGAGGGGCTAAAAAGATAAAAATGTTCAAATAATAAAAAACGGTCATATAACTATTCCCAAAAAAATCGGATTTGAGTGTAACCCGTCCCAATCCTATAATCGGTCTTTTTTTTTTGCTGAACCTTGTAAACAGGGAAGGACTGCTAGGGGTGGCAATTTTGTACCAAATCAAACCAACCAACATGTGTACCAACCATACGAATTAAATTGGTAACGACTTAATTGGTACCAATTACAATCGGCTGGTAGTATTGTACCAAGTATGCAAACTTGGCTGGTATACTGTATTAGAATTCTCATACCACGGTGGTACCATGATACCGACTTATATAATTATTTAATAGTTCTTGCATTTTTTTATGCATTGAATATCAAACATTGTAACTTTACGTGTTATGTTTGAACATTTGAATGTTTGAAAGTCTTATTTTTTGTAATTAAATCCCCTTATACATTAAATGTATTACTTGAAAACTTAAAATGTCACTCAAAATTTTGAACAAAATTCAAGTTTTTATATATGTAACATGAAGTTGGTACAAAACCGATACCAACATGTACCAATCGAAAAAAGTTGATACCAATTATTTTGATACCAGGTACAGTTGGTTGGTACACGATATTAAAAATTACGTACCAATTATAATTGGTTGGTACACGATATTGGAGAAAAAAACCTTGATACCCGTACCAAGTCCACCCCTAGGGATTGCCGGTTTAGGTTTCAGCAAGAGAATTAGACTTGGACCTAAAATATTAAAACTGGTATCGTATGGGCCTAGGCCCAATCTTAATCAAACTAGGACACAAAAAATTCAGAAAATTTTCAGATTTTATTGAACAGCCAATTGTACTTGTAGTTTTAATATATTTTTGCCACTATTTTGAAGTTTTTAGCTTTCTAGAAATTTCAGAAACACCCCTAGACTTTATAAAATTTGTTTTGCCAGCGGTTTAAGAAAAAGAATTGACACTTTAGTTATTGCTCAAGTAATTTAATTTCAATATTTATATTTTGGCTATTAAATAGAAGATAGAGTCGCATATTTCGTTTTTTAAACTTGCTTAATAAGTTAAACAATGTTCATAATATTTCTTTTTGTTGGGGTGGGGGGGTGGGGGGTTGGTGTGAAAAATTTATACATTCATACAAAAAAATAAATGTATATATTTTTTTGAAATAAATTTTAATTTCCGTTTAATCCTTCTACAATGCATTGATTAGAAATGAAATAATTATGTATTATTTTATAAACTTTTCTGAATTATTTTTGAGTAAAAAATCAACAATAACTTGATAACCAAATATGTTATATTATTGTTGATATATTTAAAGTTTATAATTCTTGTGAAGAGTGAATTCAGTTAATTTGTCAAAAAACATATTTGAGGACCTTGTACAAAACTACATGCCATGGTCGCATTTCAATCGATCAACTGATAAGTGTGTATACTAGTCTTTATTAGCAAAATTGTACATCATTCTTACCTCACTAACACTAACCTCGAAAGACGAAAGATTTCCAATAGTGAAAAGAGTTTTGATAAGGGAATTAAATCTGGTTCCGATTGAGCTCATAAATTCAATCCCAATACAAATAGAACAAAGGCAAATGTTAAATGTTCCTTTTATAAAATCTGGTCCCAAATGTTAAATGTTCTTTTATAAACACAACAAATATTAATGTTGCTTTTATAAACGATTTTTTTTGAAGTGGTTATTGGGGAAAGGCACACTCCTTTTATTTCTTTGTGATCAATTTACATAAGTGTGTGCCTTTTTAACACTTTGCGGATTGACACATGTTTCCGGTATATTCACGAAACCAGTTCATTATAGGAAATTCATATATGTAAGAAACACGCAAGATAACAACCAACGTCCCATCAGGGTTTGGGGACATATTGAGACAAGTGTGGAGATTTCTTTCAAGAACAAGAACATACCTTACACCTTAAAGATACTTTATTTAAAAAAGATATTTTCTTATATTTACTTAAAATATACTTGTGTTTTTTTCGAAAGTAAACAACAAAAAGTTCCTTCAATCATATTTCCTAAGAGAGATGGATACGAGGATGGGACTTGGGATTCAGTGGAATATGATATCGATTATGTTACATGAGATACAACAATATGCCAATGCTTGCATTGTGTACGAATTCTTATGTGATAACAAAAACACTTTGATAGAGAATCTTCATCTATATTTTATGTATAATATTATTAATTATCTTTTCATGGTGATTGATGATATCTATGATACATTGTTGTACTTGTTACGTCCAGCTCGGTGGTCGTACATATCTATTATTGACTTCCACGAGATATATTTGTTGCATACTACTATGGTTAACATATATCATATTCTATTAATTTATCATATCATATAAAACAAATATTCATATAATGAAATAAATACATGTGAAATTTTCACATTACAATCTACGAGACAAACATATGTGAAACAATATGTTAAATCATAATGAAAAAAATATGAAAAAAAATTATTTTTATATTAGTTTGCACGAATTTATATATTTTAACTAGTTTGTAATAAAGATGTCTCTCTCTATAAAGGAATACTAATACCTTAAATCACGAGAAACCTTGAATAAGTTTCTTTTCTATTTTCTTAAAATTTTGATTTATTTTTTATTTAAAATAGTTAATTAAATCAATTAATTTTTCATTTTATTTATCTAAGAGTTAATTACTCACATTTTTTACAAATAAATTTTTTTACCTTAATTTATTTTATTTTTTACGTGATCAATAACTAACGATAAAATAAGAATAGTTATAAATCAATTTTTTTATTAAATGAATTCAACATTTTATTATTTTTATTTATATAAGTAATAATGATTATAAATCAAAGATCGATTTTATTAAATCATAAACATATATCTATATATAAAAGATTATCTTAAAATGATGATTTGATACCTTCGAATTAATAATGTATTAAAATTAAGTAATCTTTATAGCTACGTATAATGTTTTTAAAATCAAAATTTACACCAACCCACCATGATTAACATTAAAATATTATTTTGTTTCATTTTATACGTCAAATAAAGTATTTTAACGTGGATAGCATCTTAAGTCGACATGCACAAAACATGTGTTGTTAAATCCATGTACATTTGTATACAAATTAAAGTTTTTATTAAATGAACTTAACACTTCATTTTCTTATTCTTTTTTAAATTTATTTATACAAGTAGCAATGATTAAAAATCAAAGATTGATTATATTAAATTATCAAAAAATATATATATATAATATATATATATATATATATAGAGAGAGAGAGAGAGAGGAGGGGGGGGGGGGGGGATTCAAACGAGACTTTTTCGGTTTAAAGAACAAAGCAACTCTTTCTAGCCACATATATAATTTTAGAAATCAATAAATTAATTAATATTAATATATTAGAGGAAGGGTATTATTATCAAACTATTACTTTTGGGTTTGTTACTACAATGTGAAAAATAAGTATATTGTAAATATTAAATATATTAAATAAATATAAGATTAAGATGTCACAAGTATCTGATTTTGTACAAATGTAAACCATATATGATTTTGTGATTTTGTACAAATATAATATTAAGATCTCACAAATATCTGATTTTATACAAATGTAAAATCATATATGATTTTATGATTTTGTACAAATATAAAATTAAGATCTCATATGTGATTTTGTACAAATGTAAATGTAAAATCATATATGATTTTGTACAAATGATATTCATACATGATTACAATGTCAAGTATGTCAACAAAGTCACATATGATTTTGTACAAATGTTAATGTAAAATCATATGTGATTTTGTACAAAGGTAAATGTAAAATAATATATGATTTGTACAAATGTTATTTACACATAATTATAATGCCAATTATGTTATTTTTGATATATTATATTATAATATAATATAATTTTTGATATAATTATATGATATGATATGATATAATATAATATAGACATATAGTATAATACTTTTGAATGGTATTATTGTCAAACTATTACTTTTGAAAATATTTGCTTATACCATTTTCACCTCCAAAAAAAATTACTCTTGTGGAAAACAAGTATCAGCATAAATTAATTACAATAATACCATCTAATATAATAACATTTGTTTTTACAAAAATGTGGGTAGAAGGAGATTCATTTGTTTCTTTAAATGGGGGGTGTTATCGTATGAACCCTCCCCTATATATATATATATATATATATATATAGAGAGAGAGAGAGAGGGGGGTTGGTTCATTTACAAACTGGATGAATCCTACAAACACGTACAAACCATATATAAAAATAATTTTTTCATGATTTTTTTTCATCAAATTCTATGATTTAAGATGCTATTACATATATATTTGTTTCATAATGTAAAAGTTTTACATGTATTTGTCTTCATAAGTACATGTATTTGTTTAATAATATGAAACTTTCACATGTATTTTTTTCATATGTAATTTTTTCACAAGGTGAAAGAAACATATGTGAAATAACATCTTAAATCATAGCATTTGATGAAAAAAATCATGAAAAAATTATTTTTATATATGATTTGTACGAGTTTGTAGGATTCATCCAGTTTGTAAAGAACCAACATCTATATATATATATATATATTATATAGGGTTAGGTTCAAATGTGAACTCATTTTTGGTTGTGAACGTGAGGACGAATCTCAGCCACACATCTTCGGTTATGGTGGACGCGATCACCGAGGATTGACGCGATTCATGGGAGGGTGGAGATTATTAAAGGAGTGGAACCAGGTCAAAGCCGCCTTTATTGACCGGATATGTGGCTGAGATTCGTCCTCACGTTCACAACCAAAAATGAGTTCACATTTGAACTTTCCTCTATATATATATATATAGAGAGAGAGAGAGGTAGGTTCATGCGAGAACGGTAACAATTTATGAGAATGCGAGGACAATCCTCAACCGATCATTTTGTACATGAAATTTTTTTTCATGTACAAAATCATATGTGATTTTGTACTAGCATAAAAAATGACACACGCGACTTTTGTTGCGGGAAAAGTCTCGGCTAATCATATATGATTTTGTACATGAATCATATGTGATTTTATACATGAATCATATGTGATTTTGTACATGAAAAAAATTCATGTACAAAATGATTGGTTGAGGATTGTCCTCACATTCTCGTAAATTGTTACCGTCCTCGTATGAACCTCTTTCTCTTTCTCTATCTCTCTCTCTCTCTCTCTCTCTCTCTCTATATATATATATATATATATATAGGATGATAATCAAATAATAATCAAAAAAAGGTTAAGGACTAATCTCAAACATCCAAGAGTTTTAATCAATGGTTATTAAAAAAGATGACATTTTTTAAATATTAGCAAAATACACCTCGAGTTTCATGTCTAATTTGAAAAGCTAAGGACAAACATGTAATTTCAACCATTTGCTCTAACCTTCATCTTCATCCTATACGCCGCGGCCATCACCAAAATGAATTTTTATGTTTTATCTAGTAAATATTGTTACCAAAATGACGATCGTGCCCTTTTTTAAATTAAAAATAGCTTTAAATTAAAATCATAAGATCTAAGGCTTAGATTAGTTCTCATGGTTTTCAACTTTTTTTGGTTTTTATTTGATTATCACCCTATATATATATATAAAGAGAGAGAGAGACAGAGAGAGAGAGAGAGATGAAAGTTCAAATGCGAACTCAAATTTGGTTGTTAACGTGAGGACAAATGAGAGCGCTACACGTGTCTAAATGTAGATTATTCATACTGAATATAATATTTATTCAGTTTGAATAATGCTATTGTGAATAATACTACATTCAGTCTAAATGTAGCATTATTCAGACTGAATAAATACTCAGTCTGAATATTTCTTTGATTATTCAGTCTGAATATGACATGTGTCATACTCTCATTTGTCCTCACGTTCACAACCAAATTTGAGTTCTCATTTGAACCGCCTCTATATATATATATATAGGGGAGGGATCATACGAGAACCACCCCTCTTTAAAAGAACAAAGGGACACATTGTGGAGAGATCATATGATGTTGGTCCCACATAATATTAAATCATTTCTGATTTAATATTAAATCATATTAAATCGGAAATGATTTAATATTATGTGGGACCCACATCATATGTGGTTCATAATGTGTCTCTTTGTTCCCTTAAAAATTAAAAGTTCTCATTTGAACCTTCCTCTATATATATATATATATATATATATAGCGCATGATAATGTGAAAAAAGAGTTAAGGTGAGAAGCGTAAGAAATGTTACGAACCCTTGATTACTTTTAATCTCATACCCACCCATGTTGCACACTTACTAAAAATGATATGGTGCATCTTATTAATGGTCGATCTTCAATTAAGAATGATTCAAATCCAAATCCTACTTACGCTTCTCATCATAACTTATCTTTTCATCGTATATCACGGTAATACGGTATCGTACTGATTTATATACATATATATATATATGTTATTTATTAAATAAAAAATTAATTAAATGAATTGCATTTAATTATTAATGCATCTCATTGTTTTTTAGAGAAATTTAGTCATTTATTTATTTATTGTTTACTTGATTGGCTTACTCTTTCTCACTTATTAGTTAGCGGAGAACGTCTCATAAGTCATCCCTAAGTCTCTAATTCATAATCAATAACCCCGTTTTCTTCTCTTCCTAGCGCATGCCTCCAAGTTTGTACTAAATTATTTGGATTTTGGACAACAAATTATATTTACGTTAATGAATTTGTAATTATAATTTCAATTAGAGGTTTGTACAAAACTGTACCAACATGTAACAACTTAAATTTTTTTTGAAAAAAACAACCTAAAAAAGTTGGTACTAATTAAGTTGGTATAAGTAGAGTTGGTTAGTATACGATATAAATATTTATGTACCAATTATAATTGGTTGTTACACAATATGAGAAAAAAACATGGTATTGTACCATGTTCATCCCTAATAGTTACAGTGAGAATGTGAAAACACTTCCGAGTCTTTAGACGAGTTGATTTTTTAATCTAATTTAATTTTTTCAATTATTTTGAGTACTTTCAGGTTTCAACTGCATACCTCTACTTTTTTTTTCTCAAATCCATCTTCACTTTTACAAACTTTTATATACATTTAATAGCTTTCACATTAATGAATTTATTAAATTTTTGCCATGATGATAAAAATAGGTATACAAAGATACATAGTTGAATATAGATGTAAATATTTTAATCTATATAAATATTTTGTTCCCATATCTTATCATAACTCTTATTTTCATCGGTGACCCAACCTTTATACACTTTTATTTAGACATAATATGATTCAATTCAGGTTAGACTAGAAATAATTAAAAAAACTGGTCACTAAGATTTACAAGCGACATATATAATGTTTTTATTAAAAATGTTAATAGGACGATTGACTTTTTGTGTCGTATTAGGTTATCCAACTTCATTGATACAATTGTTAGGCTGTGTAATTTCACCCTAATAACTTATTGTAACGCCATTGTATCGAATTCATCGTTGTTTGTCCTATAAACTTTATAACATCAATAAATACTCTGATAGACTGTTAGGACGTCTAAAAGTAAAAACAGTTGGACATCCTATAGACAAACTTTGTTGTAATGACTTTACAATGTAAGATATACAACTTTATTTTTTTTTAAAAGATTAAAAGTGTGTCAATCAAATCAAATGTATTTGATTTTATTTAAATAAAAACTCTACTTTAATTATATCCACATGCATGAATCATGAGGGAAAAAAATAGTTTTAAACTTGATGAGAATAAAACATTTAAAATTCGATGAATTATAGTGTAAGTAAATTATTGGGGGTGAGGACAATGGGGAATGGGACATCTATAAGAGACTATGAACAATTAATAATTCTCATCATTGTGTTGTTGAAGTTAGAGAGATGTCACTAAGTGGTAAAAGAGTAGTTCAGGTTGAGATCAAGTCAAATGGTGATGTATTTCATGAGTTTTGGAAGACAAACCCACACCACGTTTCTGGCTTGAGCCCGACCACCATCCAAAACTGTCAAACCCATGGAGGTGAAGTTGGAACCGTAGGTTCTATTCTCTCCTGGAACTACTTTCACGGTTAGCATACATATACACCCTAACATCTTTCTATATCATGAATTTGTTAGCCATATATTTGATGTAGTATATATCAGAATACGTATTGATATCTCCTTGTCAACACGGATTCACTTGAAGTCTAAGCTGTTGATGATATGTTGTTGTAGATGGAAAAGAATGTACTGGAAAAACTCTGACACAGGAAATTGATGAACAGAAAAAGTCGGTCACTTTTAAGCTACTTGAAGGAGATCTCCTGCAGTTATATTAAGACCTTTGTTACACATGTTCATGTAGACACACATGGTTCGAACAACTTGGTGACATGGACCGTTGAGTATGAGAAGTTGAACCCTAACATTCCTGATCCAGATACACTTATGGACTTTTACAGGAAGATCACCAAGGACATAGAGACTCACCATCTACAAAATTAAGTAAATCTATATCAAAATCAAAGCCAAATGTCGCACCATTATCAGGTGACACTAAATAACTGATTTTGATTGTTTCGGATGTTGCAGCATCTTATTATGTATGTTTAGTGATTTTGTATTTTTAAATAAAAATTATGTTGTTTACTTGCAATATTTGATACAATAAACCTTGCTTCTTTGAATTACATTGTCACTTTGATAATCTTTAAAAAAACATTTTTAATAAATATACCAAAAAATGATTTATGTATCACTTCACATCTTAGCAAAATAGTGTATTTGCATAAATAGAGTGAAATCTTATATTATAAACGAGTAATAAAATATTATAACATAATATTATTCCTTTTTAGTGTTTTTTCAAATAAAAATTAAGAAAATAGATAGAATGATCAAAATACCCTTTATTTAACGGTCGTCGGTCTAAGAGACGAAAAATCGTTGAGAACTGACAAACTTGAGGTACCAAATCCAAATTTTCGAAATTTAGAAAAAATATCCATTGAAAATGACAAACGTTAGAGATCAAAAGTGAAATTTACTATAGAAAAACTCATTTCTTATAATCTAGACTTTTTAAGTACAAATGAATCAAGAGCTATGAAAGAGATTAATCCTAATTTAATTCTTAAGATTATACGTTTATCTTTCAACACTCTATCTTATGTTGAGTCATACAGGGGCGGACCTGTAGTGTAGAAGATGGTGGCACGGGCCACCATATTATTTCTCCAACGAAGGGTAAAAAAATTAGGTTTGTGAAATGTGCAACCGTATTGTTTTACAGTGTGCCACCATATATATTTTAAAACTACAAAAGTTTTTCTTGGTAGAGTTGGTTTTGCAAAGCTTTTCCTACACCTAAGACCCAAGTTTGAATCTTGTTAGTGTCATTTTTTTAGTCTTTTGCTTTTAATTTCAAATTTATTATGTTTCTAAAAAAATGCACAATAAAAGACTTGAACCCAAGATCTAACGCATGAAAATCAATGAACTAACCAATACATCAATTATAATATTGTAAAAATATCTCAACATTTTTTTTCTTATAGTTAAACGATACAACCGTTTGAAAAAAATTCTGGATCTGTAAGTCATATGCATGATGATGCATAATTGTTGTTTCCCTAAAATACAAAATGAAAACCCATAACCGATCCAAAACTGATCCTCCATTAACCAATATGAAACCGAATTGATCCCTTTAAGCTATTTGTATTATTATATTAATGCCAATGAGCCCATCTCGGTAACCAAAAACACAGGTCTCCGCAAAGTCGTAAGACCATGTATGGGGGCATCGAATTAAACCACATGCTCCACCGCTTGTGCGGGCCCCCGTCAATTCCTTTGAGTTTCATTCTTGCGAACGTAAACAAGGTATTTCTGGTCCTTTATAGAGAAGATATATCAGGCAAATTTGGTTAATTTTTTTAATTGAATGTTTTGTATCCGCGAGAATCTCATTTTTTTCTCGAGCCGTACGAAGAGAAAACTTCCTATACGGTTCTAGGGGTGTCCGGTTTATTTATCTTAGGGCTTTGACGTAGTTTATCCTAGTCTAAAATCCAACTTTTGCAACCCCGTAGGCTGAGGAGCAAAAGGAGGAATCCGCCCGAGGAGGGGCTCGCGTCTGATTAGCTAGATCGCTCTTGTAAAGAGTTATCTCTCCTACAACTTAACACTTATAACTAGTCACTCAACAACTTTATTATTTATATAAATAAAAGTGAATTGTGTTTTTTGTAACGTGGGTTGTTGAAATTTTCTATTTTCATCGTTGGTTTTGAAATTATGATTTTCATCTTTATGGTTTATTATCTATTATTGTTTTTAACTTTATTGTCTTTTTCGTTCATGTATGTAGTTTACAATTTATTTATATTTTGGTTTCTCATATGTATAAGCATTTCCAGCAGTTATGCTATTATTTTTCTATAATAGAGTATATGAAATTAAATTCAAAATCTCTAAAAAAAATTTGCATGTAATTCCAACATCTATTGTATTTTAGTAATTCTAACTAAACTATATTAATAAAATATTCAAAACATTTAATAAAATATTATTTCTTTCTAATATATTTGTCACTTCAATAGTTTTAATTGGTTGGATTTAACTAAACTATTATTTTTCTCTCTTTTATATGGTTTTAGAGATTTCTCTAAATTTAGAAAAAAAAAATTCATCTCTCTCCTCATTTCTCTATTTTAGCATATGTAATAACATAACTATTGGAGCAACAAATATACTAAAATTACGCTTTTTTATATTATAGCACTATTGGAGATGTTCTAGAAGTTAAAATCTTTAAAATAAATTACAATCAACTCCAATGAATTCACTATTTTAAAGATTTCATCATTGATTATATTATTTAAGTATTCTATATTTTTATGATACAATACATTTTTAATATATATATATATATACATATACATATAATGATATTAATTTAAGTCTCATCTTTTTGGAGTTTTAGAGAATTCTCTATATTTGGAGATTTGTCAATGAATCTCTATTTTAAAAAATAATATAGAGATGTTATTGGAGCGTTATAGAGAACAAAAAAATTGATTTCTCTATTTTAGAAAAACTGTTGGAGATGCTCTAAGTAATCCCTAACCTCGAAAACAAAAATAAAAATAAATTACAAACCATAAAAATAAAAACCATATAAATGTCATATTATTTTTAAGCTTAGTTTTACTTGCATGACCAAAAAGTAATAATGGTACCATTGCGGTGATGGTCCATTTCAGCAAACTCGATATATCAAATGAGTGAAAGGAGAAATGTTGAACATGATGTTTGTATTTATATGTGATAATAATAGTATATATTTTTCTATCAAGAAAACGGTAAAGTTTGTGAAATATGGATCCAATGTTTATAAAAAAGAATATATAAAAGTACACCAATCAAACCAAAATGTAAATATCTTTCGTTTGTTATTTTTTTTATTAAAAACAATACTATTAACATAAATATCTTTTGTTTGTTATTTTTTTTATTAAAAACAATACTATTGACATATATATATACATCCTTATCGTATATCTTGTTTATTCGTTTAACTTATTTTTTTCATAAGTAGATTTTTTTGGACTATAAAAAATGCATCCGCAAAAAATTTTAGGTGAATGCTCTGAGATATTAAAAAAACCTTTAAAAAGTCATTCGAAATCAACAAAAAATAAATAAAAAGAAGTCTCTAAATTAACCAAAAAAACAAAAAAAGTCCATCGAAATCAATCAAAAATCCAAAAAATTTAAAAATCACAAAAAATTACAACAACAAAAAAGTTCAAAAATCTCACAAAACAGTAAAATGTAACTACAAACACATTGAACAACTTTATAGATTTTTAAACCACCTCTCCCTCTCAATAGAAATTCTAGATCCACAATTGCGAGCCATTCTAAGAGCCTTATTTGTTTTTAACTTTCTATGGAGTAAATAAATAAGAATTATATAGAAAATAATTCCCACAAAATTTGCGAAATGATATATGGGGTTGCAAACTTCTGCCATGGTTTAATTAATGAGCTATTTCATATTCTAACATATATCCATAGAGTATTAAATTAATGCTTTTTTACTTTGACTCTACAAAAATAATGAAAATGACGTTGGATTTTTGTAAACTGATATCCTAAGTCATCATTTTGATGTTTTACCATATTTTGGTCAAGAATTTAGATGAGTTTCTTAAAGATTTACAATTCTAATTAATATAGGTTTTAAATCGAGATAGAAACACATATTCATTGATGTTAGACATATAGTGTTTATGGGGAATCCGATCAATTGACTTGGGAACTCATTAGAACTGTTCTCTTTTATTATTTGAATATTTATGTATAGTAGGTTGCAACCAGGATCTCTGAAGAACTCGGTTGAACCTGCGAGAAGCGCATTAGAGTTGTGGACTTTTGGGAGTTTTATATGAAGCTTTATTGGGTTGCAAGTCAATTGTTCATGCTTTGTTAAAAGATAGTTATCTATGCACATGCTAATATATCTGATATCGTTGACTCATATAATGGAAATGAGGTTTTATTGGACTACGATGGTTTGCATGGGAGTTATCGTAAAAGCAAGACAAGTGTGTCTTGCTGGGCTTGTGGGATTTGATACGTAAGAGCATATGACAACATGCCTAGAAAAAAAGAAGAATTAGTCGAGTGGTCCACACTGAAGAGATTTTCACGAGCATTATGTCTAGTCAACAGAGTCAGAGATGATTTCTAAGGTATGCATGTGTAATTGGCAATAAAAGAGCTAGAGATATAACATTTTTAAATGGGCATAAAATGACTAACATCATTATTGCATAGAACCTTGAAGTCACAACTCCAACGTCTTACCTAAACTCTTTTGAATATTAGCAAAACATGCAAGACTTTTACGCAAGAAAAAGTATGATAAAAATGAGATATGAGAATTAAGACGCTTACAAGATGAACCGTGGATGAAGAAACAGTTTTATAATCTAAGACTTTATTCCTTAGAAATTTTCAAACTATACTACTAATTTTTTTGTGATTTTTTTTATTTCTATTTCAAATCATAGATTTGATTTTGAAATTAATTTGAGATTGTCTTAAAATGTGAAAATATTAGGATATTAATCATATTACTAAAATTCTACAAATCATATCAATTATTTTCCAAAAGTTTCTTTATAAAATTACACATTGTTTATAATTATCATTTCAAGTAAAGGTAACATGTTGATTTGGATTTACTATTATGAGATTATTACTATGGCATGTGTTTTATAAAACACTTTCTAAAAGTATCATACAGAAAGACAATTTTCTTTGAAAAGATACAAAAAGACAGATAAAAACATATATTTGTTGAGTTTTATTAAATTTGTTGTTTTATTTTAATAAATTATTATATACATCTTTATTTAAAAAAATAGTTTTAAATATGAAACCTAAAGAAACATAATAATAGCACCTAGTGGTTATGGTTTATATATTAAAACCTTGTGATGGAGAATTGGAGAGATGTTGAAAGATACATAGCCATATCAAATTCACATGTTGTATTGTATTTTTATGTATATCTTATTATTATTATTAATTATATTTTTTAATCAAGAAATTAAAACATTGACATTTGTAAATAGGTGAGGTGTCGTTTTAGTGACTGGATTAATCGATTAACTAATTCCAATTTGCAATTTTCTATATTGGTTACATGAAAAACGTGGAACATAAGTAAATCATTATAAATTTATAAAAATTGAATGCTTTTGTTTCGATTTCTGCAAGTAGCCAAGTAGTTCAATGGATTTATTTCTCAACATTCTAAATATCAAGAGCTAATTTAATTATTACAATTTGAAGTTGTAATAATTAATTTTGTAGTGTTCATTAAATGTGATTTTGATTTTGATTCTCTATACTAAAGGACACAGGTAAGGAGTTGTTGAAAGGATAACAATTATTGAGAATAAATATGAAATCACGGTCTTACCAGTTTACTTTGTTTATATCATTATCGGATTCTCAAATCATTTTAAATCTTCAGAAACAATAAAATGATTAAATACAAAGAAGAGTGGGTGGGTGGGGGTTGGTCATCTATAAATTCTAATGATTCATATTGCATGCAAATCAAAGTATTTTAAGGTAGAAAGATAGATCGATGGCATTAAGGGGGAAAAGAGTTGCTAAGATTGAGATCAATGCCATTGGGGATGTCTTTCATGAGCTATGGAAGAGTAACCCACACCAAATCTCCAATATTAGCCCTACCAACATTCAAAATTGTCAAACTCATCATGGTGAGGTTGGAACTGTGGGTTCGATTCTCGCTTGGAACTACTTTCATGGTAAACTGTTAAATCTTTATTTTTTTTTAAACTGATTTATAAAGTTATTCTAATACATTCTGTTAAACTATGTTGGACAACAAAATCACTGTGGAATCTAATCAAGTATTTGATCATATATCGCTGTAGATGGGAAAGATCGTGTATCAAAGACGTTAATCCATGATATCAATGAGGAAGACAAGTTGATCACGTTTCATGTGACAGAAGGCGATGTTCTAGAACTATACAAGGACGTTGTCGTTCATCTTCATGTCGACACAAAGGGGTCACACCACATTGTTACGTGGACCACTGAGTATGAGAAGTTGAGTGCTGACATTCCTGATCCAGATACTCTTATGGAATTTTACACAAACCTCACCAAGGATATAGAGGCTCATCATACTAAATGATCATTGTGTTGGATGCTTACACTTAACCTTGATTTTATGTGTTCTGTTTTTTATATGTAAACATTTGTCGTTTAATTATGATGTAATAAACGAAATAATGATCTTGGTTTTAATAAATGTTATTAGTCGAGTTCGTTTTATTGTCGTTGTAGAATGATGAACTATTAATATGGAATAATAAACAATACAACAAAGTTAACTTTATAGGATGCCTAGAATGTCTAAGCGTCTTAATAGAATACTTTATAGAACTTAACATTAAAAGGTTATTATTTTTCTATATTTCCTAAGTTGTAGACTTGTAGTTGTAACTGTAGATAAATATTATATTTGTGATGCCATATATACTTATACCCGTGGATTTATGACTAGAGATGTAAATTTTTCGGATTCGGGCCGGAGTGGATCGGGCCTTGACCGGATTCGGGACAGAACACTATCCAAAAAACCGGATTCGGGTTGGGCCTCGAGGTAAAACCCTGATCCGTTTAACCTATACTCGAAATCGGATTTAGAAACCGTTTCGGATCGGGCCGAAAACCAGACCCAGTCGGATTTGTTCGATTTTGAAAAAAATATTTTTTTACAATTTTATATTTTAAAGATATTTCATTGGGTCATTCAAATATACTTTAAAAATACGTTTTAGTATAATTGATATTTAGTAACAAACTAACATTTTTGCAAAATTACATTTGATTATTAAAAAAAAACAAAAAATACAAGTTATCACTCAATAATCCTCATCATCGAAATCGTATGGTTGTATGACATTAGGAGTTCCGGTCATTGTAATTATAGAGAAATTTGTGATCGTTATTTTGCTTTGTGAGTTTGGTGTCTAAACCCATACAACATATATGATATGTATAGCGTTTTGGGGTGAAAAAAAAGCCAAAAAACGGCTATATTTGAAAAAAATGGTCATAAACGGCTACCTCCAACGGCTATATTTTTTAAAATCTTGAACAAAATCAAATCGGGCCGGAAACCGGATTCAAACCGGGCCCAAAACCGGATTCGGATCGGATCGGGCTGAAGAAAACATGCCGAAGAGGAGTGCCTGATTGTTGTATGGTGGGGCTAGGGTTCAAGTTCAACTTCACGACTTTGGTTTGACTATTGGTGGTCCAGTATTCTATTTAGGTGAATTTGAAATTTTTAGGTTAATTGATATATAAAATTAATTATAATATATTATATATATATAAATTTAAAATAACTACATTTATTTCGGTTCGGTTCTGTTCGGGTTTTGGAGAAACCGAGAGCTTTCGGTGCGGTTCAGTTTTTTTGGTCGATATGGAAACCAAAACCGAAATCGAACCGTTTGGTTTTTCGGTTTTCGGTTTTTCGGTTTTTTCCGGTTTCGGTTCGGTTTTTGCTCACCCCTATGCGGCAGGGTGTTGGATGTTGAGCGATTCAGAGGGATTTGTAATCATTTAGAGTATGTTAAATTCTTACCAAAGAGTCTCAAACCTCTGAAATAGTAGTTTACTCATTGTTTTATATGCTCAAAGCCTCAAAGCAATTATCTAGAGATAAAATATATAAAATTATGGTATAATTTGCTATTCGGTTTAACCGAAATGGTATATATAAAAAAACTAAAATTGAACCGTTTAACCAGAAAATCAAATAACCTGAAACCATTTTGGTGCGGATGTTATTCGATTTTGTAAAAAATTTGACACTCCTAAATCTGACCCCGATCACCTAAGTTTCTAGATCCGCAAGTATACATATAGTATGTGTATATACAGTAACGCATATGTTGGGTCACCGATGATTTGATGATGAACCTTCTCTATTATTTGATTGTTCTTTTACAGGTTCTTTTGAAGGTTTGAAATATACTTTAAGTATTGGAAAATCTAAGACTATCCAATCAAGGGTTATACATCAAAATGTGAAATTTTTGATGTATCAACTAACTTTAAAATTTAGATCACTTGCCGAAATCACCAGTGTAGATTGGTCACCGACCTGACAGATTGGGTCACCGATCTTGGATGAGGTCACCGACGTGACAGGTAAGGTCACCGATGTATATTGGGTAACCGATGAATTGGGTCACCGATTCATGCATTGGGTCACCGATGATGTATTGGGTCACCGATACATATGAGGTCACCGATGGTATACATGGAGGTCACCGATGATGTATACATGGTCACCGAAAATTGCAGTTGCCTTTACTTGAGGTTGTGATAACAAGTCATCAGTACAAGGATGTACACTTGCCAACACTTAGTGAAAAATGAGGGTCACCAAGCAATGTGTACACTTATCATTTCCAACCTTGTAAGGCACTAACCGAAGTGATACATGGTTCCATATATCACTTAGCAATTTTCAGAGATAAGTTCTTGACTCACAACAAATGCAAGATACGTGGGCAGCAAGAATGTGGACACCAAACCTTAAATAAGGACATTCTCTTTTATTCTTATAAAAGGGATGTTTGTCTTTTAGCTAAAAGGTTTGATGGGACTTCACAGAGCATAAAGAAAAAAAGATAAAGTTATCTGACATTGCGTGCTACAAAGAAATGGTTCATCCATTAACCTAGTATAAAGGGAGTGGTCTCTTCCTTTGTCCATCAGATAAACTTTCAGCTAATGAATCCTTGACATCTGTCCTCATGCACCTCATGCAAGGGCACTATAAAAGGAGATGAAGTCCTTCCCATAAATCTCACGCTTTCAACAAATCCTCTGTGTGATCATTTGTTTGATTCCGGCAATCCTGTGTGTTCTAACAGTTTTATTTTAACTTCCTTAGTGTACAAGTTAATTACTGTTATCATGTGTTTCATGTGTTTAAGTTTGTTAGAATAGTGTGTCTGTTCTTTTACGCAACAAACTTTGGTGTGTAAATTTTTAATATTTATATTAAAAAAAATTAAAAGAGTAAATTTTGTGTGTTTGTATTCAACCCCCCCGCCCCCCTTCTACAAACTCTCTCTTAGATAGCCATCTCTAAACAGGGAGTAACAACATATATGCTAACTAATAAAATGGGAAATATTCGATACGAAAAACATTTATTGTAAATTTTTACAAACTATAATTAGAAATAGATGAGCAAACAAAGAAACTTATATCAAAATATTTAAAAAAATGCACATGCATAGAAGAGTGTTGAATCCAGAAACAATGAGATCAAGTAGCTTGTTCATTAGCTTAAATTGAGATATCCAAACTATCATACCTTTCTTCCGTGATTTTGTCTAAAATCTGGATCATTTCAGTCGCAAGATAATTAATCGAATCTCCAACTTTCCCTTTTCTAAAAAAGATTCTATTAAAGTTAGGAGTCTCATCTCCCTCCATATTTGCATTATTCACCTCACTTAAATTCTTAAAATTGCATAACTCTATTATCTTTTCCATTTCTCATGCGGCTTCCTCCTCCTCTGTGAAAGGACAACCTATAAAGTTGGCTAATTTCTTAACCTCATTATTTGCATTTTCTTGTATTTTTTCATAGTTCAAGAACAAAACTTTATCCGGTCGTTCAAGACTTGCTTTATGGTACCCAATTACATGATCCCAAAAAGGTCCACCTTGTAATATGCCTCTACAAAACAACTCAAATATATCCTCTAACTTATTTTGAGGAAATGACTCCTCTTTCGTATTGTTCAAAAAATGCCATAAGGAAATGAGTACATCTTTCGGGTTTCTACATATATAAACAACTCGACAACCAGAACCAATAATGGATTTAGGCAATGAAGTGTAAGGAATGTAGGTAGCCATGAGGCCATTGGCATAAGAAGGGTTGTTCAAGAAAGACTCGGTCTCAATGAAAGGGACACAATCATGAGGGCTAATTGAGAGCAGTGGGTGGGCTGGGCCGGAACCCGTACCAATGAAATTAGTTCGGTTCATAATGGCAAAGGCAAAGGCCTTCAGCCATGTTGTCCCAGATTTTTGATGACTAGCCAAGAAAACATCGGTGGATTGAGCTTTGAAATCGTCTTGCAAGGCCATAAGTGCTTCAACCGAGAAGGAAGCATGTGAGTAGGTCCAGAAGCCTTGGTTGTACCAGAAACCTTCATACTTGTACACATAACGATTGTTCATCCAGCTTTCTTGCTTGGGAAGAGTTGAGACTCTATCCTTGTATCGTTCGATGATAATAGACATCTTTGTCTTTCTTGCTTTTTCTTCATCTTTTGTAACAGGTGCTACAAGTGAGTAGAAGATAATAGGGGAGAACATTATCGAAGGGTAGGAACCAAAGAAAGCTTCTTTGTATGTAGTTTGTAATTCATTTGTATATGATATACATATACTCCATATATAGAAGGAAATTATCTTAATTAAGACTATTTTATTTATAACAAAAAGTCTAAACTTAGATTCTCGCTAGTTTAGCTATTGGATTTTTTTAAATTAATATTGAAAGTTAGTATGTGTCATTTTCTAATTGATCTTGTTTATTGTCTCCCTAATCAAAATTTCAAAAAAGGATTAGGTGCCAATGATTTGCTTTCAGGTTGAAGCTTTAATGGGATAGTGATTCAAGGTTCGATTTACGTGAGATCAACATGTTTTTGTGAAACTCGTAAGATCATATTTTTACACTTGAAACTTAACAGTAAAACATTATGGAGGTAAAAAATCATAACTTTCACAGCAAAAACATTGTGAAAGTTACCTTCACAGTGTTTTGCCGTGAAATTTCAAGTATAAAAAACTGGTTTACGGGTCTAATGAAAATAGATTGGTCTTTCGTGATCCCAAGTAATGATTCAAAGCAATTAAATAAAATTTTGAGTAAATTACGATTTTCCTCCAACTGGTTTGTTAATAACTTTAGTTTGCGTCCATATGATTTGTAATTTATTACTATCCTCAATTCCTCATCCCTGAATTAAGCCATACGTTTGAGTTTAAGGGACCAAAATAGTAAAAACTTGTAAATCACAATGACCGAAACAACAATGGGTTGTATATATTAAGAATGAAAATAGTAATGAATTACAAACCATAAAAACGATATTTTGTAAAGCAAGGGACGAAAACATAATTTACATTTTACTCTATAAATTTTACATGAAAATTTGAATTTCTATGCGCAATGAGGTCTCCTGTATAAAATGTATGCCTTAATATTTAATAATCAAAAAGATATTTTCCAACTTTTTATGATAAAAATACCTCTCTTAAAATTCTACCGTAAAAAATTGTTTATTGGTTTTTTTCTTTCACCATCTTTTTGAGTATTTTGTGTCTATATGTGATTTTTTATTTGTGAAAAATGAAAAAGATGTGATCTATTATTGAAAGAAAAAGAGAGAGAAACAAATGGGGTATTTTGGAAGAAGCAGAATCGGAGCCTAGTTTTACAATTAATCGACATCGAGGCATATTCTTAATATATAGTCCGATCAAATCTCCCTTATAATTTGATGGTTTTCATCCAATAAATCAATATATTTATATATAGAGTAAATTACAGATTTGATCCATGTGATATACGAAATAAATTACGGATTTGATCCATGTGATATACGAAAAATTATGACTAACGTCCCTAAAATAAAAAAATTATGGATAGGATCTATGTGATTCTTATTTTCTTATGGATAGGGTCCCTTTGTCTAACAAAATATGTTAACTCCGTTTGTGCAAGGAGCATTTTGATATTTTTAAACCATAGTGACCAAATCTATAATTCACTTTATTAAACATATATATATATATATATATATAGAGAGAGAGAGAGAGAGAGAGAGAAAGAGACAGAGAGAGGGGGGAAGATCAAATGCGAACTCAAATTTGATTGTAAACATTATAACAAATGAGAGCGCGACACATGTCATATTCAAACTGAATAATCAAATAAATATTCAGACTGAATAAATAGTATATTTAGTCTGATTTTTTTACATGAATAAGTAGTATATTCAGACTGAATAATTAAATAAATATACATATTGAATATACTATTTATTCAGTCTAAATAAACATTATTCAGACTGAACAAATACTATATTCAATCTCAAATTAAATACGCTTATTTTTAATGGACGAACTATAAAATGTTTTTTTTAAATAAAAAATAAAATTATAAATATGGTAAAAGTAGAATATTAAATAAATGTCTTAAATAACTTATATATATGTTTAATAAAATAAATTATAGATTTGGTCCATATGATTTAAAAAGATCAAAATACGCTTGAGTTAACGAAGTTAACGGGTTCTATTAAAACTTTATTAGACACAAGGACCCTATTCATAAGAAAATGAAAACTACAGCGACCCTATCAACAATTTTTTGAGTTTAGGAACGTTAATCATAATTTTTTGTATACCACAAGGACCAAATCATTAATTCACTCTTATATATATTGTTATTGTTGATAGGCTAATAGATTCGCACGATTTTTATGCTTATATTTTTAAATGAATTATTTTAAGTTTTAAGTCAATTTCATGGATTAATTTAGTTTATATTTGTTGACGATAAATTAGTTTTACTACAAAAGTCTCCTTTAGATGAACAAAAGATAACATATTTTTGTTAAAGGCACGTTTAACAATTTGTGGCACAAATGCCACATTTAGAAATTGAGATTAATTAGACAAAATAGTAATCATACAATCTCGTCGTCTTTTATTGGTTATAAAATCTAGGAAAAACGGATACGAAAAGTTAAGGGTTGTTCGGTTCACTAATTGTATTAATAAAATTGTTTGTCTGATATAAGATAAATTGTTGTTCGGATGTTGTACTGAAACAGTCAGAATGTTATAAATGATCATTTTACCACTTAGTTTATGTTTCTATGAATAAAAAACTTTTACAATTGGTCATCTTTTTGCTCCTCTTTTTCCTCCGTTTACATTTACCCCATGAATAAAATCACTAACAACAACAATGCCAAACCCATTAGTTTGGAGAAATCGATCTTTTTGTTTCTCTTTTCCCCTTTGATTTTAGAATTTAGAAAAGTAGAAACATGAAACTTATGAATGAAATTACTAACCAAAACACAAAAACATCAAGTATCACATAGATCTAGCTAAAGAACAGATCGAGAAAGAGCAACATCAAACCCATTACTAGCAAGAAAGAGCAAATCGATTTTACGGAGGAGCATCGACTCCAAATATGAAGAGCAGAAAGAGGAGATCGATTCCAAAGATGAAGAGAAGAAAGAGTAATTCGAGTCCAAAAATGAAGAGCTAATCAATTTGAGGAAAAGGGAATCAATCGATTTCAGGAAAAAAGCAAATCGATTTTACCGTTTCATCTTCATGTATATACTTGAAGTTTTTGAATGGAAACAGATCTACAACTGATAGAGGACAACAGGAGAGAAACGTCAATATTGCATAGAACCATGAATTCACTAGTTCATAGGCTTTCCTAAACTCTTTTGAAACATTTACAAAACATGCAAGTATTTTACCACAAGAAACAGTATGACAAAGATGAGATATGAGAATTTGGATGTGTACAAGATATATAGAACTGTGGATTAGATTTTAGAATATAAAACTTTTTTATTTCCATTTCAAATCATAGATTTGATTTTGAAATTAATTTGAGGTTGTCTTTAAATGTGAAAATATTAGGATATTACTAAAATTCTACAAATCATATCAATAATTTACCAAAAGTTTCTTGATAAAATTACACATTTATTGATTCTTATCATTTCAATTAGGGTGCGTTTGGTACGCAGTAAGAATAGAATAGAACAGAACGGAACAGAACAGAACAGGACAAAACAGCTGTTACACGTTTGGTAAAACATGATATGACGGGACAGGACAGAACAGAACAAAATGACCAATTTACCCCCAGTGAGTTGTTTAGTGTTTTTTTACCAAATAACCCACACATACACACACATATATATAGAGAGAGAGAAAGAGAGGAGAGAGAAGAGAATAGAGAGAGAGAGGGATGAGAGAGAGAGAGAGGAGAGAGAAAGAGAGAGAAAGAGAGGAGAGAGAAGGGAAGAGAGAGAGAGAGAGAGAGGGACGAGAGAGAGAGAGAGGAGAGAGAGAGAGAGAAGGACGAGAGAGAGAGAGAGAGAGAGGAGAGAGAGAGAGAGAGAGAGAGAGAGAGAGAGAGAGAGAGAGAGAGAGAGAGAGAGAGAGAGAGAGAGAGAGAGAGAGAGAGAGAGAGAGAGAGAGAGAGAGAGAGAGAGAGAGAGAGAGAGAGAGAGAGAGAGAGAGAGAGAGAGAGAGAGAGAGAGAGAGGATAGAGAGAGAGAGAGAGAGGAGAGAGAGAGAGGAGAGAGAGAGTAGAAAGAGATGAGAGAGAAAGAGAGAGAGAGAGGAGAGAGAGAGATGAGAGAGAGAGAGGGAGGAGAGAGAGACGGGGGAGGAGAGAGAGAGGGAGAGAGGAGAGAGAAGGGAGAGAGAGAGAGAGAGGAGAGAGAGCGAGAAGGGGGGAGAGAGAGAGAGAGAGAGAGAGAGAGAGGGGAGAGAGAGAGAGAGAGAGAGAGAGGAGAGAGAGTAGAAAGAGATGAGAGAGAGAGAGAGGAGAGAGAGAGTAGAAAGAGATGAGAGAGAGAGGAGAGAGAGAGTAGAAAGAGATGAGAGAGAGAGAGAGGAGAGAGAGGGAGGAGAGAGAGAAAGAGAGGAGAGAGAGAGAGAGAGGGAGGAGAGAGAGAAAGAGAGGAGAGAGAGAGAGAGTGTGTGTGTGTGTGTGTGTGTGTTAGGTTAGAGGGTAAAATGGTCATTTAATCCTTGTTCCACTTAGTTCTAGGGGGGTAAGATAGAACAACCTTGTTTCACATGTGTTCCACTTAGTTCAACATTTTATCCACCAAACATGGGACAAGCTTGTTATGTTTTGTTCTGTTCTATCATGTTCACCGTACCAAACGCACCCTTAAAGGCAAGATGATGATTTGAATTTATTATTCTCACTACAACATATGTTTTATGGAACGCTTTTAAAAAAATATCATACAGAAAGACATATAAAAACATATATTTGTTGATTTTTATTAGATTTGTTAAGTTTTATCTTAATAAATTATTGTATACATCTTTATTTAAAAAACATAATAATAGCAGCTGGTGGTTATGGTTCCCTTTCAAAAGGCTCACTATGATATGCAAAGATCTTGTGATGGAGGAATATTGAAAGATATATAGCACATCAAATTCACATGTTGTATTGTCTTTTTATATATCGTATTATTATTATTAATTATATTTTTAATCAAGAAATTAAAACAATATTGACATTTGTGGAGTACGTAGGGTGTCTTTTTAGTAATTGGATTAACTGATTAACTAATTCCAATTTGCAATTTTCTATATTGGTTACATGAAAAATGTGAAACGTAAATCGGTATAGAGAGAGGTTTAAAGGAAAACATTAAAAAAAACGGAACAACATAATGAGATCTCTCCATCTGGACGATATACATTAATGCATACAAACAATTAAAGTTGTTTTATCTATGCAACAATGCTTCCATAACTACATATGCATTAATAGATATGCATAAATGAATGTTACAAATTATTGTTATTGTTTTTTCTATGCAACAATGCTTCCATAACTACATATGCATAAATGCATGTTACAAATTACCGGTATGCATTAATGCATATCATCCAGATGGAGAACTCCCAAAGTGTTCTTTAGTTTCTCTTTTTTGACGTTTTTCTTTGAACTTGGCCCAATTATTATAATTTATATAAAAATTATGCTTTTGTTTCGATTTTCTGCAAGTACAATGGATTTGTTTCTCAACATTCTAAATATAAGATAAGTCGGACATTTAGATGTACATTACAAATATGATTATTAAGACCTAATTTAATTATTACAATTTGAAGTTGTAATAATTAATTTTGTAGTGTTCATTAAATGTGATTTTGACTTCGATACTTTATACATTAAAGGACACAGGTAAGGAGTTGTTGAAAGGATAACAATTATTGAGAATAATTATGAAATCACTGTGCTACAAATTTATTTTGATTATATCATTATCTGATTCTCAAATCATTTTAAATCCTCATAAATAATAAAACAATTAAATAAAGAGAAACATTGTTTATTGGAGGTGGGTGGGTGGGGGTTGGTGATCTATAAATTCTAATGATTTATATTGCAAGTAAATCAAAGTATTCTGAGGTAGAAAGATAGATGGCATTAAGGGGGAAAAGAGTTGCTAAGGTTGAGATCGATGCCATTGGGGATGTCTTTCATGAGCTATGGAAGGGTAACCCACACCAAATCCCCAATATTAGCCCTACCAACATCCAAAACTGTCAAACTCATCATGGTGAGGTTGGAACTGTGGGTTCGATTCTCGCTTGGAACTACTTTCATGGTAAACTGATAATTTTTTATGTTTTTTTTCAAATTGTTTTATAAAGTTATTCTAATACATTCTGTTAAACTATGTTGGACAACAAGATCACATGGAATCTAATTAAGCATTTGATCATATATCGTTGTAGATGGGAAAGATCGTGTATCGAAGACGTTAATTCATGATATCAATGAAGAAGACAAGTTGATCACGTTTCATGTGACAGAAGGCGATGTTCTAGAACTGTACAAGGACTTTGTCATTCATCTTCATGTCGACACAAAGGGGTCACACCACATCGTTACGTGGACCGTTGAGTATGAGAAGTTGAGTGCTGATATTCCTGATCCAGATACTCTTATGGAATTTTACACGAACCTCACCAGGGATATAGAGGCTCATCATACTAAATGATTATTGTGTTGGATGCTTACACTTGGCCTTGATTTTATGTATTCTGTTTTTCATATGCAAACATTTGTCGTTTAATTATGATGTAATAAACAAAATAATGATCTTGGTTTCAATACGGGGTTGTTTGGGGGCTGCTGAATGGTTTGATGCAAAATGATTAAGTGGTCAGAATAATTAAGAGACTCTATATGATATAGTGCAGAATGAAATATGACGAGTTTGAAGATGTACCAACAGCAAAAGAAAACTCTTTGAAAACTTTTATCAACACTTGTTGGTCAAGAAAAAAAAAACATGAACCGTGTGGAATAATAACGAACGAAGATAAAGATCAAGGTGGGCTAATAAAAAAACAAGAAGGATAGAATAGAGATGTTAGAAAAGAAATCTGCAGACTTCAAGAAAACTCAAAAGAAATCATACCCAATTCAATTTAATGGCCTTCAATTCCACTCCATTCGTTGCTCTCCATCACAATAATCTGTGTTTTCAAAACACTCTAATACTTAAGTTAAATCTTCGGTCTTTTTCCCACCACCATCATCGATTCTTAACCATCACCAAGTATGTAAATTCTTCAAAAGCCAAAAATATCAATTAAACCGTTTTTAATTTTGTTCGGGAAAACGATTTGATGCTAAAGGATGTTGTCACTATCATGCATTTATTAAATTAAAAGAATTGCAATTTGAAGGAATCAAAGTAGAAGTGAATCAGATTTGCTCACACTGTCACACGTTTGGTTGGTATGGTAGAAAATGAAATGGAATTTTTCAAAAATGACTTGGCATTTGTTTGTTTGGTTCTTGTATGACATTTTCATACTTTTGTCCTTAACTTATAAATAATGTATAATGATAAAGGTGCTAATGATATTAATTTGCAGTGGTGGTCGTGGTTGTGGTCGTGGTGATAATATATAATGATAAAGGTGATAATGATATTAATTGGTAGTGGTGGTGGTGTCGGATGTGACGCCGGCAGTGATGGTGGTAGCAGAGGTTAGGGGCGAGCAAAACCCAAATTGAAACCGGAAAAAACCTCGAAAAAACCGAAAATCCAAATGGTTTGGTTTCGGTTTTGATTACCATATCGACCGAAAATGCTCGGTTTCTCCAAAAACCGAACCGAACCAAAATAATATAATTATTTTAGAGTAAACTACGATTTTCGTCCCTGTGGTTAATTTAATGGTTATAACGATTTTCGTCCCTGTGGTTTAAAAACTTCTTTTTTTCGTCCCCGTGGTTTGTATTTCATTTTGTTTTTCCGTCCTTCATCCTAATAAAGTTAAAAGAATCCATTAAATAAGCTACATCTTGATGTTTTCTGTAATAACTAAAGATAAATGACCAAATACATAAAAATTAACATAGCTAGGGACCAAATTCTTAATATTATATTATATATAATTAATACACGTTTTAAATTATTATTTTTTATTTTTTTTTAAAATCTTCATCTTCTACCACTTAAAAACCCTAACAAAAAAATCAAGAACAACAATCACAACTTCAAATAAAAATCAACCTAAAATCAAGAACAATCCAATTCATCCAAAATCCTAACTCAAAACCAAGAACAATCAACTACCCTAACTCTAAATCAAAAACCTTCTCTTTTATTGACATCTAAGTATAAGTTTTCAACAAAAATGAAGACTACTAAGAACTACATTACGAGCTAGGGCATGAGCAGAATGGACCGAAATCCCAAACCGAACCGATATCGGTACCAAATGTCACTACCGGTTCAGGATTCGGTATTGAGATTTATCACTTTCGGGACTCGGTACTTTCGTTTTCGGAAAGAGCCGCTTTTTAAATTTAAATTGGTAATAAAACTCTTTCCTTTTCCCGACCATCATATCTTCTATTTTATTAGAAAATTCACCAATAATATTATAATTTTCGGTTACCGATTTATTTCCTTACAATTCTTCGTATTTCGGTTCTGGCATTTTATTTTGTTAAACTTTTTAGTTTGTAAGTTGGTTGTTGAACTTTTTTATTTAAACTTTTGAGTTTTGATTAAGTTGGTTAAGTGATTTTGGTTTTTGTTATTGCGTTTAATGATCAATGGTTAGTCATCCAAAAAAAGGGTACCAAACGATTCTAGTTCCGAAAATCCCGGTACTGAATTTCACTTATCCGTTTGGTATTCGGTATTGGATTTTGACACTTTTGGTTTCGGTAATACCCGGTTTCGGTACCGATCTGGTCCCGAGCTCATCCCTCTTACGAGCTCTAATTTCTAATCAATATTTCAAAATTGAGGCAGAGCCAAAGGCTTCGATCTTCAAGAGGCAGTCGGATGAAGCTGTAACAACTGTTTGACTGACGAAACCAAAACAAATCTGCAAATCGCTGGATGAAGCCACGAAACACGATGGAGGTGGTCGGAGTTAGAGGAGGACAGAGGTTGGGTTTGTCGGCGATAGAGGCAACCAGAGTTGGAGTTGTGGGTGCCGGCGAGAGGTGTCATGGATGAAGCCACGAAACAAGCTGGAGGCGACCGGAGTTAGAGGAGGTCGAAGGTTGGGTTTGCCGGCAATGGAGGCGGCAGAAGTTGGAATTGTGGGTGTCGGCGAGAGGTGGCTGGAGAAGCTGTCTGATTCAATGGTGGGGCCCATTGAATCAGATATGATTTAATATTATGTGGGACTCACATCATATGTGGTCCACAAGGTGTTCCTTTGTTCCTTTAAATAGAGGGTGTTCTTGTATGATCTCTCCCCTCTATATATATGTATATATATATATGTGTATATACAGAAAAATGAAAAATACAAGAAAATTCTTGAAACCAGGTTGACCCGATGGTTGAACCGGTTGACCCGTGACCCAATCACCACACCGGTTCAACTCAAAAACCAGGTTTTAAAACATTGTTTATGGGACGCTTTAAAAGAATATCATATAGAAAGACAGATAAAAACATATTTGTTGAGTTTTGTTAGATTTGTTAAATTATCTTACATTGAGTTCTTGAATTTGGAGAGGAAAAAAAGGGAAGGAAATGATTTCTTTATTTGTGTTCTCGAAAGTGAAGGAAAAGAAATGAAAGAATTTTTCATGTTATTAAATATGAGAGAAAAGAAAGGAAAGGAAATACGTAATTTTTACTAATATGTCCTTAAAACTATATCAATTATAATGAAACGTCGGGTAGTTTTGTAATTTTAATTTATTTTCTTCTCTTTCCTCCCATATTTGGAAAAAACTAACCATTATTTTCCTTCAATTTCTATTTTTTCCTAAAAAAGTTTCGAAAACACGGGTTTTTTTTCACTTTCCACACTTTTTTCTTATTTTCTTTTCCTTTTATTTCCTTCATAAAATGAGTTTCGATAATAAAGCCTTAATAAATCATTATATACATCTTTATTTGAAAAAAAAAGTAGCTTTAAATATGAAAATCTTAAAAAAAAACATAATAATAGCACCTAGTGGTTTTGGTTCCCTTTCAAGAGGCTCAATATGATATGTTAAAATCTTGTGATAAAGAGAAGATAAAGAGATGTTGAAAGATTCATATATAGCCATATATTTTGTATTGCAAGTAAATTGGTGATGATTTATATTGCAAGTAAATCAAAGTATTTTGAGGTAGAAAGATAGATGGCATTAAGGGGGAAAAGAGTTGCTAAGGTTGAGATCAATGCCATTGGGGATGTCTTTCATGAGCTATGGAAGGGTAACCCACACCAAATCCCCAATATTAGCCCTACCAACATCCAAAACTGTCAAACTCATCATGGTGAGGTTGGAACTGTAGGTTCGATTCTTGCTTGGAACTACTTTCATGATAAACTGATAAATTTTTATGTTTTTTTTTCAAATTGTTTTATAAAGTTATTCTAATACATTCTGTTAACCCATGTTGGACAACAAGATCACATGAAATCTAATTAAACATTTGATCATATATCGTTGTAGATGGGAAAGATCGTGTATCGAAGACGTTAATTCATGATATCAACGAAGAAGACAAGTTGATCACGTTTCATGTGACAGAAGGCGATGTTCTAGAACTGTACAAGGACTTTGTCATTCATCTTCATGTCGACACAAAGGGGTCACACCACATCGTTACGTGGACCGTTGAGTATGAGAAGTTGAGTGGCGACATTCCTGATCCAGATACTCTTATGGAATTTTACACGAACATCACCAAGGATATAGAGACTCATCATACTATATGGTCATTGTGTTGGATGCTTACACTTGGCCTTGATTTTATGTGTTATGTTTTTTATTTGTAAACATTTGTTGTTTAATTATGATGTAATAAACGAAATAATGATCTTGGCAGTTGTTGAATGGTTTGATGTAAAATGATTAAGTGATCAAAATGATTAAGAGCCTCTATATGATATAGTGCATAATGAAATATAACGAGTTTGAAGATGTACCAGCAACAAAAAAAACTCTTTAGAAACTTTTATCAAACACTTGGTGTCAAGAAAAAGAACATGACAGTATGGAGTAATAACGAACGAAGATAAAATCCTTAGATCAAAGTGGAGTAATCAAAAAAACAAGGAGAGAATAGAGATGTTAGAAAAGAAATCTGCAGACTTCAAGAAAACCCAAAAGAAATCATACCCAATTCAATTTAATGGCCTTTCACTCCACTCCATTCGCTGTTTTTGGCATCTCCACGGGCATATCAACAGCCCGGGCTTTGGCCGCCGCACCAATCCGCACCGGTCCACGCCCCGAGTTGATCGCAGACCGGCTCTCGCCGTTCCACATCCGACCGGGACGCATCGCCGGCCCCCATCCGCTTCCCTCCCGACAATTTCAAGCACTCTTTGACTCTAAATCCCTTAACGAGGATCCATTGGAGGGCAAGTCTGGTGCCAGCAGCCGCGGTAATTCCAGCTCCAATAGCGTATATTTAAATTGTTGCAGTTAAAAAGCTCGTAGTTGGACTTTGGGTTGGGACGTGGCGGCTGACGGCAACGTTAGGGAGTCCGGAGACGTCGGCGGGGGCCTCGGGAAGAGTTATCTTTTCTGTTTAACAGTCTGCCCACCCTAGAATCGACTCAGTCGGAGGTAGGGTCCAGCGGCTGGAAGAGCACCGCACGTCGCGCGACTTGTTTTTTAGCATCGTGGCCTAGTTTCCTCGCACGTCGTGGCCACCGTTGCCCGTGCATCGGCCACACTGTGTGCCTATTTCAAAAATTCCACTCCCTCAGAAAATCAATGTTTGTTCCACTCTAATACTTGACTTAAATCTTCGTTCTTTTTCCCACCACCATCATCGATTCTCAACCATCACTAGGTATGTAAATTCTTCAAAAGCCAAAAATATCAATTAAACCGTTTCCAATTTTGTTCCGGAAAAAGATTTGATGCTAAAGGATGTTGTCAACATCCCGCATTCATTAAATTAACCAACACGGATGAATGTGTTCAATCTTCCGCTTTGAGAGATTGTATCGAGGTTACGAGAGAAACAAGGACAATTGGGGGGAAGTAATGCCTCTGAGGGATACGGCAGGGGTGTTAGACGTTGAGCGATTAAGAGGGATTTGTAATCATTCAGAGTATGTTAAATTTTTACCAAACAGTCCCAAACCTCTGACCCAAACCTCTGACTGATTCGGATGTCGGTTATGGATGGCACCATCCAGATCCAAACAAGGAACCCCTAAATCGTCATTTAGTCATGTTTGATTTATTGTCGTTGTAGAACAATGAATTGTTAATATGAAATAACAAACAATACACCAATATTGACTTTATAGGATGCCTAGAATGTCTAAGCGTCCTAGCAAAGTACTTTATAGAACTTAACATTAAAAGGTTATTATTTTTCTATATTTCCTATGTTTTAGGAAAAAGAAACAGGGATTACTGAATGTAATGCTTTTTAGAGATTTTGAATTTTGATTCTTCATTTTGAACAAATTATGGGGATGCTCTTAGTAACTCATCCACACGTCCACAACCCATCGACACTCCTTAATGGTTGCTTGTATTACACTATTATTACACTATTAGTGTATCTGTGTATGTTTGTATTATATAAATATTATTTGAATGCTTGTATAGGTAGGAATAAGTGATACAACACATATCAACATGTGATGTGAATGCTCATAGTTTTAGTACATCTAGATCTAGTCGGTAAATACGTCAATTTATATAAAGTCCTAACTTCAACTTTCCCGATGTTGGTACAATACCATATCAACATGTACCAACAAAAAAAAGTTGGTACCAAGTAGTTGGTATATGGTATAAAACTTGACGTACCAATTATAATTGGTTGGTACATGGTATATGGAAAAAAAACATGGTAACTTACCATGTCCACCCCTAGGTTGGTGAATAGAAGTTGGTTAAATTAGATTCAAATGTTATTTTTGTACGGAATTCAAATTCCTTCACTTATAAAAATGAACGATCAAATCCCTCAACCGTAAAAATTTTTTGACAGAATCCAATCCACTCAATCCGCAAACCGAACACCCCTTTTATATTATGATTATTGTAAGTTTTGGATTCTTAAGTAAGTACAAACCATTATCACTTCACATCTTTCACTTGTGTTTTGTTTTAAATTTTGATTTAACATTCTTCTTAAAACTATGTTCAAATCAGCCTAAACTATACATTAAAAACCATTTCAATGGGTATTTTCTAGACCAAAATGGTTGGATTGAATTGTTCCAATACCCTCAACTTGTCCAACCCAACCCATGTACACCCGGTTCACTTTTAGGCCTTGTTTGTTTTTTTTCATTTTAAGTTCTTAATCACCACTTATGTCTGATTCGTTTATACGTTTCATAACTATTTCATAACTGAAATCAGGCTTCAGGCTTCAGACTTCAGCACCTTTTAAAAAACAAACGCCCCCTTAGTCTGTAAAGATGCCACAAAGGCAAAATTCATAGGAACATTATTGATTAGGGGTTTTGGATGATAAAAATCATAGGAACATTATCGGAAGTTATGGATAATCATTCATTTGATCATTTCAACTTAAATTTGAGATGGAATGAAAATTTCACATCATTCTAACAAGAAAACTTTCGGGTTTAGAAATGAGTTTCCGTTCCATGGAGTTGCCATATTTAAAAGAAACTTGATCCATAACTATTTCCAAACAACCTGGCAATACCTATTTCATGCCATTCTTCTAATCTAATGGGACAAAATTCACAGCCACTACCATGATCATAATTCATAGCTAACTTTATTCTTAAACAAAAAGAACAGTGAAGGGAATAAATAGGTTACCTGTCTATTCTGCATAGCCTTAGCTATTTGAATCTTTCTCCTTCCTGCTGCTTCTCCTCATCATCTTATGCCTCCCATGGCCATTGTACTTTGTTTCATCCTCCTCACTTGTCTGCTGGCCTTGATCCTTCTGTTGACCCTTCTTCACATGTGAATGCTTAACTTTCTGGATAAAATCTGTGGATTTATCCTCATCTCGCTTAACTTTGCACTTCTCAGCTGACTGTGGACCTTTCTTAGAAATAGCACGACCTTTGTACTTAGGACGCCTACCACGACCTTTGTACTTTGGTTTGGCTTCCAACTCATCTGGTTGCTGATCTTGCTGAGAACTACCTGGCTCCTGCACTTCGGTTGCTGGTTCATCAATATCAGGAAATTGGGAGCTCAATTTTGCGCATTTTGGGTTTAGAAGCTCTTTCAATGGCTTCTCCAAACTTGGACTTCTTGATTTTTGTTGTGTTTCCAGGTGATCTGTGTTCTTCTGGGAACTCCGTAGTTTTGCTCGTTGTCCATTCATTTGAGTAGATACTGCACTTGATACCTGTTTTGTCTCTATAACCTGTTGCTTTTCTTCAGGCGAATGCTCATCATTTGGCACATATTCTGACCTTACTGATGCATCTTTCTTTGATATTGTCTTTATTTGTGATCTTGTTAAGAATCGTCTGCCCGTATGCTTATTCTTGAGTAATATGGGATTGGAATCAGGAGACTTTTCCAGTTGCAGAAGCTCGGGATTCTGTTCCATTTGAATTTGTTCATTGCTAATGTAACCAGAATTATCAGGGTGTGATTCTTGAGTAGTTTCACCATCCTTCTCTACACTTTCTTCAACTACATTTTCATATTTAATAGGGATATCAGTCATGTTAACTTCAATCATCTGGTTCTGCTTATCGGAGTCGCCTTCTGTAACATTATTATGTTGTTTCAAAGTTGCTTCACTATCCTCATTTATCTCATGTTTCTTGCCACGCTTATTGTTTCTCATTTGTGACTTCAAACTCTTCTTCCTCTTCAATTTCCCCTTCTTTGTTGTTCCATTTATATCTATTTGATCCTTATCATTAGCTAATTCTACAGATTGAGTTTCATCGCCAGTGTCATCAATATGTGTACTCATAGATACTTTTTCACCCAAGTTATCTTTTCCGATTTCTGATTGATTTTGTTCTGCGGGATTTGCAGGAACTCCACCCTCTTCCATCTCTTGAACAGATATATTTATTAAACTAGTTCCTTGCTCAAATGTTCCATTTTCAATCTCTAGATATTGTGGTTCACACAATCCATTATGGATAATGTTTTCTTGTTCATCAGCCACCTCATCCAACGGTTGTAGAACTAGATCTTGTTCTTGAAAGACTTTTTCTTGAACAACTTCAACTATCTGCTTGTTGGTTTCCTGTAAATCCAACTGGCGTTCTTTCTTTTTTTTATATTTCTTTTGTTTCCTATTGCTTGTCTTGCAAGACTCTGAATCCGGCCTACTCTTCTGTTTCTTGCGGTGCTTACTGTTTTTCTTCCCTAATTCTGAATTTTGCTTCCTTTTCAACTGCTTCTCGGATCTTGAGCTGGAGATTGGGTCAGAATCTGCACCGCCAATCAAATAAGATTGCTTGTGAGTCATACGAATCTCTTTACGATCACAAAGCTTCTCAAGGTGATGTTTCAGCAATGTTGAGTGGGCCCAAGGCAAATCCACATACTCCCGTTTTATGTGTTCTGATATTGACTCCTCGCTAGAACCCCCTTTCTCCTTTAACTCCCAAATTGCTTTATGAATCATCTGTATCCATAAAAGATCATGATATAAAATTTGATCAACAACATGATAATTTTGACAAGCAAACACAAACATATGTGAAATAATATCTTAAATCATATCTTTCACATGTAATTCTTTTTTCATATGAACACAAACATATGTGAAATAATATGTTAAATCATAGCTTTTGATGAAAAAAATCATGAGAAATTTTATTTTTGTATTGGTTTGCACGAGTTTATAACCTTGACTGGTTTGTAAAATAAGAAGCCTCTATATATTAATATCAATTAAAGAGTCTATGATTAAAGATTCAAATAAAACTCAAAAGGGTTTTACATTTTTGTTTTAACGTGAGTGAATGAGGTGTGTGTGTGTGATTTGTGAATTCATGACTCTGTGAGTGAAGTAATTAGGTAAAAGTGTAAAACCTAAAGTTATAAGTGTAAGATACAAAAGGTAACAAAAAATAAAAAACAGTCACGCCTTGTAAAAAAACGCACATCGCGGTGCACCTCAAGCCGGCGGAAATGAGTAGGAATGGGGGTCCCATCCCATGTATAATAAGCAGACAAAAGGCTGATCAATAGCAATTATGTTTATCTCCAGAAATAACTAATATCCATATAGTCAATTTTGGATATGGAAAAAAATGGGACTTTTCACAGCAGAAGTTATGATGTATACCAAATTTCTACCACACCAACCTACTTTCAAATTTAAAAACTAATATGGAATTATGGAGAAACAGGATTTAAGTAAAACAGATCCCTTTTCGTAGTATAATTAAGTTAAAAGAAGCTCAAACTTGTGTCCTTTTCTGGAACTGAGAAATTACCAGCCTCTATGCAATGCAATTACGAATTACAGTTAAAAACTAAGAATACAAAACCTTCATCATTGAAACATATATTGTGTTTCGAATTCAATGCAGACGTGAGACGACCATTTCCGACGATCAAACACCAAAAAAAAACCCTAAATGCGGAAATAAGCATGAAACATTTGAAAATCAAATTAACAAAACAAAAAAACCACAAATGCACTTACAGCTGCATAAGGTGGATGACTAGGGATCTGAAGATCAGGGAAGAATTGAGAGAAGCGTTGTTCGATCAACCTGGTAGCGTCATTTGGGAATAAACTAGGGTTTGAATGTGCAAATTTAATGAGGGATTCTTTGAACTTGTCCATGGCTGGTTGGTGATTCTGAGTAGTTGTGTTGTTAGGGTTATGGAATGGAGGGGGGTTGTGATAGTATTTGGTTTCCATGGATTACGGGAAGAATATCATCATATTCATTTCAAGATTCGGAGAGAGAAGAATTTTGGCTCAATTTTTTGAAACCGCTTAAATTGGAAATATCACCGCGCCTTTCCTGCCTACAACATTTAAATATTTTTCAAAAGAACAAAAAAAAATAAGCCACCGCAAACACTAATTTAGTTTATAAGTTAACTTATTGATACGATACTTAAAGTAGCTTTTTGAAAGCTTATTATTAATTTTTTTAATTATAACCCTCATAAAATTAATTACTATTTTTATTTTTCAATATATCTTTTTTTGTCATTTTACATTCTTATACAGTAGTTTTGTAAAACATGATTTTTTTCATCAGCTAGTTTGTCAAACATAGCCTTAAATTATATAAGAATCTATGTTGTTTCATTTCTCTGTTGACCGACTGTTTGTTTGGTTTCTATTAAGTTTTCTATTTGTGTAGATAAAGTTGTTTGTATAGGTGAGTTAGGACGTGCACAGTGCATACTGACAAATATTGTCATTAACACTTTAGATCGTCATAAGACGGAGGTCAAGGGGCCAACATCCTTAGCGGAGTTCCAAGGGGTAGAGTCTTGTCGGTGGTGGTTTTTTGGATTTTATGAAGAGTTGTACTTGGTGAAAATTTTACCAAGTGTATGTCTGAGGTAGTGTAATCAGAGATCTAGTATTTTTTATTAGAGTCTTGATGTATTGCTGAAAATTTCCATGTGTAAGTCTGAGTAATAATAATCAGAGATCTGAACAATGGAACCAGAGACAAGACATGGTTCACTGAATCAGATTTCTGATCTAAACAACTTTAATTAAGATGGATTTTGGAGTTAGATTTCTAAACTATAGAATCAAATTTAGAGTTTGTGCACCCACACTTAGACTTTGGAATCAGAGTTCAATACTTGGAGTCAGAGTTTGATACGTTGAACTAGATTTTAGCTTAGTACAATCAAACTTTAGTCATTGGAACTATGATTCGGTTGTAACTGCTATTCAGCCTTATCCATTAGTAATTATAACCGTTTAATCGTCCATAACCGTCGATCTCTCATATAAATATGTAAACAAGAATTTCGGTATATATAATATGTCGATCTGATATCCTTTAAGAGATAGTTTTTCTCTTGGATTATCCCAATACTTAATTCGTGATAACCATGACTTTTAGGGACGAATTATTGTATTTGAAAAGTGTGTTCTACACAACCCAGCGAGATTATCCAGTCACGTATCATCTTGGAATCCCTACATCTAGCAAGTTTTTGTTTGGGAGAAATTTTTATAGATGAAAGGAGCGTGTTTTCTGATTGGAAATAACAAGTTTGAAAATAACTTCACTTTCTGTGTAAGTTTTCCCTAAAAAACTTATTGAATAAGCCACTTTTTTATTTCTTTAAGTCATTACCAAACAGTCATATATAACCGACGGAATAAGTTTTGAGTTCCATTAAATCATTAATCTCGTTGACTTGTTAACAAATAGATCCTAAGTATAAATATAATTTCGAAATTATATTAACATTTATATCCTTTCAAAATCTCTCAGTTGAGTTTGAACTCAAGTCACTTGAACTCTTACTCATTTACTGATTTACAAGTCTAGCATAAAGAAAATAGTTAAGTACCAACATGGTGAATAGAAATTAATAACAATTAATAAAATGTTAACCCACTTAGAAACAACCTATACCAAAACTAGATTGTTGAACATATATTTAGTTTGGTTTCGCATTCAATTAACCAAACCGAAAACTAGAATTTAACATTGATTGGACAAGTATTTTATTCATCCTGAATTATAAATGCCCTTAATGATAGAAATATTTTTTCCCACTGCCAATAAATTATCCCAATTGTAAAGGGATAAATAACTGCCAATAAATTAAAGAAAATCATAAATAATATTTTTATTTTGATAATCAGTTAAAGAAGGGCTGATGGTGGCCCATTTGAATTCTTAGTTGTCAGAACTATAGATGGCCAAAACCGGGCAGGACTAAACCAGCCTTAGGTCAAGATTTTATTTTGATAACCAATCCCGACCAAAATTGACCGGTCCATTCTCAATGTACAAAGCCTGGTCCATAAAGTCGGGCCTAGTTCAGGCCCAATTTCTTCTTCTTCTTCTTTTCAAAAATAAATAATGAACAATAAATTTTTGTTTGAATTTTTTTGAACAATATGTTATTCAAATACATTTTAGGGTATGTTTGGTTTGCGAGATTATTTTTGAGGAATTTGGATTTAATGGAAGGATTTGGATTTTGAATTGAAATGGATTTAAAAATCATAGGTGTATTTGGTTTGTACATTTTTATTAATCAATTATTACAAAACAAATGTTTTTAACATTTTTAAAACATTATTTCATACAAATCCTACGAAATCCCGTGAAATCCGGAGCATCCGGAGCATAGGATTTCAAAATCCAATGTTCATGGGATTTTAAATGAATCCATGGATTTTAAATCCTTACCATCAGGCAAACCAAACACCGAAATGGATTGGATTTGAAATCCAAATCCCTCCAAATCCCGCGAACCAAACGCGCCCTAAGGGCCCGTTTACCAAACGCTTATCCGGGTAAGTGCTTACCAAGCCATATTACCTTACCGAAAGAATATAACAAGTACCAAAAATCTTACCCGGTAAGAGCGAAGACAAGGAAAACAATGACCAAAAGTCTTACTTGGGTAAGTGATTGCGACAAATCTTACCACGGTAAGCGCTTACCGGGTAAATTGTTGCATACAATGTCATTTTTGTGGACTAAAATCTTACCTGATATGTAAGTGATAGTGTTGAATTTTGCTGATAAGCACTTACACGGGTAAGATTTGATAAAGAACCCCTTAGATTCTTTAATTAGATAATTCAATAGACTTTCGCAATTGATTTACAATGTCAAATAACTATTATATGTAATTCATAATCAGTAACTAATAATAGTCTTCACTTTTCAAAATATCAAAATGTTCAAATTTGTTTAGTACTTTCGGATCTTAAAACTTCAACTACCTTTTTATAAATATTTTTACACAAAAATGTTATACATGTTTTTATAATTATATTTTTAAAATTTAGTATTGAAATACATGTTAAACAATACATTTAATTATACTAGAAACGTACTCGCGTAATGCAGCAAGATACATCTCGATTTTAATGTTTATTTATTTTTTGTCTCTACCGACATTATAATGGTTTTTTATGTGATTTTGAGAAAGCGATTTACTTTTTCATTTTGGTTTAATAATTTTAATTTTTATAAAGATAATAATTATGAATTATGTTAGCATTCAATGATTATCCTAATTATATTTTTAGATTTTTTATATTTAAAATGAGATGTTTATCCTGTATTTTGATTATGTTTATCCGCAATTAGTTACACGAATTTAGAAATGTAGCTTTAATAAGTTGTATTTACGCACAATTTACTTGTAATATTGAATTTTAAGTAATATGCATCAATAAACAATACTACATGCATAAAAAAGGGTTTTTAAGAGTTTTTGCTAAATGTTTTATAATATAGTATAGATAAAATCTTGAAACACTTAAAAGGAAAACTTCAAAAAGAACTTGAAAATCTTGTAACAATATTAGAAAACTTGTTATACGATTTAGAGTAAACTACAAATTTGGTCGCTATGGTTTTGTCAAAAATAACATTTTTTGTCTTGTAGTTTCAAAATTACAAGATGATTATCGCGATTTTAACGTCTGGATTTGGTCTCTGTTTCTAATGGCCATTAAAAAAATACTGTTAAAGTAGTATTTTCGTCTTTTTATCGATTTTTATCTTTTAAGTTTTACCCGATCAAAAACGATTTTATGATTTTGGCCCCTATGTTTTTTGATGAGGCAAAGGGCAAAAAAAATCGATAAAAAGACGAAAATGCTACTCATTTAACAATATCTTTTTATTAATCATCAGAGGGAATGATTAAAGTCGGACATTCTTTCACACCCTTGTAATTTTAAAACCGTAGGGGCAAAAGGTGTTAGTTTTAACAAACCAAAGAGACCAAATTTGAAGTTATTCTATAATTTATAAAAACTTAATTTTCTTAATAAAAAAAAATGAGCCCATGCATAACACTGATAACAGGTCTTAGGCCGGGTCTTGAATTTTGGTAAAAAGTATAACCAGTCTCGGACCATCGGACGGCTATCTAACTAATTAAACTTACAATATAATACACGATACATATATATATATATAGGGGTAGGTTCAAATGTGAACTCATTTTTGGTTGTGAACGTGAGGACGAATCTCAGCCACACATCTTCGGTTATGGTGGACGCGATCACGGAGGATTGACGCGATTCATGGAAGGGTGGAGATTATTAAAGGAGGGGAACCAGGTCAAAGCCGTCTTTATTGACCGGATAAGTGGCTGAGATTCGTCCTCACGTTCACAACCAAAAATGAGTTCACATTTGAACTTTCCTCTATATATATATATATGTATGTATCGTCTATTACAATACAACAAAAAGAGGTTTTTTTTACTTTACAATGCCAAATGCAAATGCAAATACAAATGCAACTGTTGTTATGAACATAATCATCAAACTGCCAACATTAAACATTAAATACAACATTTGGCATGCACTTGTACAGCAGCAATAAACACTTCCAGAAAATTACATACATATAATATTATATTACATACAATTTTATCATTACCTCCCATGCTGATATGCTGCCTTGGAGAAAGACGAAAATCTACCCGCAACAAAAACAAGCAAATAGCAGTATCTGTGGAAACCCAACCAAACCAACAATCCAGTTAGGATGGTACCATAAATTAAAGGACCATTTAACAAATGCTAAAATGACATGTTTACAACTTGTGAAAAAACAATGCAAGATTATCATCCCTAGTTAAAATGAATTTGGTGGTTATCCATCCACCACTCACATTTGTATCATCTTTATATATATATATATATATATATATATATATATATATATATATAGAGGAAAGTTCAAATGTGAACTCATTTTTGGTTGTGAACGTGAGGACGAATCTCAGCCACTTATCCGGTCAATAAAGGCGGCTTTGACCTGGTTCCCCTCCTTTAATAATCTCCACCCTCCCATGAATCGCGTCAATCCTCCGTGATCGCGTCCACCATAACCGAAGATGTGTGGCTGAGATTCGTCCTCACGTTCACAACCAAAAATGAGTTCACATTTGAACCTAACCCTATATATATATATATAATATTGTTCTTGTGGAGAAGGTGTACATGGAAATACAAAACATTTAGTTTGTAGACTGAAACTAGACCATTTCGAAAACACAGAAGACTTGTGTATGGAGACTTTAATAATGGAGAGTCGGATTGAAGATATGTTGGTAGTGGTTGGGATGAGGCCTTTTATGCACGTTCTCAAGCATCATGTATTCGACAAGAGTACTAAGAATATCAAAATAGACTCACTTTTTTCACAAGAAGGTGGTGGTGGTACTTCTGATGAGCCTCTATCTATTGAGCCATTATGGATGAATTTCAGAGACCAGGTAGGAGATACTATGATTAAACCACTTTAAAGAACATAAATGGATCCCAAATGTGAAAATTTTGTGAATTTTTGATATATATGCTCCAACTTGAAAGTATTAGAAACTCTGAGGATAAATATATATATATATATATATATATATGTATATATATAATTAGAAGTTTGCCATACCAGGATGGACTTCGCATCTGTGATCTTGTACATTCATTTGTAATAGTTCATTCCTGGCAAAGAGCATTAACCCTTTATTAGTGATGTACCAAGTCTGAGTTGCTTCACTATATTACAATTTTCTGACAAGGATGTTAAGTATGTAGGGAGAAACTCTGTTTAACATCATGTTCCACAAAAAATATTATGACCTGCTCTGCACAATATCAGTGTGTCAACTTGGCAGAGGACCATGTGCTTTGGAAGCAGTCGATGTGCGTGTGTGTGTGTATATATATATATATATATATATATATATATATATATATATATATAACTACTCTTTCGGATGAAATGCAGACGCATAGGAAAACACTCAAAACTCATGATTGGAATATTCTCATGAATTGATGAAAGAAATGATGGAAATATGAATAAACTTCACTTTATATAACTACCACCATAATGTAACAAGTATTAATTACCATTCTCATGGTCCTGTAATTATAAATCAGTTCTCCTAGTCTTCTGCGACTTTGATGCTTGTTCTGCCTCAGCAATTCCAGGCTTCCTCTTTGAGTGTCTTGTACGTCTAGAATGCTGTAGTTGATCTTTTGAACGATCAGAACAATTCTTAATTGCAAAATTTGCATCTTAGTTAGTCAAAAATAGTACAAAATATGGATTACAGAGAACGTAAGAAACAAATTCTTTTCTTTTAACTTCGGCTTGTTCAACATGAAATATATAAGGCGTTCAGAAGATAAATCATATGAGCTTTCCACAATAGGATGTGCTCTCAGACCATCTAACAAGAAAAGGCATTACATTAATGTTGTTAGGTAAATATAGATTTATTTTGCAGCATACCATACCTCAATTACTACAGTTGCTTCTGAAATTGTTTTACGAGGCCTCAGGCTTCGTCGAACTGGTGTCACTCGCTCAAGTTTATTATTCTATAAGAAAAACAATCAAATTGAATGTGACCATACGAAATAACCAAAAACAATATCAAATTTCCCAGATTAAAAAACATGAATTGGTACCTTTGCCTTCTTAGTTGCCTCTTCTTTCTTGCAGCTAGACCTCAGTCCTTGTCTTAATGGTCGCCTCTGCTCACCTTGATGCTTATGATCTGGAAGGTTCACCTTTGCAACACCTAAAGACTTGCACGAAGAAGAAGATGCCGATACTTCAATTGTACTACTTGATGACACCAAATTTTCATCTTTCTCAGATGGTTCAGTTTGTTGTATGCATGGCTGGCTTAACTCTTCAATCCTTTCAACACATTGTTCTTCTGATTGATTCTTTTCAAACCCTGCCTCATTTTCATCCTTTTGGCCTTCTTTGGTTCCTTCCATTAATTGTTTTTGTGGTTGAACTTGTCCTACAACAGTATCATCTTCTTGCACTTTGTTATGCTCCACACTTGTCTTTTCCAATTGGGATTCTTTTTCGATCATCATAAAATCTTGTTTTACTGCAGTTTGGTTATTCATTAGTTCAGATTCTTCCTGAAGCACTTTTTTGTGTTGTCCATCCTGTTGAGGTTGCACTTGGGATGTTACAGTTTCTCGTTTTTCTAACTGATCCTGGTACACTTTTGATTTATTATGTTCCTCACTGTCCCCTTCTACTTCTGCTTCGGTTTGTGTCATCACCAAATCCTGCAGGCAGTTAGAAACACCATGCATTAGTCCAATATCTTTCTCTTTAACTTTGTTTATTTGTTCTTGACCATGTTCATCTTCGGCAACTTCAACTTCTCCTTCTAGATGAACATGATTTTCAGCGACATGTTGTCGCTCTTCCGATTCATTTAGTATGACATATGCCCTTTCAACTTCTGTTTCTTCTTGATTCATCCTTAAATCTTGTTGCACTTCACTATCCATCACAAGCCCAGTTTCTTTCTGATTTACTTCTGTTTGTTCTTCTTGTTGAGGTTGCTCTTCAGCTGACTCGACTTCTCCATTTTTCAGCCACTCTGGTCCACAAGATTGAATTTTCTCTTCATTCTTTTCAATGCATTTCTCTTGGGGATGAATTGGTTCTTCAGTCACATCATCGTGATCTTTGGACTGTTCTTTTGTGTCTGCTTGTTCTTCAGTCAAACAATCATGCTGCTCTTCTGGTTCAGTCTTTTCCATCAGTGCATCTCTTTCTTCATCTATCAGTACCCTTCCTTTCTGAATTTCCTCATCTTGAAGTGGCTTACCAACCATCTGCACTTGTATTTCTACCATTTTTTGTTCATCATTTTGTTGTTCATGAGTCTCGAACTCCTCTCCGCTACCTTTCTTGGGTTGTTCTTGAGGCCGAATTTGTTCTTCAATGTCATGTTTTTCCACACCAACATCTGTTACTTGTCCTTCACAATGCATCATTACTGAATTTCGCTCATCGCACAGATGATCTTCTTGTTTCTGTAGTTGATCCTGTTCCATACTTTCTCTTTGTGGTTGCCCCTGGGTGTGAAAGTTACTATCATTCTCTTCCTTTCTATGTTTTTGGTCGTCAACTTGTTCTCCACTAAGATCATTTTGTTGCATTTGTGATCCAATCTGTTCCATACTTTCTCCTTCTCCTTGGTTCTGTTTTCCACTCCATTCTTTAATGACACCAACTTCTTGTTCATCAATTCTAGCCATCAACAAATATTGATCTCCCTTAACTCTGTCATCTACTTGAAGTGCCTCTGGAAGAACTTCATTGCACATCTGGTGTTTCAATTGTAGTTTTTCAGCTACTTCAAGTTCTGCTTCACTGTCCACCCTTTCTTGCTGTTTGCATGGCAGAATTTTATCATCTGTTATACTTATAAGTTGTTCTTTGTCTAAAAATTGTTTTTCAACAATATCAGACTGATGGTTTTCTTCTGGTCGGTTATGTTCCACATTTATTGCATTTTTATCTTCCTTTGGTTTTGATTGTTCAACATGTTCATCTACTTCAGCATCACAGTTAATCATCACAGCATCTTCACCGGCATAATCTTCTAGTTCAGTGACTTCTTCATCAGACTCTCCTTTTAGTTTTCGCACACCCCGACCAATCCACACCACGTTATACTGTTTTCTTTGATCACCTTTCTCGTTAATCCCTTTCTCAAGTTGCTCACATGGTTGAAACGGTCTTTTACTGACACGCTGTTTGCTTCCTGTTTCCCTCTGTTTCACACATTCTCCCTTTCCTTGAATGTGTTCTCCACGGCCAATCCATGTAACGCTATACTCTTTTTGTGGTTGATTCTGTTGTTTTCCAGCTCCATCTTCTAGAACTTTCTGGTCAATCCTTGGCATAACATCATAAAGTTCTTCATCTTGAATTCCATCCTTTTCAACCTCCATGCCCATAACTTCATTTCGATCTTCAGTTGCCTTTTTGGGTTCTTCTAGCTTACTCATGTTTTCAACTACCAGATGCTCTTCTTCCATTTGAGATTTTTCACCAATCTTAATCCGTCTTCTTGCCTGATTCACTCCAAGCGGCCCACCGCGTTGCCCTACCTGAATCCCCCTCGGTTGTCTACCCTTTCCCCTCCCCCTCCCCCTTCCCCTTCCCTGAACCATTTTACACCCTTTTTGTTTTATATTCTTTCTCTTCCTCTTAAGTTGTCTTTTTCGTTTTTGGTAAGGAGGACCCGAGCAAAAGCTCGAGCTTGATGAACTAGGACTAGAGCAAAGGCTAGCTGAGGAGCTAGAATAAGTGGTTGATAAGGAGCTTGAACAAGAGCTATCATCATTGAGGTAAAGGATGTGGCGAGAACTAGTTACCGGTTTATTTAACGAAGAACAGCGTAGATAGTATCTATCACATGTCTTAACAATCTTGCCTTTCTTGCAAAGATCTCTTAGATGATGGTTTATCATGGTAGCATGTGCCCATGGCAATTCATGGTATTCCCTTGCAATGAAGTCTGAAATGGCCTCCTCACTAGACCCACCTTCTGTGTTCAACTCCCATAGAGCTGTTAGTATCATCTATACAAACCACAATAGAAATAGAAATTAGCTGAAAAAAGAAAAAGAAAAAGAAAATGTATACCAAGTAGAAAAAGACATACTTTTTCCACAGATATATGACATGATAAATCATTATCTATTTTAATTGAAGCTTCATACACACAAGATTCAGAAGAGAAAAGGTATTACCAAGCTGAAAGATACAAGAAAATAATTTACTAACTTGATTTTAGTCAGATGTAATGTGTTTTAAGCAGGATGCAGAACCATCCAAGCCCTAACCAATCATCCATGTAGAGTGACGACTTGTTATTAGAAATTATATAATTGGAATCCCTTGAAGATTTGATATAAAGATACAAGTGTAGTCAACTTCATAAAACTTGTACACATAAAAAGATCTACAGTTCTGTATCTCTAAGAGATTGTTTTACTAATTTGCCTTCTTTATTCCCAATATAGGTGTGTTATTCGTGTACTTGCTATACCGTGAAGAAATTGTATCTCCTTCCTCATGTAAGAATCTGTCAGTCTATCAGGGGTGCAGTAGGTAATACTGCAGCAAAACCCGTGTGCGACTCTTCCATTCCAAAAATATGCCTTAACATGCCCTCTATTTTCCAAAATGATCACACTTCTCTAATCTTTTCCTATCCTTACGGCCACTCAAAATCACACCAAAATCATTGTACCCAACAATATGAAGGAAGGGTCGCTGACAATGACGAAACAACCACACACTTAAACCCAAAGACATTATTCTCACCCAAAGAGGTAACCAATAGAAACCTTATGTGATTCATCATCCCAAAGTGGCCTAGACGACAAAAAGGTCAGGCTTTGTAGTTGCATTTAGTTGTAGAAAGCACAAGTAAATTTTGTCCAACTGACAAGTCTCTAAAACTTTTTAGTATCAATCATGAATGCCTGTATTGAAGGAATGTAAGATATCAAAATATAACTACTAAACTGTTCCTTGGTCTTCCATTTGCCAAACCTCTTAAACATCTTGACATCTTTCAGGAGGAGTCAGAAAATGACTCTCTCTCTCTCTCTCTAATGACATTTTATATGTTTCTTTTATGCCTTTGTTCTACTTGTTCAGAAATCGATATAAAAAATGGGTAGCAAGCCAAAGTTTGTAAAGTCCCAACGTTCTCATCGGAACGGAATTAAGAGTTCGTAAAAGTCCAATGATTTACCAATGTTTACTTTTAAATTTCTTATTTTGCAGATCTTTTCTCTATCTCTACCTATATCGGAGAGTGAAGAAACAAAAATGTGCATATATTCTCCTTCCATGTTTGATAGAAGGAAATGTGGTACATATGGCAATCCCGTAAGTTTGAACTTATATATTCTCCTTTTTTCTCTTTTAGGATTGTTTTTTTACCTTCTGTAACATCCTCCGATAAGGTCATCCTTATTGTCTCGTATAATTAAAAACATACATGGAGACCAATATTCTAAACAACTGAGTAATTCTTAATGCAAACACAAATGTCGTCCTTTCCTCCTAATGCCACAGTTTTTCAAAGGCATTCCCCCAAATATTATTGGTATGGTATATTCTTCATAGGATACCAACACAGAACTTTGACATATAAAAATCAACAAATAAAACCTAATATCCCTATCTCAAAATTTGAACAAAAAATCTCGTAAATCTTAGTTCGAAGGTTTAACACATCATATAATCATCACTCCTTCGGAAAAAGCACAAGGAACTCCATGACTGTTGCTTATTGATTATTACATAGCAAATGCAAAACTATATATACTTCGTTGCAGATTTAACACCAACACTATTATATTTGGAGCACCTGTTACTGTGTTTTATTGCAGTTTTTCCCTTAGAAATGCTAATTTTTCATATTTGAATTTCCAAAAGTCAAGATGTATGAACGGAGTATAAATCGCACATGCATGCATTTGAGCAGATAATGTAAGATCATCAAAATAAATGAAATTGGACATTATACTAACGACTTACATCGGCGTAAGGAGGGTGATTGGGGACGAGAAGCTCATCAGGGAAAATATCATCGAAGCGTCGTCCGATAAGCGATTTATGAGCTGGTAACAATCGTCCGGCGAGCTTCATCACAAGTGCTCTGAAGCTGTCCATGTTCCGGCTAGTACTCGGCTCGGCTTTCTGGTGACGATCGACGCCGGCGGCATCGATTATTGCATTTGCATCTGTAGCAGAGTGAGGGTTTTGCGGTGGTGGAGATTTTTCTGGTGACGGTGGTAGAATGGCGGTGGGGTCCATGATGGTCGAGTGTTTAGTAAGATAGAAAGTTGGGGGTGAAAAGTGCTCAAGTTATGTTGACCGGTGTGTAGTGCTCTGTTGTCTTAATGGACCCCACCTTACACGCTTATATATCATCATACACGTGACAGGTGGCTTTTAGCCACGTTTTCTAACGCCACGTGTGCTAACACAAAATTAATAATTAACACAAATTGAGATAAATTTTTAATATAATCTCACTTCACATTTAGGAGAGGCTAATGATAATCTTATCTATCGTTAATATTTTCATCAATTAATTCCTTCTTACATACATTGATATTGAAATTAACTTTTTATATTTTTGATATTATAAAAATACACAAGTTTTAGTGAACAAAGATGCTAATGATACCTCTCGATTTTAAAGTTTTGAACTCTTAATTTTTGTTTATAGTTTCTTCATTCTTTATATCCTAATTTTACTTTATGGTTTTATAATTTTGTTTTCACTTAGTAATTAATCAAAAAACAAATATTATAAAATAATATATAGTCGTTTTTTTATGCTCGGTTTTTTTAGGACAAGCTAGTCTCTTTAATTTATTCTGTCTCATAAAAGTTGTCGGTTAGTTGTTCACTGTTGAACATATTTTTAGGCATTGTTTGGCAAAAATAAACTAGCTTATTTTCAGTGTACATATTTGTATGCACATAAGCTGACTTATAAGCTAGCCTATTGATAAGCTACTTTGAGTAGCTTATGAGGAGCTTTTTGTTATCTTTTCCGATTATACCCTCATTAATATTAATTATTATTTTTTCAAGATGTCCTTTTTAGTCATTTAAATGATTATCAGCTAGTTTTTGCCAAACATAATTTGTTCATCAGCTAGCTTATCAGTCATCAGCTAGTTTATCAGCTAGTTTGCCAAACATAGCCTTAAAGACTGTAAGTACTCGATTATAAGTCACCTTAGGTGCATTCTATCTTACTTTCAATTGAACAACCTCCACGTAGCAACATGTAATTTTGATTATTTTATACACCATTCCACAAAGGCTTGGTGTCATCTTGTAACATTTCGTAAAATCCCTTCACAATATGAATCTATTGCTTGTTCATCCGACCTTAATCACAATGTTTGGTAACTAAAATAAGTGAGAAACATGTTATCCATCACCATTTGCGTGCAACTAAGGTATTGTTTGGCAAAAATAAGTTAGCTTATAAGTTGATTTATAAGCTAGCTTATTTTCTGAGTAATCGTTTGGATGCGCATAAGTTAGCTTATAAGACAGCTTATAAGTTAGCTTATTGATAAGTTACTTGGAGTAGTTTAAGAGAAGCTTTTTTAAACTTTTTCCAATTTTAACCCTTATTCATATTATTACTTATTATTAATGAATATTAATTATAAATAAATATTAATTATTAATCATAAATAAATATTTATATTTATACTCAATATTAATTTATGTTAATTAAAATTAATTAAAAAGCATCAATTAATTTTAATTATACTATATCATTTATTATTTTTAATTATTATTTAATATATTAAAATATTAAAAAGTAAATATAACAATTCTATAAATGTTCATGTAGGATACATAAAAATTAAAGTCATACTTATTTTATTTCATAGATAAATTATTATAATATGCTAAATAATTTTAATAAAATATTTAGTTTAATTATTAATTATATTTTTTTAAAGTATTAATTAATTATAATATGTGAAGTTGATTAATTTTATTGATATTCATACGTAATGGTTATTGAAAATCATAGATAATGTATATTTTTTCTAAAATTTGTTTTAACAAATTCAAAATTTATAGTATATATATAATAATCAATTTTAAATTCATTCAATTAACTTTTTTTTATATTTAATTTTTTATAATTTTGTTTGTAATAATTTATTATTGTAAATTAATTTGAGTTATATTATGAAATATTTGTAATTGTTTATTTTTTTTTTTTCAAGATGCATTTTTTGGTAATTTTACATGGTCATATGCTAGTTTTTGCCAAACATGACTTAGGGCATGTTTGGTAGTGGCTTAATGAGCTTAATAAGCTCTTGAGCTTATTCGCTCAGCCATGTGAAGCTGTTTGGAAGCAGCTTAATTAATTCATATGGAGCTTAGCGAATAAGCATTTGAGGTGCCCTTTTATCCATTTAGACACACTTTTTCCCTATTTACTCTTTCCATCAAAAATTTCGCTCAGCACCTCACATTTTTGCTCAGCACACACATCAGATAGAAAAAGTTAAAAAAAAAGTCATTTATTGAAAAACCCTTCTCCAAGAAACCCTCCAAAACCCTCTCCTCCCATTTTGAAAAGTTTTCAGCCGCCACCTCTCCTCCATACCAGAAGTCGGAAGCTGCTGTCTCGCCGGAAGTTGTTGTCTTCGCCGGCTGCCGTCTCACGAAGGAAGTCGGAAGTTGTTGTCTTCGCCGGAAGTCGGAAGCTGCTGTCTCACGAAGGTAGCTTGTTTTCTTTTTTCTTCACCGGAAGTTTATCTGGTGCTGTTGTCTTCGCCGCCACCTCTTTTTTCTTTTCTTTTTTCTTCACCGGAAGTTGTTGTCTTCATTTCTTTTTTCTTCTTGCTTCACGAAGGTAGCTTCACGCTGGCTGCCCTTTTTTATTTTTTTTCTTCTTGCTAGCTTTATTGTTGGGTGTCATTCATATTTATATGTTATTTTCTTCTTTGTCTTCATTTTCTTTTCCTTTCAGCAACTTTTTTTCATTTTAAGAAAATGCTATATTGATAACTTAAGAAAATGCTATATTGATATGGGTCATCTTACATGTTATATTGTTCATCTGAATATGCTACTTGTTATATGCTTTTTTTCCAGATCTGTAATTTGTTATTTTCATCTCTGTTATATGTTAATTTTTGTAAAGATGTTTATTATATGTTACAGATCTGTTTGAATGTTTTATTGGTTATTTTTTTGATATTTGGGTAGTTTATTATCACATTAGGTATGGAACAAACCGATGATTCACAGCCTACAAAAAGAACTAGGGTAAGCTGGAAGAATACCAGTGTGGTCAAAACCTTTTTAGAAACTTGTATTCTCGAGGTTGCCTTGAATGGGAAAGAGGGTGGAAGCTTGAAACCCATTTCCTGGAAGAAAATGTCGGAAACTCTAAAAGATGTACACAACTTTGACGTTGAGCGTAAACAAATGAGAAATCATTTTGACTACTTGAAAGGAAAATACGGTGCATCGTTGAAATTGAAAAATAAAACCGGAAATGTCTATGATTCCTCAACGAACACTTTTAACTTGACACCCGAGCAATGTGATTTGGAGATGAAGGTCATCTTTCTTGCTTAAATTTTTTCATATGTTTTCTTTTTGATTTCGTTTAATTACTTATAGTTATTTTGCAATTTTTTGAACACAGTCCAATAGATATGTGGAGTCGTTGAGGACTACGAGTCTCCCATTTCCCGAGTTGTGTGCCCAATTGTTTGAGGGCGGACTTTCCACGGGTGTTGCAAGCTTTGGACCATCATCCAATGATCCCGAGCCAGCTACCGAGCCCTTCCATGTTCACAACATTGAGGAAGTGGAGACCATGAGTCCACAACCTTAGCTTCAACTCCTGCTACATCTCGTACTAATGTGAGAAACCGAAGAGCCAATCAACCATCCTCCGAGGTTGATGATGATATCATGATTGTTTTGAAGAGTTTGGTGGGCAAGCATGAGAACCCCGAAATGATGGAGATCCCATCATTCAATGCATGTCTCCAAAATTGGTATGATATTTTGGTAATATGATGGTGACATTTTGATGGTTTATTTGTGGTACTTGATAGTTTATTTTAGTTATATTTAAATCTTATCGTTTGAATAGATATGTTAAAATTTTATTACTTATATTTACAATGTTATTTATTGAATAGATATGTTGACTCGTCGTGAACAACTTTTGTTCATAATTCTATTGTATTGGTATATGAAACGACGAAGGAATGCATCAACAAGAATTGAAAGAGTGCGTGACAACACTTCGGCAATGAGTGGACATGCATATACACAAGAGTTATTGCATGGACCTAGTATACAATGTCAAGAGTTGATGCGTATGTCTCGTGATGCATATGTACTACTATGCAATCACTTCAAACAAAAAGAATGGGTGAAAGATGGACGATATGTATGTGTTGAGGAAAAGATGGCAATGTTTTTAACAATGATCGGACATAATGAACGATATAGAGTGATTAAACGTAGATTTCAACGATCAACAGAAACTATTCACAATTGTTTCCATGAAGTTCTAAGAGGTATGATGAAATTTGCAAGAGAAATTATATGTCCCGGAGCGTCGGATGCAACCACCATACCAATGTCAAACCAACAAAGACGGTTGAGAGAAATATTTCCGGTACGTGTTATTTTAATGTGTGCCCAATTGTGTGAAATGTTGATTTAAATATTTATACTTAATTTTACAAATTGTTTTAAATATGTATACTTTATTTTTCAATAAAGGGTGCAATAGGTGCATTAGACGGGACTCTAGTACATGCAATCGTGCCTGCTAGTCATCAAACTGCTTATAGAGGAAGAGGAGGTGAACGATGTTATCAGAATGTTTTAGGAATATGTGATTTCAATATGATGTTCACATTTGTTTGGGCTGGATGGGAAGGCATAGCGCATGATTCTAGAGTACTAAACGAAGTCGCATTTAACCCAAGATCTGGGTTTCATTTTCCACCGGAAGATATACATCATTTTTACTTATTTAAGAAAGTTCTTTATTTTGATATAATGTTTTCATGTTTGCATTCAAATTGCAAGTAAGTATTATCTTTGTGATGCAGCATATTCCAATGCTCGTGGATTTTTGGCTCCATACCGTAACACAAGGTATTGGTTAGCAGATTTTCGACGCCGACATGCTTTATCTAAGGAGGAACGATTTAATCACACACATGCGCAATTAAGGAACGTTATTAAACGTGCTTATGGAGTATTGAAAGCAAGATTTCCAATCTTAAAGCAGATGGCCCCTTTTCCTTTCACAAAACAAAGGAACGTGGTAATTGCTTGCTTTGCGATACATAATTTTATAAGAAAATGCAACATCCATGATCAACTATTTATGGAAGTCAACGAAGACACTATGTTTACCAATGAAGAAGAAGAAGTTGGAAGTGGAGAAACGGAATTAGATGGAACACAATGGGGTGCTAATAGCACGCAATATATGGCTACTTTGCGTGATGCAATTGCAAATGGACTAGTATCCAATGCTTAAACTTATGAAACTTGTTGATTGACTATCATTTTATTTGATAAGAATTGTTAATTTTGTTGCAAAAGGACTTGTATCCAAATTATGATTTCATCTATTTTAATTTTAAGTACTTATTAAATTTTGTTGAGCTTATGTCATTGAATTCATGTAATTATGTTTGGTGAAGTTTTTATAATTTTAAAAATTGTTTAAACTATTATTATTTATTTTTCAGAATCAGTCATTCAGCACATTTTACCAAACAGTTATGTTAATCAGTGTTTAATATACAATGAAGGCTAAAATAGTCATTTCTGACATTCAGACCGTTTATTCAGCACAACAAACAAACAGCAAGGTATCTAAATCCAGACAGACACATTTATCCAGACAGACACATTTATCCATACATGACTTAATGAAAAACCAACCAAACAGCCCCTAATTCATCAGCTAGCTTATCAGCTACCAGCTAGCTTATAAGTCATCAACTACCTTATAAGTCATCAGCTAACTTATCAGTCACCAGCTAGCTTATCAGTCACAAGCTAGCTTATCAGCTACTTTGCCAAACATAGCCTAAGTATTGTCATCTTCTATCATATTAGAACGTACCGATCCAAATTAAGATGTTGAAATTTTTAATCTAATCCAATCCAATTATGGTCGGCACTTCCAATTGGATCGGTTGACTTTCGGCACACTTTCTATCTCTAGCAAGAGTTGTTCAAGAAAGAGGCACAATTTAATGTGCATTGTTGTAAAAAAAAATCACTATGAAAGGCGAAGTCAGATTGGTGGAATTATACAAACACAAATTGAGATTCATCAACTATAATTTCAAAATAAAAGAATTGCACAAAGGCTTGGTATGCAACCACAATTATCTTATCATACGAGTTAGGGCCTTTTCTTCAAACTCCACTCATCCGCTTCTCGACGAGGATAACAGGTGCCTCAAGCCAATAAGATATGGATGAATCCCTATAAGCTTGAAGTTCAGGTTTGTGACTTTTCAAAAGGGAGAATCTTAAAGATGAGTCCCTAGAGGCGGTAGTTCCAAGTAGATAAAATAAAATAATGGGGTGTTTGGTTAGAAATATTAAATAGTAATCAATGAAAATGATAATAAAGAAAATTGTTTGATTTTATATAATATACTTGGTTCATTGTCCCAAAAGTCCAAATTTTCATTCAAGGTTAAACCTAGGGGGGGGGGGGGGGGGGGGTGAAAAGTCAAACCTAAACCTACAGTGTTTTTCACTAAGATTTCAAATAGTGGTTCCAAATTCAAGTCGATTCTATTTTGCCTTTTTCTCGAAGAAACAGGATCAAACAATTCCCAATCATGGTCCATTGGCAGATCGGGTCGTCCCTGTAATATACAAAGAAAAAATGTAGATATTTGAGATCTTTATCTTTGCATAAAATCTCAATTTCACCAATGGTTTCATTAGATATCTTACAACTAAAATCCCTTTTTTTTTTTTCCAATCCCATCCCTCTACCACCACGAACCCCAGTTAGATTCAGGAATGCTACACTTTTTACTTATTGGGAGAACCCAAATACTCTCTTTTGAATTTAGTTTGAGTTTTCTTTTAAATGATTTATGCATTTGTACAATGTTGTATAAGCTTGTACATTATTATTTTTACCTATTATGTAGGTTACCGAATATTAAGGATGCGTTTAATAGGTTTTAAAATGACCAAAAATTTATTTGTTCAAAACAATTGTTCAATGACTTAATAACTCAAAATATGAAAGCTCATTTGGTTCTTTTCCAGAGTTTTCCCTTTCTTCTATTATGACCAAACTAGTGACGTAGTCTATATTTACAAGGTCAGTTAAGACAACTTATGTCTATCTTATTACAAATTTAGTTTGTATGCATGTACACGTCTGTAAAAGAGATTTATTTTTATTTTAGATTGATTTTTTTTACTTTCATTTTCTTAAAACCTATATTTATTATTGTAGTTTATGATTCCAAGCAAACTAATGATGTATTTATATTTTGTTTTTATCCAAATTAAGTATATTTTCATTTTAAAGTTATTGATAACATCTTTTAAATGGCATATCTTATGATGATTTTTGCTTTCCTGTATGAGATTGCATGTACTCAAATTTATTGAGATGAATATGATTTGTGTTTTTTTAGATGTATAGGTTAATTTCGATTTTCTGTTTGAAGATGAAACAGTTTATAATGCTACAGCATCAGGTATAGTAAGCAAAATCCTACGAAAAGAAAAGGGGGATACGAAATAACCATAGCGGATGCATCGGATGAAAACAAAAAGAATACAAATAAGGAGTTATGTTGGAGATGGTGATCAAGTAGATAGAAATGTCTTGATGGCTTTTTCAATCAACTAAAGTACATCAATCCAATTAAAATTCATTATAACCCCTTAAGGCTTTTGGAAAAATTATACCCCTCAAAAAATAAAGTTTATAGAAATTTATTAAGATCCATTCAAATCAATTAATGATTATAACTCGTTATAATTCATAATAAGCATATATGACCCATTAACAAAACAATCCAAAATGATTGACGAATTGTAAAACAATCTTCTAACTTGTTGATAGTATGTCGTTACTACATTTAAATCATCGATGAACTCAATTAAAGAGAACAATGATATAAAATCATATCATTTTTAATAAATGAAGGCCGACAACTTGGTTCCTCTGTCAAATATTTGTCGATGATTTTGGTTTATATAAATGTAGATATGTCGTCGGCTAAATTCATATTTATTGTAGTGACATATAAAAAAATTATTATGTGTAAGTGATAAAATCATTATGACATATAATTTTTGTGATTTTAATGGATGTAGTTTTTGTTTGGCAAAAATTGTGTATTTTTACAAAGGATCGGTTTTATAAAATAAAATAAAAAATTAGAGATTACTTTTTACTAGTTTAGAAAACTAAACCGTATCGGCTTAGGCCTTGTTTACTAATCTTTTAGGAAAGTCTTACTCTGATAAGAGCAAGTGTTTACCAAAAAAAATTATAACCTTTAATTGACATTGCTGCTGAACGAAGCTTTTTCTATGATAAGAAGATGATCAGTTGCTTACTAGAGTCAGAGCCTCCCTCTACCAATTTTACCCTTTTACATTGTGTCCTAGAAGAATGCGAGTATTGCACAGGCTTTGGTTTTTTTTTTGCAATACTTGTACAACATGCATAGAAAGATGTACCTAGACCTGGCAAACGTGTCGTGTCGGGTTCAAAGTTAAACGGGTTGAGAGTGCCTAACCCTAACCCGACCCGTTTAATTTTCGTGTCGTGTCGTGTCAACTCGTTTAATTTTCGTGTCGTTTTCATGTCAACCCTTTTACTTAGACTGGTTGAAATGTATTACCTAAATCCGTTTCATTCATGTCGAGTTAATGTCTAGTTAGCATGTTGTGCCAGTTTTTTCCAAGTCTGCATGAAGGTACAATCTCTTTTTATATTATTTAGTATATACTTTGTTAAAAAAATTATAAACCGTGAGTTGTTGACATTATTTTCCCAAGGGCCAAATGGGCCTAATATAAACGGGTTATTCGGATCATTTTCGAGTTGAATTTTTTTATCCTGACCTTATCCGTTTAATTTTCGTGTCGTGTCGTGTCAACTCGTTTACTTTGAAATGTATTACCCAAAACCGTTTAATTCGTGTCGGGTTAGCGTGTCGTGTCAGTTTTTACCAGGTCTAGATGTACCACCCCTTTGTTTAAATTAAAGAAAATATATTTATCAAAAATTAAATATTTATTTGAATATATGTATTTTTTTTCTTTAATTATTGATGGCAACGACAATACCATAATAGTTTTACTTCAAATAAATATTTAATTTTTGATAAATATATTTATTCGATAATGTTTTAGTTTGTTTAAATTAAAGGGTATAATAATCATTTTTATTCAATCAGTACTTAACTCATAGGAATTTGGTAAACAACAATTTTTATAACAGTTACTCTAATAAACCTTTTTATCCTAGTCAGACTTTTTATCTTAGTCGGTGCTTATTCAACTTAATTTGATAAACGGCCCCTTATACCATATACTAAAAATGAAAAGTGCGTTACAAATTGAGATAAAAAGAAATAAAATATAAATCCTAAATACTGTTGTATATTTAATTAACTTATTACTGGCAGGAGTTCATTCAAAGTGGACGTGCCGGAGTGGTTATCGGGCATGACTAGAAATCATGTGGGCTCTGCCCGCGCAGGTTCGAATCCTGCCGTCCACGATTTTTCGAATTTATTTTTGGCTAATTTTTTGTCCCTGTGGTTTAAAATTTTCCATTTTCACCCATGTGATTTGTAGTTTATTACTATTTTCGTCCTTGAACTAATTCTTTCCTTTTTAGGTATAAGGGATCAAATTAGTAATAAGTTATAAATTACAAAAACGAAAATAACAATAAGTTATAAATCATAAGGACGGAAATCGTAACATCTAAACTTTAAGAACGAAAATTACTATTTTTATCAAACCATTGAAACGAAGAACGTAATTTTCCCTTTATTACCTTTTATTTTTAAATAAATATTTTACCCATCAGAATATTATAATGTTGAATTTATGTACAAATTATGCAATTTCATAAGTTTATTCATCATAATTGTAAAATTTACATGTAAATGATCTAATTAGGATGTCAAACCAAAATATATCATTGACGATATTTAACACATTTAAATGATATTAAAATATATCAATTGATCCAAACACAATGAAAAGTATGAACATAAATTGTAGCAACTAAAATCCTTATCAATAGCAAACACAATATTTCCATATTCCAAAATTCCCGGTACCATTTGATCCTTGACCCTCCTTTTTTTTTGAAAGGAAAGCGCACACGTACACACACACACACACTTTTCCAGGGTATCTGGGCTCCCACTTAAGGGTGTCACCTGACTAACCTCCGTCGATTACGGTCCGGTCCAATTAAGGGTGCCACTAAGTGGCATACCCATGATCACAGCCTAACCCCCTCTTTTAAACAAGGAAGCATACCATCAATTTGCAATTCTTTTGGCCTTGAGCAACCAATGAGATTGAGATCAACAACCTGGGATCGATCGAGACCGTGGACCAATTTAGGTTAATCAATTGACAATGGTGAGGATTGATTGAGAAAAAATGATTGATTAGGTTAATCGAGTGAGAAACGCCTTTGCTAAGGGTTTGGAAAATAATTAGAGGTAAATAAGGGGTTACTTTACCTCTTACCAAATAAGAAACAAATAAAAAATAATTATTTTTGAAAAACTGGAAAAGTCAAATAGTTTAGATATCTCTTACGGCTTCAAATATAAGGGACTCACAAGAGTTTTTTTTAAACAAACAAACAAACCTAAATAATATATAAAGAATTTGTAATTAAATGTTTAAAATAGAATTTGAAAGATATTTATAACTTTGTTTTAATCATGAGTTCATGACATGTTGTGAAATTCTGAATAGTATGATTAATATAAAAAAAATTAAATTATAAAAACTCCAAGAAATCGAATACATAACTAACTATCAGAAAGACTCAGAATCGTGTGAGAAGAAGAGTTAAAAGGTGAAAAACGTAAGAAGAGATCTGAACCATTAATCACTTGTAAGTTGTAATCTTATAGCCAATCTATAAATTGCGCCTTAGAAGGAAGTTGATTCGAAATCCTAATGTTCATCCCGGAAACTTCTTCTCCCAACCTTGACCCTTGTCAGAAAAATACAATTTAATTTCTAGGTGATTATTGTTGCAACTAGGGTGATCATGGGCTCCCCCTGAGCTTTAAAAGCAAACCCCATCAAAGAAAACCCCCATCTCTCTGCTTCTCCTCCATTGTTGATTCGTCCCACAACGCCATTGATTACTTACGCCTCTTTCCTCTGGTAATTGTTTTTCCATTCTTGCTATTTGCTACTCACTTGCTAACTTGGTATCATATTTATGCTAAATTGCTATTTGCTGTCAGAAAACCTTAATCTTCGTATATATATTGCAGAACGTTTTACAATATCAATCAACAAGATGAACCCTAATTATATTCACTGATAACTTGAGAAAAAAGAATGCAGAATGCTTATTCAAAACACGTTCATCGATGCAACAATCTGGAAACAATTAGTTATACTTCTAGTATAAACCCCAAACTTTGAATAGGTGCAATCCACTACCCTCAATCTTCAACCAATAGCTAGCTGCAGCCCCTCCAGAATCCAGATCACGAACTATTAACCAATACAGAAACAGTCCTCCGAAATATACAAAGTAACGAATATAAACTCTTGAATGAAACAAGATTGAACACATCACAGTCTAACCTGAATAATCTCAATATTTGCTAAACCTTCAAAGTTGAAACCTATATTGAATCAAGATTAAAAAATCCCTAAGTTCACTTACTGTCAGTTTGTTATGTTATGCTAAATTTCCATATGCTAATCCTTGTTGTGTTTAATGCCATGGGATGGGAATCATCCTTTTGATTTATAATATATTTTGAGAGCTTTTTTGGGTGATTGATATGATTTTGAATCAGAAAAGAGATCAGTTATTTTTTTTATTAATCTGGATACCCAACCCGCTATGCAATCTAACTAATCCCAGGGCGACCACCTCCTTTGCGGGTAGCCTAAAGTCACCACATTTGAACCTCCATGGCCACATGCGGATTTTTATTCCTCCTTGGATTCAAACCTAGGACCTCCAGGCATTTTTGACATTTGGAGCCCAAGCTCAAAACCAATCAGGCACCACCCTTGTGGTTTCGTGGTCAAATAGAATAGTTTTCAACTTTAGAAGAAATTTAATTACTGGATTGAACTTTATAAAGGTTATGGACATATGACATATAAAAACTTTGGTTGGTTATGCTTACTTTGAGGAAATAAGAGGACAGATTCACTGTTTTGGTCACTACAGCTTAAGTTAATTAGGCCCATGGCTGGTTCTGCTTGTTTGTTTTCAACATATAGTTTAACATTTTTTCATTCTTAAGTTTACCCTTCTTTTAACTGTCATATTTAAGCATTTAACATAAAGAAAAACTATTGTGGATTTATTTTCAAAAGACTAATGGTGAAAGTTCTAAAGAAATTCGTAAGAATTGAATGGTGACATTGATTCATCTATACCGAGGGCTGAATTACATAAGGATTTGACTGGTGGTACGGCGGTAAGTTTGAATAGCAAAAATATTATTAGAAGTTTCAAAAAAGTATATTAACATTTGTGTTTAGGAATAATCACAAAATTAATCAATATTTAAATTTCAACTTTTGGAATGTTAAATGAGGATATTGGTACGTTGAATTTGTTGCTTTTATTTATTAATGTCAGTTCCAGTTATTTTTATAAGATCAAGGATTCAAACCGAAGATCATGCATGAGAAAGAATGAATCTCTACTAATATAGTTATTTTGCAAAACCTTCCACAGTTTCCTCTCTAACACCTTCGAGCTGCAATGGAATCAGAGCTGCCAGTGGAACCACAATCACTGAAGAAGCTCAGCTTTAAATCCCTGAACCGGGCTCTTGATCTTTTTTCTCCTCTTCACTCGCAATTGCACCCTCCTGACCTCGAGAGGTTTGTTAAAACTATACTTTCGATTTCTAAATGTACATATTTTCATCTAGTATGTAAACAATGTGATCTAACTATTATTTACCTGATACCCTACGGTCAGAAGATACGAATGAGCAATACGGTTAGTACTCACTATATGCTCTCATGTATGTGTGCTTTACCATACAAACTACTTTTAGAGAAAAGTTTGAGAATCACATTAAATTTTATCACAATGTACACAAAATGCATGTTGAATCAAATTTGGAGAGTACTATGTATGATAATGATATTAGAAATCAATGGGTTATCTATCTGTTTCATGAATGAAAGGAACTTACACTATTGTTTCTTGTGTTTGTGTTTAATACTTTTTGATGTATATTATGTGGGCTTATGTTTTTGTGTGTTTTAATGATGATGAAGCTACATGTTGAGTATGGTGGAATAAGAAGTGTTCCAAGTCAGCCCAGCCTGCCTCACAAAATCAAGTTGAGGCTTCGAATTCAAATGCTCTTGTGCTACCAGGTACTAGTAATTTTCTGTCTTTCTTATCAGCAATAATACCTAAACTAAGCATTTAAGCTTTCATGCATGTGTTGGATTGTTGGATCTTAATTACCGTAACATCCCAGACCAGCTGTACCAGATATTGGCTGCTTTGTCCACACACCTGGACTCACGGTTTTAAAACGCATCTGATAAAGGAGGTGTCTAGTTCCTTATAAGGAAACTTTCGTTCCTCTCCCCAACCAATGTGGGATCTTATAATACACCCCCCTTGGAAGCCCAACGTCCTCCCTGACACACTAGCCTGGTTCCTGGCTCTTATACCATCTATAACATCCCAGGTCAACCGTACCAGATATTGTCCGCTTTGTCCACACTTGTAGTCACGGTTCTAAAACGAGTCTGATTGAGGAGGTGTCCAGTTTCTTATAAGGCAACTTTCGTTCCCCTCCCCAGCCAATGTGGGACTTACATTTACTGTAGTTAAATACTGCCTTATGTTGAACTAAACATGTCTTGAGAGTCGAGATTGCAAGTGATTTTGTCTGCTGCCAAGTTGAAGGTCTTCTATTTTTATTTGGGACATTGATCTTATGGGACTGACTCACCTAGTCACCTAACCTTTTACTTTGGAATCAAACCTGTTCATTGAACGGATGCAATGTAACCAATTTGGATATAAGCTATATATATATATATATCACATATAACTTTTTATGTAAAAGACAATCTATCTCCAATAGTTAACTCTTTAGTCTTTCTTATAAAATGAAACTTGCGTGAAAGTGAAAACTGAAATGTTACCTCAATCAAATAACATTTTTACCGATAGGATAGTGAAGAATTAAAAAAATGCCTTTATTGATTAACAGAATGGGGAGCATCATCTTTTGACTTGTATCCAACTTTATTCGTAGGCGCTGAAAATTCCAAAAATGGTGGTACTCAGAGTGATTTAACCATTATTTCTGTTCAACCAAAGAACTTGTAAGCATTATTGTTCTTTTTAATGTTCATGAACGTTACTAGTTTTCTTTTTTTGTTTTTTTTCCTTAGCCGTGATTAATAGCACTTCTATTAGTGCATTCAATTGTTATTGTATATCATATGAGGTATCTGCAATAAATGCAACGTCTTGTGACTTGTGGTTTTAATGGCTCGACTTGTTTATTATAGGAATCTGTCAACTGCAGCTCTGATGGAGGAGAGAATCTCTAGCAGGTGGCCACATCCTGTATGGCATGCTCCATGGAAGAACTACAAAGTGAGAACCTTAATCTTCTAAGATAAATATATATATATATATATATATTATATGAGCTGGATGGTTCTTTGAATGACTTACCTATAGGATATCAATATTTGCATCTTATCATAAAAAAACCACTTATCATATCAAATAAGTTCTTATATGCACACTTGATTTTATATAACTAAACATTTTTGTCATTTTTTTTTGTGGTTCTGTTTACTGAACTAATATATTATATGTATGTGTAGGTCATCAGTGGGCATTTGTGATGGGTGAGATCAATTGCATTTGATCCAAGTAATCAGTGGTTCTGTACTGGGTCTGCAGATCGAACCATCAAGGTAATCATTACAATTACGTTATGAAAAAAAATTTTATTTACTAGTTATTTTTAAGTAAAAGATTACACTAAATTACATATCAATTGAACTTTAAAAATTCATTATTTATGGAACATATACAACTGATAATAGAATATCTAAATGGATGTATCTAGCAGATACAAAATGGATTGCTACCGATTTACAATCCAAATATATGTTATCGAATATTTATGATATCTAATCATAGGACTTGTATAAATACTTTTATTGATTGTGGACAGATATGGGATGTGGGATCAGGAAGGTTAAAGTTGACACTAACAGGACATATAGAACAAGTTCGAGGTTCGTTTTGTTTTTAAATTAAGAAATTGAGTAACCATTTTGCCGTTTATCCTATATATAAAACAAATATACGATATTTGCAGGCCTTGCTGTTAGCAGTCGGCATACATACATGTTCTCTGCTGGTGATGACAAACAAGTTAAATGCTGGGATCTGGAACAGAACAAGGTTATTCGATCATATCATGGGAATTTAAATGGTGTGTATTGCTTAGCACTACATCCCACTAATGATGTTTTGCTTACTGGGGGTTCTGATTCTGTTTGCCGGGTATTAAATTAAATTAATTAACCGATCTCCAACTATAATTGTTATACAACTGATTATTAGCTACTAATAATAGTTTTATCATAATTTTAGGTATGGGATATTCGTAGCAAGATGCAAGTTCATGCTCTATCTGGCCATGGTGATGCAGTTTGTTCAGTTTTTGCTCGACCTACGGTAACCAATTCTTATTTTGTACATAAAATGAAGAAAAAAATTGGTACAAAATGAAGCATAACATGATATATATATATAGAGAGAGAGAGAGAGGAGTGTTATTTTGCAACCCTGAAAAAGTTGCAACCTTTGCAACCCACATCTTAACCGTCCGTTTGATCATCAATGGTTAAGGCTATGTTTGGCAAACTAGCGGATAAGCTAGCTGGTAGCTGATAAGCTAGCTGATGAAAAAATCATGTTTGGCAAAACTAGCGTATAAGAATGTAAAATGACCAAAAAGGGTATATTAAAAAAGGATAGTTAATATTAATGAGGGTTACAATTGGAAAATGTGACAATAAGCTCCCAAAACGCTACTCCAAGTAGCGTTTCAATAAGCTAGCTTATAAGCTAAATTACAAGCTAGCTTATGGTTTGCCAAACGTGTACACTGGAAATAAGCTAGTTTATAAGTCAACTTATAAGATAGCTTATTTTTGCCAAACATAGCCTAAGATTTAATCTCTCTAACCACCCTTAATTAAAAAAAATAAAAAAGGAAAATAAAAAAGAAAATGAACGGTTAAGATGTGGGTTGCAAGGGTTGCAAGATTAGTAAAGGTTGCAAAAGAACACTCCTCTATATATATGTGTATATATATATATATATGGTTTTCCTGCAGGATCCTCAAGTTGTAACTGGCGCTTGTGATTCAACCATAAAGTTCTGGGATCTTAGATATGGTAATAATAATACTTCTTTTTGTTGGATGTTTGATTAAAAGTTAGCAAACACACACACACATACATATATATATATATATATACTCATCATGATCTTGATCTTCTCTACTAGGTGGTAGAACAATGGCAAGTTTTACTCATCATAAAAAAATCTGTGCGTGCATTGGCTCACCATCCTACTGAGTATGTGTGCCTTTTACTTTCTATCTGACTATTTATTATTTAATTAACATGTCATTTTCGTTTGTGATCATAAAATGAACGAATTGCAGGGATAGTTTTGCTTCTGCATCGGCCGATAACCTAAAAAAGTTCAGCCTTCTCGGAGGAGAATTTATGCACAACATGCTGTGAGTTTTATAGCTTTCATTTGCAACAAAATTAGTCTTGCAAATGAATGGATGCATATTTTCAATTTATTACTCTCTCGCCCAAAATAAATGTTTTACAATGAAAATAACACACAATTTTAGGATGTGTAATTATTACACTTTTTAATGAAGTAAATAACACTTTTACCCTTGACAATAGAGAGAGAAAAACTTTTTTCATCTCATAATTAAGGGCAAAATGGGAAATTGAAAACTTACTTATGAAGGAAGACACTTATGGTTTTGGTATGTTGGCATCTTGTTTTGATTGAAAGTCTAAAGAATTAGAAAATAGAATCACACTTGTTAAGTTTCATCTGCAGTTCTCAACAAAAGTCGATAAATTAATGGAATGGCAGTCAACGAAGAGGGCGTGTTGGCTACAGGAGGTGAGACTTTCTTTCTTTCTTTATAATCCTTATTAAGTTCTTTTGGGAATCTCATTTTCATGATGAATAACACTGAATAATCATGAATACATGTTGATTATATAATATATATATATATATATATATATTTCTTATGAAAGGCGATAACGGGAGTTTGTGGTTCAGGGACCGGAGAAGTGGCCATAGTTTCCAACAATCTCAAACAATCGCTCAACCTGGTATTTTATCTCTTCAATCATCTATCTACTTTTGCGTTCTTTAAAAGTATATATAGCAAAGGAAAGAGTATCTGATTTTTATTTATTTATTTATTTATGTTTTAGGGTCGCTGGATGGTGAGGCTGGAATATACGCGCTATCTTACGATATAACGGGTTCGAGGCTCGTTACATGTGAAGCGGACAAAACTATCAAAAATGTGGAAAAAAGACGAAAATGCCCTCAAACTCACCCCTTTAACCTCCAGCCTCCCAAGGACATCCCTAGGTTTTAAACAAGTATATATTGGAAGGAATTTTAAAAAGGTATAAATAATGATATACATACATGGGTTTGAACAAATGAGAGGTGATTATGGGTATTTTTGTAAATTTTCAATGAATCAATGGTATGGATAGTATACACATTTATGTGTTGAGAGTAGGTATGTATATAGAGGACACTTTTGGGCAATGATATTTGGGATTTACAGGATGCATTGTGTAATTTTAGAATTTTTTTAGATAAGAATGTGATTCAATGATAGTTTGTATGATACATATTGTGAAAACATGATGGTTCTTCTTGTAGTAGCAAATGTGCACATTTATTCTGGTGATATTCATAGTGTAAGGTACAACATTACTGTTGACATTCACAGTATAAATGCACAACATACGTCATTTTGTGAACCATAACATTGCTAAATAGGACCAAAGTAAATGGCAAACAAAGGTAGACAAATGATTGGGACGACTGAGTTCATGGTAGAGCTGTACATGGGTTGGGTTGAAGGCATTTTAACAACTCGACCTAATTTTTATGGTTTGACATCTCAACCCAATTTTAACTTTGTTTGCTGTATTGGGTTGGTTGGTTTGATAGGGTTGAAACTTTGGTATATCATTTTATAATCTAGCTATACGTTTTATTTGAATGAAGTAAAATCAAAATAAGAACATACAAAAAGAAGACTAACAAACTCAATAAATAGTTGAAAGTTCATGCAAATAAAAAGGTAAAATTATGGTTGAAAACTTGAAATTGTAATATAATTTTGAATATAACTAATTACGAGTTTGTCTAATGTGTAATATACATATATTAATCAAAGACTTAGCAATCATATTAAATCCATGATATAGAAAACTATCGGGTTGGGTTTAAATTATTTTAACCCAATAGATGTGTGGTTTGCCTAATTTTGTATCAATTATTTGTCAGGTTACATCATGTTAATTTTTTTTGGATTTTTTCGGGTTATTTTAACCGTATTTATCGATTTTTTGAGCGCCCCTAATTCATGGTAAAGATTAATGGGTTGGTTAACAATGGGGACGTTAGGATCTTTATTTTTTAGAAATAAAAATAAATTATATTAAAGATAAATAATATAATTGAAACTTTAATAATTACGGAATCAACTTCACGTTACGATTGACAATTTGACAATCCATGTCATCGGATGTTACCTGACTAATAGGTAACTAGTTAAATATGAATCAAGATCATTTTAAACAACTTGTTTTTCTATAATTTTTCTATTTCTATAATTTTTCTATAATAGAAAATGAAAAGTCAAAATCTATAAAATAAATTACATTTAATTCCAACATATTTATTTTAAAGGTTTCATCATTAATTATTTTATTTAAATGTTCTATAATTTTATAATTTCAATGTACTTTTTAAAAAAAACTTCATATAAAATAATATTAATTTAACTTTTATTAGTTTATTAAATAAAAAATTAATTCGTATTTTTTCATTTTTTAAAAAATTCTTTATATTTAAAGTTGTCTATGATTATCTATTTAAAAAAATGTGATAGAAAAACGTTAAAAGTATTTTAGTCGATTAAACAAGAATACAAAATTGGTTGTACGGTATTTAGATCAATTTCCATTTTTGTTGCCGATCCGATCCGACCCGGCCCGGCTCTTGTGAGTGCGTGATTTCAGATGGATAAACCCTAACAAAACCCTAAAGCCTAGAACCTTCCACCAACCAATCTTGAAATCTCCCATCTCCCAGAGAATTTAGTTGCCAAAATCTCACAGTCCGCATCGATCCATCCATCCAACAATGGCAAAGCGTCTGATTCCATGCCTAAACAGAGTGTTGGTGGAGAAGATTGTTCCTCCGTCCAAAACCACCGCTGGTATTCTTCTCCCTGAGAAATCTTCCAAGGTATTCTTCACCTTCTCTCCCTTTGATTTATGGTTCAGTTTGGTTTTGATTTCGTATCTCGCTGATTTTGTGATTTGGTGTTGTAGTTGAATTCGGGGAAAGTGGTTGCTGTTGGTCCAGGAACTCGTGATAACTCCGGGAACACGATTCCTGTAGCTGTTAAGGAAGGAGACACTGTCTTGTTACCTGAATATGGTGGCATGGAAGTAAAGCTCGGTGAAAAAGAGTACGTTTTCCTCTTCTTTTATCTCTTTATATGTGCGTCGTATCAATTCCATTGTTGGCATGTGATCCATCAATCGATCGATCATTATAAAATTAAATTAGAAATGAATTCTACTGATGTATGGCTGTTGCAACAGAAATTTGATTGAGTTTTTGCTTTTGTGAACTGAGGTGTCATAAACTTAGTTGCTTGAGATGATATTTGATCTGGATATAGAAGTTTGAGATGATCCCATGGTGTTAGAACGATAATCCTTAGATAAGCATCCTTTTGGCTTTAATTAATAACCCTCTGTAGTTCATAATTTTCTTCATAAAAGGTCTCTACAGATGGTATATAACTTGTAGGCTAAGTTGAGGCTATAATTTTGCCACATTTGAGAAGGTTGTGTTGGTTTAAGGACGAAATGTTCTTGTTTGAGTTGAAATTTAGATTTAAACGATGCATAGTTGTCAGTTTATGTATAGGATTTAGAGTGACTACTGATTTCACAAACTATGAAGTGTGAATAAAATTAAATCTTAGCTTCACTTTAAGTTTTTGGTAAAGTAATTAAGTTAAAACTCATATTTTGGTTATCTTGATGCCAACAATTTGATATTTTTGGATGTTCTGTGGACTTTTTGTGTAGTTCCCTTGATAATGTTATCGTTATTCTCTCCAAATTTTGATCGATTGGATTGTTTTGACTTTTGATGGCATGACACAGAAATTAAGTTTCTAACTTTTATGCCTTCCTCACATACACACGTGAGTTGTTTGTTTAACTTTAGCCTTTAGGGTAGATGAATGATTATGATAATGCCACCATTGCAATGGAACATATTAAGAAAAAAACGATGACCCAAATATGGGTTGTGTCTTTATGTAATATGGATGTATACCTATTACCAAACACAAAAATGTAAGCATTCGAATGCTGTATACACAAAAAATACATTTACATTTTCCATGAAAACATTTTGTTGTCTTGGTAGTTGTTTGCTGTGACTTTCAAGATACCAACAAATAACATGTCCTATTTTTGTGTCTATTAGTAAGTTCTGGATCAATGGACTCTATGCAAATCTAGTCTAGATTTTATAAAATCATATTTCACCAATACAAGTGTGATTTGCCATTGTGGGAAATCAAACAGGATTTGCGTTTACAACTGGAATTACATTTCACTAATGGGATTCACATTCTTTGCATCATGAAATTGAATGGAAGTGTTTGATAGACAACCCAGGTCATTTTGAACACTACTCTTATTAGTTCGCATAGTTTGTTAAAATCGGCTCTATGTACTTGTGTTCTGTTTACCTTCCATTAAATGTCCTTTGGTCTTTTTACAAATTTTGAAACTTTTCCGGACCTTTATTTTCTTAAAACCTTTTTACAAGCTGAGGGTCTTTCATGGAAAAAAACCGCTATCCCTTGCCTCCTTGGAGTGGAGGTAAGGTCTGCCTACATCTTACCCTCTCCAGATTTTACTTCATGTGAGATATACTGGATTCATTTCGTTTGGTTTTAAATGTACTTGTCTTGTTTGGTGCAGGTATCATCTATTCAGGGATGAAGACATTTTGGGAACTCTGCACGACTAATTCTTCATATTTGAGTCTTTTTGTAAGAGAATCTGAGTTTACCAATGATGCTTTTATTGTGAGTTGTGTAAGATTACCAACTCAAACTTGCTAAATGAAACAAGATTAATTAAATATCTTCATGAACTATGTTATGTCTTTGGCTGAACCATTTATTATCCGAGCTTGATTTCACATTTCTGCTTTTATTTCCTGTTGGTCTCTATACTTGCATGAAATCTGTCTGCAAACAAACATTGGGTAGTATATTGTTGAATGTTAAAACCTGAGCATGTTTTACCTTTCTTAAAGAAAACCTTAGGGTTGCCTGTTAGATTAGATGATATATTTGAAAAAAGAATCCATCTTGTATATGGTACAGTTCCTATTCCATTTAGATGGGTTCTTTTCCTATTTCCATTCTATGATGTTCTTTAGTGTTGTGAATTGTCATATGGAGATTAGTAAATTTTCCCAATAACCAGCTGCAAAGTTGGATTGCTACCAGGATCAGTAAATATAAGGTTTTTTCTTTACAATTAGAAATTTCTACAATTTACCCATTATACATGTATCTTCTGTGTCGATTTTTCCCTTGGTGTATATTTTGTTATGTGTTGTGGTTGTGGATGCTCTAAAGATAGATGGTTTATCCGTCTACCTCATGGATTGGTGACAAGGTGAGTTATCGTTTATGCCCCCCCTGATGGTTATTTAAGGGGTGACGGGTGCGCCAAATGATATGGAACTAAGGGTGTTCAAAAAACCGATGGACCGTTCAAACTGGTCGAACCAAGTTAAACCGGACCGTTTTCGGCGTTTGAGCGGTCTGGTCTGAAATATAGCAACTGCTTAGTCCGGCTTACGTCTGCGGTTTGAACATTTTTTTGAGCGGTCTAGACCGAACTGACCGCTAAAAAATGTATTCATTGTTTTTATTTTTCGTATTGTAGGTTTTACTTTTATGGTCCAGTTATAAAAATAACGTCATATGTTTTTTTAGTTTTCATTTTTAAATTGGTATTCTAAAATCTTTCTGAAGTTAAATTCTAAATCGTAGTTCACCTTACTCGATCTATGTCTATCTAAAATTCCAACTATTGTTGGTGGATATGTTTAATTTTTTTTTGTTTGTTCAATGTCTTTTTGTAATTTTAGAGATAAGACGTTTTTTTATAACTCTGTAAACGATTTTCTAATGTGCTATATTGATAGAATTTTTATTTCAGATATAGATGTCATTTTTTTAGTTTAACGTAAAATCAATGATTTGAGCTTGTGCTGTAAAGGTCAAAAGCACCTGGAGGTCACATGTTCGAACCCATGGAGGAATAAAAATCCCTTGTGGCCATGAAGGTTTCAAATGCGGTGACTCTGGGCTATCCGCGAAGTGGGTGGTCGCTTTGGGATTAGTCGGCGTGCATAGTGGGTTGATATCCATGTTAATAGTAAAAAAAAGGCTCAAATCATGTAAACCAATTAGACCAAACCACTTTTTTGTGGTCCGGTTTGACCGTTGGTTGTTTGCTTTCAACGGCTCGGTTTGAAAATTTTCTAAACCGTCCTAACGGTTTGGTTTGTAGTTTAAGGGGTTAAACTGTTTAAACCGGACGGCGAACACCCCTATATGGAATTTTTTGTAACCTATGCATTTAATGTCAATATATTCAATTTCTTTTTTTAGAAATAAAGGGGAAGTTCAAATGCGAACTCATTTTTTATTCTTACCAACACGAGGGATTAATCTAATTACATATATACCTATACAGAGGAAAGTTCAATTGTGAACTCATTTTTGATTGTGAACGTGAGAACGAATCTCAGCCACTTATCCGGTCAATAAAGACGGCTTTGACCTGGTTCCCCTCCTTTAATAATCTCCACCCTCCCATGAATTGCGTCAATCCTCCGTGATCGTGTCCACCATAACCGAAGATGTGTGGCTGAGATTCGTCCTCACGTTCACAACCAAAATTGAGTTCACATTTGAACCTAACCCTACCTATATATATATATCATATCCTTTCGTCCTACAATGCCACATTTTACTGTTAGCGAGGCTACCGTCGACCGGCCTAGGGAGGGAGATAAGGGGTCACCCTTCTTAGACAAAGAATAGGCTGCTAAAATCTTCTCTCAAGGAAGAGGATTTTTCATGTTGGTCTTCTGCTGATGGAGATTCGAGAAAGATGGAATGTTTCGGTGTAATTTATTTTGTTTGAATTTTTAATTTTTTTAAAATCATATTTTCATATTTTGTCTATTAAAAAATAAGGGGCTGGAGATTTCTTAATTTAAAGTTAAACGTCTATTTAATCATATTTATTGGATCAATTAATCTAATGGTTGGTGGGGGTGTTTTTTGGTTTTCTATTTTTTAAAGTTCTCTTGAACCTCCATATATATATATATATATATATATAATATATATATATAGATGGAGGTTCAAACGAGAACATCTTCATTTTACGAGAACGCGAGAACACCCTTATCACATGTGATAATACACGTGAGAGGATTTGGTGGTGTGTGGACGACGTGCCATGCGACTTACGTCGCACCAAAGATTGTTTGCGTCTATGATTTAGTATCACATGTGATGGTTTTGATGAATTATAGTATCACATCAAAGACACCCTTATCACATGTGATAATACATGTTAGAAAGCTTAGTGGTGTTACGGCGACTTGGCCCGCAACCTAGATCGTGCCAAAAGTCATCCGCGTCTCTGATTTAGAATCACATGTGTATCATATGTGATGAAATAATAGTATCACATGTGATTGTCTATATTAAAATGGTGTTCTTGCATTCTCGCAAAATGAAGGTGTTCTCGTTTGAACCCTTCCCTATATATATATATATATGTATGTATGTATGTATTTGTGTGTGTATAAAAAACATTGCTTTTTACTCTTTTTATAGGGAAAAGACAAAAATTAAATTAAAAAAAACTACTTTTTTTTATTTAACGAAGTTAACGGACACGTTAATCAAAGGGACCATGATCAAGAATTTGAATTCTTTGTCACACACAACAACAGTTTCGGAATTAAAAATTCTAATCAATCAGGTGGGCCTTCATCGTGAAGATGGGGCGATTTTCATTTCCGTTTGTTCAATAGCGATATGGCAGCTTTGGAGGTGGCGTAATGACATTCTTCACACGTATGAGGGTACGTTAATCAGAAAGAAACGTGAAGATCCGTTTCCGGTTGTTCATAATTTATCAAAGCTTTGGCTGAGTAATCGGAGTCGTAAGCTGCACTATAATTGGAGTAATTGGATTTCCTCCCTTTTCCATATATAGTTTCATGGTTGCCTCTGGGTGGGCGTGGATTGCATATGGTGATTTGGTCTTAAAGTTGGGCTCTTGGACCGCCATCTCAGTCGTGGTTAACACCTTATGCCTCCTTTTCTTTCTGAGAGTTTGGCCTTCAATCTTTTCTGCTTTTGGGCTGTTGTCTTTTTTTGTTGTTGTTGTTGCATTTCTTTGGTTTTGCTTAGACTCTCTTGTATTGTTGGTTTTAGCATCTTGCTAGAATTTGAATAAAGTTCCGGGTCTCGAGGCTAGGGTGATGGTCGAGCCGAAGCTCTAGTTCTCGTGTTCCCTTTCCTCTTGCCTTTCAGAAAAAAAAACACACAGCAACAATAAAACCAACTTTTTACATTTCTAATGCAATAAAAGTATATAAATTTCAGTGTATATGAGTGTCACTTTATAGGAGTGTCTAGGGGTGTAAACGAGCATAGTCGAGTTAAGTAGTAGGTTAATCGAGTCGGACTCAAAAAATTACTACTGGGTTCAAACTCGATTAACTTTTCAATATAGAGCTCGATACCCGTTCATGGGTTCGAACTCGTGATCGATTAGCTCGTTTATTGGTTTGAACTCGATAATTTTTATATTTTTATTGTATGATTAATAAATATATGGGGGAGACTAATAGTACCCCTCACCCATACCCATGAACCCTTTTCACACACATTAACATTAAAACCAACTTTTTACGTTTTCAATACTATAAAAGTACATAAATTTCAGTGTATAAGTATGTCAATAACATTGAACCTAAAATATATGTAACGACTTATATAAAATTATTGTTGATGTGACACTGAAAGCCACATTAAAAAAACATAAATATTATATATATATTTTTTAAAAGTAACTAAATTAGATTGATATTGATGATTTAATTGGATCGAAACTAGGGTTCCTAGGGACGTATTGGTACAACATCTGATTTTCTTTTCATTAACTACATCAATGTCCTTGGTCTTTTAAATAATTTTGAAATTTTGCCACATTCCGTACCGTAGTAGGCAACGTCCATTATTAGTATTCGTAACGTCCATAATTAGATTGATCTTGATGATTTAATTGCAATAATTTGGTTATCTAATATACAATTTTGATTTAACGAAAAAGTTCATAATAACGTAATCAACATTTTTCATTTGAGTGATTAAGTTTTTTGATATTTTTTTGAACAAATAAATCTTTGGACATTCTAAAATCTGTTAAATACATTTTTGAGTAAACTATGATTTTGGTCCCTATGATTTACCATTTATAATGATTTTGGTCCCTGTAATTTAAAAACTGCTTTTTTGATCCTTGTGGTTTCATTTTACTTCCATTTTAGTTCTTACATCTAACAGAGTTAACGGAGCTGTTAAAAAGTTTTAAAAATATACATATTTAGTCCTTCTGTTATATAAATTTTAAATATTTAATCCTAAATTTTATTTATTATATTACTAACTATAATTTGACACTTATATATATATATATATATATATATATATATATATATATATATATGGACGGGTTCAAATGAAAACTCAAATTTAGTTGTGAATGTGAAGGCAAATGAGAGCGCGACACGTGTTATATTCAGACTGAATATTTCTTTGATTATTCGGTCTGAATAATCTACATTCAGACACATGTCGCGCTCTCATTTGTCCTCACGTTCACAATCAAATTTGAGTCTCATTTGAATTTTCCTCTATATATATATATTATATCATTTTTGTTTTTCCTTCTTTAATATATTTTAAAACAATATATTATGTTATTTTTTATATATATTTTGATACTTTTTTTATATACTTATAATTACTAAAAATAAATAACTTTTTTAATATTTTAATTAATAACTCTTTTTATTATTTAATCAAAGTTTTATTATTTATTTAAAAGTAGTTGATTTTTTTAATAATTTTTTATAAAAAAACTGATTGGTTTAAAATAAGAAAAAATTGCGAATCATTAAAATTATTGACAAATAAATGATATTTTTTTTCAAAGTTTTATATTTATTTTAAATTATCATTTGAATTAATAACTTTTTTTATTATTTAATCGAAGTTTTATTTATTTATTTAAAATCGGTTGGTATTTTTATTAAATTTCTTTTAAAAACAGATTGGTTTAAAATAATAAAAAATTACGAATCATTAAAATTATTGATAAATAAGTGATATTTTTTTAAAAAGTTTATATTTATTTTAAATTATCATCTGAAAAAGTGCATTTAATAAAAACAACCTATTGAGTATAAAAAAACTATTTTTATCTCGAATTCTATTTAAAACCTTTTCAAATGATAATTTAAAATAAATATAAAATTAAAAAAAATATCACTTATTTATCAATAATTTTAATGATTCTTAATTTTTTCTCATTTTAAACCAATCAATTTTTTTAAAAATTAATAAAAAAATCAACCGTTTTTAAATAAATAATAAAACATTGAAATATATTAATTAAAAAAATCAACCGTTTTCAAAAAAAAAACCTTGGATTAAATAATAAAAAAAGTTATTGATTAAAATATTAAAAAAGTCATTTATTTTTAATAATTATAAGTATATAAAAAAGTACCAAAATATATATAAAAAATAACATATATATTGTTTTAAAATATATTAAAGAAAGAAAAACAAAAATGATATAATATACATATGAGTGCCAAATTATAGTTAGTAATATAATAAATAAAATTTAGGATTAAATATTTAAAATTTATATAACACAAGGTAAATTTTTAAAACTTTTTTAACAGCTACGTTAACTCTGTTAGATGTAAGGATTAAAATGGAAGCAAAATGAAACCACAGGGACTAAAAAAGCAGTTTTTAAACCACAGGGACCAAAATTGTTATAAATGGTAAACCACAAGGACCAAAATCGTAGTTTACTCTACAATTTTTTAGGTAATCATGAGTTTTCAGGTCAGTTTACGCACACCGACTAATCCCCAGATGACCACGAATGGTCTGGAATCATTGCAGGTGAATATCCATGCCCACAAGCACGAACCTAGATTTGAACCTGGGGTGGATGAAATATTTTGTTACATCCCTTTAGGCTTTGCCAGTATGTCACAACCGAAGTGGTTTGTTCAATACATTATTATTAACTATCAACTAGTTAATGTGGTAAAATGATGAACAACAGTTCGAGAAAACCTAATAGACTTTCACATTTTAAACGATTAAGTTACAAGATAATTTAAAAAAAAATCATTCACTTTCAAACCGAAATCAATATACAATTTTCATTGATCTTTCCAAACACAAACAAATGTTATGCCCATGATATACCAAAAATTGATGTCAAAATATATCAAAAGTTGTGTCAAAATAAATCAAAGTAAGAGGTTGTTTGTTCACCTCTTAATAGTTCCATTTTTGCTCATCCCCTTCGTCAGCTCTTAGATCAGGATACTATTACCCAGGTTCCTAAACTTGGAATGAATTGTGGAGCGTTGGTGGCAAACAATTATATGTAATGGTGCTTTACTTGTTTGGTAAAAAAAATTCCTGCCCCTTAATGGTTATAATTTCTAAAACATTTTGAATGATTGTATCTTGGGCTTCCTTTGATCATTCAGCGTTTTAATTTCATTTCGAACGATTACCAAACAATTATATTTCATTTTGCATTATACCATAAGAGCCTCTTAATCATTCTGCACTGAATCATTCAACAACTGTCAAACAATCTCTAATATTAAGCCTTCTTATCTACCGAAGATCCATCTCCATCTTCGTCATAATACATGGAAGGGGTTTTGAGTCCGATTTTGACCAATTTTCTCAAATTTTCCACTACATGGTTGTGAGAAGGTTGGGACACAATCGAATCCAACCTACGTTTACTCGGAAATTTTTATCTTTCTTTCTTCTTTTTTCTATTTTAGCATACAAGATAACATAGTTGTTGAAGTAAAAAAGTTATTAAAATCTTATTTTTCTCTATTTTTTTGCATAGCTATCGGAGATACTCATGGGTCAAGGTTTTTCCGTTTAGTTGAATCGGATATGATTTTAAATTATGTGAGACCCACATTATATGTGGTCCACAAAGTGTTTCTTTGTTTATTTAAAAATGTAAAGTTCCCATTTGAATCTCCCTCGTATATATATATATATATATATATATATATATAGAGAGAGAGAGAGAGAGAGAGAGAGAGGAAAGTTCAAATGCGAACTCAAATTTGGTTGTGAACGTGAGAATAAATGAGAGCGTGACACGTGTCAAAATAAGCAATATTCAGACTGAATATACAAAGAAATATTCAGACTGAACATAGTATATATTCAGTCTGAATATATACTATAATATTTATTTGAATGAGACACATGTCTCACTCTCATTTGTCCTCACGTTCACAACCAAATTTGAGTTCTCATTTGAAAACGCGCCTATATATATATACTTACAACAACAAAACACGAAAAAAGAATCAACTTAAATTGCATATTGAGGCATTGAAAACAATTTATTCAACTTTTATAGGCTATTGTTAGACATGTTTTGAGCAAAAAAATTCTTGGAAACTTATAACTTTTACACTTTTGGTCCATGTGGTTGTTACTCACTATCAATTCGTGTCCTTATTTTAATTAATTACACTTTTAAACATTGTCCTTGCCACTTTGTTTCGGATTTGGTCATCGTGGTTCCCACACTGTTTCTCGTTTGGTCCATTAGATTAACTATGTTAAAAAGCTCGGTTAACTTATAGGCATTTTGGTCTTTTTATCATTTTTTTAGTCTTCTTAACTTTACCAGATCAATTCTGTTACTTCGGTAACCTTCTCCGACAAACCTCAATTGAAACAAACCCAAAAAAAAGAAACATTTACAGATTCCAAAATAAACACACATTCCATAAAAACCTATATCCAAAATCTCAAATCCAAAATCATAGCCCCCATTCCAAAATGAAAAACAAACCCAAATTCGAAAATAAAACCAAATCCAATATCAGAACCCTAATTATAAAATCATACTCAGATCCATAGTCAAACTCAAATCCAAACTCAAATCCAAAATCGAAAACCCTAATTACCAAATCATACCAGATCCAAAGTCAAACCCTAATTCCAATATTAGATTTGAAATGAAACTCAAATCTAAAATGAAAACCCTAATTCCAAAATCATATCAGATGCAAAATGAAACTCAAATTCAAAAGCAAAATCAACTTCACAAAGAGGGCTTTGATTTGTATATATGGTATAAAGAAACTCACCGTCGTGAAAGGGTTTAGAAGGGCAACATCACAGTTGTTGTGCACATCCAAGGATTGGAACCTACAGTCGGGGTTTGCAGGTGGGGGTTTACGGTGGAGGGGGGAGGTGATGAAAGTAGCGGCAAACAACGGTGAGAAAGAGAGCGGCAGAAGGAGCCAACATTAATTAATTGATGACAATAGTGGCCGGAGGAGAACAACGGATGGTGGTGGCCGGAGGAGCGATGATTGTGGTGCTATTTCTCGATTCTTGGAGGAATGATGACACTAGTTCTCAGTGTTGTGTTATATATACACTTATTATTTATTTCTTAAATTTTAATTGAAAATCAAGTAAAACTATAAAATTAAAGGTCCAAAATGTGCCTGAGTTAACAGAGTTTTTTTTATAACGAGAGTTAGTCAAAAGAGTTAAAAAAAAGTGACAATTACAATAACCAAAAATGTAACTATTTTGAAATAAAAAAGACAGTGGGTGAGCGGCAATCGTGGGAACCAGAAGTATATTTAAAATTTAATCGTTTTCAAGAACTTTACCTATATCTTCTTCAAAAAAAAGAACTTTACCTATATACTTTTATAAAATCATATAGATTTTAACCTTCCAAGTTTCTGAAAAACCTATAATTTTCTTTAATTTTTAAAGACAATTACTCGACTTCGAAAAAGTAAGAAAATACAATCGATCATTTATAAGTTATAATAACTATGTCACGAAAACATACCTAGGACTCAACGTGTTAGGAGACGTAACATATTTCTTATACATAGTTTATGTTTGAAAAATTATATATGATTCATATGAAAGAAACATCAAACAAAAAGAAGATTATATTTGAAACTAAAATAAAAGAAATACAATAGTTTATAGTCATTAATTAGAAGAATTAAAGGTTTCCTTCCAAAAAAGAAAAAGAAAGAACAGAAGCTTTAGCAAGTCTCTAAAAAGGGATTTTGTCTTGTAATATAAGACCCCCAAACCCTTTACATTTTGCAAGTCAAAGATCTCACTTTCAGCTTTCTATTCTATCTATCTCTCGTCTTTATCTCTCTTTATCTATCTATTCCTCCTATTCCTTACTGTGCCTAATAAAAAGTATATTCACTTCACTTCTACTATACATCCATCCTTCAAATGCCTCAATATCTTTCACATCAACCACCATTTACAACAACTTATTCAAATCCAACAAGATTAATCCCACTTTTTCTCATCTGGGTTATCTTAATCTCCACCCATTTACCACCATCCTCCGCCACTCACCACCGCAGCAACCGCCACCACTCCTCCATGCCCTCCACCGGCAAACCTGTCTTCTTTAAAACATCATCATCAACATCGCTTTTCCATGCACCGGCGGCGGTCCTACCACCCGGAGAAGGAAGGTTGTCTGATGAAGATAAAAGATTAGTTCACACAGGTCCTAACCCTCTTCATAATTAGTTATTATAATTTAAGTAAATTTGGAAGCTTTGCTAATATTGATTCTTTTTTTATTTTAATTAATTTTCTTTTTAATGGTAGTAGTATTAATTAATTAAGTTATGTAGAAAGTATTAGAAACACTCTTCTTCTGTGTAAGTTCTTTCTGTTATCATCATCCTAATATTTATTCCTTCTCTTCCATCTCAGTTAGAATTAATTGTAGCATCGCTTTTAGCTTTTTCAGTCCATGTTTAACGAGCCGTTGACACTTCAGAAATGGTTCATATATAAATATATAATATATATATTATATACATATACGTGTGTTGTATATATATATATATATATAGAGAGAGAGAGAGAGAGAGAGTTTACTATTCTTCTTTCTTTAATCAGTGTTCCATCTGAAACCTTCTGTTGAAAAACTTAATGAGCTTCTGTATTGAAATTGATGTAGTTTCCAGCTGCCATAAATTTACTGTTTGCTTTCATGTGGGCGATGTTTTCTTTAGCAAAAAAACATTGACCTGCTGTTAGCTTATATATCTGTATATTATCAGGTATATTTTGACCCCCAGTTAGGGGTAAACTTGTCTTTTTACAAGCAAGTGTAAGTCCATTCATTCTTGTGTTGTGGCTTCATGGATTCATGTTTTGACCTTAATTAGTTAGGGGTAACTTTGTCTTTTGGCATTGGTTATCTTATCTACCCTTCATGGGTTCATGTCTTAGACCCTTGGTTAGGGGTATATTGGTCTTTTCATAAGCAAATGTATAAGGTCATTAATTGTTTTCATTTCATGGGTCCAAAATGTGAAGAGCAACTTAAGAAAGAATAATAAATCAAAGAATAGGAATATGTCCCAATAGATAAAGGACAACGTCTCTTTTAACATAGAAAAGGAAAAGACACTTCTACCCTTTTACACAAGCCATTAATTGTTTTCACTTTATGGCTCCAAAACTTATACAAATGAAAAGTAACTTTAAATTTTTTACAAATCAAATAGGTATGCATGTCCCAGTAGATAAAGAACAAGTGTCTTTTTTTGACATACAAATGGAAAGAAACTTCTACCCTTTAACATATCATGGATCTTTTTTTTGTTATACGAGCTATTTGGTTTGGAATCGAAACAAATTGAAATGGTCAAATTCATTGATCAAATTTTTTTACCATGTTTGATTACAGAATTATATAGATAAGAATTCTTTCAATTCAAATGAATTCTTTAAGTTAAAGAATTCGTCTTTCTTGACGTAAGTAAAGGAATTGAATTCCATCTCTTTCCATCGAACTAAACGCATGGTCAAATTCCATTCCAATTTTTTTACGGTCCGTTTGGTTGGAGGGATTTGAAGGGATTTGGAGGGATTGAGATTTCAATCCAATCCATTGTATTGGGGATAGTTCTCATGACGACTTATTTGACTGCAGTGTTTGACATAAATATTAAGATATAGTACAGTATAATTTCAAAAAAATCATCAGAGTTCGCACTGGGAATGACTTATTTGAAATCCCAATCCCTCCAAATCCCTTCAACCAAACGGACCCTTAGAGTCAAATTCTTTTGATGGATTCCTATTCCACCAAATTACATTTGGTGAAGTGAACACCTCCTAAGTGTAAATTTGGCATTACAATCCTTTGTATGTTATGGTTCATGTTTCAAACACTAAGGCATTTATGTCTTTCAGAGACGTACAAGAAGCAAGGACAACTTAATACTTTATGTACAATTCCTCCTGGATCTCTTTTTACCCTAGTTGCATGCAAATTCATCCTTCAAAAACTACTATAAGACATTACTTTATTTCACTTTGTAATTCGTCCATGTTTTGATGCTACTAACTGCAAGTCTTTTCACACTCAAATATCAAGACAGTATAATTCCCTCCTTTGTGTTTTTTTATATTTTTTTAACTCTGATTCGGAGCAAATGTGTTTTTTGATATTTAATGACATGTTCAAGTAGTTTTAAATGCCTAGATTCTAAATCCAAACCCAATTCTAGATCTTACTTGATGATGTGAAAAGTTCGACTATTGATAGACGACACAAGTTTCACCTTCTAAGATTATGTTTGACTAACTAACTGATAGCTAAGTGGTAACTGATAAGCTAACCGATGAACTAATTACGTTTGACATATACTTGATGATAAATCTAGTTAAAAAAAATGTAAAATGGTCAAAAGGACATGTTAAAATCAGTAAATTTTAACATTTCATAATATATTTATAACAAATCACTAATAATATAATATGTTAATTATTACATACCAGATGGTAAGAAAATTACATAATAGAATATGTTAAGGTTTTATTTTTGAATGGCAAATAAATTTCAGTAACAAACAAAGGAAACAGAGAGAGAAAAACGAGCAGACTCAAACAAAGCAAGGGAAAAACCAAGGCACCTAGACAAAAAGCAACAACCTCGAACCAAAAAACACTCAATACCATGGGAGGGTCAGTGGATGGTATCCCTGACTACCCGGGTTCGAACCCCGCGCTGCGCATGTGGATATCCAGATCATGGGCCTGTACCCTTAATTGGGCTGGGTCGTGATCGACGGGGATTAGTCGGGTGACACCCTTAAGTGGGAGCCCGGATACCCCAGGAAAGTGCGTGTGTGTGTGTGTGTGTTAATTTGTCTTAAAAAACACTTAATACCTTGAAAAGATGAACAAAGAAACCTAACAATCCATAAGCAGTCAATTTGAAGCGACGTTTAGAGAGTCAATCCAATTAATCCATGATTTAGAGAAAGACTTGTGCCTCTTAAGGAGATTCAACCATATGACCGGGATTTAGTATCACCAAGAAGGTCTGAGGTCGAAGCAGCCCTTTTGAAGACATGAGTACAGGGGCGGAACATGACCATTGTAACCTAGGGGGCCAAAATATACTATTATAAAAATTCAGAGATTCAAATGACGTGTACATAACTTTTTTTTTTGCAATGATCTATTATTAAATTTTAGAAAAATGATCGGTTAATGTAAGACTAAAATTTAGAACTTTTAAACTATTAACCAAAAAAGGTAATATACACTACAACAAAAGCGGATTTATAAGACGTAAAAGAAAAAAAATAAAGCGTCATAATAAACCACTTTATAAGACTTAATTTATAGAAGTAAAAATGAATTATCCACTTTAAAGGTGTTAAAGTGTATATAACATTTCTTTAGCGTCTTAACAAATTCTTAAGACATTTTTATTACAAAACATCGTATTAACAATTTTATAAGACATTATTAGAAAAAACGTCTATAAAAACAAGTGTCAGATGAGTTTATAAGACGCTCAAAAATTGTTCTATAGAATTGGTGATATGATACTTTGTATTAAAACTAAAAATGTCATAAAAACTTGTTAGGACATCAAAAAAATCACAGTTTAGTTGTTGGTCCTATAAACCAAATCTTATAAAACAGTCTATTAAAATGTCTAGAAATTGATGGTGTTTTATAAACTCAATTTTTGATTTTTATATTTTTGGACTGCTATAAATTAATATAAAAAAACCTTTAAATTAGTAATAAATACTTAAACATTATTTCTATATATTAGTTAAAAACTAATTTTTACATACAATTAAGATTGATAATTTAATATATAGTATGGGAAGGAAGGAAAAAAAGTGATTTAATATAAAGATGGAAGGAAAGAAATAATAATTTAATATATAGTATGGAAAAAAAGTAATTTAATTAAATATTGGAAGGAAGGAAATAAAACTGCAGTTTACAGGGTTCGAATCCTAGACTTTGGGGGAGGGCCACAGAGTGATAATCGCTTAAGCTACCCTTCATTTGAGTTTCAATATCTTCATATATGATATTTATATAAATAAGCGGGGTGGCCATGGCCCCTATAGGCCACCCTTGTGTTCCGCCACTACATGAGTATTTCTTTCCCTCCAGATAAAATATGCAACGATCAAGACAACCGCTTGCCAAATATCTCTTTGAGAGGTGTCAAAATACGGTTGCCGCCATCGAAATCGAGGATGGGAGAGATTTTTTCAAATTCCACTATGAGAAAATTTGAGTCCAAATCGAAGTTGCGTGTTTAGAATTCAAGAGATAATGATCCACATAGAATTTCAATTTGATATACCATATATGTACACACAGTCACACACACACAAATACATAGAGTGAGAATTAGGGGTGTGCAAAACCCGAATAATTCGAAATCCGAACCGAAAATAACGTGTTTGTGCAAAACCCGAATACCCCGAAATCCGAAAATCCGAAATCCAATTTTTGTGGGGATATTTAGGTTCGGGTTGGGTTTGAGATTTGTTCGCCCGACCCGTGGGTGAACTAGCCCGCGACCTCTGAGCGCATCAAAACAACGCGACTCACATGTGATATACAAGTGAATTTGTGAAAAATCACATGTGATTCAACCATTTTTATGGTCTTTTATTTTGTTATTGTTATTTTATATATTATATATAATATAAATTTTTTGATTTAGGTAATCAAATACAAATTTTAGAAAACATATAAATTAAATGATGATTAAATAGCCATTAGATATAATATAATTAAAAGAGAGGTAGTAAACTTTTCACATCTTAATTAAATCAATAATTTCTCATAAAAATAATTAAATTAAAATATTTATCAAACTTTCATTATTTATGAACCAAAACTTTAACTTTAGAAAACATTTTTAAAATTATTATATATTTGTTTTATTTTTCTGTATATTGAATCATAATAATCTAAAAATAATTAACACTAATGAATAATCATATTCGAATTAATTAATAATTTGAAAGTAATATTAATTAATAATAAATAACAATTATTAATCAATGGTATAATAGGTGGAAATGACGACAAGCTACCGAAGCTTATTAAAACGTTATTCCAAATAATATTTCAATAAACTAGTTTATAAGTTAATTTTATCCCATAAAATAAAACTATAATATATAAGTTTAGAAAATAAGTCTTATCAAATATAAGATGAGATTTTTAAGGTTGAAGAGAATATATATTTGTTTGTAAATACACTTTGACACTTTAACCCTTTACTTACCAAGGGTTCATGGGTCTTTTTTTCACTTTAGTTTGGTGCATCTTCGTCTTTTCACAATCTTGTACAAGACATTGTTGTCTTAATTTCATGGGCCCACCCTTGATAGATAGTCTTTTGACACACGTGTAAAAAGATATATAGTATACTCCTCATCAATCTTATTCATGAGTATATATATATACATATATATATATATACATATATATATACATATATATATATATACATATATATATATATACATATATATATACATATATATATGTATATATATACATATATATAGGGGTAGATTCAAATGTGAACTCATTTTTTGTTGTGAACGTGAGGACGAATCTCAGCCACACATCTTCGGTTATGGTGGACGCGATCACGGAGGATTGACGCGATTCATGGGAGGGTGGAGATTATTAAAGGAGGGGAACCGGCCAAAGCTCGCCTTTATTGACGGATAAGTGCGACCGAGATTCGTCCTTACGTTCACAGCCAAAAATGAGTTCACATTTGAACTTTCCTCTATATATATATATATGCATCTTTTAGGTGTAGGCTATCTTTTTTATTATCTTTTTTACAAGCTCAATAAATGTTAGTTCTTTTTATTTTATATTACTTTTAAACTTCAGTTCAAACTTCGTATATCTAAGTTCTTTATTTTTTAACATCTAATTAGATTAGGTTGATTGAACTTCTTGTACGAGTTTACGATTTTGTAAGTGCAAGCTTATTAAGTACACGATGTCCTTCAAAGGTTTTTTTTATTTTATTTCATCAATTTTTACAGTATCTTTAATCGAATATCATCTTTTTTTTTTTGCAACTTCCTTAAAATACAGTTCGGGATGTATTGTTTGTCTCTCAATTATCTGCAATTTGTGGTACATTCGACATCTATGATGCTGATATTAATCCTCTATTATCATCCAAACATCTTTGCAACGGACATGTCTGTTGCAATCATTTTCATTTTCAATCTCATTACTTAAAATTCAAACCAAACACCTCTCAATTCTTTTCACATCATGGGTCCATCCAAGTTTTGACATTGGTCAGGGGCGTTTTTGTCTTTTTAACACATGAAGATAAGAGTCCATGTTCATGGTTGATGTTGGTTAGGGGAAAATGAGTCTTTCAAACATGAAGAGTGAAAAAGACAGTTTAGTCCTTTTAAATGTCATGTATACCCCTAGATAGGGGGTATATTTGTCATTTGGGGAGATATAATTGAGAGAGAGGGTGATTGAGTGATTGATTATGCCTAGAAGTACTTTTGTATGGTTCACATAAATGCCATCCAGTTGCAGTTATTTTCATAAAAGTGAAGACTGTCTCCCTCAATCTGCACATTTTCTCAAGGCTTCTACTACTCCACTGCTTATAATATCCACTAATAGCACCCACAATGGTAAAGACTATCTCCCTAAGAACATTTTTATAAATTAAATTCAATATAAAAAAGTTATTTAAAAGGTTATAAGAAAGAGAAGTGGACTAACATAAATCATAATAAGTTTTTATTCAAAAGCTTATTCTATCAAAAGCTTTACCAATAAGCTTTGTTTATTCAATGCAAAAAAAGTCTTGTTGAAAGACTTTTTATATTCTAATAAGTCATTGATAACTTTAGCATTTGAGATGCTCTAAGAGCATATATCCACAATGTTGTGGTTTTTCACTAAGTTTTTTTCACAACTTTTTTCTTACGTATTATTGTCACCTCAACAACTTAAAAACCTCTATATACATTCACTATGTGAAAAACCTGACCCAAGTTTTTTCAAACTTTTCAGGGTCCCATCATTTTAACTTCATATCATTTATATTATTATTTATAAAAATAAATACATTAAAATTAATATAAAACATATTTATTTATATCGAAAAAAATACAAATCTATAAATATCATTTCTATAAAAAATTGGGTTATTAAGAAATACGTAAATATTGTATAAAAGTATGAAAAAAATGATAAGTTTAAAATTATGTACGATTAAAAATAAAAATTAAATCATCGAGAAATCTATAAAAATATATGCAAAAAAATAATACTAAAAAATAAAAAGTTTAATACGAGACTTTTATAAAATATATAATTAATTTAATATTTTTATTTTTATATAATAACATTTATATATTATTATAAATAAAACTGATTAAAAAATAATACTGATTAATACGAGATTTTTATAAAATTTAATAAAGTTAAAACTGATTAAATACGAAAAAATCTTTGAAAAAGCAGGTTGTGTAGTCACGACCTATGACGAAAAACCTAACCAAAAACCTATGTGAAAAACCTCAAATATTGGTTTTTGCTTTTTGAAAAACCTCTTAAAAAGCTTCCAAAAACCACATTGTGGATACCCTAAAACCATTCCAAATATCATCTTGAATTTGATTAAAATAGGTTTAACCATTCCAAATATCATCTTGAATTTGATTAAAATAGGTTTTTAAGGCTGACGAATTGGACCTCCTATTTATACTTGCGGATCCAGCTAAAAGACAAAAAAATTATAATAAATGATTATTTACAGTTTTTACCTAGGTTCGTAAAAAATTTACGGACCTATGACTATTTTGATAAACCTTAAAGAGAAGTGGCTAATAGATCAACTCGATTATAATAAATGATTAGTTTCTCTTATATATATATATATATATATATATATAGGTGGAGGTTCAAACGAAAACACCTCCATTTTACGAGAACGCAAAAACACCCTTATCACATGTGATAATACACGAGAGGGGACTTGGTGGTGTGTGGATGATGTGCCTTGTTATTTAGGTCGCACCAAAGATCGTTTGCGTCTATAATTTAATATCACACATGATGGTTTTGCATTGATTATAGTATCACATCAAAGACACCCTTATCACATGTGATAATATATGTGATGGAGCTTAGTGGTGTAACAACTTGGCCGGTAACCTAGATCGTGGCAAAAGTCATCCGCCTTTCTGATTTAGTATCACATGTGATGAAATAATAGTATCACATGCGATTTTCTATAGTATAGGTTGTTCTCGCATTCTCGTAAAATGAAGGTGTTCTCGTTTGAACCCTTCCCTATATATATATATAGGGGAGGGATCAAACAAGAACCACTCATCTTTAAGGGAACAAAGGAATTCATTTGGGACCACATATGATGTGGGGCCCACAAATAAAAAATCATTTATGATTTTTTAGAAAAAAAACAAAAAATCATAAATGATTTTTTATTTGTGGGCCCCAGATCATATGTGGTTCCAAATGAATCCTTTGTTCCTTTAAAAAGGCAAAGCTCTCATTTGAACCTCCCTCTATACATATATATATATATATAGGGTTAGGTTCAAATGTGAACTTAATTTTGGCTGTGAACGTGAGGACGAATCTCAGCCACACATCTTCGGTTATGGTGGACGCGATCACGGAGGATTGACGCGATTCATGGGAGGGTGGAGATTATTAAAGGAGGGGAACCAGGTCAAAGCCGCCTTTATTGACCGGATAAGTGGCTGAGATTCGTCCTCACGTTCACAACCAAAAATGAGTTCACATTTGAACTTTCCTCTCTCTCTCTCTCTCTCTCTCTCTCTATATATATATATATATATATATATATATATATATATATGGGAAGGATCATACAAGAACACCCCTCACTTAAGGGTGCGTTTGGTACGGTGAACAGGATGGAACAGAACAGAACAGAACAAGCTTGTCCCATGTTTGGTGTGATAAAATGTTGGACTAAGTGGAACTAAGTGGAACACATGTGGAACAAGGTTGTTCTATCCTACCCCCCTAGAACTAAGTGGAACAAGGATTAAATGACCATTTTACCCTCTAACCTAACACACACACACTCTCTCTCTCACTCTCCTCTCTCTCTCCCCTCTCTCTCATCTCTCTCTCTCTCTCCTCTCTCTCCCTCCTCTCCCTCTCCCTCTCTCTCTCTCTCTCTCTCTCTCTCTCTCTCTCTCTCTCTCTCCCTATCTCTCTCTCTCTCTCTCCCTCTCTCTCTCTATCTCTCTCTCTCTCTCTCTCTCTCTCTCTCTCTCTCCTGTCCCTCTCTCTCTCTCTCCTCCCCTTCTCTCTCTCTCTCTCTTCTCTCTCTCTCTCTCTCTCTCTCTCCCTCTCTCTCTCTCTCTCTCTCTCTCTCTCTCTCTCTCTCTCTCTCTCTCTCTCTCTCTCTCTCTCTCTCTCTCTCTCTCTCTCTCTCTCCCTCGTCTCTCTCTCTCTCTCTCTCTCTCTCTCTCTCTCTCTCTCTCTCTCTCTCTCTCTCTCTCTCTCTCTCTCTCTCTCTCTCTCTCTCTCTCTCTCTCTCTCTCTCTCTCTCTCTCTCTCTCTCTCCTCTCTCTCTCTCTCTCTCTCTCGTCCCTCTCTCTCTTATCTCTCTCTCCTACCTCTCTCTCTCTCCCCTTCTCTCTCTCTCTCTCTCTCGTCTCTCTCCTCCCTCTCTCCTCTCTATCTCTCTCTCTCCCCTTCTCTCTTTCTCTCATCTCTCTCTCCCCTTCTCTCTCCTCTCTATCTCTCTCCTCTCTCTCTCTCTCTCCCCTTCTCTCTCTTCTCTCTCTCTCTCTCTCCTCTCTCTCTCTCCTCTTTCTCTCTATATATATATGTGTGTGTGGGTTATTTGATAAAAAAACACTAAGCAACTCACTGGGGGTAAATTGGTCATTTTGTTATGTTCTGTCCTGTCCTGTTTCGTCATATCATGTTTTACCAAACATGTAACAGTTGTTCCATCCTGTTCTGTTCTGTTCCGTTCTGTTCTGTTCTATCCTGACTGCGTACCAAACGCACCCTAAAGGAACAAAGGAACACATATGATATGAGTCTCATACAATATAAAATCATATTTAATTCAATGGGGGCCCACAATTGAATCAGATATGATTTTCCATTGAATCATATATAATTTTATATTGTGTGGGACCCACATTATATATGATCATAAGGATATTCCTTTGTTTATTTAAAAATACATAGTTCTCATTTGAATATCTTTATATATATATATATATATATTATCAAGTGGGAAATTTGAGAAATTTGTCATGCTTATTACATTTAAATTTTCACTCATTAGCTGCGAAAATAATTGTTTAGTTATAATACTTTAATAAGTCAAATGTTGAATTTTTAACGGGGAAAGAACAATTGGTTTAATACATGACTAAGGGTTTAAACAGGAACATCCTTGTTTTAAATAAATGGAAGAATACTTCAAGCCTTCATTAATTCATAATAAAAAAATAGAATAAATAAAATAAATTAGTATTTAGAGTTGTCTTTATCTTTTAAACTTTGCTAATATCATCAAAGACTTCTTATGCCTATCTCTTCGTTGTCAATCATGATGTGATTTTACTGTGATAATGTTATGATAAATCGAAGACTTCTTATGATATGATTTTGCTATGATGATGATGTTATAGATCGAAATCCGGTGATGATCACATCCGCAATTATGTGATTGCTATTTTTTCCCTCCATTTTCTCTGCATACCTTCGATATTCCTAAAAGGGGTAAATATCTATTTAATATTTTACTTCCCTTCAATCCCTATAAAACTGTGACTTCAAACAAAATGATAGGCTTAATTGCAAGTGTTCTTACATCCGCGTAGATCACAGACGTTTTCGTTTAAATTGAACCTTTATATATAAATATTTAATGAACAAATAATATATGTAACTATTATATTTAATCTTAACTTGAAAAATCATTTTAGTTACAAAAATCTCGAAAACACGGTACTTGAAAATCTTGATCATGTATAACGATTGTATTTCACTTCAAGTTTCCTAAAATCTTTTGTATTTATAAAAATTAGTTTTAAAAAAAATTCTATGAATATGATCAACGTTCTAAATGGCGTGAGTCGTGACGTGATGGCAAGATCAAATCTTAGGCCTTAGGAGTTACGACGAGTCCACAACATTTTCTAGGGTGTGCCCTAAGGCGGCATAATACACACACACACATACACACACACACACACACACATATATATATATATATATAGAGAGAGAGAGAGAGATAAAGACTCACCCACCCTTGTATGTGTTAGATTTTTGAATAATACTTTAGAATTAATGAATTTCGTATAACATAATAAAATTAAAGAAGAAAGAAGAACCTTTTATACCAAACATATAAAACTTATAGAAAATGATATCAAGAATGCAAAATCGTGATTAAATCTCTTGAATATTAGTTCACTACCTTTTTTCAGTTTTCCAAGACTTCGTGTTTGACTTTTCGTGTATGAGAATGTCAGTAAGCATTTGTCTATTTAAGGTTTTACTTTTTATGTTTATTTAAGTCATAAATCTTGTACATAATTATCATTTATCACACAAGTTATATAGTCTCATCAATCTCAATGTCTATGGTCCACAGCGGCACAGCCCGATTGAAAAAAGTTTAACAAATTAAAGTAACCTCACCTTATAAAATAACGCGTCGTAATGTGCGATAACACGTTTTGATGCAAGTCAACCCTTGGAGTGAAGTCATAGGGGTTAACGCGGTGGCGACCCCAAGTCTTGACGCCATAACGTGTCATAACGAGTTATTTAGAACATTGATGAATATAAACAAAAAAATTGGCAAACAAGAACTTACAAGCATGTATAAGTTTCATATTTCAGTTGTAACATATGGCCATTCCTTTTTATAAATGGAATTAGTACCAAACATCATATTCAATTTTCGATATAAATTAATCATCCTTCTTAAAAATGTGGACAAAATGAGCGGGTACAAGAAATCTCGTAAGGGAACTCGTCATTGAAGGGTCACAAACATGAGCCTATGACGATCGAGTCAAGTTGAGCCAACTGATCATTTGATTATCTAAATTTAGCTTTTGAGCTCTGTATATATTCACTCAATGCATTGCAGGTTGTACTATTTTTGTAAATGATGTGGGATGAATAGAATTGATGAAAGGTACAAGAGGTTGGTGAAAGAAAATGGTACTAATTAATATTGACATTGTAAATAGAAGGCTATTTTATTTCCATTTGTAGATCTTGGTGAGATCCTATAAGATACGATGATCATTATTATAATAATTTATTCTTAATAATTTGTTTGAGTTTATGTACGACGAATCAAGTTTTTTTAGACTTATGTCTTAGAGCAGTCTAAATAACAAACATTGTTCCTTCCAACACTTGGCCTTCTGCTTGGTTCTTAGAAATGAAATGGTACTTGTTGTATATATGAGCATCGTATTTGGGTACTATGCAACTTTTTATCGCATGATGTACAAGTCATCAAAACATCACTATTCTCAAATTTGACATTTTACCTTTTTATGATAGAACACAAGCAGTATCTAAACACCATGTCTAATTGTCTATCTCATGGTCTCGAGCGTAATTTCCAGAAATAGAAATCAACTAGTCGACGTTGCCACTTTTAATGTAATTGTGGATTTGAGATATATCAAGAACTCTATCCATTCCACTTGCAATGAGGAACCTAAAAAGTCAAAACTTTCCAAAATTAGTAATAAGTGCATACTAGGATATCTAGGAGTAATGTCACAAATACAAGACTTACTTATCAAAGAAAACACGAGCCATCGATAAACAACCATCGATCATCGTTGACTGCATATTGATTGCTATATTTGGATTATGAATACTTTGTCTAATGTGTAACCATCCATATTGCCCGTTTTCTTCATTCGAAATCTTAGCCCTAAACACATTTCATGGTTAACCAAATGAGAACACAAATTGTATGACTTAGTAGCTAATTTTAGGAACACTTTCTTCGAGAGAAAGTTGTATCAAAACTAAACCTACTTTATTCCAATTCTTAATTTTGGGACACCTACTTTCAAAAGCTCTATTTGGAAATTCATAATATGTCTTTGATGTAATTAAGGAGTCATGCTATTTCTTTGATGCAATTAAGAATATACTATATATAACTTTGTGAACACGAAAAGCATATTATTACTTTGTAAACAAAAAAAACTTACTGAAATTTATTATGAAACCTTTTTATTTGAGATGTCTTGTCGTAGACACCCAAATATAGCTTTTGAAAGCACGTTCTCCAAAATAAGAACCAGAACGAAGTTTGTTCCATTTTGATACAAGTTGTTCTTTTTCAAATGAAAAGGCCAGATATGCGTTTACTGTCTGATACTAGAATTTTACGCGAGTGCATATATACCTATACATTTGAGCATCCACAGGAGTAGGTGTGTCATTGGAATCAACGAGACAACCATCGCTTACCCAACAATCTCCACAAGCATCTAGCTCCCATCCTTCTAGCCTCCCTTCCTGTAGTTTGACATCTTTGGGTATTGATAATTATATTGTACAAACACTTTAGTTAAGAATATATGTTGCAAACGATGTACCTGTATGTATGTTTTGAATGTCTCAATGATTTCAATGGCTCGAGCTTTGGCATGCTGAAGCTCGGAAACAATGTTCATTCTTAGTTCTATCGATTCTAGTGGCTCTTCAAGATCTTTAATCAAACTTCCGATTCCTTCGTTTGAACCCTCTAGTTTCATTCTTACCATTTCTATTATGATCTTTACCACCATATATGCACCTGTACAACATAGCTCGTCATTTATCCATTTTCAATAGTGTGATTATGTGTCAGATGTTGAGATACATGTGTTTTGTATTCATCTATGTATATATACTTCAAATCATGAATTTATCATCAAGGTACTGAACTTATCATTGACATTCTGTGAGACATGTAACATTGATCTAGATGTGCTTAATTGAGATTAACTAGTTTTCATCATTTCACACACTTGGTTGAAGTTGAGGGGCGTATTAACAATACTATTTAAAAGTATAAGGGTATAAAGTGTAACATGCAAGGTACCAAATAATAAAAGAATTGGTATTAAATCAGTTTGAAAGATAAACATGCATCAACACAAATATTAAAATTTTACATAACAAAAGCTAGAAGGAGAACAATTTAACTCCATTATCATACTATTCTTATTTCTTACTTTAATTATATGGGTTTACTCTTACTTTTATTTATTGATAAATCATACCCATTTAATCTAAAATACTAAATAATAAAAATTGAAGCAAAAGTACTAACCATCATCAAGAAAATAATTTTCTTTAAGAGCACCATGACCGGAGGTTTCCATCATAAGGTGAGCATCAACACCTTCTTTGTTAAGTTGAACACCCTTGTCGATAACATTTCTGTAACCAACACGATATAAGCAATGATGGCCACCACGATCAGTGATAAAACGAGTTAGAGCCATACTGGTTCGAGCATCAGTTACAATGGTCGAATCAGGATGCTCCTTTAAGACAATGGCAGCCATAAGTGCGATCAACTTATCACCATTGATGGGATTGCCTTCATTATCAACCACACCGCTACGGTCCACATCGGTATCAAAAACAATGCCGAGATCGGCTGAGTTATCAAGCACAGCGGTTCGTGTCACGGCCATCGCAACCTTGTCCTCTGGGTTCGGGATATGGTTGGGAAACATGCCATCCGGTTTAAGATTTAGTGAACCAAATGTGTCTGCACCTAACTTGTCTAATACTTCATATGTGAAGAACCCTCCTGACCCATTTCCGGCGTTAACTATTATCTGAAATTTTAAATTTTGTTTTTAAAAGACAATAATAAATAAAAATATATACATCATGTTTGCATTTAATTTTTAAACCCACAAGGTTTTAGCTACTGTTTAATTAAACTAAATTTTTTGGGGGCTTTTTAATATACACTAAATTTAATTAATTGTTTATATTTTCTTAATTTTTGTTTACTTTTTAAATTGTAAAAAAAAAAACCCTTGATTATAAAGTTGTAGAATGTTTCATTAATTCTTAATTAAAGGTTATGTTTGACGTTTATAATTTAGTTTATCTTTTAAAGGTTTTTAGAAAATTCTTATATTTGAGAACATAAATTAAGTTTTTGAAAAACTATTTCAAATAATTTATTGAAATTTTTTATTTTTTTCCTCAATTATGCCCTAATATTTATATGAACACCTCTTATATATTTTTTTCTTTTAAATTATTTATATTATTATCTATCTTATCAACCGGACTAATTTATGAACTAGTTTATTAACCAACAACTAAGTTTTTTAAATAATAAATAGCTTATTAGTTGGTTTGTTTTAAATCAAATCAACAATTTACTTGTATCTAATTTTTTATAATGAATTGATTAAACAGAAAATTACATACTTTTAAATTTAAAGTATATATGTTTAATTTAATTCAATACCATAAATTTTTATAATTTAATAACCATACTCAAAATAATACTAACAAATTCTTAACTTTACCCGGTCTCAAATTCATTTTGTATCATCATACCAAAAGGCTCTATTGACAGTATATCATTTTCTTTAATAAAATGTTTATTATCAGTACCTGAAACCCTTCAAGAGGAGTGTCGTAATGTTGTGGATGGTTCACTCGCTCCTTGATGATATCTCGAAGATGTTTTGCATATATGCTCATGAAATCGACTCGTGTAGGTGTCGTGCGGAGTAATGTAGACACTTTTGTGAGCCGATTAGCATATTTATATGCAGCTTTATCGCATATTTCCTCAACTTCCAGTGACGTTAGCCCTCCTTTCTTCGTAAAGAATTTTAGACCATTTCGTGTGTATGGCAAGTGAGACGCCGTCATCTACATAAATAAAAAGTATTATATATTTCGCCAGAAGCAATCATGTAGCGCGACTTAACTTTTCAAACGAAAAAGAAAACCAATATTAATATCAATTTACTTTAAAAGATTTAAAAAGAATGGTACATGATTTTAACTAAAAGAAAAAACCATTTTATTTATTAAAAATCATGCAATACAAAACATATTTTCTTTCCTAATTTTAAGAAATAATGAAAATTTTAATTTTAAAAATTAATTTTCTTTTTATAAGTGGATGAAATTAAGAAACACATATATATATATAATATATACCATTATGGAAGCATCGTATAAAAATGGTGGCAACACTGTGCTCATGAAACAAGCCGGTGTAGTTGCAAGTCCCATATCAAACGTCATGCAACCCGCCCGACCCAGACCCGAAAATATGGCCACACTCAATGACCCACCCGATATTCTTGGGTCTCGACCCAATGAAACCCGAATATCCTCCACTGGTCTTCCTTTCTCTTTCACCAACCCATTTATCACCCACTCTCCAAAACTCTGTGCAATGGCTTCCACCGCCGGTGGTGTAAGGTCCACTTTCCGACCCGCTTCTCCTTCCACAGCCACACCACGAACATCCGACCCGTTTTGAAGCCTCTTGATCCGACCCATTTCTTCATCCAACCCTGCCACGTCATTGTAGTTTGCAGTAGATGAAGATTTTGGTGCAGTTACAGTTAGGTTTAGTTTTGAAGGAATGGAGAATGGGAAAGTTAGGGTTTTTAAAAGGGATTGGGATGAAGATGAAGATGGAAAGTTGGTATTAATGGGAGAGTTGTAATTTAGAGAAGTTGAGGGGGGTAAAGTGTAAGACATTGTATTTTTGTTTATGTGAAGAAACTGGCAGCTAACTAGCTATGGTTGCAAAGCTTTCAAGATTTGAAAGAGATGAAGTTTAGACCAATCAAGAAATAAGGGAAGATAAGATTTTTTTTAACTCAATATACACCATAACCTTATTTTGTATTATCTTTACAACAACAACAAAAATATCTGTAAACTAAATTCCAAATTCATCTCAAGGGCTTTTTGGTAATTTGATTACGTATATATATATATATGCGGATATGCCGATTATGAGAATGAACTGGTTCTGAAACACGAAGCTTGTTTCAAATTCGAACGAGCTCAACTCACCAATGTTTAAGTTGAAACGAATATTAGAATAAATCGGGTTTGATAATTGTAAAAGTAATTAAAAAGTTATCATAAAATTAAAAACCATATATAATATATGCTACTAGATGGGTAACATGCACTTGGTTCTTTAAATTGAAGCATATAAGTCGAAGAAACAACATATTCTGGAATATATATGCAATGCAAAGAGAGAAAATGCAAAACGTGATTTTTGTTATTCTTATTTATTTATAACCCTATCAATCAAACAAAAAGCTTTTTCACCTAAGTTAACGGATTGGAGTGAACTTCGTTAGGGCAAAGGACCTAGCTCGTAATAAAATCCAAAAACCATAGGGATCTACGGTGCAATTTACGTATATATAAACCATCCATAATAGCATAAGAATCAAGTTTATACATGGTTCACGCTGTTTTTGGTTTTTATTTGAACTGGTCACCTATTTTTCGTGAGACCACATTCTTTGTCCGCCCATTTAATTTGTTGAGACCAGCTTAAAACTATTGAATTGATAAGCTTTCATTGTGTTTTTGTTGTAAAGGTTAGTTCATCTAAGGGGTCTCACATGATCTCCTCTCTCTCTCACTCTCTCTCTCTCTCTCTCTCACACACACACATCTATCTATGTATTTTTTTTTCTTGGGGGGGGGGGGGGGGGGTGTTCAAATGAAAATCATAAGTTATGGTATTTTATATGTTTTACTATTTTCCACGATTAGTAATCCTATATTATAATGAATTCATCCATTTTCATTATTCATTTTATGACTTTTTATCATGAATATCATTCGTTTTTAAGATGAATATAATTCATTTTATCATTAGTATCATGTACTTTATTATGAATAAATTTTATCATAAATACCTATCACGATATTTATCATGAATTGTCGGTTCCTGGATTCTCAAAAGATTCATGGTTTTGGTGAGACCACCAATTTCAATTTGTGAGATTTATGAAACTAATGTGAATGTTCCGTATGCGGTTCCTATGATGGTTGTGTTTTTTCATGTGAAAGTTCGATCTTTCTAATGTGAAAATTTGGGTTTTTCATGTGAAGATTCAACATTTTTTGTGTTAGAGATTCGACAATATTAAATTATCTAAAGACTTTAAAATGGTCTAACAAATCTATAAAAAGTATTCTTTTCTAAGGTAAAAATGACCAAACCCAATATAAAAATTTGTTGAATTAAAAACATTAAATCCTACTTATACACGTGACACTTTTGTATCCAAAAAAAACCCAACTTACATGTGTATCAATCTTATCAATTAAATTAGTATCAACTTAATTGCTATCGATTATTGTTGGTTGGTAGTAGCGTCATATATATGCAAACTCGGTTGATACACAGTATTAAAAGTTGCATACCATGGTAGTACCATGATAACGACTTATTTATTTTTATTAGTTTTTTATATATTTAATAGAGAATTTTGCTGAAATGGCCATTTCAGATAATCAATTTACAAAAATAGTCATTGACTACGCCAAATGGTACTACGCCATGGCGTAGTCAATATTTTTCCCAATTTTTGCAAAAAAGTCCCCGACTACGCCATATTACTACTACGCCATGGCGTAGTCTGGCCATCCTTTCAAGTCCAGAGGCCGTTTTTGCCACTTTTCAAACTTGACTACTACGCCAAATGGTACTACGCCATGGCGTAGTAAGGTCCAGGGGCCGTTTTTGTCACTTTTCGAAACTTCAGGGACCGACTACGCCATGGCGTAGTAGGAATATGGCGTATTCGGGGACTTTTTTGCAAAAATTGGAAAAAATATTGACTACGCCATGGCGTAGTACCATTTGACGTAGTCAATGGCTATTTTTGTAAATTGATTCTCTGAAATGGCCATTTCAGCAAAATTCTCTATTTAATATTAAACCTTTTAACTTTTATTATTTTATTTAAACATTTAAATGTTTGCAAGTTTTATTCTTTGTAATTAAAATCCGTTAAACATCACATTATGATCTAAATACTCAAAATTTTACTTATATTTAAAAAAAATTAGGCAAGATTTCATATGTAACATAAAGTTGGTACAAAATCGATATCAATTACGTCGGTACCAAATACAGTTTGCTGATACACAATATAAAATTTTACATACCAATTTTAATTAGTTGGTACGAGAAATTTTTTTAATACCGTACCAAATACATCCTTAATGATATCCATTTACATTCCCAAAAAAACAATAATATCCCACTATAATTTCAAACGTAATCTGCATTGCAGCCCATAAAAGACTTTAAAAAATAGCCCATAAAACATATGTAAGGCTTTATAATGAACAGGGACACTAAAAACACAATAAACATCAATTGTCCTCCAATCCCATCCAATTCAAAAAATTAAAATCAATTCATACTGGATTGCTTACTTAAAACAACTTATGCTTTTATAAATGTATAAGTTGTTATTGGTTTAATCTTCTAGTCAATTTCTTTCAAAACCTACCAAAAATAACTAAAGCAGTAAATTAAAATAACAAATCTAAGTTAAATAACAAATTTAAGAACCCTAAATCAAAACACAATTGGATTTGCCCCCTCTTCCTTTCCTTCAAAATTGGATTCTTATGCATCCAAGGTTAAGCGTGTATTATTTAAAATACAATCTTCAGATTAAATTTAAGCATCTAACAGGTTTAATCATTAAGATAGTTAAAAGGAAAAAATACAAGAAAAAAACACACACTAAGGTATAGTGAATTCATGATTTGTACTATTTAGACAGTTTATTCAACATAATAATTGGACAATAATGTAGCTATATATTCATATCGAAAACTAAATCAAAACATACAATCTAACCATACATGGGTTGATGATAAACCAATCAACAACTCGTTAGATGTTTTTAGTGTTCTATAAACTTAATTCTGTTGTAGTGTATATTGAACCAAACCTATTGAAAGTCTATCAAACAAATCGACACTGATTTAAACCGTCTTAATGAAAAAAAGATGCAAAAACGAGATGGATTGCCTTTTAAATCTATAACACTAACCATCAAGATTATATAATAGAGGCTATCGAGAATTTGTAAATGCTACAGTCTTCGATTGACCCATCAATTATACATTGTATTTAGAAGCAGTATCCTTAAAAAAAATCCAAAACTTAGAAATATATATATATGTAGGGGTCAATCGTTTATCAAGAGTTTACGGATGTTACTTACCAAGTGATCCAAAAATATTATCTATGAATCAAGAATTTTACTTAATAAGTGAATGAGAATATTTTTATCAGATAAAATATGTTTACCAACAATTCAGGTAAGTAAAAATGCTACTATTAATAGTAAATGCTTATCCAATAAAGATTTGGTTTATCAAAAATGTTTTTCAAAATTCAAAGCTTGTTCAAAAGCTATAGCATAAATCTCTTTTTCTCTCGAAAAAATAAGTATATTATATTTTTATGAGAATCTAATTAAAATTTAAAAGAACAAGTAGTAGTAAAGTTGACTCAAAAGTATATAAATGTCTCATTCATTAGTTTTCTTCCAGAGAAAAATAAAGGTCAAAATAAATACTTCAAAAAGAAAGAAAAAAAAGATACGAGCGAATGAAACGTGGAGGTGATAACAGTGAATAGAAAGTGTAATGTGTGAAACGTGTTCGGAAAGCGTCGGCAGATTTCGTCCGTACTTGACTCAACTTCCTTCTATATATAATTATATATATATATATATATATATATATATATATATCAATACAACATACACAATCTACTACAAACAATTCTCTCCTATCTATCTATCTGATTTTTCATTCTTATTTTGAATTTGAATTTGTTTTTTTTTCCTTAATCCATTTTCTCTCTGGAATCTTCCCTGCAAAATCCCATTTGTTAATGGTGGAAATCTTTAGCAATCAGCTGTTCATGTTCTCTTCACTCCCATCGCCGGAGATCTTAAGCAATCAGCTATCTCGGCGTCGAAACTATCGTGTTCAGACGTTTTGTGATCGGAAAAGTGAATAGTTAATTAAGATGTTGTTCAAGCAGAAGAAGGATCAGCAGCTGGCAAGGAGAGGCGGAGGAAACCGGATTCTGATAACGATCACGGTGGTGGGAAGCGCCGGACCTCTCCGGTTTGTGGTTGATGAGAAGGAAGTGGTGGCTGCCGTCATTGAGACCGCTCTCAAATCCTATGCTCGCGAGGGTCGTCTTCCTGTCCTCGGAACCAAATTTAATGATTTCTTTCTTTATAGTCCCATCGCCGGAACTGAAGGTACATTCTCCGGCCACTATTAAATCTGTCTCTCTATCTCTCTCTCTCTATAGAGAGAGAGAGGAAAGTTCAAATGCGAACTTAAATTTGGTTATGAACGTGAGACAAATGAGATCATGACACCGTGTTTAAACATAGCTTATTCGGAATGAATGATGAAAGAAATATTCAGACTGAATAAAGTATTTATTCGGTCTAAATAAAATATTTATTTGATTATTCGATCCGAATATGACACGTGTCGCGTTCTCATTTGTTTTCCCGTTCACAACTAAATTTGAGTTCTTATTTGAACCCTCCTTAAATATATATATATATATATATATATATATATCTTGATTTCGTATTGGGTTCATCGTCCACATGAGATCAACCTGTCTTCGTGAAACTCGTGAGATCACAATTTTAAACTTGAAACTTCAAAACAAAGCATTGTAAAGGTAAAAAAATTCAAACATTCACAACAAAAACACCGGTACATTCTCCGACAACTACCAAATTGATATATATTTATATATAGAGGCGGGGGGAGAGAGAATGAAAAACTTAAAGAATACCTTGAATGGTATATAGATATGCATAAAGCATGTTAAGTTGTTTCTTGATTTTTATGTATAGGTACATACTCATACAATGAACGGTTACGATAATTTTCCTGAGTTTTTATTCTTTACAATTTTTCTCTAAACCTGACTCCCTATATATATATATAACCTTTTTCCCCGAACCACTCCATATATATATATATATATATAATGTTCCCTAAACCTGACTCCCTATATATATATATATATATCCACATTCATGATAATCATATCTTAATTAATGTTGGTTATTTATTTTGATGTAGCTCTGAATCCATGGGAGATGATCGGATCGTTTGGAGTGAGGAATTTCATGTTATGCAAGAAAGCTCGGCGGCAGGTGGAGATAAAAAGGAAGAACTCCGGCAACTGGAAGTCATGGTTCAATAAATCATTAAGTCTCAACTCAAAGTTACTTGCTTAATTAATTACCATTCTAAAATATTGACTGATCAGTTTGATCATTATATATTCGATTAGGGTTTTGGATAATGCCTGATCCACAAATGATGTATCCAATGTTGACGATCAAATCTTCTTCAACTTTACTGAATTTACCATGCATCTTTATTAAATTATGTTTCATGCATTTTTTTTTTCTTTTTATATATTCATCATCCAAGACTAGAGTAACACCTTGTTTGTTTTTTCATTTTAAACTCTCAATCATCACTTATATCTTATATCTGATTCGTTTATATAGACATTTTATAATCATTTCAGAACTTGTTTGTTTTTTCATTTTAAACTCTCAATCATCACTTATATCTTATATCTGATTCGTTTATATAGACATTTTATAATCATTTCAGAACTTGTTTGTTTTTTCATTTTAAACTCTCAATCATCACTTATATCTGATTCGTTTATATAGACATTTTATAATCATTTCAGAACTGAAATCAGACTTTAATTTAACACATCTTAAAAAACAAACGCCACCTAAGGCAAAATTGGGATTTCATGAATAAAATTTTAATTTAGCTGATTTAGTTGTTAATAATTAAGTCTTAATTAATCATTAAAGCAGCAAAATCAAGAAGAAACTGATAAGACATTACTAACAAGGATCAAGTCACAACTGTATAAAAAGAAATTGATTCATCATCCGTAACATCTACTCATACCGTATTTGCAATAAGTGAATTCATTCTTGTAAGAAGTTCATAGATTTAGGGATTGTTCATACCTAATCATAAAAATCAAAATAAAGATAACATTGATGGTTGAGAAAAGGATGCAACAATGAAGGGCTTAATTAATTAAGGAAGCCAGCAACCAACAATGAGTTAATTACGAGCTTAAGGCAACCATGAACGTGAGGGAAACCCCATTTTTTTCAGTTGATGTCACTATTTGACCGTAAGGATGAATGCTATAACTTTTTCTATAAAATCAAAATAAATTTGTTGGTTTGTTGGTTGCTTGCAATATTAGTAACAATGGTCATCGGTTGATTCTTCTTACAATTGAAATCTATGGAAACTATGACAATTAAAAGTTTGGGAGACAAAAAATTTGTTAAAAAGTGGGATTTAAATCCGGATGAAAATCACCTGTCCAAAATTTACCTGTCCAAAATTTTCATGTCTTATAGATGTCCACCAATCATATGAATACACGTAAGCATATAGAGAAATAGTTCATATGTGAACCCGTTAATTATAGGCGTCAGACGGGTTCATATGTGAACCCATGTGATTCCATTAATTAGTTCGCATGTGAACTATTAATTAACTAATTCATTTATGAACCCACAGATTCATATGTGAATCAATTAATTAGTTCATATACGAATTAGTTAAAAAGTTTGCATGTTAATTAGTTCACAAGTTCATGTATGAACATATAGTTCATATGTGAATCATATAGGTTTATATATGAACCTGTTTGCCCTTTTTTTGTAAAAGTTACAAAACTACCTCCTCTATTATTCTCATAGTCGTAAGTGTTGACTAGTCAAATACGTAATTATATATTGAGTAGTTAAATCCATCTTGACCGTAATGCCTAGGATTACTTTTTTACTTATCAAATTTTTACCATGATACGCTCCTTATGAGGGGTTGTATTGGTACTACTTGTCCCACATCGTCCATAAGCACAGGAGATGGTGGGTTCATATAGTACTCCTTGGCCTAATTGGTGAGACACGTTTTATAAAGCCGTACGAGTTAACCCCAAAATGGACAGTATCTGAGCCGGTTGGCCAAGATACTTATCATACCACTTCTCAAATAAAGTTTTCCCTATATCAACCAACAAAAATTGACTTAACATCCTCCCTTTACAATTGGTGCATATGGTCATAAAAACACGAAAGCTCCAATGTGATTAATGGTTGACCAATAACTTTTAAAATACGGCATCGATCTTAACTTTGATATTCCAAAAACTACATAAACCTCTCATATTACTTCATATTTGAATATGTCTAATTAAAGGAAAAAAGGCATATTATATTTGTTAGGTGTTTATATATATCCGATACCCATAATACAACTTTTTGAAATATTCGACCGCTATTGGTGCTCATCTAGTCTAACATAACATCCATAAAGGTGAGATATCGAACAGGATAAGTTCATATGTATCGGTATTGGAAGAAATTGACTATTGAAATTACTTGTTCCATTAAATAGGAGTCTAGTAGTGTAATACGGTATTTAAAAAGCTTTTTGTAGTAGTTGCGTTCATCAGCAGAAAACTACAAAAATGATGAGAAGCACATATCAATGGCCAAAGAATATCCGGTTGAGAAAACTTAACCTTATTCGAAATAATAAAGTATATGCATTGAACTTCATATATATATATATATATATATATATATATATATATATATATATATATATAAAGGGAGATCAAATTTACGAGAATGCGAGCACAATTCTCAGTCAATCATTTTGTGAATGAAATTTTTCATGTACGAAATCACATATGATTCATGTACAAATTAAATCACATATGATTCACGTACAAAATCATATATGATTAGTCGCGACTTTTCCCGCGACTTAGCCCATGGGAAAAGTCGCTCGTGTCCTTTTTTATGTGTACAAAATCACATATGTGATTTTGTAAATGACAAAAATTTTATGTACAAAATGATTGGCTGAGAATTGTTTTCACATTCGCGTAAATTGTCACCGTTCTCGTATGAACCCGTCCCTACATATATATATATAAGGTTAACTTAAATGAAAACCACGGGACGGTTATAAACTTGTCTACCCGATTTAAAAATAATATCTTTTACGATTTATTTTCATTAAATACTAGGAATTTTAAGATTTAAATTCACATATATTTGTTTCATAAATGTAATAGTTTCACGTATATTAGTTTCACTGTATGATTATTTTTTACGTTTATTTTTTGTTTCATTAAGTTAAGTATGAAATGAAGACAAACATATGTAAAACAATATATTAAATTATAGATTTTGATGAAAATATATATCATATAAACAAATATTTTTATATCAATTCTCATGAGTTTTGTAATTTTTTTAAAACAAATAATCATGATAATTAAATATCTTATAATAGTTAATATAAATAGATAAAAATGAAAAACTCCATGGGCCTAGATAAATCCCGTTCCAATAAGGACATGGGCAACTACTAACTAGTACGTTTTCTTACTACGTACTCCCATGGCACTTTATGGTTCAAATGAGTAAGCCGGTGTGGATGCCTACCTATTTCATTCACTAGTGAATCGGTGACCTAACGTCGCCCTCGATTTTACCCGAGTTAGGGGTTTTCCCTGCAGCAGGGTACCTAATAGAAGCGTGTCACTGCTTACTACAAAACAAATGACTTTCACTCACAAAAATTACTCATAAATTTTCGTCGGTAATTACCCACGGATCACTTAAAAAATATCAGTGTTTCGGTAAAATCCAATGTTTTTCGAGAAAAAATACCAACGGATCACCCACAGAATTTTTGGGTAATCTGTTACTAATTTGAATTACCCACTAGCAATTTACCCACCAAATTTTGTGACTGTTTTGTAAGGAATCACCTTTAAGCAACGGATTTCCCAGGGAAAGATCTGTAGGCAAAAGTCTTTCATTTAGTAGTGGCTTCATTGTTTCGTTGTAAGGAAAAAAAATACGTTTCTAAAGGGTGTCACATTATTATTCATAGTTTTGCCTACGATAGTTAAAGATGTTCTTGCTATACCTATATCTATTGTAGCATTTGAATCCGCTTTTAGTACTAGCAGAGAGGTTCAACGTGGTCGTACTTGATTGATGATTTGAATAGGATGCTAGCATTTAGACTTTTAAAGTTTAATTATAAGACTTGAGTATTTTAATATATCATATGTTTAAGATATCCAAAGCTTGAAATGAAAAGTAGAAACATGCATGTATCAGCAAATCAAATACATATACACGTTAAAGTTGCTACGCTACATTTAATGCATTGATGGCTATAAAATCAACATTTATCAATGTTGTAAAACACCCGTTTGAACTGAAATCGTGAGTAATAGGTTTTTAGGTAAATGGGTGATAATATCTGAAGACCAACGTAGTACTTCAGATACGTTAGAGTACAATCTTTTACTCTTTTATTATCTCTTTATGAGGAAAATTTGTTATCAAGGAGATTATTTAGGTTAAGTTTTTCTTTCTTACCATCCACTACAAGTTTTCTTTTGCATTGCCTGGGGATTTCTTATTGCCATGTGGGATTCTTATTAAGAAATTTTGTTGGCTTATGATTTTTAAATATGAAATTGATTTTGGTAATTGCTAATTCAAATCAATAATTTTCACTGATGTGATAATAAGTAGTATAAGAAATTGTTCTATGTCACATGTTTTTTGATGTTTTAAGAACTATGTTTATAAAATAAATGTATGAATAATTTATTAAATATGATTTTGGCTATAAAAAAACATAAATAGTCTGATCATTGACAGTAGTTAATTATGGTCAAACTCGACTCAACCTAAAGTCAAAGTTCAAAGACCGAGTCTTTTAATGTCTCAAATATCTCTATTTGATCTCAATGTTAAAATTCTTATGGACAAAAGAAGTAAAAGTCAAACATTTTTCAACTCGATCAACTTTGACTAACTTTAGTCAAATACCAAGTCTAAAATCCGTCGATGTCCCTTGTCAAAATAATCATTTTTATAATTACATAAATCAATCTCTCTAAATTAAAGCGTCCCAAAAAATACTTAACTCAGAGCATCTCCAAAATGTAGAAAATGAGAAAAATGGAGATTTTGGGTTAAAAATGTGCTCTAACAGCATCTTTAAAAACTTCTCCAAAATGGAGAAAGTATGAGATAGTAGACATTTTTCTTCATATTTAGAGATTACCCCAAAAATGATTACCATGTAAGAGAAAATATTATTTTATTTATACTCCCACTTTCCCACCAATAACATAAAAGTTAATTTAAAAGTTTGTTAATATATTGAATATTTTAATACTATAATTATTGTTGGATTCTCTAAAATAGAGATGTTGTTGAAGATAAATGTATTTTTCTTTAGAGATTTTCACTTTTGTTTCTCCATTTTGAAAAAAATTTAGAGATGTTATTGGAGATGCTTTAAAATTACAGTGCTTTAATCACATTATTAAATCATCATAATATTTTAATTAACCTCTAAATGCTACGTTTGATAACAACTCATAACGTCAATTTATCATTTTAATAACTAAATGAATCATCAATCATATTTTAAAGTGTCCAAAGCAATTGCTAATATCAAATTATGACCCCTCTAGAACACTTGTTAAATTACTAAATAATTCAATAAGCCACTTTAGAAAAGAAATTTAATTAATATTAATAACCTAAAATAGTAAATTAGAACTAAATGATATTTAAACTAACTTATTAATTAATTTAGAAATTAAATCAATCCTCATTCTCAAATTCATAAATCATAACGATAAACCAAATTAAAAGAGCCCAATAATGACTTGGGCTTCTCCATATTTGCTATTATTCAAAGCCAAGAGAATGCAAGCCCAATGACAATTTTTCATCGGACAATTTTCAAAGCATCGAGTAATTTCGTGATCTGGGTTTTTCTTCAGCCGTAGTATAGACATTTCGAACACGTTCATCTTGGACAATCAACTGGTAAGCCCGATTGAGAAAGGGCAGTGGATCTTGAGAAAAAAATATTAGATCGTATACGACTGTAATATTAACTATATAAACCCGTCGAAAATTCATTGAGCATATTGTTTTGAAGATGAAGTTCATTATCACGTCTGGTGGTACATATTGTACATCAAGAGCAAGTAATCAAGGTCTCATGGGTATACAATTCTACTCACATACAAAGCAGTCAGTATGCCGCAATAGGCAGCTACAGTCATGGTTTTTGTTTGTTTTCAACAAGCGATAACGGATTTTCAATTTTTGAATTTGAGGACCATCAACGAGACAAAAACGTTCTTTGAAAGTATCCCACAAATGTTTTGTATCTTTGTATTTTAAGAGAGTACTTTTTACCTTAGGGGTGATCATATTCATGATCCATGGGACTAGCATAGAATGGATAGTAGATTCCAGCGATATGATCGTGCCATCATAAAAACCGAACGTTCACCACGCTTGAAGAGCGATTCGGACTATCCTGCCCATTCGTCATAGTTTTCGCCATTAAATCGAGCGAGAGTGATGAATTTGCCTTGAAGGTCCTAAGGACCAAGAAAGAAAGGTGACGTGATGTCGATTTTGTGTACTAATGATGGTGATGGTAGTACTTCGCCAACCATCGTTATGATTTACATATTTTTGTCGGTGTGGTTCTGATACCATAACATATTCAAGAATGTTGCTTTTCATTCATAAACAGGAAACATACATATTTTACTCGCAATGAGTAGCCATATCTTGTAAAATAGGAATCACTTCTAAATGACCGCTAATCATTTATAAAATAGAAATTTGTTTCTCCAAAAATTGATTGATAATATCTTAACATAAACAAACATGAATGATGAACATAAAAGAACGAACAAAAATCAACAATCTTACTCATATCATTTCGTTCTTCAACAATAACATAACAAGATAAAAAAAAAGGTAACTTAAAAAAGAATAAAAAACAATTCTAAAAAGTGGGTCCGATTTAATTATTCAGGTAGATTGATATTTCCTTCACGTTTGCTTACAATTTTCTCTAATGTAAATGAAAATGTCATTTTTATTTGACAATAAAAGAAAACCATATTTAATAAGATTATTTTTTAAATAAAAATAGAAATTATATGTTTTAGATTTTAGATTTTAGATTTAGGCTATGTTTAATAAATATAAGCTAACATATTTTTCGAGCTTATTTTTAGTAGTACGTCTTGCTTAAATATATAAAATATTAGCTTATAAATTAGGAATAAGCTAGTTTGTTAAAACGTTATTTGGAGTAGCGTTATAAAAATATTTTTGATATTTTTTTTTCTAATTATAACCATGATTAACATTAATACAATATTAAACCGGCCTCATTCAGCCTAGTTAAAAATAAGAATAATTGTAAATTGATTATATTTGCCAACGCTTGTAAGTGTAATTATTAGAATTCGAAAACGATGGTTTTGGATAGTAAAAACTAAGTTAAAATTATTTAATTTATTCTTCCTACTTTTTATTAATATTAAGGGGCTGTTTGTTTTTTAGTTTTTTCCTCTTAATTAACTCTTAAGTCTGAATCGGTTAGACATATACCCATTCAGACTGTTTGTTTTTTTTCCACAATAAGAGCTTAATATCCTCTTACCGTCCTCTGAAAGTTAAGTGAGAAACCTAAATCTGAAATTGTTTCAGCCTCCATATCTCGCTCCCGTCTCTCGATTTCAACCTCTCGTCAAACCTCCTGTCTCTCGATCTCTCGCTCGATTTCATCCTCCCAGCTCTCTATTTCAACTATGGAGTACCACAGAAATTCTCGATCTTAAACACCTCAAGCTCAAGGTCTCAATCTCTCGCTCGATCTGCCTCTCGATTTCAAGTTATGCCTCTCGATCTGCCTGTGTTTTTCTCTTGTTAGTATCGATCTCTCAAGCCAAAATAAACAAGCCCTAAGATTCTTCTACATTGATGGGTTTTCTTTTTCTTTTGGATTCTCTTTTGGGTTCCATCTTTGAACCATCGTTTCTTGAAAGTAGTCCCACACCTCTCTGATGTTTATGTTTATGTGCAAATAAGAAAGACTCTACTATATTTGTGCAAACTAAGAGCTGATAACACTAGCAATATTATCTGTTTTGATTTTAAAATTGAGTTTCAAAAGTTGATAGGAATAGGATAAAAGATTGATGTCTGATGGATTATGTGGTTAGCAGATGAATCGAAACTGGTAATAGTTTGTTGTGAAACATTTGATTCCAATTGTCAAGTAATTTGTTCCATACTCAAAAGGGAAATATGAATTTTCTGGAAATTTATGTTTATATGATGCTTGATTCATCATTTTTTAATAGGCTTTTTTTTTCTCAGATCAGTTTGTTTAGGTATTAATTATGTTTGGAGTTTGAACCAGGATTGAAGCTTTGAGGGATGGTTTTAGTATCTTTGAATTTGTTTTGAAAAAACCCATGTGAGAGATTGTTGTTTTCTTGATGTTTTAAGCTTTTGATCAATGGCCTAGATACATAATTGAAGGAATTTGAGGTTTCATCAGAAGGGTGGACAGTGGCTGAAGCTGAGAGGTTGCAAGCCTACAAGGGAGAGAAGTTGGATAGCCATGGATGATGTTGAAAACAAGTTTGATTCTTGATAAAATAGTGAGATTGATCTAGCACGCAATGAAGTTATTGTATCAAAACTTTGTAGAATATGTCTCTGTGTCCCATAGAAATTCCAAGTTTTGTCTTTCAAATTTGTATGTAATGACTAATGGATGTCTAGCTTGTTCAAAAAGGTTTCATTGTTAATTAGATGTTATGTTATATCGTGATAACCACTTTGAAAAAAAAAACATACAATTTGACTGATTCAGGTTTCAGACGTAAAAACAAACAGTCTAACTGATTCAAATTTCAGACTTCAGCACCACCTCTTAATAATCAGAAGTGAAATCAGACTTCAGACGTCAGCACCTCTTAAAAAACAAACGACACCTAATTGTTGCTTCATATTCCTTTGTTTGTTTTTCCCTTTCAAAAGATTGGTCTCTTGGAAATCCTTGTTAAATTTAGTATAAATGTAACAAATAAATTAAGAAAAAGAAAGATATCTAATGTTTTTATAATTTACTTCACATTTATTTAGAAAAAAAACATGGTCTCTCTAGTCTGAAGAGTTTATAAACCAGTTAAAAACCTGAACACATACTCTATAAATTTATGTATATTTTGTTTAGTACAGATAATGAATTATGATCTCGTCAACTTACTATGTTTTCACGACCTGCAAGTGAAGGAAATAATTGGTGAGTGAGTCTGCCAAACAAACTACAACCACCATTAGAGATGATAATCAGTAACATATTTTACTTTAAAATTAACCCTAAAGGCCAAGTGAGCTACCTTGAACTCATTCGTTGTTCGGGAAAAGAGACGTGAGATTTATGATTTTTCGCATGGTTTCCTTGTTAAGATTCATATCAATAACGTCAACCGGTGAAATAAATAGTCACTTTCATTATAAGTGTTGTTACATTCAACTTAAATGCCTTTAATGGCTAGGTATAACCCTAGTTGGCATTATGACTCAATGAGTTCTATCGATATATTTAGTAAATGTAGAGTCATGATTTTAATGCTCACGATAACAAGAGTCATCAGTGACTTTGACCTAAATGTTCATGTTCTATTGAGAACATTTAAGTATTCTACTATAATTATTTTTATTTATAAAAGACAAAAATACCCTTATTAATGTTAGCAAAATCATTTGGTTTTAATGTTTTAAAAGTAATGGAATCAATTTGAGGTTTGTTTGATCCAATTAATTCTCTAACACATGTAGTTTGACTTGTGCATGGGGCATGCCTAGGTTTGTTTAATTAGTTTAATAATTAAACAATGAAGTGAAAATCAAAATATACATACCATCTTTGTGGTATTTAGTATTTGGCTACTCGTTTTAACTCATATCTTTTTTCGCCACTCGTTTATTCAATACAACCGATCTAGCCGTAATTGATTGCTGCACAATATTCATATTTTCTCGTAATTAGGTTTCAGTTTAAAATCGAACCTATAATACATAAACAAACTCTATCTAACTTTATAAATAAAGTAAGTGTTAAAGGTTCCATTACAAGTTGCAAATGTAGATACGGCTTATTTAATCAGATTACTTTGATTGTACGCAAACACAGTAAACGTATAAAATAAACAAAAATCACAATGACTTCTTTTTTCGAAAAAAAATCTCAAACTCAATTCACTATGTTACTATTTTCATTCCATAAAGAACAAATATTTCATTATAGATAAAGAACCATCTAGGATAGTTTATATCAACCATTTGGAACAGTACACAATTAATTTTTTCGCCTATTAACTATTACATGTAATTACCAAAGTACATAAAACAAAAACATTACTATACATTAAAACGATAAACTATTTTTATTACATTTTTAAATTTAAAATGAGATCTTCATCTGAATTAGCATAATAGGTAGGTATGAAAGATGAGACAACATAGGATTTGACTCAATTATGATATAAGTAGAAGTATGTATATATGGTAACATAAAAAAAACTGAAGTATAATGTTATGAGTGATTATAATTAAGATGTTGTTATATACAACTTATTTATATCAGAATCAAATCAAATTATACATTAAAATATAAAAAATAGGCTTTGATGTTGATTTATCTAATAAAAGAATCCAAGAATACAAACACATTAAACGATATAAATAGTTGCATTTAACATTATAAAAGGATGCTTATCTTTTTTTTCTTTTTTCTTTCTTATACTATAATAGATACTATGAACAAACTAAAAATTACACTTATTAAAAGGATTTAAAAGGAAAAAAATATAATATAATCTTAAAAAGAAAGAAATGCCGAAAAAAGGTTGCTTTAAGAAAGTAGACCCACATTTTTAGTATGACTAATAATACTTCCAGCTCAGCAGGTGGGACCGAGTTGATAACAAATTAACCAACTGAGTTGACTCAACTGAGTCACCGGAGTTTCCAAGCTGAGGTGGTGATCAGCGTCCTAGTGTGCCAACCCAACATTAAACAACCATCGTTTTCCACCACTTTATACCCATCACCACCGGCGAAAATGGCTAACAACATACTAGCCTGCCGAAAAGCATTGGAACCCAAATGAGCTGACCGGAATCCAGCCGAGTCAAACCGGGTCTTCCACTGAGTCACCGTCTCGTGTCGCTCGGTTCGATCTTCACCTTCGCATGCAACCACGTTACAGATCTGTTTGCCCAGGTATACCTCCGACATGATCTTGTCTTTATTAGCCGCCGCCGCTGCCGCTGCTGACGCCGGAGAACCACCAGCACCACCGCCGCCGTTACAGCTGCTTTCGAGCGAATCAAAAATGGCGGAATAGTAATGTAAAGATTCGTTAAACCTTTCCATGAAATCCACACCATTATGGTTAGCTTCTTGCTCCACCACCGTCACAATCTCCGGCTTCATCTTCCTCACCGCCGACAACAACCTCTCCACCGCCGCCGGCCGAGCCAGAAGTGATAGAAGATGGAATGTAAAACGTTGGTTTTCCCCTTCTCATTGATCTCAATATATAATAATACAAGTTACATTTAGATACCTCTAACTATTCATAATTCATTATCGTATAACCTATTCTAATACACCCCCTCAGTCGAAAGTGGAGGATCACGTAAGCTTAGACTGGAGCGGAGATCCTCAAATAAAACCCGCGGTAGGCCTTTAGTAAATATGTCTGAAAAATTATGCCGAGACGGAACATGCAGGACTCGAACATAGCCCCTGCGTACTAACTCGCGAACAAAATGAATATCCACCTCGGCGTGCTTGGTCCGTTGATGTTGAACCGGATTACCAGACAGGTACATGGCACTGACATTATCAGTGTAGACAAGCGAGGCACGACGAATGGGGTAATGAAGTTCGAATAGTAGATTGCGAATCCAACACAACTCCGCCACCACATTAGCTACCCCCCGATATTCAGCTTCAGCACTTGAGCGCGAGACAACGGTTTGACGTTTGGATGACCAGGAGATCAGATTGTCGCCAAAGAAAATGCAATATCCGGAGGTGGAGCGTCTAGTATCCGGGCAACCTGCCCAATCGGCATCAGTATAAGCAATGAGGGTAGATAAGGAGGACGGCCGCATCGTGATCCCAATGCCAAGCGTGCCTTTGACATATCGTAGAATCCGTTTGAGAGCATTAAAATGGCCCGTCCTGGGGGCATGCATAAACATGCATACCTGCTGTACCGCATAGGAAATATCCGGACGTGTGAATGTGAGGTACTGGAGTGCGCCCGCAAGGCTGCGGTATGTGGTGGGGTCATCAAGCAGTTTTCCAGAACTGGCGCTAAGTTTCCCGGTTGTGTCAACGGGAGTTGATACCGGATTGCAATCTTCCATTTTGGCCCGCTCGAGGATGTCTTGAGCATATCGTCCCTGTGATAAAAATAGACCATCGAGAGAACGTTGGACCGAGATGCCAAGAAAGTAAGATAAAGGGCCCAAGTCTTTCATGGAAAATTCGGTAGACAAGTGAGTCATGAAAAAGGATTTCAGTTCTGGAGACGAGGTGACCAAGATGATGTCATCCACATATAGAAGAATGTAGGCAACATTTTGTCCCTGATGAAAAATGAAGAGAGAATTATCACTGGAGCTAAGGCGAAAACCCAAGGTACCAACATAATCCGTGAACCGCTGGTACCATGCCCGGGTGCTCGTCGAGACCGTAAAGAGACTTCTTTAACCGACATACATGATGTGGAAACTTAGTATTCTTGAATCCTGGTGGCTGATGCATGTAAACCGTCTCATGAAGTGTTCCATGTAGAAAGGCATTCTTTACATCAAGTTGAGAGATATCCCAACGATGATGCAAAGCAATGGTCAGAACGGTCCGTATGGTTGCGGGTTTAACCACAGGACTGAATGTGTCAGAACAATCAACTCCTACCTGTTGAGTTCAGCCATCCCCAACCAGCCGAGCTTTATACCTTTCCAATGACCCATCTGATTTCAGTTTTTGTTTGAAGATCCACATACACCGAATAACATTCATATTGGGGTCCCGCGGTACGAGCTCCCACGTCTTATTATCAATAAGAGCAGAGAACTCCTCTTGCATGGCATGGTTCCAAATCGGACTGGCTAAGGCTTCTGGTAGGTTTTTGGGAAGGGGTGTGATGGTGGTAGAGGTGTGAAAGGAAAACGGTACCCGTGGCTTGGAGTGGCCCGTCATGCTACGGGTTTGCATGGTGCGGTTCGGTGGTGGTGAAGGGGGTGGGGTTGGCGAGGGATCTGGTGATGTAGATGCAGTGCCTGGAGCCATAGGTTCTGGCACGGGGTCGGTTGTGGGATGGACCGAGTGAGGCTCGGTAGTGGACTGGTTAGGCTCGGTAGTGGATGTGGATGTGGGCTGGTTGAGCTCGGTAGTGGATGTGAATGTGGGCTGGTTGGGCTCGCTAGTTGTTTGTTTGGTTCGGTGCCGGGAATAAGTCTGGCCGAACCGGGCTGGGCTTGGGGTAGTGGAGGTTGGTTTCGGAGTTTGGGAAGTAGGGGAAGGTGAGGGATTTAGATGGTGGTAATGGTGAAAGGAGGGATGTGGATCGTCATTGATGTTCTTGTGAAGAAATTCATAGGACTGAGTAGGAGTGGAGGACCGAAACGGAAAAATCGTTTCGTCAAATAGAACGTGACGGGAGATAAGAATCTTTTTGGTGGAGATCTCAAGACACAAGTATCCTCGGTGATTAGGAGGATAACCAAGGAAGACACAAGGTGAAGATCTGTTTTGAAGTTTATTGATAGAAGTAGTCGGGAGAAGAGGATAGCAAAGACATCCGAAGACGCGAAGATGAGAATAGGTAGGAGACTTATGGTATAAAAGACGAGTAGGAGTGAGATGGGATTTCGTTTTAGAAGGAAGAATGTTGAGGATATATGTGGCCATGGCAAGTGCATGATGCCAATAAGATGGTGGTAGAGACGAGTGAGTAAGGATAGTTCGAATGATGTTATTAATTGAACGAATTTTACGTTCGGCTTTGCCGTTTTGAGAAGATGTGTAAGGACACGAGAAACGAAAAGATATGCCATTTTGTTTGCAAAAATTATGAAAGAGTTGATTGTTGTACTCAGTTCCGTTATCACATTGAAAGGTTTTAATCGGACGACCAAACTGAGTACGGATATAAGTATGAAACTGTAAAAATATGGGGTAGACATTTGATTTATTTGCCAAAGGAAACGTCCATAAAAAATTGCTATAATCATCTAAGAATAAAATATAATACCGATGACCGCCCTTACTGGTAACGGGTGAGGTCCACAAATCACTATGAATTAAATCAAAAGGTAAAAATGTATTGGAAACAGAATCATGAAATGGTAGTTTAATATGTTTTCCAAATACACAAGATTGACACAAACGGTCATTATTTAAACTAGAACCAGAAATCGAGTTTTGTTTATTTAATAAACGTAATAAAGAAGCGCCCGGGTGACCCAATCTTTGATGCCAACGGTCTTGAGTAAGAGCAGCAAAAGTCGAGGGAGACGGAGAGGTAGCCGATGGAAGAGAGAGCAGATAAAGGTCCCCGGAGCTGTTACACCTAAAAATGGGGAGTTTGGTCTGAAAATCCTTCACAAGAAAACCAAAACGATCGAATTCAATTGAGATATCATTGTCAGTGGTTAAACGTCTAACAGAAAGAAGGTTTTTAATTAATGAGGGTGAAACAAGAATATTGGGCAGTTTTAAAGGTGGGTAAGGTGGTTTGAGTATTGTTTGGCCAATACCGGATGTCCGAATAGGAGAACCATTACCAACAACAATGGGTGTCAAACTGCTATTATTAACATAAGCGGAAAGCATACCTGGGGTGTGTGCCATATGAGATGTAGCTCCGGTGTCCATGTACCAGTTTTGATCCTGATTCAGAGACATGGTGTGCAATGCTTGTTCTATATTTGTTGGTGCCACTGAATACTCGGACGAAGCATAGTTTGCTGATGGAGCCGCACCAAGAATACCCGGGGCAGCCCTTGCCGGAGGACGGTCTTTGTGGAGCCGTGGGGTATGGGCAAGGAGGCGAAGCCCACTGATTCATCGACCACGGGTTATATGAAGGTTGGGGCGGCCATGGTGACATGGGAGAGTACCCGTGTGGAGGGTTATAGAAAGAGTGAGACCCACGTCCCCGTGACCGACCCCGGCCTCCGCAGCCCCGGTTGCCACGTCCGCGACCACGAGAGCTGTCATAACCCCTACCAGTCCAGCGATTCTGGGACTGTTCCGGGTTGGCAGCATCATTCTGTGAGGTAGGGACAGTAGTGTGTAGGGCAGCCGGTGCATCAGCAAGTCGTTTGGCCTTCGTCGCCTCTTCAAGAACGAGTTTGGATCTGGCCGTTTCAAAAGACGGAAACGTATCAGCCTGTTGTAGAGTGGTTGCAAAATTATCATACTCGGGACTGAGGCCGGATATCAACTGAAGGACAAGGGTCTGATCAGTCACTGTAACATCAACATTCAACAACTGATCAGAAATGCGTTTGAGTTCTTGACAGTATGCTGCGGCAGAAGTAAACGATGCTTGCTTGGTGTTATAAAATTGTTGCTGAAGATGCAAGGCACGTGTAGGTTTGCTATCCAGAAAAAGGCGCTCAAGGGCAGACCACGCCTTCGCAGCCGTGTTGTCAACCTTGAGAATCGTCGTTAGTAAATCAGTGGATATAGTACTGTAAATCCACTGCAACACGATTGCATCAATACGTGTCCATTCTTCATCATGTTTTGAGGAAGCGGCATCGTTCGGGAGTTGTAGGTGTACTTTAAAGAGTGCGACCCAAGAGTTGTAGGTGTTGTTATCGGTGGTGAGAGTGATAGGGATTTGATTCTTGATGTTGGTTACGGTTGTTGCCGGGTGGAGTGGCTGGACAGCAGGTGGCGGAGTTTTATCGCCGCCGGTCATGGTGATTAGGATCGGAACAGATCGAGATTTGGGAGAAGGCGGAAGTAGGTAGGGCCGGCTAGGTTAGAAGCTCTGATACCATGATAGAAGATGGAATGTAAATCGTGGGTTTTCCCCTTCTCATTGATCTCAATATATAATAATACAAGTTACATTTAGATACCTCTAACTATTCATAATTCATTATCGTATAACCTATTCTAATAAGAAGCTTATGAAACTCAAAAACCGAGTTAATCGCAACCACCTCACCGTCTCTTAGATCTAACATAGCCGGTTCAATATCAGCAAAATTCTCAACAATCAGAGATCTGTACTCGAATTTCACACTAATTGAATCAGCCAGCTGACCTAATTTCCAACCGGATTCCTGTAATTGATCATAATTTTGCAATCCGATACCGGTTAATCGGAAAAACGGTGGACCGCCTGGTCTAACAGTCAAGGCCTGCAACAAAGCCGGCCATTGAATACCTTGATTCAAACTAAAATCAATCACATGAACCCTTTTTTTGAATGCAAAAGCTTCTAATATCGCTTGATTGGCTGTGAAATGAGCGAATTTCAGATAAGGGCAAGCTTCGTAAAAGTGCATCTGAAGAATATTGTTAATCGTCGGCGAATCTTGTGGTGTTTGGCTCTTAATTTTATAAATTCTCCGAGCAAGAGCTTCGGAGAAATAAGCCGCCACTTTCCTCATTGGTCCGGCCTGAGAAACGGCCAAAATTCCGGCGTGTTTCACTAGGTTTTCGGCGAGTTGGAAGTTCTCTTGGTGGACGGCTCCGGCGCACGCCATCAGAGTGTGTACAAGCCGGATCCCGTTATTCTGAGAATCCACTATGATTGCCTGATTCGAAGCCGAAGCCGAAGCCGAAGTTGAAGTTGAAGAAGAAGCCGATAAGGGTTTTATTTTTTTCGCCGGAGGATGATTAATCGCGTCATCAGGGACATGATTTTCCATGAAGGCAGATGTTGGTGGTGGGTCCACCGTGGCGGCGGCGGTGGTGGTGGTGGTCGGTGGAAGGTTGTTGACGATATTGATGGCGGATTCATTAATCACAAGTGGTTGAGTTTGAATTGGAGGGTTCAGCTCGACCATCATCGTCTCAAGCCACGTTGATAGATTTGACGGATTATAATGAACGGAAGTGGAGGCCATCTGAGATAATTCATCATCATTCACCATAGCTTCTTCAAGTTGCTGAATTTTATCAGCTACGTCAGCCATATCTGCCGACTTAACTTTATACCCTAACACCGCCAACAATTCATCATCACCGGCATCTTGTTCTTCATCTTCATCTTCATCCCACATCTTGGATTTTCCGGCGGAGGTGCCGCCGCCGTCACTTAAATTCCGTTTCATTTAGTATTTCTGATCGATTTCTGGTTTTTCTTTTCTTTCTCTAACTGGAAATGATTCTTGAATTGACGGATTATAATGAAAATGGTTGAAGAATTTGAGCATATGGGATTGGTGTGATTCGTGAGTTACTGTAAGTCCAAAGTATAAACTAAAGAAGAAGAAGAAGAGATGTGAGGTGCGTGTGAAGGGTGGGCGTGACCACCTATGAATAACGGACAACGTGACACTTCCCTTTAAAATTCATTTCACTTTCAAACAACAAAAAACTAAAAGGAAAATAGTTTTTTTTTTATATTCAAGATTATCTTGTAGAAAATAAATAAGTTTTTTATTATATATTTTATCATTTTGTTTCAAATTTGATACCTTAAATTAACATTGTTTAAAAATGTTTGTTAACTCGGGGTATTTTGATATTTTCAGATAATCTCTTGTTTTAATTTTATAAATCCTAATATAATATATTGAGATGAAGGATCGTGTGAGTAAAAGTTACGACGAGAAACATAAGAAAACATTTGAACTATTGATTACTTTTAATTTCATGCTTATTAATGAATTATGCTTTAGAAGAGAATTGATCTGGTACATCGCGGTGTACATCATTAATGTTGACATTCAATAGAAATGATCTAAGGGTGGAAATCTCTTATTACGTTTCTCACCATTACTTCTCTTTTTATCGAAACTCAACCCAACTCGATCTTCGACAATGTAGATAACCCAACTTTGTTCCTCCCACTAGCTCAAAGTTCCATTTCCATTTTTGTTTGATGGTAACTTTACTGTTTTAACACTTTTAACACATCTATCTCCATCTTTGATTCTAAGTTCTATCTCCCTTCACCCTCACCACCACCAACCATCTTCATCTTTTGACTTTGTTTTTGAATTAGGGTGCCATTTAGGATTTTAGTTACTTTTTGGTTTAGGTTTTGATTTAAGGATTTGTTTTAGAGGCTTGAATTAGATTTTTTGTTTTAGTTTTGATTTAGAATTTGATTTTAGATTTGAGTTTTTGAAGTTGGATCTAGGTTTGTTTTTGAATCTACAATTCATTTTGAAATCTAAGTTTGTTTGGCAATTATAGTTGATGATGAAATAATGTGTTTGTCGGAGAAGATAACCGGAGGGGGTGGGGATTCGTCGGACTATGAAGGCGTCTCAACGGGAAAGGTGAGGTGCATCAATAGGTTGTATACATGATTTAGGCTTGTGTACATTAAAATTTAGAGTAGACTGCAAATTTGGTCTCTGTGGTTTGTTAGTTTTTGTGGTTTTGGTCCTTACAAAATTTTTATTGCAAGAAGATCCTCGTGGTATGCAAAATTTTGTGGTTTGGGTCCCTAAGGCCAATGCCTGTTAGTTTTCAGTCATTAACTCCATTCAATTGACTTGTATAAGAGGGTATAAAAGTCATTTTACTTCTATTTTTTTTAATTTCCATTTAAAATAAAATATATTATTATATATATTAAACAATATATAGATACATAATACATATGTTGCAGATTGAGACCGTTTTCTATCGTCTTTGGAGTCCCATTGTCTTTGGCGCCCCCTCGTATGGTGTGCCCCTCGTTTCTAGTATCTTCTAACGTCTCTGGCTTCCACTCTCATCTCTGTCTACCACATAATAGACCTCATGTGAAACTGTGAAATCCATCTCCTCCTACCGCCGATGAAGTTTTCGTGAATCCCTCCTCCTCTCGTGCAACCCACCTCTGTTCCTATGAAACCTACCTCCATGAAAATCACCACCCAAATCCAAATCTAAACCTCAAATCGATGGTTGGTGTTGTGATTTGGTCCCTGTAATGGTTGCTCCCCAAAGATTTTGACTTTGCTCCCCAAATCTCCAATCATTTTTTGTATCCCCTTCCTTACTTCTAGTCTTCCATGGTGGTCTGTGTCGTTGAGGAGATCACATCCCCCATATTCGTCTCTAATTACCGTATAAACAAATCTAACAATCGAGAAGCCATTGACAAGTTGAAACTTTTTATCCTGTTGGGTGCTTATTTGAGGGAATCATAACCACTTTGAAGATATTCAGGTTAAAGATCTCCACCTCAGTTGTGATGTAAGCAGATTTGTAGACCAAGTTTTGTCGTGTTTTTTAACCAACCCCAACACCTTGGAAACCCTTTTAAAACCCACGACAATCGAAGATGGATCGAGGGAGATGGAGGTGGTCGTCCAACAAGTGAGAAGGACGAAGTCGGTGAGAAAGAAGGGGGAGAAGGACACGACGGTTGGAGATGATGGGAAGAAATAACGGGTCTAGTTTTAGGAGGAAGGGGTGGTGGGTTTGAAGAAAGGAGGTCGTGAGAGAAAAAAAGAGACGAAAGAGTGGTTTTAGGGTTAAAAGAGAGGGAATGTCTAAAAAGACCATTATACCTTCTTGTGCAAATCACATGGAAGGATTTAACGGAAGAGAAATTAGCAGATTTAGTCTCAGGGATCCAAATTACAAACTTTTGCATACCACGAGGGTTTTCTTGCAATAAAAAACTACATGGACCAAATTTACAGTTTACTCTAAAATTTGTTAATTTTTTTAAAGAAAACGACGATACAACAAAATAAAGTAATAAGACCAAAATACTCTTAACTTAACTGAAGTTTTTTAACAAGTTAACAAGATGGACCAAATCTGAAACAAAATGATGACGAAATGAACCAAATCCGAAATAAAGTGACAACCACAGTAGCAAAAAATGTGATCATTTCAAAATATGCACGAGACTTGATAATGAATCGCAGCGATATAGATCAAAAGTGCAATGTGCTCTTTCTATTATCAACATTGTGCCTATATAATGTTGTGGGTGTATTGTAAATGAAAAATGAAAATTAAGACAATTTTTATTCAAAATATAAATCAAATATTTATGGAACACTTCATTTAATAAAACACGTATTAATAAGGTAAACATGTATTATTAAGAAGCACTTATTGAACATTATTATCATTCGTTAGGAGTTCGTATTTCAAACAAAAAGCTTTTTAGAAGTAAAAAACTATTATAATATGTATCCTTAAATTTGAAAGATGTATATTAATTAAAAAGAGGTGATTATTATATAAACCATCTTGTTCATATAACCTATACAATCCAATCAGTTGATATAATTATGGAAATGGTGTTACCATATGTACCTAATCTATGTAATGTCAAACCCTAGTTTATATTATATCCCTCAATTGAAAAAATCATTTAGGCATTGTTTGGCAAAAAATAAGGTGACTTATAAGGTACCTTATTTTTAGTGTAGTTGTTTGGATGACCATAAGTTAACTTATAAGGTACCTTATTGAGAAGTTAATAAAAGTAAGGTTTTGATAAGCTACCTAATAAGTCATAAGTTATCTTAGAGCATCTCCAGCAGCATTTCTATAATTTTCTCCAAAATGGAGATCAAATATCAAAATCTCTAGAAAATATTACATTCAACTCCAACAACATCTCTATTTTGGAGATCATAAAGTTTGTTATATTATTAAAATATTCTATATTTCTAATAAAGTATTACCTATCTCATCTAAATATTTAATTTTAATTTTTCTTATAGGAGGAACCTAATAAAAAAATATTTCTCTCTCATGGTAATTATTTTTGGAGATGTCTCTAAATTTAGAAATTATTATAATCTCTTTCATACTTTCTCCATTTTGAAGAAAGTTTTGGAGATGCTATTGGAGCAAAAAAATTGCTTAAAATTTCTAAAATCTCTATTTTCTTCATTTTGGAGATGCTGTGAGCATCTCCAACAACATATCTATAACTTTCTCTAAAATAGAGATTCAAAATCAAAAATCTCTAAAAAATATTACATTCAACTCCAACAACATCTCCATTTTGAAGATTACAATTCATTATATTATTAAAATATTCTATATTTCTAATAAAATATTATTTATCTTATCTAAATATTTAATTTCATTTTTCTTATTGGTGGAATATAATAAAAAATTATTTATCTCTCAAAGTAATCATTTTTGGAGATGTCTCCAAATTCTCCAAAAATTTGGAGATTTTTGTAATCTCTTTCATGCTTTCTCCATTTTGGAGAAAGTTTTAGAGATACTGTTGGAACAAAAACAATGCTCAAAATCTCCAAAATCCATATTTTCTCCATTTTGTAGATGCTGTTGAAAATGCTCTTATAAGCTACTTTTGCCGAACATAGCCTTAATTATTTTTCTTTCTCTATCTCATCATTACATAGATGATTAATTATTTTCTTTCTTTTTTTCTTTTTACTATCATAAAACAATAATTTATTTAATATTATTATATAATTGTAACTATTTTATATAATACAAGAAAGAGGAAAGTTCAAATGAGAACTCAAATTTGGTTGTGAACGTAAGGACAAATGAGAATGTGACACGTGTCTGAATGTAGATTATTCAGACGGAATAATCAAATAAATATTCAGACTGAATAGTTATGCTTATTCGGACTGAATAAATACTATATTCTGTCTGAATATGACATGTGTCGCGCTCTCATTTGTCCTTACGTTCACAACAAAATTTGAGTTCTCATTTGAACTTGGCCCATACAAGATATATATATATATATATATATATAGAGAGAGAGAGAGAGAGAGAGTATCCATAAATTTTATTTTTTTACTTTCATTTAAACTTATCATTAATTATTAAAAATAAAAAATCGAATTAGTTTCACGAAAATAATCTTTAATATTAAAAAACTATCTACTTTTTGTATTCAAAATAAGATGACATATAAATAAACTTTTTTTTTTTGTTTTTTTTCCTTCATTCAATTAATAATTAAACGTATTAGAAAAAATAAATATTATAAACTATAGTGAAAGTTATTTTTACAAATAAATAACTTAACTTATGAACAAATAATATATAAAATAAAATTAATATTATTATTAAGTAAAATAAAAAGTCATATCAAAAGTTAATAAAAGTATGTAATAATATACTTTTAATTATACTTTGGACTAATAATATAAGTCCAAGTTTTATACTTCAATGTAGATAAGATAGAGAAAAAAAGAGAAAGAATTGCTAGGTAGAACTCAATCCAAGATTTGCCATCTAAATTTATGATTTATGTCAAAGTTAGAAAGATTTATGTTAGGGTTTTTAACGTTTTGATTGAGAAGTTAAATTATTGTTCAATGATGTTATATTTATGTTTTATTGTTGGTTAAATTGTTTCAAACATTTATTCGTGGTTTGATAATGTTTATAGTGGATTCATCATGGTTTTGGTAGCGAACATATGGAAATTAAGTTGTTTTGAGCTATATAAATGAGTAATTGATCTGTTGTATGTTCAAAAATTCACATAAAATGACTCATTGATTCGATTGAGGTGTACTTTACGTCGTTGGAAAGGTCTCCGTGTTTACTACAACTTTGTAGTTTATGTCCAGAGCTGATTGTAACTCTATAAGGGACAAAACAGTGAGTTTCCAGAATTAGTACCCTGCAAAAACGGGATTTACACACTGTTTTTAGAAAATTCGTGTAAAATAGAAATTTGCTCCAAAAGAGGTGAATTCAAAACGATTGAAATCCTAAGCAACATTTCTACAACTTATATTTAGATCATAACACCTGAATTGATCTCTAGTTTGATAAAGAGGATCATAAACGAATTGGTTCAAAGCTGTCAGGTGCAGAAGAATTAGTAACATTATGGACACATAACAAAATCCCCTCAGCACTTGGATGGAAAACTATGTATATGTCACGTCGAGAATTCTAGTAAGAAACTCAAACCTACTCAAAAAACTTTTATAAACATAGCGGATTAGTTGTTAAAAAATTGTTTTTCTATTTACTAATCATGTTATGTTTTGGAACAAGATTTACGTTGATGTTAACATTTTTAAACATTTAATTATTAATTGAATAAAGAAAAAATAAATACCAAAATAAAAAAAAAATTAATTTATATGTCATTTTATTTAGAATACAATAGGTAGATAATTTTTTTATTTTTTTAGCATCAAAAGTATGTGAACTTTTATTACCACCACCAAGAAAGCATACAAAGATTTTATTGCGTCAAACCATAAAAGCCTAGGTCATCTCTTGAAACAAAACAGAAACACACTGCCAAAATAGAGGAAGCTAGCTCAATTCTTTGAACAAAACAGAAACAAGATCCAGTCGAGTACCCCCCCCCCCCCCCCTCTCCTCCTCCTCCTCCTCCTCCTCCTTCTCGATTAGCTTATAAGATATAAACTACCCTTACCCCTCTTGCACAACATAAAACGAGAACCGGGTTGTTTCCTTTTCTTCGACATAGCCATAGGAGAAATTCCTTAAATAATATGATTTTTAATTTTTGACAATTAATTTAATCAAAACAATTAAACGACTAATAACATAGTAAATTAACCGTTAATAATAAAAATATAAATAAATATTGCATTATAGATATTAATGATAAATTTAAACAAAAATAAATATATTTAAAAATTAATGGATATTCTCTCTCTCTCTTTATATATATATATATATATATTGCATTATATAATAATATTAAATAAATTTTATGATAATAAAAAAAGAAAAATTTTGATTAATCGTAATGCAATGATAAAATAGAGAAAAGAGGAGAAAGAAAATGAATAACTAAGGTGTATTTGGAAAAACCCTTATGGAAATAGTAGAGATTGATTTATTATGATTTGAACATTTATAAAAGATATTAACATTTCACTAATTATGATCAACACTTTATATTAAAAAATAATCAAAATACTTATGAAGCTAAAGCTAAATATCTATTAGAGTAGATGGACGATTCAAATTGAGTTGTATGAGTTGTAGGAATGACACATGTTGTACTAAATAAATATCACAATTGAACATGAAATTATAATCTATTTTATTAAATAAATGTAACAGTATAAAGTTGCAACATTGTACTACCAGATGAATGATGATGTTCGTTATGCACATTTTATAAAGACATTCATGGCATTAAATTGACACGGTCGTAAGAAATCTTATTAATACAACTCTAGGTAAGTTGTATTTAAAGAATTTCCAAGCAAATCAACTGAAAAGGATCATACTATACGAGGCTCTCCTAACACTAAAAGCATACCTTTCATTGTGCAATACACCTTTCAACTTCTCATGCTAACATTTGTTAAAAGGTGTGGTCCAATTCTCTAGCCATAATGTTCTTGGAGGCCCATGTTAGGGCTACCAAACAAGCTCGCACTTACAAAACCATAATTCTCGCTACGGGTGTCCGTTTTAAGCATGGTTTTTAGACATGTTCGTGTTTTTACTTATTTTGGCATTTTATTTGGACTTTTGTGTTTGATCCATAATCGCTTTCAGGTCCGTTTGTTTTTGGGATTTCTATTTATATTCTTCTTGGGAAATCTGGATGGCCATGCTTGAATTTGGAAGACTTTGATTTTCTATAAATTTCGAGTTCGTGTGAATTCGATTTTTAAAGCCTGGGATTCGATATTCGTTGAATCAACGAGTCCTAGAAGAGGTTATCCACGGGTATTCGTAGAATCAACGTGGTGATCTGTTGTTTGATTTTATACGTTGTATCAATCTAGAATTAATCAAAGGGTTCTCTCAATCATGACAAAGACTCAAGGGTGTTGCTTCTTGAGTGTTGATATTCAATTTTACCTCTATTAAGAAAAGAAAAAAAAAACATATAGTAAGCATCAAGTTGGTGCCTAAGAAGGTAAAGCCATAGATAAAAAAAAAGATACAAATCGATAAACTTCTTTATTACAAGAAAGGCATAGCACGGTGACTGGAAACAAAAAAGTTTTTGATGGGTTCTTTTTAAGAGTAGAAAACAAATATGTAAGTACCGTCATTTTTATACATATTTAATTGCGTGCTCTCTAAATAACCCAAAAGTTATTATCATTTTCTATGTTTTCCATATAAATATCAATTTCGGCATATTAGTGCGTATAAAGTGCCTTCTGTAAGATAAGACGGTAACCTACAAAAACAATCAACATAACAAATAGAGTTATAAGAAATTTTATGAAAACCTACTTACATATTTTTTTGTCATACATATATTTAAACAACATTTACATAGAAGCAACACAAAAAAAATAGAAAGATAAAGCACCAGAAATGGATGTACCAAGCCAAGCAAAAAAGAGAAACAGTTAAGTAGTTGTAATGGGAAAAATGAAGCAGAAATAAATAATTACATGTTTTTTCCATAAAAGATATTCAACAATGCAAGGTCTTAAACTAAAAATGTAAACCAAAAACATTGTTTACCGAGTGTTTTGCAGGAAGTGGTTATAGATAAAAAAAAATTTTACCATATAATGGTTTAATGAAGGAAACAATGTTCATACCTTAAATAAGTGTTAAACAACAAAAACAATAGCATTATAAACGTTTACACAATTTGTGGACAACAAATGATAAAATATCTTGTAGCGTTTGAAACAAAACTTATTTCAGTTACATGTAAAAAAATTAAATAAAACCTCTGGAAGAACTGGTCAAACAAATGAAACAGTGTTTCTCAAAAATCAAAGTTATGCTAAAACTTTCAAATATATCAGAATAAAGACCAAACCTGCAAGGTTTAGAATAAAAGTGAAGTATAAAATACTTGATATGAAGGGTTGGTTTTCTCCAACAAGCAACTACAAAAACACAAAAACCAAGTGAAGTCCCTATTTTTCATCACAATTCATAAGCCGGACTTTAAAATAAATAATCTGCAAATCAAGTACAATTAGTACAACGAGTGATTTACAGTTGAGACTTTTAACTATTAAAGGAAAAGAATATGATTTAAAGTTGAGACTTTTAACTATCAAAATAAATAAATAAATATATTTTAATATTATTCAATGAAGGGGACTGTATCCTTAATCTTCATAAACTAATTAATAAATGGGAAAATGTAAAACAAACACATTTTAAAGAAAAGAAAACTCCAAATAATGATCTTGTTAATGTTACATCACTCGACCGCTACATGCTTGGAAATTATTTGTGAACGACAACAAATACCTTCAACACGGTTAAATCAAAACCTCCAAGTAAGTGCACTTCCATATTCTAAAAGCTTTCATCATCATAAAATATAATCGAGAAAAATACTGACAATGGATTTGCATATGTAAACCAATTCAAAGTTTTACCTAATGTAGCCGAAACCGATAAATCAAATTCAAGTAAACAACAGAATGGTTCATATTGTTTGAGGTGAATAAAGCAGGTTCAAATGTGCATCACTTTAGATAGCTGTAATGATTTTTTAGAAAGATTACAACCTAAAGAGTAAAAAATTTAGGTATGTTAGTGAGTTTAAGCAAGTCTTTTCAGTCAAACCAAGCAACCGAAATGAAGGTAACCTCCTTAGTTTCTTTCTTTCTAGACGGTAAATGTTTTCAAGCTACATAAATTTGTAGCAGATACAAGAATACATAAAGAGTTAAATAGTTCATATATGAATCAGTTAAATATTTCACATGTAAGTTGGTTAAAATAGTTCATATGTTAATTAAATGAGTTTACATATAAATATATAGTTCATATGTGAATCACATAGGTTCATTGTAAAATATTGTTTTGATATTAACAATTACAAAAATCAATTTTTTATTTCAAAAGTCACATACACATGGAACATAATTTCTAATTAAGAAATCTAGTATCAGTTACGAAATCAATGAATTTGTAAATAAGTTGTTTGAAAACCCTAACAAACGTTTTCATTAAAAAGTCTTTAAAAGAATCAGAAATATGTGTTTAATAAGTTCAAGTCACAAACACTTATGTGTTACTTGTTTGCTAACTTCAAGACCCATCAAAATTAATAAATTTGCATGTAAGCCAAACATGGTCGAGTTTCAGTGAGAAGAATAAGAAAGAATTTTCTATTTTAGATGCACATTAAAATGAATTACATGAAATAAGATACAGCAAGATATATCAGATCAATCTCGTATTAAGTACAATTTATAAATGAATTAAAAATAATTAAAAGTCAATATATTTTCTTAAAATACACACCTTAATTTTACTTTAACTTCTCACATAATCTCATGCCAATTAAATTAGGCATCTAAGATTATAAAAAATAAAAATATAAAAAGGTTATAGGCTGAATTTAAATATTTTTGCCACCACCAATATATAGATGACCAGGTGTAATATTCTTAGTGGGCCCTCATTTTACCTTTTGTGGGCTCCATCAACTTGTCTTTTAGTTTATTGGGCCCTCCACCTCAACAAGAAACCAGGGAAGCACAAAGAATCTTACATCAACAATATATATAGACTATAGAGGCTGAATTTTTCAGAATTAGTCCTTCAACTTTATAACAATATCCATTGTCCATCTCTTATCGGTTAATGTTGCATTAACATCCCTACAAGAAAATCTATTTCACATTTCTCTTTTTTCCTCTCTTTCGTTGTTAATCGATTAGTAGAAAAGATACGGCAGCTATGTATATTCTAACACATGTTTAGCACAATAAAGTTTATAACTCTGATTGTATTTTACTTTTTTTATATGTATAAAATTCAAGAAAAGCCTAAAATGAATACAAATAACGTAAAAGCCTTATAAAAAAGTTATCATACTTTAAATCACATGACAAAAAAAAGTTATTTAATTGACATAATGCCGACAATGCCAACATAAACGTTAAAACCATGGACATAAGTGGTTTAATTTATATTGAAATAACAAAACAACCTGTTGTTATTCAATTTCAAATTATTTGAGAAGAAACAAACTGCAAAGTCAGTATAATCAAACAACCAATTTTGATTTTATTCAATTAAATTTATTCACACATTTTGCAATGACAATCACTTTACTCTTTGGGATAGATAGTATCCCACAGACTCCCTTTTTGTAGTAGAAATCTTCCACCGGTCTCAAGTTTACAAAATGTGGATTTTCTTCATCACTCAAAGCGAAAAGTTTCACTTCCAACAAGGGTGGTACCTCAATGGTTTGAGTTTGTACTCCAAAGGTCAACAGTACCAGAAGGTCTCAGGTTCAAATCCAGGGAGGGGTAAAAAAAATCCTCTTGTGGTCACAGAGGTTCAAATATCGTGACTCCGGGTTATCCGCGAAGCGGGTAGTCGCCCTGGGATTAGTCGGTTTGCATAGCGGGTTGAATATCCAGGTTAATCAAAAAAAAGTTGTTCCAAAATCGATAACCATTATTTTTAGAAGTCCATCAATGATGATTCTAAATCGGGAAAAAAAAACTCAATCCAGAATCAGTTTGGATATTTTGATGCCAACTTTCTCGATTCCCATCTGATTCACCATTTGTTTCGATCAACATTTTTTCTGTAATCCATCCTCCTCAAAATGGCTACAAGATACCGAATTCGAAAACTGGATTTTCTTTTTTTACTATTGACAAACTCTATATTGCAAATTATCAAGGGACCATTTTTGTAACTCAACCCTAGTATCCATGCTCTTTCCATTCCCCCCCTCCCCCCCCCCCCCCCCCCCCCCCCCCATCCTCTTCTACCCACCCACCCACCCAAAACCCTTTTTCTGAAAACAACTTCCTACCCATGACTTATTTCCGGTTTGCAATTCTCTGTGTGTAAATACACATAAGAAAGCAGAGTAGCAACAGCCATGGTGGACAGAAATACAAACAAGATCGCAGGCAGTCTCATCTATGCTGTTCTTGAATGGACACTTATACTTCTTCTCCTTCTTAACTCTCTCTTTTCTTTTCTCATCATCAAATTTTCCCAATATTTTGCCCTAAAACCACCATGTTTATGGTGTTCTACCCTCCATCGTTTCTTGGAGCCCCAAAACATCAACTCCCACAGGGATCTTCTCTGCGAATTCCATTCCAAAGAGGTTTCAACTCTGGGTTTCTGCCCAAATCATAAAAAAGTAGCCGAAATCAAGGATTTCTGTCAAGATTGTTTCTCTTCTCATCTGGGTTTCCAAACGGAGGTGAAACAAGAAGAGAAATTGAAGTGTTCTTGTTGTGATTTGCAGGTTCAGAAGAAAAGCGTTGATGATGATGATGATTCTTTACGAACTCGGAGTTGTTGGGATGTTTTGGAGTATACTGAAAATGGGGATTTGGTTGTGGGAGGGATTGAGAGAAAGAATCGTTCAAATGATGATCAAATCGGATCGGATTTGATGAACGAAAATCTTAAAATTCAGAATGGGATAAAATTGGATTCAAATTCTTTTGAAATTGAATCACATTTGAATCAAATTGAAAAAAAGGATGATTCGAATTCAGATTTGGTTTCAGGTGATCTTGAATTCTTCTTTGATTATAGTGGTAGCCAATTGGTTCCCATCGAATTAGTTGACTCATCGTCAACGGAAGAAAGTCAAAACGTTTCTGAAGCTGATGAAGAAGAACATCAGAAGGAATCGGAAGTAACTGAAACTGAAAATTCGAATTCTATTGTTTTTAACGCAAAAACTATTGAACTCATTAATGAAAAATCCGCCATTGTTGAAGAAGAAACTCGACCTCTGTTCATCAATAATTCCAAAGAAGATTCTGCAGAAACCGATAAATCCGATCCAGATTCTCATTTGGGTAACGATTATCTTGCAAATTTTTGATTTTGATCTTGATTTTGATTTAAATTTCTTGGGTTTATTTTGTTTAATCTTGTTTCTCATTCACAGTTCATAAAGATTTAGAGGTTTCAATTGGAACATGGATTCCTGTTTTAAAGATTGAAAATGGTGAAGATATCAAATCGAATGGAAATCACAGTGAGATTGAGGAAGAGAAAATTCCCGATACACCCGGTTCGATTTCGAGCCTCAATCAACTGCATACAAAGTTATTAACGATCGAACGGAAAGAATCAGGGGCAGAAGAGTCATTTGACGGTAGTATGACGAGCGAAATGGACGGTATCACCACTGTGGAGATGCTAAAATCGGCTTTGAAAGCTGAACGAAAAGCTTTAAATGTTTTGTACGCTGAGCTGGAGGCGGAACGCGGTGCTTCGGCGGTTGCCGCCAGCGAGACGATGGCGATGATCAACCGCCTTCAAGAAGAGAAAGCCGCCATGCAAATGGACGCTTTGCATTACCAACGAATGATGGAAGAACAATCGGAATACGATCAAGAAGCTTTGCAACTCTTGAACGATCTTATGATCAAACGGGAAAAGGAATTGGAATCTTATCGGAAAAAAGTGGCGGATTATGAAGCCAAAGAACGAATGCGGTTTTCTAATTCAGCATCTTGTAGCCATTCTGAAGATGGGGACAAGATGCTGATCGAAACGAACGATGAATCGAACATTCCTGATGATTCCGGATCGCGTTTTCTCGATCTGGAATCATCGTTGACGGATTTTGAAAACGAACGGATGTCGATTTTGGAGCAACTTAAGGTTCTAGAAGTGAAGCTTTTCGCTTTGAGTGATGAGGAAGATCCGCGTTTTGCGGACGTAAGACCGATTGAAGATTTCTATGATGAAAATGGGGAACTTTCCGGAAACGGATTTGATACCATTGATTCAACCGAAAAGACACTTGTTTTGCCTTTTGATATCGGTATTGAGATTGACGATAATAAGGTGGCTGAATCAAATGGGTTTCATTCAGACGAATTGGAAAACGGTAAGAAAAGGTTCGAGATCGAAGAGGAAGTCGATCAAGTTTACGAGAGGTTACAAGCTCTCGAAGCCGATCGAGAGTTTTTGAAACATTGTGTTGGATCATTGAAGAAAGGTGATAAAGGGATGGAACTACTTCAAGAAATCTTGCAGCATTTGCGTGACCTTCGGACTATGGATATTCATTAATGAATGAAAGTAAATTCATAATGAATGAAAACTGCTATCGACGTATTATTGTTTTAAAAAAAACAAAAACCAATAAAAATTTATTAAGGATATTTTTGTCATTTCATATCACTCATCTTTTAAGGAAAAAGAGGGATGGGTTTTTTTTGTAGGGTTGTAAAGTTGAGGAGGGATCCAATGAAGGACTTTTTTGTGTTTTAGGTCTAATAATATAATTATTCAAATATTTTTTAATTATTTTATTTTGAAAAATATATTTAAAAAAAAGCAGTATTAGATGGAAGGGACCCTTTATGCCTGATTATTCTTGTATTTGTATTTATATTTGTATTTGTTTGTAAGTATTAGTTGTATATTCCTATAATTGGTACAAAATTTTATTATAAAACAAAAATTAAGAATTAATGCAATTGTTTCTTATTCAAAATGAAGAGTTTAACACTATTTTTTTACATAAAAAATGATATGTAATCAATGTGTCATGAAAGAAGTTAAACCAAACAAGAACATTAAGAGCATCTCTAACAGCTTCTGTATAATTTCTCTGTAATAAAGAACTAAAAGTAAAAATCTCTAAAATAAATTGCAATGAACTCTAACAGATTCTCTATTTTAGAGATTTTGTCATTGATTATATTATATAAATATTCTATAATTTAGGATCCCAATAAATTTTAGAGAAAAATATAAATAAAATGATATTTATTTAATTCTAATTGGTGGAATGAATAAAAAAACTCATTTCTCTCTACTCTATTGGGAGATTTAGAGAAATCTCTATATTTGGAGATTTTTTCATAAATCTCTATTTTAGAGAATGGGATAGAGAAGTTGTTGGAGAGGTTTAGAGAAAAAAAAATGTGATTTTCTCTATTTTAGAGATGCTGTTGGAGATGCTCTAAACAAGACCAAACGAAAAAAAAAATATATGATCTGGTTTTTTAGTTTAAAAACACATGTCTTAGATTCAACATATATATGTATTACAAAATAATACGATTATAAATCAACTCTGACTTCTTTTTGTCAAACAAACCAATTATCACTAAACTCATCCAAAACGTATAAATGAGATCATTAGTCGGGGTCAAGGGGTTAGGATAGCAGTCACACATCTGGGTAACATCAACTTTCATGGTAACAAACTGTGGAGGAGACGATTTATTGTCAAAACTTTTCAAACACTCTATAATGTGGTCTTTATTAGGCTCTAAAATGAAAGCAATATGTTTATGATATTATCATTTATAATTACAGATTAGACCATCTAGGCAAGCAGGGTCAAGAAATAAAAATAATACGTCAATAATACGTCAATCTTTCAATAAAAAAGGGCTTGAACTCGCATTTACATCACTTTTCTCCGTTATTCTCTTATATGGATCCAATCTAAGTTCAAATAAAGAACCTATTACATTTTCATTTCTTCTCATGGCACATAAAAGAGACACGCAAAATATAAATGTTATATGACCGAAATAAATAGGAACTAAGCATGTTTTGTCTTAAAACTCACCTAGAAGCACACAATGGTTCATTCATAAACATCATAAGTCAAAAATGGAGAAATTTGTTTATTCCATTCTATAAAAGTTGGTGTGTGGGCTCATTCATAAAGTGTGGGTGTGTTCTTTCCATCGCAGTTTTATAGAACCACACAAGTGTCCATTCATAAACTCACCTTTTTTACCTGAATTACGTTCTTTCAAACCTACGGTTGTTTAAGTTTTTCCCTTCAGACCTGCTAGTACTGAAAAAAATCATTAACATCATAACTCATAAGTCAAATAAAAAAAAAATTGGGAGACTCAAACGTTTCCCAATAACCTGTTCATAACACCGTTTTGAATGTCATGCATAATTCAGTTACCTAGATTAAGGAGTAGAATTTAAGAATCAGGTTGAATGTTAAGATACACTTGACACAAAAGCAAAAGCATCGACATGTTTAAAGTCATTTAAATGTAAAAAATGCTTTGTATTAAGAAAAATAAGGAAGAAGTTTGAAATTGAGGTGATTTAAACCTTCCTTGTAATGTTCTTTCAGAGTCATTCAGATTTCGATTAACAAGCTATACTTTCTTGTATAATCATTTTAATATTTAATATAGAGTTTTTAAACTCATCCAATATAATTGAAGCACTTGAAACTGATCAATTGTTGATTTAATTCTGGGGTTAAAATACCTTTAAAACTTGCATTTTTAGCATATGAAGGTGAGCATCCAAATCAATTGCCTTGAAATGAACTTCTTGAGTGTCCTCTTCTTGCATACTTAGACCATCGCCACATCAACCTCCACTTCCTCCTACAACAGAAAATCATCTAAGATGGAAATTTACAAAAGCGAAAGATCAACTGAGGAGAGAATCACCATAGTTGAAAAGAGTGAATCTGGAAACTTGCGTGAATCGCCAATTGGTCTTGTTCAAGGTCTAATCGCAAACATGTATTTTGTATGTTCTAATCATTTTTTAACACAGATGAACGCACACATATTGAATTCAACAAAAGATGAACATTGTGATTTAAATTATTTAGACTAACAAGATTTGAAAAAAAAAACTTGCATGACAAAACGTTGTTTTTACCCTTTTGTTATTTGTTTGATTTGATTACTTTGTACCATTTTAATACTGTGTTATTTATGTTATTTATTTATCTTAGTTCTCGATAAAAAAATGAAATATCAGGATACGCATGTCTTTACAAACAGTAACAAAACGGTATTAGCAAGGAAACAATTGTCAAAATAGATCCTTCTTGATAGAAGAATATTATTCATGTGGAAGAAAGGTGGAAATATAAAACACAATGATCAAATAAATAATTTGTATAACACATTGGTTGATATTTATTTTACTTCATAATAAGAAAAGTCAAACATATATGTTCTTTCTCATCATTGTTACAATCATTTTGTATAATTGTCATATAGTTGATTATCTCGTTGTAAAATATGCCCCCCTCTTTAAACATTCTATCATGGGAATCAATGGAATACTACACACAAAAGGAAGCATCAAGGATTATCGTACCCAAAATAACATATGTGAAACAACTCAATTCACATCTAAAGTCAATTTTCCAAAAGACTTTGTGCAAATTTCATGAAATCAGTCAAGATCACTGTCAATTAAATCATCAGATACATGTGTCATTGATTGGTCATCTTTAGACCATGTTGTCCATCCTTTATGTGAGTATAAAGTGATCAGTCCCAACAAAACGTGTTATGAGTGGCTCGTAAGTGAGAATATATGGTTTAGTCCATATGCTTCTATGAAGAATGAATCTAAAGGATTGATCGAGGTTCATCCAGTTACTAATTTGCTACTCACAGATCTTTACAAGATGCGTAATCATAATTCATAAGCTTGCAACCTTTCACAAAATAGGCATTTAATGCCTTTCAATTGATACTTCATCTTTCGAGTAAACTACGTTTCCAAAGAAAGTGGATGTCATTTAGGAACTCGATTTGATTTTGTTCTTGAATCATTTATGTTTTGATATGTAATATTTGATTTTGGGTGCTTTTATCATAGAAATAAAAATAGGTAACAAAGAGGGTGAGTAAAGGTTGAAGAAGATAAGAAATAGAGGAAAATGACAAAAATAGCTATACGAAAGTGCATACGTTGTACAACACATGATAGAAATCCATTGATGTCGTTGGCCTTAAGGAACAATACAAAACCATTCAAATATTCTAGACCAATATTTTAAACAAACGCTTTTCAATATTCTAACTTAAAGATCAGCTAATCATCTAGAAATATATATATATATATATAGGGTTAGGTTCAAATGTGAACTCAATTTTGGCTGTGAACGTGAGGACGAATCTCAACCACACATCTTCGGTTATGGTGGACGCGATCACGGAGGATTGACGCGATTCATGGGAGGGTGGAGATTATTAAAGAAGGGGAACCAGGTCAAAACCGCCTTTATTGACCGGATAAGTGACTGAGATTCGTCCTCACGTTCACAACCAAAAATGAGTTCACATTTGAACTTTCCTCTCTCTCTCTCTCTCTCTCTATATATATATATATATATATATATATATATATAGAAAGAGAGAGAAGGGGGAAAGTTTAAATGCGAACTCAAACTTGATTGTGAACGTAAGAACAAATTAGAGCGCGACAAGTGTCGGAGTATAGATTATTCAGACTTAATATACAAAGAAGTATTCAGACTGAATAAATACTATATTCGGTCTGAATATTTATTTGAATGGGACACGTGTCGTACTCTCATTTGTTTTCACGTTCACAACCAAATTTAAGTTCTCATTTGAACCCGTCCATATATATATATAACAAAAGAATATAATATATATATATATATATATATATTATACATCTTAAACATAACAAGTTTGACATGGTTCTACATGTGGTGTAATTCTAATATTCTAATACTTTTTCCAAGTTTGAAATCTGTCTCAATAAAATAAAGAATTAGTTGAGAGCTTACATTAATTATTAATGCGTTTACTTTTCTTTAAAGTTATTTATATGTATATTTTTTTTCAAATGAAGATTTTTCAAACAACGGTCATAAGTTCCTTGAATAGCAAGGAAAAATAATATTTTTAGTGTCGAATAATTCAATTCAATATTAGTGCCAGGAAAAAAAATTATCTTTTAAAACGAGCAAAGAACACTTCTATATTTTACAGTATATTTTATGATCGATAATGATCTCAAAAATTCAATTATTTATTTTAATTTAAAGGGTCATTTACCAAACATTTGTTGGATAAACACTTAATGATAAGGATATCACTTTACTTATTGAGTAACAGACTCGGCCACCAAATTTGATTGTTGACAAGTTTTATCTAGTAAAAACACTTACCATACTAACAATTCATTCGTATAGCCGAGAATGTCACCTAAAAAATAGGTTGATGACTATTGTCGATAAATACTTAGCTTTGTTTACCTAAATCATATTAGATAAACATTTATCAGTAAGAGTCATTAGTCAACACTATAATTTACTTTATTGGGTAAAATTGTATTCCATCACAATAATATCATATATAACAGATAACCCGATAAATGTTTATCAGGTAAGAGTCGTCATCCTCACTTTCCAGGTAAGACTCAATTTTTATCATCGCTCGTATCGGGTAAAATTCTCAATCACTGTCATATTCATCCGGTAAGATAAATGATCCCTAATAAGCACTTACTGGGTAGATTGAGTTTCGATGAAAATGAAAGTTACGATGAGAAAAGGTAAGAAAATATCTTCATCATTGGATCAATCATGATCAAAGATCAACACTAATACAAAACATCCAGATGCCCCAAATCAATTTCCATAAAAAACGTAATTCATAAAGTAAAAGGTGAAATTAAAAATGATCAATAATACAAATAAATTACGGAGTATTAAGCTACTCATCTTTTAACTCTTAGGGGCTGTTTGGTTCGCGGAATTCAATGGAATTTGATGGAATTGGAATGACAAATTCATTTGACCAAATTCCTTAATGATGTTTGGTTCACGGAATGAATTGATTGGATTCCATCGGATTCCACCGAATTCCACGATTGAGGAATTTGATCATTCTTTAGCATATGTGAAAAATTTTGAAATTCCATTTCGTGACAAATATAAGATAATATATAATTTTCATTTAGAAAGACAAAAATAAATTTAACCACCGCCCTCTCCCCGCCCTACCCGCACCACCCTCGCCGGCAACATATCCGTCACCACCACCGCTGTCGCTGCCACCACCACGCCACTATGTTTTGCCGTCATAGTCGCCACCCACCCCCACACCCTACCCCACCTCACCTGCCCACCCCCACACCAATTGTCACCTTCACCCCCGATAAATGCATATTTCTATTTTTTTTTGTGAAATTTCATTCCAATTCCTATCAACCAAACGCATGGTCAAATTCCATCAAATTTCATTCCAATTCATTCAAAATTAAATTTCGTTGATAAATTTTAATTCCATCGAATTTCATTCTACGAACCAAACACCTCCATATTCTCACACATTAATAAACATTTAAATCCCCAAATATAAAACATTTAATCATGTCGTGGGGTTGGAAAGAGATGGAAGTGAATTGGATCACAATTTAATATTACAATTCTAGTCAACGCGCCTTGTTGACCGTAAACACGACTCAACAAAAACCTATTTTTTTTGAAAGATCAAACCATATCTCGATTCACACAGCATTTTTATCTTTCTTTCTTTCTTTTCTTTTCTTATATTCGTTCATGGACTCCTCCACTTAGCAAACAGCATGACCAAATCCAAGAACTTCTTTAGAAGCATCATCAAACCCTTCAATTTCACTTCAAATCAAGGTAAATTTCCCTTTTCAATCTTTGCATTTTATACATCAATTCTTCATCTTTATCCTCTGTTTTTTTTTTCAAATATTTTGCTTTTTTTTTTCTTTCGAATTGATGAACAGAAGAATCTCAACAACAAGAAGATTTGGGAGCGATTACTGCTCAAGATCAGAAAGTTTTCAGTTTTCAAACCCTAGTTTCTGCAACAAAGAATTTCCATCCTGATAATAAGCTTGGTCAAGGGGGTTTTGGCCCTGTTTTTAAGGTTTCATCTCTTTCTATACTCTTCAATTCATTTATTTTGTTTCAAGATTCATAATTTGCGAATTGAATTTTGTTCTAATTTCTAATTTTGGTGAAATTAAACAAAAAAAAAAGGTAGAATTTTGCAACAAGTTCTATTTAGGGTGATACTTGTTGTCATTTAATTGGGATCAAGAATGTAATTAAGTTTTTTTATTGGTGATTTGCAGACTTTTGGAGATCAAATTAGAAATTAGGGGAAAGTTGGTGGTCAATATTTGCATTTGATCCAAAAATATGAGTGCAAAAAACTTTAACACTTCGTCTTCCAAAAACCATTCATTGACTATTCACATATGAAGCATTACAAAATGTTGTGTTTCTTGGCTGTTTTGTGCTAACTTTGTTGTTTTCTTTCTTCTTGCCTTTTTTTTATGTAAATTTGTTGCTTAGAAACAAAAGGCAAGGAAGTGAGATCATGTTAGAAATGCAGATCAATTTTAAACAGAACAAGTTCAAATTGGTTGAGAATTGTAAGCCAAATTCCAATACTAAAGCTAAACAATTCATGTATGAATGAAAATTGCAGAAAATAGAATAAAAGAACATAATTTTCCACTATTTTCTGCTAACTCCAATGTTTTTTTTTTTGCATTTTTGCAAGTATGATGGTTCAAAATGTTAATCAACCAAAAAGAACAAGAGAAGATTTGTTGAAAACAAAGAAGAGTGGAATGGGAATCTCTTAGAACTCCAAGTTTTATTATATAACTTCATGATTTTATCATACAAAATGGCGACTTTTTTTCTGGGACTTTCATGGAGATAAAAACATATGTTTATTGTAGCAAATTTGATGTTTGTAGGGGAGGTTGGAGAACGGAGTGGAGATTGCCGTGAAGAAGTTATCACACACCTCAAATCAAGGGAAAAAAGAGTTCGTAAATGAAGCAAGATTATTAGCACGTGTACAACATCGTAACGTTGTGAGCTTATTAGGATATTGTGTCTCCAATGAAAAGCTCTTGGTATACGAATACGTACCTAATGAGAGTTTAGATAAGCTTCTTTTCAGTAAGTTCTCTTTTTTTTTTCTTTCCTTCTAGATGTTACTAGAACCTAGAAAGATAAATGGTTCGACTTATTTTTTGGTGACGAATGTGATTTTTTTTTTTTTTTGACATAGAATCCGCGAATCGTGATGTTTTGGATTGGAAGCGTAGATATGATATAATTGTGGGTGTTGCACGAGGCTTGCTTTACCTTCATGAGGATGCACATGATTGTATAATTCATAGAGATATAAAAGCTAGTAATATTCTATTAGACGAAAAATGGGTACCTAAAATTGCCGATTTTGGGATGGCTAAGCTTTACCCTGAAGATCAAACTCATGTCAACACTCGTGTAGCGGGTACTAAGTAAGTTTGTTTTTCCAACTTAATCATTGTTAGTGATTTTATCGACTTATTTAAATGAATTTTATATTCGTAGAAATATGAGTTTTATGCCCGTTTGGATTGAACGTGTATGATGCAGGAATTGTTAAATTACTAAACTACCCATGTCAAATTAAAACCCTAAAACCTTGGACAATTCTTTTGCCAACCTGTCCAGTTGTCAAATTCATGCAATTAATGACCTTTTTATTATGGTTCAAAATGCTAATCGCCTATATCTTATGTATATGATCACAGAGAGGAGGGTCAGGGGAAAACCTCAAAAAAAAAAGGAAAACTGAAGAACACCCTAAGAGCCCTCCATCTGGACGGTATGCACACAAATGCATATAAGTGATTGAAGCTGTTTTTTTTTCAATACACTAATGCATGTTACAAATTACCAGTATGCATTTGTGTGCATACCGTCCAGATGGAGGGCTCCTAGGGTGTTCTTAAGTTTTTTTTTTTTTTACGTTTTCCCCTGAACCTGACCCTATGATCATATGATGATTTATATCGTGCCTAATGCACGTTTTCCGATCTTGATACAGTGGATATATGGCACCCGAGTATGTTATGCACGGTAATCTATCCATCAAGGCAGACGTATTTAGCTTCGGTGTGGTGGTTTTGGAGCTCATCAGCGGTCAAAAGAACTATACATTTAACCTCGATCCCGAGTGCCAAAATCTTTTAGATTGGGTAAGTACTTTTAACAATTCGTGGGTCGACCTTCATTTATCTCGATCACAAATCCACAAAAACCGAAATGAATTCAAGATTTTAACTTTTTTTTTACAGGCATACAAGATGTACAAAAAGGGAAAAGGCCTTGAAATTTTGGAGTCAATATTGGCCTCTTCAGCTGACCCTGATCAAGTTGCTACTTGCATAAAGATTGGATTATTATGCACCCAATTCGACCACCATTTACGGCCCACGATGAGCCGTGTTACCCTGATGCTAACCAGGAAGCCGGGCACGCTCGATGAACCGACTCGACCGGGTTCCCTTGGCTCGAGACAAAGAAGGGCTCATGGGCTCACGACATCTTCTACAGAAGGGATGTCGAATTCTCGAACTAGGTCCAACTCCACCGCTAGTTCCACCACGTCCACCACCACCACCGCGATTGCCGCTAGGGATCGGGGTTTATCGGCTCGTGCAAGTTCCGATCATCACCATAGGCACCGTGGATCGACGTCTAGGAGTGCGGTATCGGATCCTTATGGTAAAAGACCAATGCAAGAATAGATGGTTAATTATTGTAGGAGATTTATTTATTGGTTCTTATTTTTGTACAAAAAATTATAGTGTAGATTTTTGGGAGATGGGTGTAAAGTAAGTTAACAAGGTCTAATTGTTATTAGTATATAAATCTCAGGCCTATTTTTTTATTTGTTTGACTATTTTATTAAATATTGGATTGGTCGGGTTGAAACTTTGGTACATTATTTTAAAATGTAGCTAATCGATTGGATTTAATCGAATTAAAATCAAAATGAAAGTTGATAATTACATAAGAGATATTGAGAAATATTTATATGAGGCTTTCTTTTAAGGCTAAAAGTTACATAGATATCTATGTACTCTAATTCCTATGTGGTAATAATGTATATGTATGGTTACTCAGGCTTGTAGAACATGCAACAACAAACTCGGTGTCCAAAGAAGAATAAGATTGTTTTTCAAGAATGTTGAACCGGCTATGTAATCCATGTATCTAGGAGGAACTTAAAAGAAACCAAGGCTATGTTTGGGAAACTAGCTGATAAGGTAGCGGATGACTGATAAATTGGTAGCTTATAAACTAGCTGGTAGCTGATAAACTAGCTGATGAAAAAATCATATTTGGCAAAACTAGCGTATAACAATGTAAAATGACCAAAAAAGACATTAAAAAATAAAAATAAAAATTAATAATTAATATTAATGAGGGTTATAATTGGAAAAAATGACAATAAGCTTTCAAAACGCTACTCCAAGTAGCGTTTCAATAAGCTAGCTTATAAGATGATTTAATTATAAGCTAGCTTATGGTTTGTCAAACGTGTACACTGATAATAAGTTAGCTTATTTCTTACCAAACATAGCCTAAGATTACTCGGGTTGGATAATCTATCAAATGTTAATTAAGTGTTAACCAATAGGCAAATTTGTGTACTTAAAGTTATATGTCTATTAACACATGAACAAGCTCAAATAAGAAAGTTGGAGATTCGTGCAAATAAGAAAGCTAATTATAGGTTAAAGTTGGGACATAATTAGGAATATAGCTAATTACGGGTTAATTACGGGATCTAATGTACATATATTAATTACAGACTTAACAATCATATTAAACCCATGGTATATAAAGGCATTGGGTTCATCGGGTTGAGTGAGGTTGTGTTCAAATGGTCCTAAACCAATTTCAACTCAATACACACAGTTTAATATTTTACAAGTCAATTAGGTATTAAGTGACTTTAAGTTGGATCGGTCGAGTTAGTCATGTTTTTTGCACCACCAGCCTGATGGCTATTGAAATATATAAAGTTGCCTCACAAACATGTTGTGCCTAATGTGTACTGAAATATACAATCAGTATTATTACAAATACTTACACTTATTGAACTTGTAAGTCGTGAAGCCAAAAGAGTAAACTTTGTTAAGGCATAAAGCCAATACCTGAAATAGTGAGACACGAGTCATGAAGGCAAAAGGTAAACTTAGTTTGGATTTAGAGAATGAGGGTCGAGTGAGAACATAGTACGGTTTGACAAAAATACAAAACATGGCCACACCACGAAAATTCTTAACTGCATATTGTTATATAGTATATACAGTTTATACGATACGATGGACATCCTAACCATAAAAAATCATCGACTGAATTTATTAACTAATGGAGCAATCATGAAGTAATGCAACTTCAAGATGCTCATTTTTTCCGGTTTTTAGTTCATGCCTTTTGATGTTCATTGTAGTATTGGATATTTTTTTCCATAATTCCTTATTTTCTAACAAATTGATTTTTACGCCATTAATTGAAATAACAAGTCAAAGGCTCACAAACATTAGAGCATGTCCAACAGCTTCTCCAAAATATAAAAAATGAAGAAAATGAGGATTTTAAGCTAATTTTTAGCTTCAACAGCTTCCCCAAAAGTATCTCTAAAATGGAGAAAGCAGAAGAGAGGAGGTTTTTTTCTCCAAATCTGGAGAACACCCCGAAAATGATTACAACATTACACAACCAATAGGAAAATTTAAAAAACAAATATTTGGAGAGATAAATAATATTTTAATATATAGATGTAATATTTTAATATTATAATTGATGATGGTTTCTTTAAAATGAAAAATCTGTTGGAGATAAGTGCAATTTTTTTAAATATTTTAACATTTAGTTCTTTATTTTAGAATTTTTTTAAGGAATCTGTTGGAGATGCTCTTATGCCTCCATTTTGTACTTGTGGTTCTCATCGGCTTAATTGTATGTTTGAAGAAATGACATAAAAGACAACTACTTTTCAAAACCATATATAAAAAAAGGTCCTATTAGATGGTACTTCTATAATTTTAGTGCATATGTAGAATACAATCCATTAAACTTGTCAAACTTATTGTACTAGTTTTCATAAAGACGTGACCAACTACACTCATTCAACAAAGGACGATTCAAGATTCGAAATAGAATTAAAACTGAGAGAGGTAATTATGTATCATTAGCGACTACTATTGACGAAGCAATACCGACATTTGCCTTTCTACATATAATTGGATTTTACTCGTTGAATTATGTACTTGTTACCTATTTGTCTTTTTTATCATTAAAATGTATTTTTAGTATTGACTTTGGTATTGTGATATTCTAAATAACTATAACAGTGGTGTCTCAATGGTTTTAAGCTTGGGATCCAAAGGTCATAAGTACCTGGAGGTCTCAAGTTTGAATCCAGTGAGGAATAAAAATTCTCTTGTAGCCACGGAGGTTTAAATACGGTGACTTCGGACTACCTATTCGTCCTGAGATTAGTCGGCTGGGTTGGATATCCAGGTTAATAAAAATTAAAAAAAATGTAATTAATAATTTCACATTTTTATTGAATGTGTTTTTCCAAATACACCCTAGTCTATGGTATATATGGTAACATCCAAAAAAAATCAAAGTAGACATATACACCCTAATTCAATTGAAGAACATGATATAGATTAGGGTGTATATGGTAACACCCTTAAGGGTGCGTTTGGTACAGAGAAATGGCTGCAGAGAACGGAATTGCAGAAAAAAGGAATTGGTCTGGAGAATAGGAATTGACTCTTTTGTTTGTTAGCACAGAGATTTCAGCCGAGAAATGTAACAAAGATACTTACCAAGCTATCGCCCGAGAAGCTAGACCTGCTGAAACCGTAGCCGTCGTCGGAAAACGCCGAACCCTAGCAGTGAAACCCTAGCCGTCGTCGGAGAACCCTCGTGTGAGAAAAGACATAGAGAGAGAGAGAGAGACCGAGAGAGAACGAGAGAAAGAGAGAAAGAAAGACTTACCAGTCGCCGGAGAAGAGTTCGCCGATGGAGAGAGGGAGCAACGATTGAAGAGAGCGAGAGAGAGAGAGAGCGAGACATAGAGAGAACGACAAAGAAAGAGAGACATACCAGTTGCTGGAGAAGAGTTCGCTGGTGGAGAGAGAGCGGTGATTGAAGAGAGCGACGAGACAGAGGGCGTGTGTTTTTTTCGATTCCCAAATGTTCCAATTTTTCAATTTACACCGTTTCTTTTCATGTTGGGGGAAATGAAAATATAGAAAAAGAAACAATTTTTTTCTCACTCCTTTTCTCGGGTGTCAACAAACAAAAGAATTGTTTCTATTTTCCTTTCTCTACTTCTAACTCACTCTATCAAACACACCCTAATATCATATCAAATGTCACGTTTGTTTTTAGATTAGGAGACTTGTTCCTTCGTTTCCAATAAACAAATACAACGTTTTGTGTCATAACAACTTATAAGAATATTATATGATAATTATTAAAAATGCTTTTAATTAAAAGATAAAGAAATTTCTAGAACAAAATTAATATAAAAAGATTTGTATTGTTTTAATATATATTTTTTTTCTAAAGGTGATCGATTTGCTCTCCATTAAACACTTTATCTTTTGAATAATTTCAACATCTTCAATAAGATTTTAATTTCATTTATCTTTTAATTGTTAATAAGAATAATTATTATTGTCTAGAATGATCTCGTGTTGGCTAATTTTATAATTTTATCTTTATGAATAAAATATATTTTATTATTTAATATGTTTTTAAAATTATGTACGTTAAACCAAATATAAATATATTTTATGTAACTAATAAAAAAAAGCAAATACATATATGATTTAATAGGCATTTCATATACGTGTGGGAAAAAAAGTTGATTGGCGGCAACTCTAACCGGTCCCACACGGAACCTGCCTCCAAAGACACCAATATAAAGGAACATTTTATATACATTATCATAATTTTTCTTCATTACTTAAAATCAAAACCAAATCATTAATTTATTAATGTTAGAAACAGTTGATCATATAGATAATCAATTTCTTTTCATCGTTTTTAATCTAAATATCTCAATTACATTATAGGTTGGGTTTCGATGAAATAAGTTATAATGAGAATTATAAAAAAAGATTTAGACTTTTAAATCAATTTTAATTGAATATCAACACTAATAAAATATATCAGATTAATTCTCATAAGAATCACAATTCATTCTTATGCTTCTAATTTTAACTTTTTTTATCACACGAATTCACGATCTTTCGCTATACATTATACATTCTTAAATATTAAAAAATCTATATTAAATAGTAAAACTTTAGTTAAAAGCAATATCCATTGAAGACAGCGTTAATTAAGGTAAATGGTCAAAGGTCCCTTCCAAGTCTTGAAAACCCAATGATTGGGGCCCATACCTTCCCGCACTCGAATGCTAATCCCCTCTTGTGCATAACATCACCTCTTGCACCCCTTTGACCTCTTAGAAAGATGAAGGTATCATAGCATCTCTAACAGCTATTGAATTTTTTTTTAAAATTACATATTAAAAGTTAAAATCTCTATAATAATTTGCATCCAATTTTGATAATATTTTAGCAACTTTATCATTAACAATATTAATAAAATATTTTAAAATTTAATAAAATATTATTTCTCTTTCCCAAACATTTAACTTTAATTATTTTGATTGGTTGAATATAATTAAAATATTGTTTCTCTCTCTTCTATATATTTTTAGAGATTCTCTAAATTTAGAGATTTTTCTTATCTTTTTTTCCATTTTTCTATTTAGCAATTGATATACCATAGCAGTTGGAGCACTTAAATTGCTAAAATCCTCTATTTTTCTATTTTATAATAGCTGTTGGAGATGCTCTGAAAATTTAAAATTATAGATCGGCCTTTTCAATTTCTTTTATAGATTGATTGTTTTGGTTTTATTTTCATTATACATGATAGGAATGAGCTCGGTACCGGACCGGTACCGAATCGGTACCAAACCGGTATCGAAACCGGGTAGTACTGAAACCGAGAGTGGAAAAAATCAATACCGAATATCGAACCGATAAGAGAAGTTCGGTACCGGTTCTTTACCAGGATTTTCGGGACTAGAACCGTTTGGTACCATTTTTTGGGACGACAACCGTTTTTTACCGTTGACCATTAAACACAATAACAAAAACCAAAATCACTTAAGCGGAAACCGGATTGGAGGAGCCGATTGTGCAAGAACTGGGTTTTGGATAAATTACGGAACCGATTTTGGAGGATTGCAATAACCGAAATATGAAGAATTGCAAGAAAAAATCGGTATTTGAGTGGAATATACAATAACCGAAAATTGTAATATATTTAGGAGGATTTTCTATAAGAAAAGGAAAGAGTTTGTTACCAATTCAAATAAAAAAATGACTTTTTAAATTCCCCGGTTCGGTTCGGGATTTACCGGGACTAGTACCGGTACCGAAAGTACCGAATCCCGAATATGGAAAATCTTGATACCGAACACCGAACCGGTAATGATATTCGGTACTGGTTCGGTACGGGACGGGTTCGGTTTCGGAATTTCGGTCCGTATGCTCATTTGATTTAGACCTGGCAAAAATTGACACGACACGCTTAGCTGATACAAGCACGAGACGAATTAAACGGGTTTGAGTAATACATTTTAACTCGTCTAAGTAAACGGATTGACACGACACAACACGAAAATTAAACGGGTAAGGTTAAAGTCAAAAATTTCAAACAAAAAATGACCCGAATAACTCGTTTACATTAGGCGCCTTAAGCCCTTAGGCAACGAGCGTTAACAACCCATATTTTATAGTTTTTCTTAACAAAGTAAATACTGAATAATAATAAAAAAACGATTGTTCATTCATGTAGACCTGAGAAAAACTGGGACGCTAACCCGACACTAATTAAACAAGTTTGGTTAGTACATTTCAACCCGTTTAAGTAAACAGATTGACACGACACGACACGACACGAAAATTAAACGGGTTAACACGACATGAAAATTAAACGGGTCGGGTTAGGGTTAGACACTTTCAACCCGTTTAACTTTGAACCCGACACGACATGTTTGTCAGGTCTACTTTGATTGTTGAATTTATTTCGTTAAATTAAAAGTATTTTTATTCTTCTTCTTAGAAAATCTGCCATAAACATAAAAAATTCATAACGAAAATAAAACGACCCAATTCATAAGCATGGCATTGATGACTTGAAGAACATCCGACATAATACACAATCCAATCCATGAATTTTTTCCAGAAAATCCAATATGTGATTTTTATATAATTAAATCATTACATACAAACCACAAGGCTTGTGGCGTCTTGGCAGAGGCGAAGCACGACCATTATAGTATCAGGGCCGAAATATAATAGCATAAACATTCAGAGATCCAAATAATACATACTAGGATGGACTTAGTACAGTACTAAGAAAAAAAAATTCTCCAATACCGATGTACCAACCATTTATTATTGGTATGTAAAATCTTATACCGTGTATCAACCAACTGTGATACAAAAAAAATCTGTTGGTATTGGTTTTGTACGAACTTTAAATTTACATATATAAAAATTTGTCATTATGTTTAAAGTTCTACCTACAGATTGTAATTGGTAGCGATTAAGTTGGTACCTATTTAATTGGTACAGTTGATACACATGTTGGTTGGTTTAGGTTGATACAAAATTGCAAACCCCCCAATACATGCGTAAGTTGTATATATTTTTTCTACGACCTACTATAAAATTTTAGGAAAAAAATTGGTTAATATAAGACTAAAACTCATAACTTTCAAACTGTAAACTGAAAAATAGTAATATAAATTTGTTTTATTTTTAAACTAACAAAAAGAAAACCTTTGGATTAGCAACTTAAACATTATTTATTTTTATATACAATGATATTAATAAATCAACATGTAGTAGAAGGGAAAGAAAAACTAAAGCTGAGGGATTCGAAAACATGACCTCAAGAACAGGGGCCATGAATGATAACCAATATTGAGCTAGACTTCATATGTGTTGAAAAAGTTCATATATGATATTTAGCTCAAAAAGCGGGGTGGCCATGTCCCCCTATATGCCCCTGTGGTGTTCCGTCCCTGCGTCCTGGTTAAGGCTTGTAGGGGATGAGGCTAAATAACTCTTCTACCCCAGGTTCGAGGCGCAAACAACTTGTGGCCACTAGGAAATTATCTCAGGGCTACATGCTTTAACAGTTTTAAAATTACCAAAAATTAGTCCAGACAAATGTCTAGAATACCCCTTCCAAAAAATAAAAATCATTACATACAATCTTTATAATTTACTCATATTTTTTCCTATAGCAAAAAGCATATTGATGATTGAGGAAATACAAATAGATACATTAATTTACAATTTTTTTTGGGTAAAAACAACTTTAACACACAAAACCCAAAACATACAATATTTACTAAAAATATTTTGTTATTGATTTACTAGGTAAAAATATTGATAATTAAAAGACATTAAAAAACAGTTATGAATGAAAATCAGATAAATAATAACCTCTCATGCATGAAAAAGTTTCAAATTAAAATTATAAAAAATGATTTTCTTTAATCCATTTGATTTATGGAATACACTCAATTAGTTGATTTAGATAATTGTTTTATTAAAATAATATAAATATATATATATTTGGAAAGATCATCAAACTAATCATTTTTTAACCATATAAACAAATAAAGAAATGATTATTTTCTTAAATGATTATGCTAGTCAAGAATTTCAAAATTTTGCTTGATGAATTTACATATTCAACTTTTTTTGATGATTAATTTAGTCACATAGTAGATCATGATTACAATTGAAAAACATATTTTTGTTTTAATCATTTTATGAAGAATTATAAAGTCAATTTGTTATGAATTCTTTTGTAGGAATACCGTTAGTATATTATAGGATTACCATTAACCTCTTTTTTTATGAATTATTTTGGCTATTTCCTAATAATAACCTTTTAAAAAAGTGACTAATTTGAAATACAAACATATGACTCAATTTATTTCAATTAAAATGCAAGGGTAAAAATTATAAAAATATAGCATTAACTTTATATTTTAGCAAATAATATATGTGACAGGGACAAAATAGTAAATATAAAAATATGGAAATTTTTTAAAAAATGGTGATGTCATAATAATGCCAGGTCAATAATCCATGTATAACTGATAACAAGTTATATGAGCCGTTAGATAATCAGTCTCACCAGCAATCCCTAGCCGTTAGATCATCTCCCTGGACACACTCTGGGAGCCTGATCTAATCCCTGTGCAAACTCCGATCTTCCTTAAATACCTTCCGAACCCTCGCCTTTATTCCATCATCTTCTTCTTCGATTGCCGGAAAAATTCGCCATGGCTGCCGAACCACCCACTAATTCCACAGCTCCTCCACCTTCATATCCAGTTCTTCCGCCGTACCCGGAGGTAAAATCTAACTTTAATTAGTCAGCTTTCACCTGGTTTTTTTTGTTTTTGTTTGTAGATTTCAAGCAATTGAACCGATTTTGCAATTTGTTTTATGATTTGATGTGGATGGAGCTTAGTTTGACTTAATTTTATAGATGGGTTTTTTTAATTTTAGCTAACTTTTGTATTTTTGTTAATTTAATGCTCAAGTACTGCATTTTAGTCTGGGATCATGAGCTTGAGCTTGATTGGTGATATGGGGTTTTGTTGATTATTGGGGGATTTAATTATTTTTCAGATGAATTTTGTGGGATTGAGGTGAATTTATGATCTGGGTTTTGTTGATTTTCGTACTTTCTATACTGGGTATATATATCTTTTTAACTTTTTATTGATCTTTTTTGCTTAATTTCAGTTGATTTTATCTGCGATTGAGGCTGTAGATGAGAAAAATGGAGCTAACAAATCGTCGATTTCGAAGCAAATTGAAGCCACCTACGGCAGCCTTCCGGCGGCACACACAACCCTCCTTTCACACCACCTTAACAAGATGAAAGCTAGTGGCCAACTTGTTATCATTAAGAATAACTACGTTAAACCCGATCCAAACGCGCCGCCGCGCCGCGGCCGAGGACGGCCGCCGAAAGCCAAGCAAGATCTCCCTGAGGGTGGCGCCGGCACCGTCGCCTCCTCGCCGAGACCCAGAGGCCGTCCGCCGAAACCTCGAGAAGATCTTGCTCCTGTGGCAGCAGCTCCTAAGGAAGCTGCTCCGTCAGTTACCGGCCGGAAACGTGGGCGTCCGGCGAAGTTGGGAAAACCTGCCGCCGATGCTCCGGCGGCGGCCGAAGCAGGTGGTGAGCGAAGGGGAAGGGGACGGCCACCGAAGGTGAAAACACAGACGGCGGCTCCGGTTGGGGCTTGAGTGAAAAGAAATGTTAGTTTTAGTGGCATTAGTGCTAATTGTTATTTTACTTTTGTTTTTCAAAAAGTACCCTGTTTTTAGAACTTCTTTACATTGAGGTCGGCTATTGTTTGTAGTGAGTGTAATTGCCATGTATATTTGAATTCAGTAGCTTTTTTAGGCTCATTGGGCCTTACTTTTTTTTTTTCCTTTTTAATTTGAATTTTTGTTTATCAAAAAAGTGAAATGAAAAATGATTGTTTTTACTACAATTTTTTTTTTGCATATATGATTTTATTTTAACGAGATTGTAGGAGTTGAGTTTGTTCAAATGAGAATTACAAATAAGAAAATCTAAGAGGATCTTCAAACAGCTATGTTAATTTTTTTTATAATAGAATACAAAAAGTGAAAATCTCTAAAAAAAAAAAAAAATTGAATCAAATTCTAACAACTATTCTATTTTAGCAATTCTAACTAAGTTATATTAATAAAATATTCAATATATTTAAAAAAATATTATTTATTTATCATATATTTGTGATTTCAATTGTTCTAATTGGTTGTATATAATTAAATTATTATTTTTCTTTCTTCTATATGATTTTAGAGTTTTATCTAAATTTAGAGATTTTTTTCATTTCTACTCAATTTTCTATTTTAGTATATGAAATAGCATAGTTGTTGGAGCAACAAATATGCTAAAATCATTTTTTTTCTATTATAGCATAGCTGTTGGAGATGCTCTAAGAACAGTTTAATATGTGTTTTTATATTAAGCTTCTAAAAAATCATATGTAATTTGCTGTTGTTATATTACTTATTTTGAACTTACCAATTTTGATTGGGGAAGGATAATGACATTTATAAAGCTATTAAAGTGCAATAAAAATTCCGTATACACCCCTACTAAGGGGGTGTCATTAGCAATCTCCTGATTATGAAGTAGTTTTTCAGAAGGTTAGTTTGTGGTTTGTCAAACAATTTTTTTTAATAAGTTTAAAAAATAAGGCAATATCGACAAGCTTGTGTATATCTTTAATTTCTTGAACTAAAATAGCTAAACTGCCAAATTATAAGAATACCAAACAAGATGAGCAAACAATAATGTTAAGATGATTGGAGAACTTTATGATTTTATTACTCAAGTTGTGTGTGTGGAGTGCGATTTACAAATGAGAGACCATATTTATTTACAATACTCTATCAAACTATTTACAGACTATTTACATATTTAAAAGGAAGTAGAGGTGTTCCCAGTCCAAATTAGTTGGCTTAATCCCCCGAACTACAAACCAAATTGTAATGGCGGTTTATAATTTTTTTTTTCAAAACAAGCGGTGTGGAAGTAACTGACTAAACGAGTCAAACCGAACCATATAAAGGCGGTATGGTCTTATGGCTTTAGACGGTTGATTATCAGATTAAACTAAAAAACACCATCTATATTCAAAATATAATTCTACCAATGCAACATTATTCAAAAAATAGTATATTATATTATAAAAGAAACAATTAATTATCTCTAAAATTAAAAAAGACATTTTGCAATATGGAAAAAAAGTTAAACAAATCCATCACCAACATTTGAAATTTAGGACAAACATTAAGCAAATCGAATAACTATTTGGAATTTGGAATTTTGGCGGGTTTTGAAATTTTGCCGATTAAAGAAATGCGGACAATTAAGAAGTGAATGCTAAAAACTTAATGTGGGTGAATGTTTTTTAACCGGGCCACTCATAAAATATTCAAACCGCAAATCAAACCGAACTGCATCAATAAACCGCTCAAACCATCAAAAACAGTCTGGTTTGACTTGGTTCAACCGGTTTGAGTAGCCCAACCGTTTTTCTATACATCCCTACACGGAAGCTTTTAGCTAAACAAAGATTAGAAGTGTATGGATCTTTCTGGAATGTGCTTGTCATTCTTTGATCCTTTTCTTGGCTCTTCTTGAATCCTCTCCAAGGATTCATCATTCTCTTGATTGATTCTAAATGCTTGGATTTTTGGAGAACAATCTAGTTGGAGATGATATTATGGTTGCTAAACATGACCAAAACGGCCATTTAACATTTTATTACTTGCTAAATAATATGAATTCATTTTGTATACAAATTAGCTGAAAAACTAGATGACAAACTAATAATGTTTTGTAAAAACTAACTAATAAAGTAGACGACAATGTGAAATAACCTAAAAAAATATAGAGGGCATAAATGTGAGTTTTTATTTGAAAAAACCATCAATACTTATCCATAATAGTTTTCCAAAATACTAGTTTTGACTTGCTAAATGTTAATGCCAAAAATTGCACCGTTGATTATTTTAGCAAAATTGTATGTGCCGAAAATTGCTTAGAAAATAACTTAAGATAGGGGTGCGGACTTTTTCAACTATAGAATGAACCTTCGAAAAATAAGAGAAAAATGACAGAGAAAACGTTAATAAGACAAACGATTTTGGTGATACGGAAAACCCCGTAGAGGGTAAAAACCGCGGACGACAACGGAGGTCGTCAATTCACTAGCGACGTCAAAAGGGACGTCATCCTTTGGAGCGAAAATCGTACAATTACAAAGAGAGAAATATAAAAACCAACTCTAATGCATCGGATCCCATTAGAACTCCGCAGTTAAGCGTGCTTGGACGAGAGTAATACTAGGATAGGTGACCTCCTGGAAAGTCCTTGTGTTGCACCCTACCTTAAGTTGTTTTCTAAACAATTTTCAGAACATACAATTTTAATAAAATAATCAACGGTGCAAAATCGGGTCGGGGTCGGGTAATGTACTTCCCCAAACCCACACCGTCCTTGTATGTTTGTATTAACTAAAAAATATATTTTTAACCAATTTTTACCCTTTTTTGAACAATTTATTGTTTAACTGGGATTGACCGGGGATGAGCACAAAAAACCGAGGAATGGGATTGGATTCCCCGTACCCGCCAGGGCCAGGGACGAGATAGTGAAACCGGAGCCGGGGTCGAGGATTGCATTCCTGCCAATCCCCGCCCCATTGCCATCCGTAATTGATACAACCATAAACGAAAATACATAGTCCATCACACCTTAGACGTCCGTGGGTTAGGAATCAAGTCATCAACCACGAACATCTGTGATTATTGTCACATATTTTGCGACCTTCTAAGGTATACTTGAATTTTTTTAATTGATTATAAAAAATGTTGTTTATTAATTAGACAATTAATAAGTTACTTTAAAACATACTCATACTTATATTAAAAAACTATTTTGCAGTAAGTTAATATTTTTAAATATGTGCCTCAATCGAGCTTCAATAAATTATGGTGAAAATCAAATAATCTTTAGTCGATAAACTAGTTATATTTTATGAAAATTAACTGATAAAGCAAATGACAATATAAAATTGTTCAAAAAAAAAAAAACTCGAAACCCCCCTCAAATAAACTAGTTGAATTAGTTTTCTAAATACTTAACTTGTATTAATTTTCTAATTAAGTTAGCTTATTGTTGGCCGATATAACTCGTATTAATTTGTTTTATAAGGTTAAAAGTTAAAACGTAGTTTCTTTAAGAAGTTGAATGTATATAATAATATGCTATATAAAGTTGAAATAAAAAAACAACAAGATTGAGGATTTAAGAATAAATGATTTATATATGATCATTTATAACCTGAAAAAATATCCATTTGAATATGTATAGGTGAAATTCATTTCGTTTGCCTACCTTTATAGTTTTTACCAATTATTCACTTACAAAGATGTACATGTAAATCTACATTCTTCTTTACCAATAATTCACATATGAATCATTTTCTTTTAATTTTTTTTCCAATCTTATTTTAACCTTCCTATATATAGTAATAAGTTATGAAGTTAAGATTTTAAAAATATTTTAAGAATGTATTGTGAAACGATATATATTAAATAGAGTATATAAAAATAGATGAATTCTGAAATATAGAACACAAACCAACTATAATGTGAAGGATAAATCCATGCAAATAACGCCTACATATCCACAAACTAATGAAAACTTATATACAAAACGATGAGTTCATTACTAGAATGAACGCAAAATAATGGTTGAATATTAAATCTTTAACATAATCCAGTGCAAAATTTAATCCTAAAACTAGATTTTGCAAAAACATATCACAACGTCAATTGGGATTCTGTGCTTCAAGTTTGTAACTCCCTGTTTAATTTGCATTAATACAAGAGATCTATCACCTCTTATACCGATAATGAAACCACACTATGTCTTGTGTCCTTTTATATGCTTCTGATATATAATTGTCTTGTGAGGTTGTGCAAGTACTTAGTTGCATTGTGGTGATCATTATTATGTTTGAGTTAGTTAAGCACATTTCTAATCTGTATTTGAATTTCGTATTGTTGTTGTGTTTGGTGCATTGATCTCATTATTCTTTTGGGCTTTGAGATAATGATTTTATTGATCTATGACATTTTGCCCAACGATAGAATCAGTTTCTCTTAGCGTATCTCACTTGCAATAATGAAATCTAATGAAGGAGACAATTCATAAAAAATTAAAGATATGTTGTGTATCATTAAAGATATTCATCTGAACAAACAATAAGGATAAGTTGTTATAGATTATTATGTAAATAATATCATGCAATAAAATTAGGGGATACTTAGTTTGAATGACCACAGTCTAATTGTTGGTACAACCACAAACAACAATATACAGTCCATAACACGAACCTTGGACGTCTGTTGGTTATGAATCAACCATGACCATCTGTGATTATTGTCATGGATTTTTCGACTTTTTATAAATAAAAGTGATTTTTTTAAATGTTCTTTATCAATTTGACGATTAATAAGTTACTTTTATTAGAAGAAACTATTGTGTGATAAATTAATGCTTTTCAATACATGTTGAAAGTGAGCTTCAATAAATTATTGTAAAAATCAAATCATTTTTATCGATAAACTAACAATATTCAATAAATATTACTAACTAATAAAGTAGATGACTCTACAGAATGGTTCAAAAAAGATATAAAACACATACTTAAAAAAATCAATAAACTCTAAATAAACTAGTTGAATTAGACCTTGTTTGTTTTTTCATTTTAAACTCTTAATCATCACTTATGTCTGATTCGTTTAGACGTTTTATAATCATTTCAGAAGTGAAATCAGATTTCAAACTTCAACACCTCTTAAAAAAATGTCACCTTAGTTTTTGAAAAAGTTAACTTATAACTTACTGGGCACGATTTTTCCAATAAGCTCGACAAAATAAATTAGCTTATAGTCGGCAAACAAAACTTTTATTTATTTGTTTTATAAGGTTAAAATGTAGGTTTTAAAAAGTTGAATGTATATACTAATATGCTAAAGTTGAAATAAAAAAAAACAAAAATGTTGAGAACTTATGAATAAATGATTTATATGTGAATCATTGACAAACCTCAAAAATATCCATTTGAATATGTACACGTGAACTCATTTCGTCTGCTACCTTTTTCATTTTTACCAATTATTCACATATGAAGACATATATGTAAACCGACGTTCTCTTTTGCCAACATTCCATATATGATCATTTTCTAGTAAGTTTCTTATAACTTTTTTTCCCGTCTTATTTGAACCTTTATGTATAGATGAAAGATAGTGTAAGAAAAGAAGTTAAAATGAGAAATATAAGAAGCGATCTGAATCCTTGATCACTTTTAATCTATTGTGCTTGACACGAGAACTAATATGGTGCCTATAGATGCATCTATTACTATTGATCTTCAATAAGTATTGATACAAATGTAGAGATCCCTTTTTACCTTTATCACCGTAACTTTCATCCTCATCGAAACTCAACCCTTATATATACATATAATAATAATGGCAAATGATCATGTGAGAAGAAAAGTTAGGTGACGTTTGGTTCACATAATGGAATATGTTGGAATTGGAATATGAAGGAATTGGAATTGAATTTAATTTTGTTTGACCATGGGTTTGGTTGACAGAAATTGTAATGGAATCTGTCCAAGGAATTTGAATATGCATGGTTGGTTCGCTGAATATAATACTAGTGGTGGTGCGGTGTAGGCGGTAGTGGTGGTGGCACCGGTAGTGCTGGCGGTAATGGCGGCGGCGGTGGCGGCGGCGGTGGTGGTGGTAGCGGTGGCGGCAGTGGTAGCGGTGGCGGTAGGGCGGCGATGGTGATGACACTGGTGGCGATAGTGGTGGTGGATGGGGTAGTGACAATTGTGGTTGTGTTGGTGAAGGAGACAGTGATAACGATGTAATGGTGGTGTTGGAGGCGACGATGACAACAGTAGTAATGGTGGCGCCAGTACTGGTGGCGACAATGGCAATGCTGGTGGTGACGACAATGACGATGGGGGCGGCGACGGTGGTGGCGGTTGCTGCGGCGGGGTGGTGATGACGGTTGTGGTGGGGGTGAGGGAGATAACGGTAACGATGGTGATGGCAGGGTTGGAGGTAGCGGTGACGACCGTAGTGTTAGTGATGGCGGCGGCGATAGTGATGGTGGATGCGGTGGTGATGATTGTGGTTGTGTTGGTGAAGCAGACAGTGGTAACGATGGTAATGACAGTGTTGGAGGTGACGATGACAACAATAGTGGTGGCCACATGGCGTCGACAGGCATTGGCGGTGGCGGTGGTGATGGCGGCAACGATGACGGTGGTGACATCCATCATCATGGTGGGATAAAATGAAATTGAGTATATATAAGCAAATAATGATTTTTTCCTTTAAAGATGGTACGAAGGAATTGAAATTCCTTGCTAAAATTGAAGGAATTTACATTCCACCATATGTGGAATTTGAATTCCTTATCAAAACTCAAAGAATGAACCAAACGCATGAATGAAACTCGGTCAATGGAATTGACCATTCCAGATCCTTAAGGTGGCGTTTGATTCGCTAGAATCCGGCGGAATTTGAAGGAATTGTAATGGTCAATTCCAGTGACCGAATTCCATTCATACGTTTGCTTCATTATTTGAGTTTTGATAAGGAATTCAAATTCCACATATGGTGGAATGTAAATTCCTTCAACTTTAGCAAGGAATTTCAATTCCTTCGTAACATTTTTGAAGGAAAAAATCATTATTTGCTTATATTTAATCAATTTCATTTTATCCTACCATCGTCGTCGCCGTCACCGCCGCCGCCGCCGTTCGCCGCCACGTGGCCACCACTATTATTGTCATCGTCACCTCCAACACTCTAATTACCATCGTTACCACTCTCTGCTACCAACACAACCACAGTCATCACCACCACATCTACCACCACTACCGCCGCCACCATCACTACCACTACCGTCGTCAGCGCTACCTCCAACCCTGCCATCACCATCGTTACTGTTATCTCCTTCACCCCCACCACGACCGTCATCACTACCCTGCCACCGCAACAACCGCCACCACCACCGCCGCCGCCACCATCACTATTGTCGCCACCACCATTGCCGCCGCCACTACCGGCGCCACCATTACACTATTGTCATTGTCGCCTCCAACACTACCATTACATCATTATCACTGTCTCCTTCACCAACACAACCACAATTGTCACTACCCTATCCACCACCACTATCGCCACCATTGTCATCACCATCGTCGCCCCACCGCCACCGCTACCACCATTACCGCCGCCACCACCACTACTTCCTCCACCCCACCACTAGTATTATACCCAATGAACCAAACATGCATATTCAAATTCCTTAGACAGGTTCCATTCCAATTCCTGCCAACCAAACGCATGGTCAAACATGATTAAATTCAATTCCAATTCCTTCAGGTTCCAATTTCTTTGACAGATTCCAATTCCAACAGATTCCAGTCTATGAACCAAACGCCACCTAAGATTCCGTCGGATTCCAGCGAACCAAACGCCACCTTAAGATGATAAAAGTAAGAAGAGATCTGAATCTTTGATCGTTTTTAATTTCATACCCACTCATATACTGCATTCAAAGCACCTTATTAATATTAACATTCAATTATGATTGATTCAAGATCAGAAACCTCCTCCTTGTTGTTTTTACCATAACTCTCGTTTCTCGTGGCCCAACCCTAATAATAATAATAATAATAATAATAATAAGTTATAAAGGTCAAATTAGATTTTTTTTAAGAATATCGTGTGAAACGATATAATATTAAATACAATATATAAAGGTTGAAATATAAAACACCGGCCACCGTGAATAGGATGCAAAAGGCGTCGGAGACTAAAATGCAGCAAACAACAGTGCAACTAAAAGTCTAAAACCCCTCTTTTACTGCTCTCATTCGATGCTATTGAATTTGGGGACGACGCCATAGAATTCATTGTTAATGTTCAGAGCTCCGACAGCTAGTGGTAGTGGTGGTGGTGGTGGTGGGGTACCTTTATCAACCATCACCACTCAATCACCAAATCCGGCAGACATGGGGGATCAGAGCCACCACCGAGCTGCTGCTGCAAGGGCTTTTCAGTTCCACCCAGCTCGACCAGCTATAATCGACCTCTTTAATCTATACCTCGGTGTATGTTACTTTCTATCCACCTCTCTACTGTACCAAATTCAAAGAACCTTCCCCCTTTGCTATTTGGGAAGAATAATCAATTTCTTGCTGTTTTTCGTATGCGTTCAATCTCCACACACTTTTCAATTCTTAATGTCTTGATCAATCTCTGAAAATTTGGTTGTCAAATCTCTAATTTTTGCAGAGAAGTGCCCGAGAAAAGTCAGACGATTTAGTCCGAGAACCTCCGTACGTTAAACCCTTCTTTTTAAGTTTCAACTCGATATTTCAATTTCAGTTACCTGCTAAGAAGCAAAGCTTTGTGATCGAAAGTACTTTTTTTGGTTTAGTCAATTGACGTGAATGTAGATTCTAAAATAATTAGTTTGACCTGATGTTGAAGTTCTTGCAGGCTAATGCCCAAGTTCATACACCTGATATTAAAGTTTTTGCAGGCTTAATGGAAGTTCTTACACCTGAAATAATTAATTAGACCCGTAAATATAGAAACTGATAACTACGTTATATATTATGGAAGGCAATTAAAAATAGATATGTAATGAATTCATGCCAACTCTATGTTTGGAAAGTACTAGGTTTATGGTGGCAGTAGTTACTTTAAATGTTAACAGATCGTAAACAGTTTTTATCGCCTGTGTATTCTCCGGTTGCAACTAACTATGCTAGGAAAAATGGGTAGTTGCTTTATGTTGAGTGGTATTTGAACTTTCATGACTTCTATACATTGAACATAATGCACATTTTTTATACGAATTCTTTTATCAATCAATTTCTAGCTTGTTTATGTGCAAAATTTTGGAGAAAGAAAGAAGGAACTCTGAGTCTTTGGTATCTGTATGTATGTATATTTAGATATTTTGTTACTGAAGCCTCTAATGCCCACAGTTTGTTACCTTTTGAAGTTTAAGGTAACCATCAAGCGGATCTTCTTGACGTATAATGTACATGTTGTCTTTGATGATTCGAGGCCATAACTTTGTTGGAAATTTATTGAACCCCATAAAAAACCATTTGTTTTGTTTCTATCCCTGAATATGCTTCTAGAGAACATTTATGAGAAAAAGAGACATGAACAAGCATTACTTAAAAAGATAAGTAAAGTGATGGAGTAAGTTTATGGCAACCACCAAACTGACCATTAGACTTTGACGTTTATCCTTCTCTAAAGAGTGAGTGCGTAATAATGATGAGAGAAACTTGTTTCAACTCACATTTTTCTTTCATAAAAAGTATAAATGTTGAGTTTGGTTGCCATAGATTTTCACAAAGGGAAGGAGCATGAAATGACCATACAGTGAAACCTCTTCGAGGAACATGATTTGTGGGCTCATTCAAATTCATAATATCATCATTATCTTCATACTAGACTGTTATGTTCATACTACCAAAGGGACTTTGGCCTAGCGTATCCGGGCCTTTGGCCTCCTAGGAGGTCAGGGGTCCAAACCTCACCAAAGATGAGGAGGGTGTGTGAGTTCATTTGCCGTATATTAATATTATATACTTCAAAAACCTGTACCTTTTAATAACAACCACATCTCTTTTTCTTCTGCGAACCAACTCTCTTGTTTCCATTTCCATGAGTATGTTGAGTGTTCTTATACGTGGACGTTTATGATGATAGGAACAAGACGCAGAAGCGAGTTACTGCTCTTAACAGAGACCTTCCTCCGCGCAATGAACAATTTCTTGTAGATTTTGAGCAGCTTGTGAATCAATTTCCTGTAAGTTTTCCAACATAAATTGTAATAAACTTTTATATCTCTCTAATATTGTTTCGGTTGTGGTACCCGAATTTGAATTACTTGAAGTGTAACCATTGATAGTTGAGACCTTCTTTTTCAGGACCGGGAACAATTACGATCTGTGTCAGAATCTGTGCTTATCTCACTGGTTATCCAGTGTAGTGGTCATGCACCAAGGGCAGAGTTTATTCTTTTTGCTTTGCGTAATTTGTACAACATCGGTTACATAAACTGGGACACCTTTCTACCATCTCTTCTTTCTTCGGTTTCATCTGCAGAGATGTCAGTTGGTGTCTCCTCTACAGCTTCACCACAGCCTGCTGTCTCTTCTACATCTTTATCGCAAACTGGAATGTTACCATCATCTACCACAATTCCGAGTTCTTCCAATTTTCAGGCTTTAAGTCCAGCATCTCCTTTGATTTCAGTTCATGGAATTGGATCCCCATCTCAATCAGCAAATGAACCATCATCATCTACAGCTTTATCGCCTGTAAAATCATCAGATATAAATGGAACTGGTCAGCATTCAGCGGCAAGAAGTAACATGTTAACAAGAGATAACGCTATAAGCAGTTTGCGTCAGTTGTGTTGCAAGATTATCTTTTCTGCCTTAGAAGTCAATTTAAAACCATGTACTCATGCTGATATTTTCAACCACATGATGAATTGGCTGGTTAACTGGGACCAACAGCAACAGTGGAGCGATGAGGTTGATGGAATAAAATCATGGAAACGGGATAAGGCCTTATTTGAATGGCTTCACAGTTGTTTAGATGTTATTTGGCTTTTGGTTGATGATAATAAATGTCGTGTGCCCTTTTATGAATTAGTACGAAGTGGATTGCAGTTTTTACAAAATATATCAGATGATGAGGCATTATTTACACTTATTTTGGAGATTCACAGGAGAAGAGATATGATGGCTATGCACATGCAAATGTTAGATCAACATATTCACTGCCCGACATTTGGGAATCAGCGGCTTCTATCTCAAGCTACAACTAATATATCAGCTGAAGCAGCCATAAATATGAGATATTCACCTATTACATATCCAAGTGTGCTTGGAGAACCACTTCATGGGGAGGTGATCACTTAAATTATTAATTATTTTGTAATTTTTTTTGGGGTTTGTTTAATTTACATTTGCTTGATTAGATTTCTCAAGTCTTGCATTAAAAGGAGCCTCATTTTTATAGAAATTAAATTAGTATAGCTTATAAGATTTTATCAACTTCCTTTATAACACACGATTTGCCTATCCCTCAAAGGAATTTCAATAATTTCACCTGTTACCTGTGTAGGATGTTGCTTTATGTATTCAGAAAGGAAGTCTGGATTGGGAAAGAGCTCTTCGTTGTATCAGGCATGCTCTTCGTAGTACTCCAGCGCCTGATTGGTGGAGGCGCGTGCTTCTTGTGGCACCTTGTAACCGACAACACCCACAAGGACCTACTCCTGGTGCTGTATTTACTTCAGACATGATTCGTGAGGCAAACATTGATAGGATTGTTGAACTTTTGAGGTTGACAAATTCAGGTAAGTTTTTTGTGCTACCTTGTTAACCTATCTATGTGGAAACTTGTGTTGTTATAATGATATCCACTATGAACCATGTACTGGGCTGCTGTTTATGCTATAAACCTGATGGCCGGATTGCAAAGTTCTTAAAATTTGATAACTTGATGAGATAATTATCTCATTTGATGTGTTTAGAAATACTAGTTTTTCTCTTCACGCCTTCTAGTATGATGTTTCCTGTGTAGAGATTGAATGTTCTGCAATAGAAAAATAGCAGATTGAATGCCTATTGACTGGACAAATACATTATTTAGGACATGTAGGTCGGGGATGCTCCATTTGCTACCTATTTAACATATTATTTTTCTCCATTTCCCTCAAAAGAGTTTTCTATTTGAATTTCATTATCATTGACTACTTGAAGTTTTAATTTCTTTCATGGCTGTAGGTATGATTATCTTGTTTTATAATTGCTATAGAAAACTGGTGTTCTTGGACTTAGGCCACTAATAGTTTTATATGATCTCTTGATAACAACTTCTGTGCAGCTAGTCATCTACAACAAAGCTCCCACTGATGTGTGGACTTGACTTGATGTTGCTTGTATCTTGAAAGCTTAGGGGCATCATAGGGTTTCTCAGCATATTTTTCATAATTTTATTTCTTCTTATAGTTTTTGGTTGATTGTGTGTATGATGGTGACCGTTTAAGCCTTGCACTGGGTTCTTCTGTTATAGAAACTAGGGATGAGCTCGGTACCGGACCGGTACCGAACCGGTACCGAAACCGGGTAGTACCGAAACCGAGAGCGGAAAAAATCAGTGCCGAATACCGAACCGATAAGAGAAATTCGGCACCGGTACCGGCACCGGTTCGGTACTGGGATTTTCGGGACTAGAACCGTTTGGTACCATTTTTTGGGACGACAACCGTTTTTCACCGTTGACCATTAAACACAATAACAAAAACCAAAATCACTTGAGCGGAAACCGGATTGGAGGAGCCGATTGTGCAAGAACCGGGTTTTGGATAAATTACGGAACCGATTTTGGAGAATTGCAATAACCGAAATACGAAGAATTGCAAGAAAAAATCGGTATTTGAGTGGAAAATACAAGAACCGAAAATTGTAATATATTTAAGAGGATTTTCTATAAAAAAAGGAAAGAGTTTGTTACCAATTCAAATAAAAAAATGACTTTTTAAATTACCCGGTTCGGTTCGGGATTTACCAGGACTAGTACCGGTACCAGTACCGAATCCCGAATATGGAAAATCTTGGTACCGAATACCGAACCGATAATTATATTCGGTACCGGCATCGGTCTGAGATAGACTGTCTGCAGATAGATCTGCCGATAGACAGATCGGTTTGTGATAGACTGCCGGCATAGACCGTCTGCATAGATCGGTGATAGACTGGCTGCAGATAGATCGGTTTCGAGATAGACTGTCTGCATAGACTGCAGATAGACTGTTTCAGATAGATCGTCTGATAGACTGCCGGTGATAGGATGTTCGAGATAGACTCGGTGATAGACTGTTCGAGATAGATCGGTTTCGGTGATAGACTGTCTGCATAGACTGTCAGATAGACTTGCCGAGATAGATCGGTTTCTGCATAGACTTGCTCTGGTGTAGACTGTTTGTAGATAGATCGGCTCGGATAGATGCTGTAGATAGACTGTCTAGATAGGACTCGGCATGTAGACTGCATAGGACTGGTTCGGTGATAGACTGTCTGATAGACTGTCTGGTGATAGACTGATGTGACTGCTTGTAGATAGACTGGTTCTAGATAGACTGGCCGAGATAGATCGGTCTGATAGACCGGTTCGGATAGACTCTGTAGATAGACCGGCAGATAGACTGGCTGCAGATAGACTGTCTGCATAGACTGTTCCGAGATAGACTGCCGAGATAGATCGGTTTCTGCATAGATCGACAGACTTCGGTGATAGACTGAGACAGACTGTCTGCATAGACTGTCTGCATAGACCGGTGGCATGTGACCGGTTCGGTACAGGACCGGTTCGGTACAGGACCGGTTCGGTACAGGGATTTCGGTTCGTAAGCTCATCCCTACTAGAAACCTCCAGAAGCAAGCATATGTTTCAATACACCCAACTACAAGGGTGGTGCCTCAATGGTTTGAGCTTGGGCTTCAAAGGTCAACAGTACCAGGAGGTCCCAGGTTCAAATCCAGGGAGGGGTAAAAAAAATCCCCTTGTGGCCACGGAGGTTCAAATGCGGCGACTCCGGGCTACCCGCGAAGCGGGTAGTTGCCCTGGGATTAGTCGGCTCGCATAGCGGGTTGGATATCCAGGTTAATAAAAAAAAAATGTTTCAATACACCCACAACTGTTTCTTTCGCAGAACAGTACTTGACACTTTCTTGGCCTTCCTTTTTGTTTATTATTAATTTTGCCTTTCAATTTTTTTTTTGTTTTTATCATATACTCATCTCCTTTATCATGCTATGTTAAATTCATCAGGAGGCAGCATGTGATTTCCATTATCATGTCTATATTCATTCATAGATACTCGTGGCATGGTAAATAGTGGAAAATTCGTGAAAAATGTTTTCCAAGCTTTGACATCACATTTTCCCTCACATTGATGCAGAGATAAATTGCTGGCAGGAGTGGCTTATCTATTCAGATGTATTTTTTTTCCTTGTGAAAAGTGGTTGCATAGATTTTGTTGATTTTGTGGACAAGTTAGTGTTACGCCTAGCCGAGGATGATCACCAGATTCTTAGGACGAATCATGTCACATGGTTGCTTGCACAGATTATTCGGGTTGAGCTCGTAATGCATGCTTTAAATGCAGACTCTAGAAAGGTGGCGCCTGATATAACCATTATTTTCTTATGTAATTTAATCTTTTATGAGGGTCATAATGATATCATATTGGATCTTTGCGGGATCCAGGTAGTAGTGTTTGTGGAAGATGTCTTATGAGTTATGACACACGACATCTGGGGCCCACGAGCTGGACATGTAGGGGGCTTGTGAGTGACAAAAGCACTATTCATCTTGCGAGATTCCACAAACACTATTTTTCCCACATATACATATTTTATTTCGAACTTTTTACCCATAATGGACGTATCATTGTAGGTGGAAACAACCCGAAAAATATTGTCGTTTCATAAAGAAGATCGAAGCTCTGATCCTAATAATCCCCAAAGTATCCTGCTTGATTTCATAAGCAGTTGTCAGAATCTTCGCATATGGTCATTGAACTCTTCTACCCGAGAATATTTGAATAGTGAGCAGCTTCAGAAAGGAAAGCAAATAGATGAATGGTGGAGGCAAGTAACTAAAGGTATATATGTTATCGCCTAAAGCCTTTGCTATATATTTTTTGCACATCTTTCTATGTATAGGCTTTCATGATCTTCATTCAATGGTGTAAATGAGCATTAAATATCCACCTACCATTTTTGATTCTCAGAACATCTCAAAACATCTTACTCATTTTGATGAAAAGAATCATAACTTGTTTCCAGGGGATCATATGATGGACTACATGAATTTGGATGATAGATCGATTGGGATGTTTTGGGTTGTGTCTTACACAATGGCACAGCCTGCTTCTGACACGGTAATGGGTTGGTTAACATCTGCGGGACATGCAGAAGTACCAGGACCAAATCTACAGTCGAATGAGAGAATGTCAATGATGCGAGAAGTTCATCCTGTGCCAATATCATTGTTGTCAGGATTTTCAATTAATTTGTGTCTGAAACTGGCTTTTCAGATGGAAGAGGCTATGTTCTCTGGAGAGGTAATTCATAAGATTTTGCTGCCAATCACTCAATTCTTCATTTCAGTTATACTAATATTATTGTTTTTTAGTTTCTCGTATTTATGGCAAGTGATGGAGGTTGGGAAAACTTATATTTGGTTTGTCAAGTGCACATATCATTGACAAGAACCTCATACGCCATATGCCCATAACCATGACACATATGTTCTCTACTTATGAACTTGTTAAGATTGTTGGCTATAGCATCCTTTGGACAATGATGTAGCCCGTCAATAGGAGAATAATTGAATATTGATATTTAAAATCGAAAGATTACAAAAGTATTCCATCACTTTCACCAAACTCAATTGCAAATTTATTGATGCCTTCATCACATGCATCCCCTTATGTATACTAATACCCACCTACTTACTTACCCTGCATCACCTACTTGTACTAGTGCATTGTTCACTTGTACCCAACCTACTATATTTAACTAACACTACCCAATGTATAACATATAAGTTCAAGTAACACCATAGCATTTCATTCTATATCAGTCAGCATGTATCGTGTCACGGCTATCATTTTATTATTGTGAAGCCTTCGATTGATCATAGCCTTGTGCTTCAAATTTCGTTGTAAAAGTTTAGTTGCACAAGCATGTTATATGGAGCTACCATTGAAAGGGAACGAAGAAATGGACTCAGATTTTGCATCTTATAGACTTATACTCCATGAAGCGATGCTGGCAAAAGAACATTTGAGGAAGCATATGATAAATATAGGATAGCAGAATGGTGGGAGTTGTTATGATCTTTGCAATTTAACATTACCTGGTTGTTTACAAGAGTGAAGTCACACTACGCACTTATCAAGAATGAGGGATGAAGTGGTCTTTGAGCTAAAGTGATGTACTTGCAGTTGGGAAAAAAAATCTACCGTCTGCTTATGACCCTTTTTCTAGTCACCACATTTATTTGTCATTGTTTCTAAGCAATTTAAAAGTATGATCATCAGAGGTCAAGTTAGTGATGAATTTGATTTGTGTACCATTGCAGTCCTTTTCATTTGCCATAGATAAAACCTGGTTTATATAACAGGTGACTTGGAGCCAGTTGCTTGTTTGCTTAAGTGTTGGTAATTATGACTTGGCTCAGCAAATTAAATTGTAATGTATGATAGTTTTTTTTTATCATGCAATTTACATGAACTAGTTCAAACATTTTTAAACCATGTTCTCATATTTTGCCTTCTCATCTGAATCAGCATGTGCCTAACATTGCGATGGTCGAAACATATACTAGATTGCTGCTCATTCAACCTCATTCGTTGTTCCGTTCGCATTTAAGTGTAAGCTCCCTCCACTGCTTCCTGAAATTCATGTTACTAAATCTAAGCGTTTAGTGCTTTCTGAATCTGTCCAAAGTGATTGCATTTGCAGACCAAAAGGGTTTCTCGTGTGTTAAAACTTGATATGGTATCCAATGCTTAAAACATTTGGATCGGCTATTATTGATTGGGGATTTGTGTTTTAGTCCTGTCTTTGGTAAAGAGTTCACATGTTATTGAAAGGAAATCTAAAATTTATCACTTTTATTCAACATTGCCCTGACAATACTTGTAAACCTAACTTTGTGTTTGCCATTGCATGTTCTTTTCTTTTTGTGCTGTTATATCATGCTCTAATTCTTCTTAATTTTTGCAGCATCTCCATCAGAGGAACCCATCTATCTTAAATAAGCCATCTGCTACTCTTTTAGTGCTTGAAATTCTGAACTACCGTTTATTTTCCCTATACAGGTAATAGAAAATTTTCCATCTTTCATATTTCATTTTCACTTTGAGTGATGACTGTTAACACATTTTATTCAGTTGGGTGCTTAATAAATTTTGTATTTAATCTCTCATTAACTCATGTACGTCCAGTGGGAGAGCTAGTTAGCTAGGAATTTGGGAGGGGGGAGGATCATAATACTCCAACTTCCTTCTTCCATGCTAGTTGGTACAGAGTGACTTCTATTGATGCATACAAACACTAGTGAAGTAGTGTACAACATTGGAGAACACTTGCATTATGTTTAATAACAAAAAAAAAATACTTCCGTTGATCAAGATAAGAGGATGAAAGGAAAGACGACTAAAGAAAAAGGATATCATGAACAGTAATAACGTAGCTATGTAATATTAATAATGGACTTATGCTCTTTTTTAGTTTGTTCTATTTGTCTATATAAACTTCATACTTTTGTAGGTACCAAGGGAAAAGCAAGACATTAATGTATGATGTTACCAAAATTCTCTCTACTCTAAAAGGCAAGCGAGGAGATCATCGTGTATTTCGGTTGGCAGAAAACCTGTGCATGAATCTCATTTTATCATTGAGAGAGTTCTTTTTTGTAAGGAAGGAAGGAAAGGTGGGATGACTGGAATTCGAAATTTCTTTTTCTTTTTTTTAACTTCAACCACCTCTTTTAAGCTCATATGAATCTTGTGCAGGGTCCCACTGAATTCACAGAAACATTAAATCGTATAACTGTAGTGAATCTTGCTATTATCATCAAGACACGTGGAATTGCTGATGCTGAACACCTTCTCTATCTTCAAACAATGTTGGAACAAATCTTGGCCACTAATCAGCACACTTGGTCAGGGAAAACCCTTCGTTACTTTCCACCTGTCCTATGTGATGCCTTGATCGGGAGGATAGACAAGCGGGGCCTAGCAATCCAAGCATGGCAGCAGGTCTGTTGTTGGCTTCCAGCTTCATTTCAATCTTTCGTTAAATTGATAGGATGATTTCCTTTTATATTGCACAACTCAACTTACGAGCTATTCTAAATCCCTTTTAGACTTGCAAATATTAACAATCAGTAATGAGGTTATGATGTTGATTCACAGGCAGAAGAAACCGTTATCATTCAGTGTACACAGCTTCTGACACCATCAGCTAATCCTACTTATGTCATGACCTATATTAATACCAGTTTTCCTCAACACCGACAATATCTATGTGCTGGAGCATGGGTACTGATGCATGGACATCCTGAGAACATTAATAGCGCAAACCTGGTAAACTTTTCCTTTCTCTCCACTTTTTCTAAAGTGAGGCTGGGTTCCGGTGAGAACGGAAGTTATGGTAAGAAGGGATCTCCACCCTTGGATCAATCCTAATTGAAGATCAAGACTAATGAGATGCACCGGATCAATTCCCGTGAGATTAAAAGTGATCAAGGGTCTAGATCTCTTCTTATGCTTCTCAACTTAACTCCTATTCTCACATGATCCTTCGTCTCTAAAGTGTTGGGATTTGGCGAATACTTTTTTATTTATTAGAATTCTATTCTTGCGTAAATGATCTCATATTCTCATGACTGCAGGGACGTGTTCTGAGAGAATTTTCTCCTGAAGAAGTGACTGCAAATATATATGCCATGGTGGATGTCCTTCTGCATAATATGCAGTTGGAGCTACAGCATGGACATCCCTTGCAGGTTTGGCAAAGAACCTTAAGTTTCTGTGTGAATGGTGGTCTCTTGATCATATCCACCATCATTTTCTGATTAAATGGTTATCAATTATTTATTTTATTTGTCACAACAAATCAATTTGCTTTCACTTCTATCAGGATCTTATATTGAAGGCCTGTGCAAATCTAGCATACTTTATTTGGAACCATGAGTTGCTTCCATTGGACATTTTGATTTTGGCACTAATTGACCGTGATGATGATCCACACGCTTTGCGAATTGTGGTATGTAGCCATAACTATTTATGTTCCTCTTTTTTATTGCTCTTTCATGGTGGCGTTTTATTCTGAAGTTATTTCTGTAAAGAGTCTGTTGATTGCATCCAGTATGACTTTATGCTGTTAAATTGCTAATTTTATTATTTTTCAGGTTAATTTGCTTGAACGACAAGAGCTTCAACAGAGAATAAAGTTTTATGTTGCTAACCATGGCAAGCCTGAGCATTGGCTTCAAACTGGAATTTTTAAGCGTATTGAGTTGCAAAAGGCTCTCGGCAATCATTTATCATGGAAGGAAAGGTGATATTCTGAAAAAACTCGTGTTTTTATCCTCTTTTTTGCATGCTTTTTATATTGATTTCTATGCTGGAAGATGATTTAAATATTGTGTGTATATATATATTGCGTTTTTGTAGGTATCCAACATTTTTCGATGATATTGCAGCACGTTTACTGCCTGTTATCCCGTTAGTCATCTATAGACTTATTGAAAATGATGCTGCAGAAGCAGCTGATAGAGTTCTTCAATTTTATTCAACATTCCTTCATTACTATCCTTTAAATGTTACATTTGTTCGTGATATACTCGCGTATTTCTACGGACATCTTCCAGCAAAACTCATCTTCCGAATACTAAATGTACTCGATATAAAAAAGGTAAAAACACTCTTCCCTTTTTTTTTAACTTCCCCCTAATTTCTTTAATCCTTATATCTCAACATAAACATAAACTCCTTTCCAGATGCCATTTTCCGAATCATTTCCACAGCACGTTAATTCGTCAAATGCCATGTGTCCACCATTGGAGTACTTTGCATCTCTTTTATCTAACCTCGTGAATAATGTCATCCCTCAATGCAACTCGAAAGTGGATGCTTCAAGCAACGGTCTACGTACCATAATCAATAGAAACCCGACACCTGGTCAACCTGGGTCAACAAACGCTTTTGAAGGTCAAAAAGCATTCTATCAGATACAAGATCCTGGCACATATACTCAACTTATTCTCGAAACCGCAATTATAGAAATCCTATCTCTTCCTGTATCAGCAGCACAGATTATAACAGCACTTGTTCAGATTATCGTCCATATACAACCAACTCTTGCTCAATCTAACCATGGTTTCCATGGATCTTCGACTAGTTCAGGCCAAGGTTCCGCTTTGCCAACTTCCCCATCAGGGGGAAGCACTGATTCATTAGGGAGAAGCAGACAGACGTCTTCTGTTTTGGGATTAAACTCTTCTAACTTTGTTTCACGGAGTGGTTATGCAAGCCAACAACTTTCTTGCTTAATGATTCAGGCTTGTGGTCTCATGTTGGCTCAGCTTCCTACTGAATTCCATATACAGCTTTATGCAGAGGCTGCACGTGTGATTAAAGAGAGTTGGTGGCTTACAGATGGTAAGAGATCTACAAGTGAACTAGATTCAGCTGTTGGTTATGCTTTGTTGGATCCAACATGGGCTGCTCAAGATAATACCTCCACCGTCATTGGTAAGTTTGTAACTATTTAGCATTTTGTAGTTTGTTATTAATATGTTCATAGTACTCCCTTTGACCCAAAATAAGTGCTCACATTAAGTGTCCATTTTCAAAAGTAAGTTCCTACTTTCCAATTCTATCCTTGATTATGAGATGTAGAAATTCATGAACTCCCTCTAATAAGGGTAAAGTTGTCATTTAGTTGGTTAAAAAGTGTAAATAGTTACTCTTTTTTAAAACTTTGCTCACAAGACTCTGATTATGTTGCATAATTACAGGAAATGTGGTGGCTTTGCTTCATTCATTCTTCAGTAATCTTCCACAGGAATGGTTAGATAAAACACATCTTCTGGTAAACCATCTACAGCCCATAAAGTCAGTTGCAGTGCTGAGAATAGCCTTTCGTATCATCGGTCCATTGCTGCCAAGATTAGCAAATGCTCACAATTTGTTCACCAAGGTAACTTCTTTTAACACTACAAAGCTCCACAATTCACTTCTTACTAAGTTGTAAAATTTTAAACTAAAAAGCTTGATTCAGATATCGAATTCCTTTATAGTCTCATTTATCTTTTTAAACTGATTTTCCAGACCCTAGAACTGCTTTTAAACATGATGGTGGACGTCTTTGGGAGGAACTCTCAGCCTACAACTCCTGTCGAAGCATCAGAAATAACCGACCTTATCGACTTCCTGTAAGATTTGTTTTGCCATTCATATGATCAAAGTTACATAAATAATAACCGACCTTTACATACTTATATATATATATATATTTCTTTCTGTTTTTTGCAGTCATCATATCATACATTATGAAGGTCAGGGAGGCCCTGTACAGCCAAATTCAAAAGCAAGACCAGATGTATTGGCTTTATGTGGAAGAGCCATTGAAAATTTACGCACCGATGTGCAGCATCTTCTTTCTCACCTCAAAACTGATGCAAATGGTTCTATTTATGCTGCTACTCATCCAAAGCTTTTTCAAAGTCCATCTTGACCATTATACCCTTAAGATATTATTATGGTTCTTATTTCTAGGGTAGATCTTAAATTACCACTTCCAGTATAATGTACAGTTTTCTTTGTAATTTTGGCCTATAAAAGTTCGATCTCGGTAGAAACAGAAACATCCTCTTTTTGTTGTAGCAGCTATAAACCCATCTTTTTGGATGAAAAATTTGTTGTTGTAAAAGCTTAATAGATAAGCAATGAATAATAATAACAAATGTAGAATGATAACATTTTCTGGATAAGTGTCTGATTGTAAAACAACACAATCAAGTGTTGATATATCGTTACAGAAAACGCCCCCAACGGCTATATGATATCATATATAATCTTTAATTGGCATCTCAAAATGAGTTTAAAGATTATAATAAAAAATTTGCAGAAATTTCAACAATTGTTACATGGAATCCAAAGGCAATGCAGCATTGACACTTTTACGGTTTTACCCTTTACTTGCTTGCAGCTATAACAGCGGTGCTTTTGGCGATCGAGTTCTTGCTGAGGCTGTAAGGAACTGAAGCCATCACTCTGTACAGAATTATCGTAAGTTGTTAACATTGAATCTTGATTAATCCAAAGAAGTCGAAATACTTTTTCAGGTCAACAAGAACTCATAAGCGAATGAACGATGAATGAGAGAAGGTTGTGATGTTATTTTTTTTACCTTTCTTTGCGCTTCTCAAGAAACCGAGCCAATGATGCTTTGCGCGCTTGAGGAACGGCTGCACAGAATAAACTTAGTTCAAAGTCCTATCAAGTTATAATGACTAAACTACCCTTCAAGAATAATGACAACATAAGGGTATCTTAGTGTTAAAAAAAAGAATAATATTGTCATTATAATATGACAAAGTCGGTCTTCAAGAAAACAATCATTCTACTAAAGTAGAGATAAAAGTCAGGTCTATGTACAATCATAACCTCAAACCCCACCTCAGGTTTTGTTTGGTAATCATGACAAAGGACAAATTGGTAATTTTAGCGACAAATAAAATTTGTAAGAAAACAAATTTTGCAATTTCCGAACTCTTGATACCACAAAATTTAACTACCTGATTCCCTTGCTTGCCGAAACGAACTCATGACTCTTGGAGTATCCATTTGAGTGGTTGACCCTCCGATTCTTTTAGCCACTTCAGATTGACCAACAGGGTGCGAAGACACGGACATTGGGCTTGAGACGGCTGAGCCGGGTTGTGTGCTCATATAAACCGCATCTCCTGCAGGGTTCATCGGTCCTTGTCCCCTTGGCTGTTGTGGTCCATTAGCCGCTCCCACAAAGGCCCCTTTCCCAGCTAAGAACATCATAGCTTGAGCCTAGATAAGAAATTCATTTTAGACAATATCGTTCGTTTTGTGGGTTCCTGATTATTTATTATCCTCAATATCGACAAAAAAAAAAGGACCGATAAGAATGTGTTTTCCTCTTGAATCATATAAACAAGACCGAAAAAAGATGAAAATGTCAAACAATCGAAATGAAGAATATTGTGTTTTGAAGTCTTTCATAACATAAACAATCGAAATGAAGAATATTGTTTTACTACCCGATTCATGTTTATTTTTAAATTATATGCAAAACCGCAAACCAAAACACTGCCCCAAATAATATCTTAATCTTTTCATAAAAATTGCAACTAAACAAGAAAAAAAGATGAAGAGAAAAGCAACCTTCTCAGGGGAGATATCATCATAAACATTAACCATACCCCCATAAAAGATGGTTAGTTGAGCCGGAGCCGGAGCCGGACCAGAAGCCGCCTTGGAGCTATCCCTTCAATAAACGAACAACTTATTTTTATCATTTTTTAGGCCAACATTCATTTAAGAAAACAATAAAATACTACGTAAAACACCCATGGACTCATTTAATCAAAGAATTAGTACATCTTACAAGTGTTTTTATAAGCATATGTTTTGGTCGAAGAATGGTAAACAAATAAAAGTTTAAAAGCAAAAGGCCGCACCATGATGAGCCAGTAGATGGAAGAACCAGATGAGGATAAATAACAGGAACTCCGCCAAATAACTGTGGGTTAACCGAACCACCACCAAAATGGTGCTTAAAGAAAGGACTACTCATGCTTACTGGAACTGCTTGCTTAGTATCATGGTGAAGTTGCAGAAAATTTGCACTCTGTTGTACCAAAAAGAAGTGAAAAATAGCCTATTAAAACCGATGTTTTTCTATATAGTAAAATAGTTCACCAACCCAATAGAGATATGTCCATCAATAGTTCATGATTATAATTATAATAATAATAACCTCACAGAACTTATGAAAAATCGAACCAAATCAAGAATCTTTGATGAAGAACCAACTTGTATGAGATATTAAACAAAACAAATCACCTTTAACTTATTAAATTGCCCAAAATGTATCATTATAAACCACTTAACAAATATATGTATACATATATATATATATATATTATATTAGAGAGAGAGTGAGTGAGTGACGCTTAGGGGAAACCCCCCAAAATTTTGAAAAACTGAGAAACACCTTGATAACCATTTATTTGTATGGTATGCACATCTACACACAAGAAAATTGAAGATGTTTCCTGGTATCTAAGGACGTGTGCATGTTATGCACATATGCATACCAAACAAATTACTTGTATGCACATGTGCATACAGTACAGATTAATGGTTATTAGGGTGTTCCTCAGTTTTTCAAAATTTCTAGCTTTCCCCAATCCTATATATATGATTAAAAGCCGAACCTGAATTTCACCCGATTGGTGGTTGTTAAAGGCTTGGAAACCATCTGCCAAAGATACAACAATACATCAATATACTACTTTCAAGTTCAACCCTTCATTTTTTTTCTTGGAGCAACCGATTTAAGGTTACATTTTGTGCCAAAAATCAAGTTTGATTGTTGGTTACATTAGGGTCTAACTATAGCAATTCCAATGAAATAGCAGAGATCTTACTTGAGAAAGGCCATCGAACATCCGAGCTTATCGAAAACACTACATATATATACACAAAAAAACAATATTAAAGATCCCCAAGTTAAAGTGAACAAATGCAAATTAGTTTCAAAGAATTTAAGAAACCATCATCAATTGCTTAGCCCTAAACAAAAACCCCTAAAAACTACATCATCGTTCAATTAAGATTCTGAAAAATAATACCATAAGCAGCAAATTCATGAATAAGCACTGCAAAATTAATGTTTTTTTTTCCTATAAAATTGGAGAGAGAAGAGTAGTTCTAATTGGGTAAGAATGATTAATTTCTACATTTTCAACAGCCAATTCGAGTAAAATTAGAACGATAGAAACATTAAATTTCACGAAATGAAAAGTGAAAATCTCTCAAATAATCAAGCACCATAATTCGAATCAATCATAAAATCTCAATTTCAAACTGAAAAAACGTTTAGAATTATAAACAAAACGATTCAAAAACAGTGAAATAAGTTTGAAAAAGGTACCTGGTTCTTTGCATCCTTCAAGAGCTTCCTCCTTGACGACAACTGTAGCTTTAGAATTCAAACCCATAAAATCCCTCTCCATTTTTCAAGCTGAAAAATGGATTTTTTCCCCCAAAATTATACGAACTTGGAAATTAATAGATCAAAAAAACCCAATAACTGGAAAGATATAAAGATTAAAACCCAGAAAAATCTTCAAAAAAGAACAAAAAGATCGAAGCAGAGATTAGGCGAGAAAAATGGTTCCAAGAGAGAAGTTAGGGGAGGGGATTTTTATGTCTCTGACTGTGTGTGTGACTGTGTGTTCTCAGAGCCGTTATAATCTCTCTTCAGACAAAAATATTATTATTTTTTATTTCATTTTAAATTCATTATTTTATTCAACAAACTATTAAAAAATATTAAAATTTTAAGGTGAAAATGGGGTATTCTAATAGATATTTCAAGATAAAAATTAATAAAAAAAAAGTGAGCATTCCCATATTGGGTTAAATAGTCGACAAGACAACCTTCAAAAATGAGATTTTCTTTTGTCCCTGTCCCAAACAAAATAAAAGTTGTGAAAATATATTAAATAAGTCTTTTTTATTATTATCCATGCTAAAGTATTAAATAATTTCAAATGATTAACTAATAATTTGTTTTAGGGGTGTTCCAAAAAACAGTTGGACCGTTTAAACAGGTTCGTTTTTGATGGTTCGATCTGGTCTTAAAAAAAGCCAAACCGCTTGGTCTAGTCTGGTCTGCGGTTTAAACATTTTTTTGAGCGGTCTGGACCGAACCGTCTGCTAAAGAAGATGTATTAATTGTATTTATTTTTCATGTTTTAGGTTTTACTTTTGTGGTCCAATTATAAAGAATTCTCAAAGACGTTATGTATTTTTACTTTTCATTTATAAAGAATTCGTCCAAACCATAGTTCGTTTCCTCAATGTCTATCCAAAAATCCAACTATTGTTGGTGGATTTATTTAACTTTTTTTCATTTGTTCAATATTTTAGAGATAGACGTTTTTTTATGATTCCATATACGTTTTTCTAATAATTTTATATTGATAATTTTTTTGTTTTAGATATAGATATCATTTTTTTTAGTTTAAAGTCCATGAGAGGCTCAAACCGCCTAAACGGTCATCAGACCACACCGACTTTTTGTGGTCCGGTTTGACCGGTTTAGTCACTTGCTTTCAAACCGCTCGGTTTGAAAATTTTCTAAATGGCCATAATGGCTTGGTTTTGTGGTTTGAGAGGTTAAACCACCCAAACCGCTCCGCGAACACCCCTAAATTTTGTTCCGTTAAAAAAAGCTAATGTTTGATTGTAAATATATTTAATAATGACTAATTCTATACATACTCTCTAATAGGGGTGAGCAAAAACCGAAAAAAACGAACCGAAAATCCAAACGGTTCGGTTTTGGTTTTGGTTCCCATATCGACCAAAAAAACCGAATCGAAATAATATAATTATTTTTAAGTTTTTAATTATATATATAATAATTTATGATTAATACTAAAATTAATATTATATATGATACATACATGATTAATACTAAAATTAATATTATACATATAAAAAACCGAAAACCAAAATATTTTATACCATTCGGTTTTAAAACCAAACCGAACCGGAAGAAAAACAAAAACCGAATGACTTGGTTTTCGGTTCGATTCGGTTTTTTATGATGTTTTAGTTTGGAGGAGGGTAGTAACACTCATATGTATTGCTTAGGGCAATGCTAATGGCACCCTACCCATGAATTCCTCCTCACACACATCAACTTCAAACCAGTTTTTACATTTCTAATGCTATATAAGTACATAAATTTCAATACATAGGGTGTCAATAATATTACTCTTTCTGTTTTTAACTCTTCAACTTTTTTAATTTATTAACCCTTTTGATATTTAACTATACCCCCCTTACATCTTTGTTGTCTATTTAATATTCTATTTATATTAATATAATTAAAAATATATTATTATTAATTACAATTTATTAACCAAAATACATATTTTTAATTATTTATTTATATAGGAATATTGTAGGGTAGATCTCGAAATATATAAAAGATCTCCCTTCAAGTCGTACACAATTCGAACAATTTTAAATTTTCCTGAAATAAAAACTTTAAAAAAGTTCCCAAGCATACGGCTGTACAATAAAATTGATCCTTACCTTCCATCAAAGAAAGAAATAATAGGACAAATGTATAACTCCTCGGGAATTTCAATTGCACTCAAATTCATCATTGTAGGAATCGGGTTTAAGCTTTCCGAATTAAGACATAAGAAATTTCCAAATTATTGAATGAATCCATGGAAAAACTAGTTAAGAGGTGATTATCAATACGATTTATCTCAGATTACATGGTTGCTTTTGCTAGAGTTGACACCGCTCTTACAATAGCAAAACAAGACAATGGGCTCAGGTTCCTTCCTCCTCTAGTCCGAATCAAGATGGCTCCTCTCGATCTTGTGATGCCTTCGACACAGAATTCTCCAGATAACTGCCTTCTGTCTGCTGCTTCCTGCTGTTAAAAGGTCCTACAAGCAACAAAGACAAGAACAAGAGATTGGATATATTACGATATTTTGAAACACTTTAATTAAGTATTTTATTGGAATTCATGTTTATAATACCCTTAATTTTATGGTATTTTTGTCGTTAAACAAATAAAAAATAATCTTTATGATCAAATACTTTAATTACATATCAAATCAAATATCCCGACCATATGTTGGCCTCTGTTGGTGAATATAACCAAGTATTTTAATTACACATTAAATCAAATATAACATATGAATTAATTATTATCATCTGCATAAATAAATAGTTAAACACAAAAAACTTTATCATGGATTCAGCTAATACATAACCAAACGTTATAAAATTCAAATGGACGCATCAAACTATATTCAATAGCCTTTAATCTCGAAAGATAAAACAGACAAGGTTGTCCCTAAACTTTTCCGCAAATTCAATATTTTGGAAGAGAAAAAACAAAGGTTTTACAAAAATTGTGTAGATGGTCATTGTGGCTTACAAAAACGTCGAGATTTGGTTCTCCACTCTAACAAACGTTAAAAAAAATTCTATCAAATGAGGGATTTTTTTTATTCTTTACCCGATCAAAATCGACTTTATGATTTTAGTCCCATGAACATTTATTGAGAAAAAGATAAAATTTTTTTTGATAAAAGGACGAAATGTTTCTTATTTAATAGAATTTTTTAATGACCATTAAAGAAAAAGATTAAATCAAAATATTTTTATACACCATAACCATAATCTTATAATTTTAAAACCATAAAATAAAAAAATATTTATTTTTGATAAAGGACTATATTTGTGATTTACTCTGTTTTTTAAATTAAAATGGATCAAATCAGTGATCACATACAAAAGCAACGTTTAAACAATTTGATTTGAAAGGTGTATGAATGGGTGTGCTAATTTGTGGTTTTTTATGTGTTAAACTAAAATAAACATGGTTTTTAAATTATTTTTATTAATAAATAAAAAAAGATGTTAACTTTGGGGTTGTGAGTACATATTGACTTTTGTGGAATTAAAAAATGAAGTGGCATAAGCACGTGTGTATAAGATTATATTATATTATTATAAAATAGAAAATGCGATTGTGGAGACCACTAAAAGAAAGTACTTGGCTTCCACAAATGTAAGTCCGTACTAACCCACATGGTTAAATGGTCCCTGTGATTTGTTTTTTTTCTCAAATTAGACCCAGATTTTTTGTAGGAGAGTGCTAATGGCACCCATGTATCATTTTATATGAGTATATACGAAATTTTTGGTACTTTAATAGGTGTTGATGTTGACTTGTGTGAGGATGACATTCACTCCTAGGGATGCCATAAGCATACCTTAGGGGTGCCCAATGTTCTAAATGGCGTAAGGCATGGTGTGGCGGCGAGGTCAAACCTCAAGTCTTATGAGCTACAGTAAGACCATGACGTTTTCCAAGGCGTGGCTTAAGACGGCTAATATGTATAATGTGTATATAGGATTGGGTTCCAGTGAGAAGGGTAAGAAGGGATCTCCACTCTTAGATCAATCCTAATTGAAGATTAACACTAATGAGATACATCGATATGTGTCGGATCAATTCCTTTCTAAAACACAATTCATGGGTGGACACGAGATTAAAAGTGATCAAGGGTGGATATCCCTTCTTACGTTTATCACCTTAACTCTACTTCTTACATGATCTCGTGCATATATACATACATACACATACATACACACACACATATATATACATATATATATATATATGTGTGTGTGTGTGTGTTTATGTCAATGTTTGGAACAATAATGATTAAGTATTTAACCCGTAAAAACTATGAACTTATATTTACATTTACCCCTATTCAAGTTTTAAAAATCGCAAATTTCCTCCTATGCATTATAACGCCATATCACTTGTAAAACAATAACTTAAAAAATAAAAATAAAACTTGTAACGCCATGGCGTGCCATAACGAGCTCGACGCCTTAACTCAACGCCAAGGGGGTTAACGTGACGGCAAGGTTGCGCCTCGGCGCCATGACGGCGCCAAGACGCGCTTTTTAGAACATTGGGGGTGTCATTAGCCTCCTTTTTTTTTATTTTGGACAATTCTACTGATACTCCTATATATAAAATTGTTTGCACTGTTATAGCTTTGTAAACCTAAAAAAAGGTCTTTTAATATTGATGTGTGTGAATAGAATTTCATTTTGTAGGAGTGTCATTAACATATAGAGGTATCATTAGTCATTTAGCCTCTCTCATTTTCATAACATGAAAACCTCTTTTATGTAAAAGTGATTGGTTTTGTCCCTCGAGGATAACAAAAATCAAAATTATCTGTTAAGTTAGGGATATTATGATCATTTTACCCTTTTATATTATTTTTAAAACTTAAAAAATACTATATATATATATATATATGTGTATTAGGAGAGAGGTTCAAACGAGAACGGTAACAAAATAATATAATACGGAAAAACCAAATCAAATATGATTTTACACTAAGGATCAACACAAAGACGTGTGGCCATGTGGGCGATATGACTCGCAACCAAAGTCGCGTGAATCACATGTGATTTTACACGTGGTTTAAGTGTAAAATACATGTGATTCAATCGTTTTTTTTATTCTCTTATTTAGTTATAGTTCTCGTATGAACCTCACTCTACTTATTAGTACTCCTATATACACATAACACAAATGCATCGTCACACTGGACATTCCTTCGAGTCCTCCTTTCTCTCTGGCGTTCCTTTCGTCTCCTGCTTTTCCCTCGTCTTCGTCTCCCACCTAAGATCCCACCTCCCTTCCCTTGTTCGGTTTGTTGTTTTTAGACCAGAAACAAAATATCCTTAGTTAGGGTTCTGCTGAATTTGACTATTGAACAAATTACTTGATTGATTCTTTCAACGAAGAGGGCTTCATCATACAAATAACATTTGATGGTCTCGATATAACTTTTCTCTACAAATCTAGACGGCGCCTCCCTTTTATGTTTATTTCTCCATATTGATACATCACAAGTTCATACATGGTTTGAGTTAGGGTTTGATTTAATTTTAGGATTCGATTCAATTTATGAGTTATTATATAGATTTAGTTTGATTTATATTTTGGGGTTTTGAAACAATCTCATTTGATATTTGAAATTAACTTGATCTTGTTTGTTTGTACATAGAGGTAGAACCCCATAGGGGCATTTGGGGGCTATGGCCTTCCTGCTTTTTTACTCAAATATTATATATGAACCTTTAAGAACACATGTGATGAGTAGTTTAGTTTGTTATCATCTTCTGGCCCTTGTCCCAAAGCAAGGGTTTGAATCCCTTACTTTGGTTCCCTTTTTATTATTTTTTTTCTTCCCATTTTTTTTTTCATTTGTTGTTCCCTTTTTATTATTTTTTTCTTTTTTTCCCATCTACTTTATATTAAATGACTAATATCAATTATATATAAAAATTAGTTTTTAAATAATACAAAGAAATAATGTTTAAGCTAGTATATAGTGTTATATTAGTAATCTAAAAGTTTCTTTTATTAGTTTATATTAGTCTAAAAACATAATAAATAAAATTGAGTTTATAGGACAACACCAATTTTTAAGCGTCCTAACAGATTATTTTATAAGACTTAAGAGTCGTTTACCTGGGTAAAAAGTTATCAAGTCACATTAACTTAACGGATGAATATAGTAAGAACCAAAATATTATCTGGTAAGAGCGAGACAAAGACAAGTATTATTTAAGATTTTTTTTTACAATTTTCGTCAAAAATCATATGTGATATCCACAATTAATCGACCTTTTTTTTCCAAAAAAGAATCGTTAATTTTCATCAATGTATCAATGTGATATTCATTATAATGGAAAAGCAATATAAGTTATCTATAATATTACATGTGATATGTCTAAATTATGAATTATGTTTTGAAATACATGTGATCTTATACATTTTAAATGTATTTTGCTACAAATCACATGTGATTTTATTTTAATTATTTTTCTTTTTCAAACTTCAAATTACATATGATTCGGAAAACATTTTGGAAACAAAAATTAATTGTGAATCACATGTAATTTTGACGAAAATTGTATTTTTTTTAAATATTGCTTTAAATAAAAAATAAAATTTTAGATGAAAATTAACTACGTTCATTTCAAATGTATTAAATAAAAAATATTTTTAAACAAAAAATTAAATCGTACTAAAATCATAAATATGGTAAAAATAGGATATTAAAAATACGTCTTAAATAACTTTTATATAACTAAATTATTTTTATGCATTTATTTATTTTAAAAATTAATTATTTAAACTATTATTTAATGAAATTGATGGTCCAAAACCAATTTTTTATTTTCTTAAATACATATCATTGCCTTATAAACTCATCTCTCTCTTTCTCTCTCTAATCTCTCTCTCTCTCTCTCTCTATATATATATATGTATAATTTATTTATTTGATGTTTTTATTTCTCTTTGTGTTTGACCCCATAGATTCATGTGTAATTAATAATATATTTAATACTGAAAAGTCTTTGTTTATTGCATAAAAATTCAACAGTTCTTTCTCTTACGACTGTTAAAATATTCCGTTGAATCAGAATGTGAGACATTTTCATTCTTTTATTGATTTTTTTTGTCTTTTACCAATCAAATTTGATTTTTGGTCCATGTGGTATTTGATTGGGTAAAAAAAATCGATAAAAAGACGAAGATGCTTCTCATTTAGCAGAATATTTTAACTGTCATTAGAAGGGGTAAAATCCGAACGTTTTTGCAAACCATGATGGTCATCTTGTAAGTCCAAAACTGTAGGGATGGAAAGTGTTAATTTTGAAAAACTACATGGACCAAATTTGCAGCAAATGCTATTTATAAATATAAATATTGTGGTCAAGTGTATCAATTATTATAATTTATGTCTGATTTATTAAATTTCTTAAATGTAATTAATAATCTATTGATATTCTACATAAATTTATACATGTCTTAAAAACTAAATTTTTTTATTGAAATCAACTAAAAAACCGAAAAAGTTACTTCAAATCGTTAAAAAAAACTTAAAAGTCTTTCGAAATCATGTAAAAAAATTTAAAAATCTTTCAAAATGGTGGAATTATAGACTAGAAACACATCGAACGATATCAAACATTAGTAAAAACATGAAAATACGTCAATAAAAATCATGTTTTGTAATTATGTTTTATTTATATTATATAATATTATCATATAAAAAGATTTTTAGATACGTTCCTCATATCAAGTTTTATTTATATTATATAATATTATCATATAAAAAGATTTTTAGATACGTCCCTCATATCAAGTAACCAATTAAACACATAGAAAATGAACACTGTAAGTGGTCCTGGACCATTCGTCATCTTTTTTCCTTTTGAAAATAAACTTTATCCATAAAAGAGTGGCCATCCATGTTCCTCTATTTTCTGTTATTATCTTTGCAAAAATAAAATATAAATTAGCTATTAACTAATAAAATAGTTATATTTAGTAAAAATAAGTTGACAAGTTAGACGAAAATCTAAAAATATGTGTTGAAAAAATAAAAGGGATATTAGGAAAAAAGTGGATATATCATATAATTAGGAAAAAATTGAAAAAAATCTCAGAAGTTTATTCAAATATTGCGTGAAATTGTTTTAAAAAAGTTATTTTATGATTAACGAAATGATTTTTTTGTTATAAGCTTAAAAAATAAGTTAGTCTATGATTATGAATGTTTGAAACCAAAGTCTTTGACTCCCTTTATAGTTATGGAGTTCACTCCACTTTTGTTAGAATATTTATTTAGCAAAAAATCAACAAACTTTAACTATTAATCAATTAGTGATTATGTAATTATTAATTTTTTATTTATCCAGACCAGTTTACGTGCATTTTAATTAATTTCATAAGAGGCACTGGAGAATAGTCAGGAAAATGTCGTATGCCCTTGGACAGACACAAACCAATGATCGAGGAAGAGTAGCCCAAAAGCCTAAGGCCTTGTTTGTTTTTTCATTTTGAGTTCTCAATCACTACTTTTATCTGATTTATTTCGACGTTTCATAACCATTTCTGAACTGAAATCAGGCTTCAGACTTCAGGCTTCAGGCTTCAGCACCTCTTAAAAACCAAACGGCACCTAAGTCTTATTGTCGATTGAGTTAATATTCCCTTGAAGTTATTAATATGTAGTTATTCTTTATAAATGTGGTACTCTTGAAATTTAAGACTGAATATTATCTTATAATAATACAGATTATATGAATTATGGAACCTTATGTCACAATGACAAATTATTTGAGATAATACAAATTATATTGATCATGTGAAATAGGAACGAGTGAAGCTTATTTGGTAAGTGCCAATATGTTATTTGAAGAAGCAAATTAAGGGAAAACATAATACATAATACATAATTACATAGTTTGTTTTAACAAAAAAATTGATATAAAAAGGTTATTGTTGATTTAATTATTTAACATAAGATATCGATATTGACTTTTGGCTATGCTAAATTATTAACCTTATGTGATATTATTCACGTGTCGCTGAATAAGAATAATATATTCGTTTTAGAATTTCCTGAATAATTGCAATCCTTTTTTGACAAGATTTCAATTCAACAACTGTTTTTCAATGTATCACAAGTTCACAACACATTAAAAGACTTGTGCTTATCCATAAAAAACTACTTTTTTATTATTTTTTATTTATAAAAAGAACATTTAAATTGCATAAAAATATACTTTCCTTTTAAGACGTGTTTGTAACACCCCGCCTTACCACGACACAATATTGTCCGCTTTGGCCTAAGCCGCACGGATTTGTTTCTGGCGACCTGGCGAGGACTTCCCAGGGGGTCACCCATCCTGGTACTACTCCCACCCAAGACGCTTAACCACAGTAGCCCAAGAACCTGCTTTGCGTGTGGCCCAAAAACGCGTTGTGTTTAGGAAGACAAATGTTTACTTATGAACCCAGCATCACTCCTGTCCACGGCCGATATGGGATCTGCCTAAGGTGTTACAGGGTTGTTTGGTTATAAGTATTAAGTAATCAGTAATGAGTTTGAATATAAAAGCAACTGCTTGGTTTTATATAATGTGAAGAGACTTAATTTAAGAACTCCTAAAGTTGTAATAACCTTGAAACTAATGCATCATGTGTTGTCTCACACATTTTTTTACCTACACTTTGGATTTAATGTAATAACTAACATATATTTTGTTCGACAATATGTTCGTTTCACATATATTTGTGCACAATATGAACATTTTTTTTGTAAATTTGTGAAATAAAAAATACAACTAAAAACTTTCACATTAAAAACTGAATGCATATGAAACAAGTATATGTTGATAAATCGTGACATGATTGAAACTAGATATGTTTTTTTAAATACATTTTTTAAACTTTATACATTTAAGTAAATATCTTTTAAACTATATAATCTTAAATATATCTTTTAAAGTTATATCATCAAAACAGGAATTACACAAATATATACTTTTAATCAATTTGTTTTAAATATTAAAATTATATTGTTTGATATATGATACATTGTTTTCTAACCATACAAAATGTTTAACAATTCAATAGCGAATTTTATAATATTTTGTGGACAATATACTTTTTTTCTCTTTATGAACCTGACAACTTATTTGGTCCCAAAAACGCAAACGATATTTAAATAAGTTGTACAAATTAGTTGTATATTATAGTCCTATGGACCCCATCTCAAATTCATCAAAAGGTTTTTCACATGTTGGTTCTCCCATAAGTACATAGACAAAGACATGGCCATAGAAGGTAGGCTATATGCCCATCTTCTTTGCCATACACAAAAAAAAAAAACCCTAATAAAGCCAAACTAGTACCATTGTAATATGATCCACATATCTATGACATCAATAAAAAAAAGGATTTCTCATCAACTAAACATTTATGGCAAGAAACTTAAGAAAATATCCAAAAAAAAAATAAGGGGTGTTTGGTTCGCAGGAATGGAATGGAATCTGGTGGAATTGGAATCTGATTTCATTGACCAGATTCCAATTTCTTTGTTTGGTTTACTATTTTCAAGAATTGGAATTTGTTAAATTCCAAAGAATTCCAAGAAAGGAGCATTTGAGATTCCTTGGATTGGGTTATCCATGGGATTTCTATGAAATTAAATTTGATATATTCCTAATACCTAAAATACCCTCATCCTAAAAAAATAACTAAACCCTAATCTCTTAAAATTGAAGTCGACGCCCCTTCACTTGGATTTTCAGTTCGGTTTTTTCGGGTGGTTTTGCAGTTTTCGCTTTTTCGATTTCGGTTCGGTTCAGTTTTTCGAGGTTTTTTTTTCCAATTTTCAGGTTTTCGATTCTGTTCGGTTCAGTTTTTTCGAGGTTTTTTTTCAATCTTCGGGTTTTCGATTTCGGTTCGGTTCAGTTTTTTCGAGGTTTTTTTTTCAATTTTCGGGTTTTCGATTTCGGTTCGGTTCAGTTTTTTCGAGGTTTTTTTTTCAATTTTCGGGTTTTCGATTTCGGTTCTGTATTTCGGGGGTTTTTTAGTTTTCGGTTTTCGGCTTTTCGGTTCTTTTTTTTTTTTCAGTTTCGGTTCGGTTTTTCCTCACCTCTAGCAGTTAGGTTCTCCATCGTCTCCTGCAACAACTAAAATATGTCTTGCCCTAACAGATGTTGTCTTGCTGTAGTTTTTTTGCTTTTTATACAGTTTTTAGCTATTTTTGCTGTAAAAAAATTATGACTTTTGCTGTTTTAGCAGTTTCTGTAGTTTTTGGTTGTTTTATACAGTTTTTAACTGTTTTATGCATTTTTTAGCTGTAAAAAAGCTCAAATTATTTTTAGTGTTAAAAATATTGAAGTAATTAATAATTATTTTTTAAACTAATTTTAGTTTAAAAAATTAAACTTAATAAAAAGGGTATTTTAGTCATTTACTGAAATTTCATTCCAATTCCAAAGCTACATTCTGTGAACCAAAATGCACGTATTCCAATTCTTTCAATGTATTCCATTCCAATTTCGCTAACCAAACAAATTTGGTCAAACCTGACAACATTCCAATTCCAATTCCTTCAATGTCAAATTCCTTTGACAGATTCCATTCCATCCAATTCCATTCAATTCCATTCTGCGAACCAAACGCCCCATAAGAGTTTCAAAGAAATAGTTACGAATTCGATCAAAGTGAATCAGCGAGTTCCACTTTTTGTTAGTTGGTAGGCCAAATTGGTAGGAAAAAAATCAAATGGGTCATGTATCTCGAAAACTCAAAATTTTGCAAAATTTGGGGAATTTGACGAAATCAACGTGTCAACACATGGTTGGTTGGCTAAATCAGAGATGAACCCCATATGGGAGGTTGACATAATTCACCAATCGACGAAAATTATAGTTATTTCTTTAAACCTTTAAAAAGTGGTTAGTTTTTCAATTTTATTGGAATGAATGGGTAGTTTGGAATAAAGCATATAAATAAAATAAAAGGTATTAATTACGCTTCCGACACCCAAGTTTCTAGAGGACCATGTTCAATCACTATATCGCAGCTACCAATCTTCACATGCTTGTGGAAGATTTTTGATCGGCCAAGGATGTCACTGTACTAGATTTGTTTGTTTTATCGAAATATGTGTGTCCCTTTTCATCGTCATTAAGATAAGTGAGCGTTGAGTTGTCAAGAAATGCAAGGATTATACTTGGTGGCGATATGAACCACACGTACTCGATGCCCAATAGCAAAGAACTTGGACCCAATCGGGTTGCGAAATCAAAGTACTGACAAGCAAATGCTAAAAAAAATATGATCTCTGCTTGTGTATTCTTTTACCTTTGCAATGGATCATTCCAGTCGAAGATCGAAAATATAAGTTCTGATGCATCCAACCGCCATGGGCGAATCTAAAGCTTGGCTAAGGGGGTCATTTGAACCCCATAAACTTTAAACAAAATTGATTTTTATATTAAAATTTCTTATTTTTATAACTGTATATATTGTTTCGACTCCTAAAAAAACAAGGTTTGTCCCTACAAAAAACTTAATTCACTTTTAGTTTCATTTTTATATTACCTGTTAGGGTTATGGTTTGTTAATTGACGTATAATTGTTAAATTTTTGTTAAGTTTTAATTGTTACTAATCATTATTTTTTTGATAATTGTTAGGATTAGAATTTATCATTAGTTGATGGCTAATTGTTATGTTTTTTTTTTGGTTAATTGTTAGGATTAGAATTTATCACCTAATTGTTATGTTTTTGTTAATTGTTGGATTTGTTAGCTGATGCCTAATATTATATTTTATTAATTGTTTTATTATTTTGCTACAAAAATGGTTTTTTCTAAAAAATATCAGTATTCGGAATTGTAGTGATAGTTATACTTCTTGTAATATTCCTCGAGTACCTCTACGCGAGTTGAGTTAGGTAGTTCATTTATGACAGTTTCAAAAAATCTCAACCCAACCCACTTCATCCCATTCACAAGCAAAATCTAACCTTTGTGGGTTGAGGACGGTTGGGTTGGATGGGTTTAACGTATGGCAGTTTAATTGGGTTAAGTAATTTGTCGGTTTTTTGTACAGTTTTAGGTCTACTCATTAAAAAAATTATGGCTAGGCACCCTAAACAAATATATAAAGCACCTTACCAACTACATGTCACATGTGACTATGACCTCGATCTCTACCCCATCACCAAAATCCCTGGATCCGGCATTGGCAACTGCACTGGAACTATAGGAATCAAGAAATCAAATCTACTAAATGTTGAAATAATTATGCCTTTTTACGAGGCCTTAAACTAATTTGGCTAACACTATTTAGTATTTACCTATGATGTATACCGATTACATCCTTGATTGAGTTGTGGATTTGCTTAAAAAGTAACAAGAATCATAAGATAAGAAGAGCTTAAATTCATTATGAAAATATCAAAGTAGTCATAATTTTTTATAATTTTTTTAATTCTTGTTGATATTTGAACTCCACTAATGTCCAAACAAAGCCATATGTCAAAACTACAAATTAATGGTAATAAAAAATAAAATCGGGTAGAAAATGAGAATACCCATATTTTAGAACAATAATTATTTCATTGTTATGGTAATGAGATTGGGTTTCGATGAGAAGGGAAGTATGGTGAGAAGCGTAAGAAGATATCTCTATCATTTAGATCAGTCCTGATTGAACGTCAATAATAATGAGGTAGCACCCAGATCAATTCCTTTCTAAATCGTAATTCATGGGTGAAATGAGATTAAAAGTGATTAATGATTCAGATATTTTCTTACCTCAACTCTTCTTCTCACACAATCCTTCGCTTATGGTAATATTATTTATACATGATGTTAGAACATCGATTTAATTGATTTTGATTCTATAATGTTTTGTTATCAATGGTGCTTGTGATTTTACTACTTCATGTAAAATAACTCAACTATAGTTAACTGATACTAACTTCGTAACATAGAAAAATCAACTGAAGCTGACTCGTGGAGTTATGGATCTTAACCTCTCCCTCTATGCAGTTCGGTCATTTCAAGATCAATTACATTATACAAAAAGTGAAATTGAAAGTAAAAAGAAGTCATTCCCACGTGTGCGCAAGAAGACGAATGCTTGGAAATCAAAGAATCTGGGGTTGCTGACATTGCCATAACCAACTACAAGAAAAGAAAGGGCTCGCGAAAGGGCAAACATATACTGGAGATATCAGATAAGTTTCTCTAAATAAAAATCTAAAAGTCGGGTGCAAGTACCAACTTAATGTTTATTCCAAGGAGGTTCGAAGTGTCAATATTGCCATACGGAGCACATTTGTAAGGATTGTCCGAACTTTAAAGAATGGCTAGCAAAGAAAGGTTATATTCACAATTTTTATGATTTACCGAGTCTAGGATTGATTTTGTAAGGATTGATTTTTGGAAGGTGAAGCTTCAATTTTTATAGGAATTCCGTACAATCCGAAGATTGGAAAGAAACCAACAAACCGTTAAAATCGGGGATGGAGTTGATACAAATGTAGAGGTTGTTGGAACCCTTTTATTACATGAAGTTTTGGTTTAAATCCTTTATGTAGCTTTATATGTACCAAGGGTGAGCATGACTCATATAATTTGATATTTGTATCTAAACTAAATGATGATAGTTTTATTTTGGGTATAATAAAGTAGATATCAAATTGCATAGTTGGAAATGATTATTTAGGGGCAAACCTTTACAGATTATGTTTAGATAATCACTTTTTGGTACCTCTACGTTATTTAACGCCAATGAGAAAATGAATAAAAGTAAAAGAAAACGAGATCTAGAACTTCGTCTATGTTTTACCACCACGTTTTTATGTCATATTTCACGAGGTATGATGATAAGACGCAAAATACGAAATTTTGGAAAATATGTCGAAAGAAAGTATCAAGCAAAAAAAAGGGGTTCACGAGAAGCAACAGAGTATTAGAATTAACCCCTACCGATACATATGAACATTTTCGTGCCCACAAACATAAATCATTTATTACCTTTCTTGACAATCAGAAGGACGGGTGCCCACAAACATAAATCATTTATTACCTTTCTCGACAATCAGGAGGACGGGTCAGGCGTACCCCCAAGAGCCAAAAGAAATAGGGGCCCAATTTGTTTTTTAGTATATAGTAATAATAATAATAATAATAATAATAATAAAATATTAAATGAAACAATTTTCTTTTTAATATCTAATAGGACTCGAAAGAATTTCATATATATAGTATTAATTAATTACATTGAAAAAAGTAATATATAAAAGGTTAATTGGTCGTTCGATTAATGGTGTTGTTTATTCAAGTTCTTTTTATCTGATACTAAAGTGTAAAACAGTTGTTTCTGTGAAAAACATATCCGTGAAAACCACATGCTTGTGCAAGGTGTGTGCAAAGAAAGGATATGACCAAAAAGTAATGTGGTGCTAAAATTTGAAAACGAGTTAGAAATAAGCAACAACATTAAGACGAGATACACCGAGATGAGGTACACCAAGATGCACCGGATCAACTCCCTTCTAAGGCGCAATTCATGGATGAGTATGTGGGATTAAAAAGTGATCAATGGTTCAGATCTCTTCTAATGCTTCTCACCTTAACTCTCCTTCTCACACGATCCTAAGTCATAATCTAATATCGCAAAAAATATCCAAAAAGTTGAAATTTTTCCCAGAAAATAAAGGGTTATACTGACCTGAGAAAACACAAAGATGACATGGAAAGGATCAATCTGGACAGATATATCAGATCCTTAAACAGCTCAGATGCCCATGTTTGAAGAAACAAAATGAGATCTGATCAGGAGAGAGTTAGAATAATAAGTGTTTACATAACATAAAAGGCTGAATTCAGAACTTGAATCGAATGCCATGCATTAAGAGCCAAGTGTTTTCACTAACATGAAATACAACTTTTGATGCAATAAATAGACAAGTAGTAGAACAAACAGGCCAAGAGGAATAAACTAAACCATGAGATTAGAATGGCAGAAAATATGTTCTAACTACAACAAAAACATCATAAATCTGCACGTAACGCCAAAAAACAAGCAGGCCAAGTTATCTCGGAGGCATGGATCAGTTGCTTGCAGGTGAAACAGACAAAATGACAGCATTATAGAACAACAATCAGAAACAAGTAATGTAAAGCCTAAAAGATTCATGGTTAAGAATGTATAATCTCGAATAAAACAAAGCCTCCGAATTCATATCTGCAAAACCATCTCTAAAAGACCAACCAAAAAACCCCAATAGAGGTTGGTTGGTTTTCCTCCTATGTTGATAAAGCTGTCTGTGTGGATTAATATGTCTGTATAGATTGGGAGGGTTTTTTCATTGATGGAAGATGAGTGTTTTTTTATTGGGAGGGACAGGTTTGGAAAAAACTTGGCTTTCTGCATAAAGCTGTCTCCTAAACAACTCACCTCTATACCATTAAGGGGCTGTTTGTTTGGCTCTGGATGAAGCCATCCAGAGCCCATGTCTGAATCGTGTAGAGGTTGGTTGTGTTTGGCAAAAAAAAAGATACCTCTGAATGGTGACAAACAGATCTGAATGATAACTTACTGAGATGGATGCAGAATGATCCAGAGGTTAACCTCTTCCAAAAATACCCTCTCCTCTAATCTCATCCGCCTCCATGTCGCTCTCCCTCTTCCACCTCTCCCACGAACTCTCCCAAGAAACCCTCCGACAAACCCTCCGGCGAACCTTCCGGCCTGGACTGAACCTTCCGGCGAGTCCTCCCATGTTGCCGTCCTCCGATTTGGTGTCCCTATCTGTGTGGCGAACCTTATACCATTATAAGGTATGTATTCCATCGATTTCTGAGTTTCTGATTCCGATTTCAATGTTCTTCCTTCTGAGTTCTAGGTTTCTTATTTGTCTTTTGTTCCGATTTGTGAGTTTCTCCCATCTGATTATGTGGCTGCTGTTCTGATTTGGTGTTAAAAACATCTTTTTTTCGATTTTCTTGATGTTATGTCTTGCTAAATATGCGATTGCTTCGATTTGCATCTATTCTATTCATCTTCTTGAATCAATTTCTAGTCTGTCTCTTTTGTTTTCTTGGCCCTAGTTTGGTTGTAATTTTTGGTGAGATGTTTAAATGGGTGTTTTTTTTGGTAAGATGTTTAAATGGGTGTTTAATTTTTGGTGAGATGTAATTTTTGCACAGATTTTGGATACTCTGTATATATTAGCATGAATGGGTGTTCTGGTGTTCGAGGGTAGAATGGTAATTTGTTCTTATTCAGACTGTCCATTCAGAGCAGCTACCAAACAACCATGGTTCATTCTGCACTATATCATACAGAGCCTCTATACCATCCAGACCTCTGTACCATCCAGCTCTATACCATCCAGCAACTACCAAACAGCCCCTAAGCCACTACCAAACAGTCATGTATAGCTGACCAAATAAGTTGCAAGTCCTATTAAGGCTAGTTAAGCTGCTAACAAACGGACTGAAGCCTACGTCCACAAAATCTATTCCATGTTTCTAAATCTGTTACATCTGCAGGTTATAGTTATAGCAGTCAATCTGCAAAATGATCATTTCAGAAAGGGTTAACCAAAAAAAGCCTACATCCACAAAACCCTTCATGTTTTCCTTAAAAACTGTTAACCATCTGCTGATCACATGATCCCAATTATGGGGGATATGAAAGGGTCACCTCAGTATTCATCCATACATCTTCTTAGATCAGGACTAGGAAGAAACGACCGTCATGTTATGGAACAAAGCAGTTACACTAAGCAAGCAGAATCAGCTTAGCATTGGATCACCAAAAGAAAAAAACTATGGGGTAAGTGATGATCTTTTTGACCAAATTGCTTAAGACATTAATCTGTTCTTAATCAACAAAGTGATAATCCATGCTCTAAACTCTCACAAAGCAACTAACAGAAAACTTTTTGGATGATTAACAAGGGGAAGTATTGGTAAGTGGTAACCCTGCATGACCACCTTGATGTTCTAATCTAAATCTAAAGCAACAAAGATCATATTATAAAATCCTCAATCAGGTGAACACAAAGTATGTATCAATCAAATAAATATAAAACCCCTAAAATCAATGAAAATATGAACAGATTGTAGGTGTTCAATTATGTTGTACATCACATTCGATCAAACACCTTCTAAACTAGGTGAAAGCAATTTAACACTAAGAACACAAACATCGAACAAACAAGTATTCTAACATGTGATTTAAGAAACCAAAAATTAAAGAAGTTCCTGATTAATCCGCATGATCCATTTATACCAGATGAAAAATGACAAAACAGTCTAGACAATCAAAGCTTAAGAACTATCGATTAAACAGAAAAATTAAAACATTAACTCTTTTTTCCCCCAAAAACAGTAGATTTCGTAATTGTGGAAAGTACCGCTTTCAATAATCCATCACATCATTCCTTGTTCTTCAACTTCTCCACCCTGCTGTTCAATTGATCGATCTTAACAACCAAGTGAGTCACAGAGTACAACAGCCAATAGAAAACCAAAGCGGAAACGATCAACAACATGTTACGCTGGCTCTTCATGATCGATTTCTGGTGACGCAAGTGCTCCGTTGGGGTACACGATTCCGAAGCGCAGCTCGGTCGATTCTCGTATTTCCAGTAGATATCCATGAATAGAAACAGGCAAAAGGGGACGATCGAGAGGAACGGTTTGAGGAGGTTACGGATGACGGCAACTAAGCCCTTTCGGAGCGGGCCAAGTCCGGGAACGGTTAATAGGAGGACCATAACAGCTTCAGCGCCGGCAGCGTAGCCGAGAACAACCCATTCTAACGCCATTGTTGATTGGATTTGAGAGGAAGAAAACCCTAGATCTGATTGTTGACGATGAGGGGCGATTGTGGTGGAGTGGGAAGGAAGAAAAGAAGATGGAGTTTCTTAGAAAGATGGTAATGGTAGTCGGTGATCGGACACGTTTGGAGACACGTGGCATCTTAGTAGAGAAGTAAGGAGAAATGGTAAAATTGTAATTTCATTAAATAAAAATACCAATAAACAGTTGGGCTTCTAAACTCAGCCCATTAACCATCGGCCATGTGTACCCATATGATCCAGTTATATTTATGGACTATACAAGGAATTTTAATTCATTAAAATATAGAGATAATTAAAAGTCGATACTCGTTTTTTAAAAGAAATGTTTTTAAAAAAAATACACAAAGATATATTAGTATATACTAGCAGTGTACTCGCACGTTGTAGCGGGTCATCTCGATGCTGAAATCGAAAAATCGAACATTTATGATTTAACTATGTTTTATTATATTCTTTATTTTTATATTTTTTTAAGTTATGACGCAAATAGACTAATATATAAATTTAAGATTAACATATTTTATCGACTAAATAGTTGGAAAGAGAATTAACTTTTAGACGTTACCAAAATTAATTCATGATTCGTTTGCCGGATAAATGTTCATCAAAATATGAATCGCAATGTAAAGAAGAATTAAGCAGATGTATCTCATTAGTGTTTATCTAGTGGTTCTCTTCGGTTAAGAGATCCATTTTTTTCAGTCTCACTATAACTTTCATTCTTATGTAACCCAACCCTTACTCCAATATGATTCTAAGGGGCCGTTTATCAAACGCTTACCCGGGTAAGTGATTACCAAGCATAAGGAAGAACTTCAAATTTCAGCAAGCAAGAGATCTGATTCAAAGATGAACTTGTGACAACAAAATGAGGCATATAGGTACCTTGGAATTTGTTTGTCCTCGTTTGTATCCTGAAAACAAAAAAAAAATAGATTGTAAACCCAAAACGGTAACAAAAGATTTACATGGTCTCAAGAGAGACAACAAAAAACCCTAGAAATTGAAGCATTTGGTACTAAACAGAAATTGAAATCCTAAACAGTAACAGAAGATCGAGGCAAAGCAATTAACTTGAAATTGAAACAAATGGCAAAGCAATTAACTTGAAATCCTAAACAATAACAGAAGATCGAGCAGACGAAATAGACGAAGAAGATCGAGTAGACGAAATAGAGGAACCTTGGAAATCGATATGGAATTGTTTGTATCATGAGTAACAAAAACATATATATCCATATCTGTTGGAATCGACATGGATGACTGTTTGAATCGATATGGAGGAAGGTTGACGTATCAAATTAAATCAATATGGATGGTGAAGCCGGATATGGATGAAGCTGGAGGGAATGTAGGTATGTAGTTAGAGGATTAGGGGATCCGTTCTTATCAGTTGGGCTTAATTAGTGGAATAGGTTGTTATCAGTTGGGCTTAAAATTAAGTAATTTGCATTAAGCAACGGTACATATGGCTTAAAATGTTGGTTTTAAGAGTTTTTGGTCAAATGTTTTATAATATAGTATAGATATTCTAAACAATTATGATTTTTTAAAATTTAATATTGAAATGAACTTTAAATAATGTATTTTACATAATTTTGTTTGTTATATTTCTAAGGGTTTGGTAGTATTTGATTTGATTTACGGTTGTATTTCAAGGTTCAATTTCGTGTTTATTGTTTGACAATATCGAAACTGATGCCTACTTATTGTTGAAATTTGAGCTATTTTCTCAATGGTTTTTACTGATTTTGGTGTCAATATCTTGCAAATTTCTTTGCCATCAATGTCGTACCAAATAAAAACCCTCTCAACTAGGATTGTAAATGAATCAACTATTCATCGAAAAGTTCGTTTATTTAATAAATGAATGGTCCCGTTCATCCATTTACGGTAAAAGAACATGAACATATTTTTTTGTTTATTTAAGTAAATGAACATGAACAATGGTCTCGTTCATTCATTTACATCGTGAACATTCGTTCATTTATGTTCGTTTACTTTTGTGTGTTTGTGTGTGTGTGTGTGTGTATATATATATATTATTTATATGTTAAATTGTTAATTGAATCTAAAATTCTTGCAGTTCGATCGATGAAAGAAGAAACGGTGTTTATTCGATGAAGAAGCAATAGTCGTTCCATAGGTGAAGCAGTAATGTGAATGGGAGGTGGGGCTAGGTTTTAAGATATAAAGAGGGTATTTGTCATGTTTAAAATTTTGGATGGAATATATTTCAATTTCATCTGCTTAGTGAAGGAATGATGAAATCCACAAATGAAGGAATCTTTGGAATTCAATTCCATTTCTTAGGTAACCAAACGTTGAAATGGAATTTGGTCAATGGAATTGACCATTCCAATTCCATCAGATTCCGGCGGATTCTGGCAAACCAAACTCCCCCTAAATGATGAATAATGGTGGTTGCTTTTAGTATATTTGTGTCCGTTCATTTATGTTCGTTTAACATCTTAATGAACGGACATAAACGAACATAAACGAACACAAATAAACACATTTTCTTAACAAAGGAAGAGAAAAAAAAATATTGTTCGTTTACCGTTCATGTTCGTTTGTTTTAAATTAAACGAACGAACACGAACAAGCCTTCGTTCGTGTTCTTTCGGTTCGTTTACAAACCAGAGCATGAAAATCGGTATAAATGGGACAAAAATCGAGCCCTAAGGTAGTCATCATGTACCGGGTTAAGAAGAAACATGAATGGGTTGGTTTGGGTCAACCGAGGGGCGAGGGGCGGATCCAATCATCCACCACGTCTTGCTGCTACGATTCGAAGGTGGGGCGAGCATGGATCGGTATAACCCGCATCAAACTGAATTCTAGACGGGCCAATTTCTTTTGGGCCATATTTTAATAATTCGGGTCCAAATATGTTTAATTTATTTATTTATTGGTTTTTTGTTTCTGTAGTTTTTAATTAAAGTCCATCCCATATATGTAATTAAGTTAATTAAAACAGTTTTACTAATTATTTTAAATAAATGGAATAACTTTCATGGAAATGTGGTATGATGGTTTTTATTTTATGATAAGATTAAATCATTTTATGCTATAAATAGCATTTTAAGGATATATTGACATATAACAATTTAGAGGTCGTTTATTAATGACTTATCTTGTTAAGCGTTTATCAGTTTATTTACTTTACCAGGTGAGTGTAATAAGAACAGAAAATTTTATTCGATAAGAAGGAAGGCAAGGATCGAGAGTATTACCCGATAAACACTTACAGGGTTATAAATGTTAACTATCAATCCATTTTGATGTTCGTGCTATCCCATAAAGTAATGAGAGTGGTGACTTTTGTTGTTTTTAGGGTTCTAATATTAGGTTAAGAAAGAATAGGAGATATCTATTGCTTATTGCTTTCAAGACGAGTAAACTCTCTATTCTTAAAGCAATTTCGTCCCCACTGTAAGTGCTTTGGGATTTGGCAATTCCTTCTCAAGATACAATGAAGCAGCGTGTGTAGAATGATTATCAACACCGCACTACTGTTGATAATTCCGGTTAAACTACTGAGTTTCAAGGATTTTAAGAACTAGATGGACTGTGTTTCTATAGCAACATAATCTCTAGAATCAATAATATAAAATAAAGAAAAAGTTGATCATTTTGGTATCTAATGGTAGGTATATAGAGGCATATATGACTGCCCCTTGAACAGTCACCGTTTAATTGTTTTTAACATTTTTTGGTTATTCGTGATGCTTTGAAATGTTGCAACTGTTCGTACACGTATCATCCACATAACTGCAACGGTAATCCTTTTGCTTGAACCGTCACATCTGTTGATCACACCCCTTGATGTGAACCATCATGTGGTTCACGAGGGTCGAGGAGGTACCTTTTAAACCTAACCGTCGCATATGAACCCTCGCGATTGATTGAGGTACCCCTTTAGAGCATCGCATCTGTTTATCACAAATTGTCATAATGAACCACCATTTCCAATATATTAAATTAATATCACTACAAAATAAATGACTTTCACCCATAAAAAATTACCCAGAAAAATTTTCGTCGGTGATTACCCACGGATCACCTAGAAAATATCAATGGTTCGGTAAAATTTTATGTTTTTCGAGAAAATACCAACGAATCATCCTGAGAATCCCCGGGTAATCTATCACTAATTTGAATTACCCACCAACTTTTATGACGGTTTTGTGAGGAATCACTCTTTGCGACAGATTTTCCAGGGAAATGTCCTTAGGCAAAAATGCTTTCTTTTAGTAGTGTATAGAAAATCCTTTAACTTAGGCCACTTAGGTTTCACCCTTTCTCCTACTTGGGACAAGGTGAAATAAATCCATCAAAATAACATTTTCCTTTTTTCCTAAGACTTAACCCAAAATTAAATAAGACTTTCACATATTTTGAAAATATATCCAACAACTTTTGCCCATTACTTACTCTGATAAACGACTCTTATTTAAAATTATTAAACGTCATTTGGCAGTACAAACTTTTTCATGTTTTATATTATTTAAGAATTACTACTATGAATTAATAATGTACATATTTCAACCAATGTGTTATTTATGAAAATTGTAGTTCATTGTGGATACGTTATAATTATCTAAAATGGTGGATAATTTTATATAATGATTATTTAATATGAATATTTTTCCCTTTTTTTTTTATATTATTCCTTAAGTCCCATAGATTTGATCTTTTAGAATTGAACTCATTTTCTCATTGAGGGAAGGGTACGACATGAGAGTCTCACTACATTGCATTGCCAGAATCCATGTTGTATATTTGAAAGAGGTTGACCTCCTTGCTTCTCTCACGATACAATCCTCTTCCCGCTGAGCCCCCTTAATGTTTCTTACTTTACAGTTATACATAAGCAAAACATTGAAAATCGTACTTACTCTTTATCTTTCTACCCATCCCAGAGATTCATCCTATATATTAATCCAGTCAAATTATTCCTTATGTATAAAAGTAATAATTAATTGATAAGTATAACATACACCATGATTAAATGATATACATGATGAATGACTTGTTCAGCTATCCAATTATGATATACATGATGAATGACTTGTTCAGCTATCCAATTATGATACTTACGAATTATTCGAATTCATATATGACTAAAACTTTTGGACATTTAGGACGAGTTTCGAATGATATGAATGACTGGATTTGAGATTTGAATTAGTTAACAAAAATACATACATAGATAATGATATTAAAGATTACTCAAATAATAGACGTCGTGTGTTGAAAAATCTAAGAAATGTGTGAGATGTTTAATGTCGCTCTTAGCAACAAGTCGATTCAATATAAGTTTTCATAATTTTGTAAAAAAATTGTAGATTCATAAAAAAAATATGATTTTTCACATTCATGCAATTTATGTGATATATTATATATATGTGTTATATTATGAAATACGTATCATGAATTTTGCTGATGTGTATGGAACGTTTTATTGACCCACCTGTATAGGGGTGTCAATTCTCGACACGACACGAACCTGTACGAAAATAAACAGGTTAAGGTTGAATTTTTTGACACGCCAACCCGCCAAATAAACGGGTCGTGTTCGGGTTGACACGAACCGCCAAAATTTATTAAAAAATAATAATATATATTTTATGTTTTACTTTTAACTTAAAAGTGTTTGAAAAGTCAAAATAGGGTTTGTGAATAATGATTTTAAATTGTATAAATGAAAGTTTTGACCCGTCGACCCGTGACCAACCCGCCAACTCGTTTTTGACCTGCCAACACGCGACCAACCCGCCAACACGACCGTGTGCGGTTTAGTGTTGCGTATCTCGACACGATTAGCTAAACAGGTCGTGTTCGGGTTGAGTCTCCCTGACCCGCCAACCCACCAACCTGCGACACCCCAACCCAAACGCGACAAGATTGTCACCCCTACACCTGTAGATATATTTGGGAATTGAGTTTAGAGTTGTGAAATCCGGATAACAACCAGCACTTTTTGTGCAATAATTTTCAATGTTCTAATTAAGTAACTCGCTATGACCTTATTATGGTACATTATGGTGTCAAGACTTGGGGCCGTCGTCGTGTTAACTCCTATGGCTCCACTCTAAGGCTTGTCTTGCATCATAATACGTTATAGCGTGTTATGACACGATACAACGCGTTATTTTATAAGTTGTGTAGTTACTTTAATATATATATATATAACGTGTACGATAACTGATAATTATGTACAAGAGCTGAGACTTAAATAAACATAAAAAGGAAACTTAAAAACTAAAACCTTACATAGATAAATACTTAGTGACATTCTCATACACATAAAATCGAGCAAGAAGTCTTTGAAAATTGAAAAAATCAGTGAGCAGATATTCAAGAGATTTAATCTCGATTTTACACTTTTGATATCAATTACTATGGTATAATTGGTTCTTCTTTCTTTTTTAATTTTGTTAGTTCATACCAATTTATTTGTTCTAAAGTATTATCCAAAATGATAACACATACAAAGGTGGGTGATCTCTCTCTCTCTCTCTCTCTCTCTCTCTCTCTCTCTCTCTCTCTCTCTCTCTGTGTGTGTGTGTGTACACACACACACCGCCTTAGGGATGCCTTAAAAAATGTTGTGGCCTCGCCGTAACTCCTAAGGCTTAAGGCTTGACCTTGCTGCCATGTCATGTCTCACGCCATTTAGAACCTTGATAATTTTACAAAAGGGGATTCTAGTACAGAAATAGTTTCATATATATACATGTTATAGTTTTCATTGCTAGTAGCCAATTTGGTTTCCACTTTCCATGCAAGGAATGACTGGTTACATCAAAAGATACAGTTAATACACCCAAAATCTTACAAGTAACTGAAGTTAACCGCAATCATAGTAATTCGTGTATGTGATTAAATTATCACTCCACTTAGAAATGTTGTGGGTCGTTTATCACCATCAAATAACCCATTGGTCCATACAACTCAAAGATCTCAAATATGAAAAAATCTTATGATAGGCAACAATTTTATGTAATGTCTACTGGATTGTTATTTTTTATGTTTACAGTTTTGACATGTATGTTGTAGAAACTCATGAGCTCATGAAATTCTTAGATAGATTTATTGCTTTTATTCAAAAATTATTAATATATTTCATGTTTAGAGCTATCAAGCAATATGAAAGAAAGAAGAAATTATGTGAGCCAGAATGATAAAAATCAATACTTTAAAGTTCTCACCGAACTTACAAGTTAAGATGTAACCGAAGATACTTGTCTTTTAAATTATCTTCTGTTACCAAGTAATGTTTAGACTTTAAAATCACATCATATTACCAAGGTTTAAAATGGCGTGACGGTAAGATCAAGCCTCAAGCCTTAGGAGCCAGACGAGGCCGTGACGTTTTCAAGGCGTGACTTATGGCAACAAATTTTTATATCATATAAATTATTATACATGTAAACATATATTTTTTTATTATCACGCAATGAGTCAATGATATTAAACAATTTAAATTAGGTTATACATTGGAAGGTTACAAACAATACATTAAAAAGGATAAGAAAAAATAATTTTGTTGCAAAAAACTACGCGTTAGATCATGGCATGCCACAAACATAATATGGTGTAAGGTACAAGCCTTAAGCTATGGCACGCCACGACTGTTACAACGAACTTTTTTTAAGACTTGCATATTATCATACTTAGTATTATGAATGAAGACCTAAAATTAATAGGTGTCACACACTTCTAAATATACCTTTATTTTTTTAATTATATTCCATTTGTCTAAAAATGTCATAACCATGACCCTTTTTAGGAATTTATTTTAAAGAAATGTTTGTCTTTACAAGGACCATGGTGTAAGCTTTAATGATTTGATATGGGTACATAAACCTCCACTTCATTACATGCATATTCATATATCATGGTTTCAATTATTTGACACTTAGGTGTCTGTTTTGTAGGATTATAATAGATTTTGAGGGATTTGTGATTGAATTTTAAATTTATCTGATGATGTTTAGTTTGAAGGGTATAAATTTGAAATCCCGTAAATACAGGATTTTGAAATCTTATGGTAGTGATTAGTATTTCATGGAATTTCGTAGGATTTGTATAAAATAATGTTTTAAGATATGTTAAAAAAAATTGTTTTTGTAATAATCAAATATTGAAAAAGGCAACTTAATTATATTTATAATTATTGATAATTTATTTTTTTATAACTTATTTATAAATAATGGATTCAATTCCAATTCAAATCCTACACAACAAGTCCAAATCCAAATCCCTCTGATCCATTTCATCAAACCAAATGTCCCTCGTTTTTTTATTATTTAATAGAGTAAGGATTCATTTACCAAATGTTTACTAGGTATCACTCACCTTATACAGTGAACATGTCAAAGGCAAAAAATTTACTTTATAATAAGAGGCATACATAACAAGAACCGAGAATGTTATCTGATAAGTAAAGGAATAGACTTTTATCTGATTAACACTTACCGGGTAAAATACGCACACCAAAATCTATTTTGACGCACACCAAATGTTTTTGTATTATTTTTTTTAGAATTAAGGATACAACTTTGGGAAACCGAAGTAAATTACACTTTATCACGAGGTAATTTGTTCATTTTAAAAAACATGACTTATAAATTTTTTTCATCAAAATATCTAAGTAAAAAACAATGAAAGTTTAATTAATAGTCTTTTCGTCTATTTAGCTCTCTATTTTAAGAGGTACCTGTAAAATCTGATACTCTACTCATCTTAAATAAAACACAACTTAATAGTTTCAAAATTGATATAAAATTGTATATTTATTAGATAAATTTTACTTATTAGCTACAATGATCTTTAAAAAAGTAAGATAACTTATTAATATCACTTTATTCCAGTATTAAAACTAAAATAAGGCTCGTCATCCAAGAAAAAGCAAAATTTGTTAGGTAAACTCTTTTTTAAGATAAAGAAAATATTGCTTTGCTTATTTGATTGGTCGTAAGCTGATCAAGATGAATGAATCTAACATGATACGTGTATGCATTCTTTAGAGCCAAAAAATATGATAAATTTATGACTAAATTATATAATTTTGCTTTGACATGTATTACTACTACAACTTCCAAGCAAAATAAGAACTAAATTGATTGAGACTAGTTCTACTTGTTTATAACCAAAGTGAGTATAATGGATGATGAAGAAGATTCTCCACCTTGTTATATTATTGTTTATTTGTTTGTCTTCTACTTTTTTCGTTAGTAAATCATATCTGACTATAATTAAGATAAAAATTGATCGTTTAAAAGATTTTAGAAGATAATTATACGTCGTCATCATTGCACCTTTGGAGCTTGACCTTTAGATGAAAATAATCAGATCAATTGGTCAGTCTTTTCATATAATATCTAGTTGCTTCCTATTGGTTGTAGAGAAAGAGAAAAAAGAAAAAGAAATAACTAAACAAAAGATATACACAACGATGAGGTTAATAAAATCGTTTCATTATTGAGTTATAGATGCTAGAATCGAGTATAGTAAATACCATCATTTGTAATATATTGAAACAAATTAATACCAGTATTTAATAAAATTTCTTGAAAGTTTTCTTTTCTATTTTAAATGACAAGACACATTTTTTTTATTAAAGAAACGAAAGTAACAAACCACCACGAAGGGGTTAAAAAAGATTGATTAATTCTATATGTCTATCTCCTTCACGAGTTCCACGATATCTCAACTCATGACATAAGATGAAGAGAACATCGAAATTTGTATATATAGTTATTTTTTTTATACGGTGACACCATATAATATAGACAAAAAACAATTACAAAAACACGGTTTTTATCGACGTGTCTTCATGTTTTTACTAACGTTCAATATCGTTCGATATGTTTTTAGCCTAATTCTACCGTTTCGAAGAATTTTTAAGTTGTTTTATCGATTTTGAGGTATTTTTTTGGTTGATTTCAAAAGTTTTTTTTTGGTTGATTACGATATACGTTTGTATCTTCTTGAACTTCTGAATATCATACGCCATACGGTGACACCTTCTAAAACGATACAGTTGCATTTTTTATAAACGTAAAAAATTTAATCTTTCGACAGGGAGATAATACGGTGGCACTGGCCAACTTATGTAGATCTATAGGTCGTCACTATTTATATCACGTAAATGAAAATAAAATCTATATTAATGATTTTAATTTTTCTAAAAATATATTGAAAAATAAGGGAAAAGGGGAGGATAATAAGGATGATGGACCTAGAAATATTCATTTAGAATTGGAAAAGCAAAGCATAACAAAAAGAATCTTTTTATAAAGCAACATTTTTAACACTTTAACTTAAACAAAGAAACCAAATAATTCATGGTGGAGTATGCACAATTTTACGACTTGGATACCTTTTTCTTCAGCCATTTTAAATAAAATAAAAAACTATTAAAAATTAAAAATAGCATGCAATAACTAAACGAGAAAAAAGGAAATTTTAGATTAGAAACCTATAATATATAAAAAAGTTTGTATTTTTGCATTTTTTTTAAGAAAAGATACAAAAAAGATAAATTAATTGTTGTAGGGGTTTCAGGGATTTAGAATATTTTTTTGCCATAAAAATAAATGATTTAAATCTAATAACAGTCTTTAGTTGTTTTAAAAAGATCAGTTTAAATACACCAATAAAAAAAATTAAGCGTATAATAAGTCATCAAAAAAAGTTGATGAATAGTTCTACGACCATCCTCGTAAACATACGTACTAACATAAAGATGCCTAAGAAATTGACCGAAACATGACAGCCAAACAAGATTTTCACGTCCTTTGTCAAATAACAATGGTGGCAGAACAATTAACATTAAGAAAGACGTCACAACAATAAAACCACAAGAAGAAAACGATCATGATCATTTTTTCTATGTTTTAATCATATCTTTTCGCATCAATCCAGTTTTTATATATAGGGTGTTGTATGATTCTACACTCTGTGTTTTAAATTATTTTAAAAACCCTCAATCATCTGAATAAGTAGAGTCCAACACTTATCAGCAGATGTATTTGCTGTGTCAATCTTATAAAAAATTACTTGATTTTTTATATTAGAAAAGGATGGGGATGAAAGCAAAGCATGAGGGCATCTTTCTACACAAGGGTCTTTTCACTTTGTTCTTATTTCAACTCTCCTTTCACTTGCTTCAATGTGTATCTTTATATCACATAGTCCACCATGAAAGAACCTCATAAAAAGAAAGATGGAAACACAAAGCAACTTGATCTTGATGATACCATATAGCTTCAATAATGTTCTTGAAAAGGGAATATGATGTTCATAGATGTAGCCTTTTACTTGCCATCTGCATACCACACAGAAAAAAGGTATAATTTGGTCAAAACGAACCAAACTTATGCTTTTTATTAGCAGAAAAGAAAAACTCGATTAATATATATTTTATGTAGACTTTGCTTTAAACAAGTTGATTATGATTAAGAGAGACTGTAATGGAAGATTCAAAGCAATTCATACCTTTTCGGTCGCAAAGTCTGCTTAAGAAAGATAGAAAAACAATGATTACCGCCACACCAGCTATGATTCCGATAATTATCGCCAATGTTTTATCTACATCCCCATTGTCGTCATCTGCATAGTTTTACTTTTAATCAAGTTAATTCAAACAACTTTCATCGTATTTCCATTTATAAACAACCATTTAAGTTTTTTAGATTTACTGATATTATATCTAATATTTTACCAAATTTGCTAAACAATCGTCACATTTGAAATTCGTTTCATGGTATTTTTTGAACCTATTAAAAAAGATTGAGCTTTTAAAAAATTTGCTTTTGAAAAATGTTTTCTTAGCAGAATTGGTACAAGGTTTAAAATGAAATAAAGAATTCATGAAAACCATAGTATTATAAATAAATATTGCCTTTTGATAAATTCCCAATATTTACTTATTCTAATTAATTGTTGAAAAATGAGAGCTACTCGTACCAAATAATTTTTTAGGTTCTTATCTTTTTGATTATATTTTCATTTTCCAATAAGAAAATTGACTCATGGAAAGAAAAATTAATTGGATATTAAAATAGTATAATAATTAATTTTCAATTTAATAATCACAAAAATAGCAAAGATGAGAATATGATTGGAGGGGTAATTTAGTAAATATCACTACATTATTAGAAACAACGTTTTGATGAGAAAGTAATTAGCAAGCTCCCATGCATACACACAAATGGCCTTTGAATAAAGGTTATGTTGTGAGTTAAGCCAATACAACCACCACAAACCACCAACTATGGTGGTGGAAGTGGTGGAGCAACTGCTTACCGCTTCTCGAGTGGAACCCACGTTCGGAATATCGCACATAGCACTTCCCCAAGTACATATCTCCCCAAGCGGAAGCCCCACACTCTGATTTTAGCCGTCCACTTGCCTCCGCAAGACAGTCTTGACACTCACTTAGACTTAGGTCTTGTATGCATTGTGCCACACCTTGCACGCTGCCAGACCCACCCACCCGAAAATATTGTCCATTCCCAGCCGTCATATACGCCAACACAGCATCTCGACGAGTCAAAACATCTGAATTATAACCAATCGATGGTCCACACTTCTTGAACACCTCTGTCTTGTCCTCAACCCCCAAGAAAGATACACTATCATATTTCACAAAACACCCGTCTAATTGCATTGCTCCACCAGTCGCATCAGGGCAAATAACCCCAAGTCGACTAACAGAGTGGGCCACACAATCTCTACAATCAGAGGTACTGAGGTCACCACGACACTGGAACAGGCCATAGACAATGTCAGACTGGGTGGATCCAGGAACGGAGATTTTGAAGTTGTTGAAGCTAGAGAAAGACGCAGAGTTGACTAAAGAAGTCAATATAGAGTCAACGTTCGACTCGTAAGGAGAACCAGGGGTAAACCGCGGTTGGGAACATCCGCCATAAATGAAAGAGTCTGTGGCGGACGACGAAAGGTGGGAAAAGAGAGGGAAGATGAAGCATGAAAGCCAAAGGGTTTGTTGGAGCATTTTTAGAAACTTTTGTTTGTGGGAGAGAAAGAGAGAGAATCATAACATATATCTATTGTGGAATTTGTTGGTGATGGGCAATAATTGAATGAATGTGGAAGGGTAATTTTGTCATAATCTTGGTATTTATTTTAAATAAAAAATAGAATTTTCTTTTATATATTTATTTTTAATAGATAATATAATAACAATTTAAATTTCATGGAAGTTCGATCATTTTATATATGCTACTGAAATAATATTATTGAATTAAATATCGTTTATTTCTTTCATAAAACGAGCTATCGTGTTCTAATAAAATAAATGGATTCTAATTTAAATTATGAGTCGAGTTTGTGCACACTTTTTGCGTAGCATCTTGGGTTGGTAAACAATGATCAACCGGTCGTAAGATTGGTTTATTTATTAGTAAAGACTCAAATAACATATGACATAAAAAGTTAATCTGCATAGTAGATTATCCTTAAGAAAAGCCGGATAAAATGGTTTAAATTGGCTTGGGTTTTTTTAAGTATATAAAATTCATATACCATTAAAAAAAACTACACATTTTTCTTATAATTATTCTGGTTTTTGGTTCCAATATTTATGATTTTTTTTTTCAAATTCCGATCTAGAATGAAAGAACAACCCTACAAAGAAAGTAAGATAAACTAGCACTAATTAAACCCCGATATAATTTACCAACATCCACTTTTGCTTATAATTTTAATAATGAAAATAAATAAATAGAGTGCTAAAATTTCTTTTTGGGAGAAGGCTAACAATACCCCTATATGTTGCTAATGACACCCTTATATATTGCTAATGGCACCAATACAAGTGTTTGCTCAAAAAAATACCACTAAATCACCATACGAATTTGCCATTTGACAAAATGATACCTGACACTACCATTCGTTGACGATTTCAGGTAATCGTCAAGAATCTCACAGTTTAGCAATTTGAATTGATTTTTCCGTATCTTTTTTTTAAGTGGGGTGAACACTTTTGACGATTTGGCTAGTCATTTTGTGCAAATATGAAAAAACTTGAATCAGTTTCTTCATGTATTCTATTCATTTTGCAGAATACCCTAAAAAATAATAGAACTAAATGCTCATTGGTTTTAATCTTCTCTCAGATCAGAATTCGATACACATTTTTGGTCACTTTTTTTTTCACGAACCAAGCTCGAGCATCAACATTTAGCCAATTTCCAAACTCGAAAGTGATCCAAGCAACGATCGTTTATAAATTCGAGTATTTAAACATATCACAAAGAAGAAAAAAGCAGCAGCAGCAGCAGCGAGAGAGGTAAAAGGATGAATAACAAAACAAGCATCAGACATCAGAAATGATCAGTTAATACATAATTAATAATAATAATCAGTAGCCAAATACATTCTTTTTGACATTGGATTTAGTAGTAGGTTTCATGATTACATTTTAACCAACGTTCGATCCGTTTTAACAGGCAGAAGGTTTGGTTAATTTAGGTAAACTATATACGTAATAATCACATCCAGTGGGATGGATAGATGGATGGATGCTTTACTTACAGAATACAACACCGCAGTACTAGTCCCTTCGGGTCCACCCTCCCCTCCTCGTTTCCTGGAACATGAACCAATGGAAAAATGAAAAAAGGAACAAAGAAAGAAAGCGGTTTAGATGACAATTATTGGTAAGTATACAAGAAATAATTATAATTGGTGAAGAGTGGTCAATTCTGCTTGAAAAGCATTTAAACATTCTACAGACGTAGATACCAAACCAAATGAACCCAGTATATCACAAGACACAATAAAAATCCTAATGACGACTATATATGGAAACATACTTATTAAACATGTAGATATTATGTTTAAACTTCCTTTTCCTGCAAGGCTGCAACTATTATTTTTTGTGTTATTATAGATGATATTAACAAATGATGGTTTATAGTTTATACTTCTTAAACATGTAGATTATCATTTTACTGGCAAAGAATATCCTCAGCATACTCTGAATTTTCAAAGAAATAAAACAAAAAAGAGGGATCGAAAATGAAGATTGACAAACCTTCAGGGGGTTGAGAGAGTTTTCTGTTTTGCGGAGAGGTCATTTCTTTCTTGAGTTGAGTTAATATGTCCTCCATTGTGTACTCTCTTTGCCAATCGGAAAGCATGGGAAAAAGAGACGGTTCGACCTGCCAAATTTGCACCACCATGAGCTTATTTTATTTACAAGTAGATCATCTCATATAGAAGGTTTATTGGGGAATATATATATGTATATATAGTACACACCACACCCGACTCTTGATTCACACAGCTCATGTTTATTCTAGATTGGAATTTCACGCTCGGTGGTTCTTCTGGATACTCATGGCCACAAAATAATTTCAGCTGATAGATACGCCCTTCATGAACAGTCTGACATGAAAACATCAACTAGATTAAATTAAATTAAATCGCAGATGCTAAATGCGCATTTTATGAGCATTAGACACATCCTGTCCCATAATTTTGATAAAAGATGCATACATGCATTATGTCTTTATAGGAAATTGACAGAGTCAAAATCGACAGTAAGCAAAATGAAATCAGCTACTGTTTGATATTAAAAGTTTGATAATATAAAGTTAATTAATATAACCAAAAAAGAATTTAAGAAAACTAACATTAGAAGGACCAATGATGGTGCCTGTCCATGATTGCATGTATACATCATCGGCATCATCCATCCCATAGCTGACAGTTCCATCACCAATTCCCTTTTCTCCTCTTTCAAGCTCTTCCAGTAATCTAAAGCTTCTGGGAACTAAAGTGAATACAAATTCATGTTAAGCATCAAGACCAACACAACAATTTATATACGATTAATCAGAGAACAACAATTTATATAAGATTAACCAGAGATTTAGTATATTAAGTAATGTAATGATGTAAAAACTGTATGGAAATCTGCAAATCTTGCAATGCAATAATAAATACAAGATGTTTTGTTATTTGTGAAAAGATAGATGATAACAGTTGAGACTTGATGGAATAAAGTAATTTGGAAGAGGCTTTTTTATAAACAGCCTACAGATGCAACCCAAAATGACGAAATACCATCTTTCAAAGAATAACAAACCTATTTTCCACATAATAAATAATAGAGCACATGCACCAAAGGTGTACAAAATTCTTATTTGCATGGTTCATGTTAACATATAATCATTAAGAATTTGAATTTTCATGCCAAGTACTTATTTATGTTTTTTAATAGAACTTCACTCATAAATAACATCTAACATAGCTAATCATTGATTCCATTATTTTACATCAGAAAGGTTATAATAGTCTAAAAGTTATCATCCACTATCGGTGCAACTAAAGAGTCAACCCTACCAAATGAAAGATGGAATACATGTATGTGGTACTTATTATCTAATTCATAACACAAATTAGAAATGAAAACAGATTTGGGGTTAGAAGGTTACATATAGAAACATGCAAACAGCTTTTTTAAAAGCCTTACTTCCTATAGACAATGTGGTTACCAACAACCTTCAATTAGAAATGAATCCATGGACAGCTAAGCTTGGTAGTCTAAATTATGATTGCCTCAAAAATAAACTAAATTCATAGTGGGTATCACATTTCTATATTTTTAATAAGCAATAAATAGAGGGTCGAAGCTCTTGCATATGTATTAATTGGTTCTATATATGTGTATATTGCTTCTTACCACTTTCGATTCTAACCTTTTTGCATAAAACTTCAAGCCTCTTTCATTCTGTCACACCTTAAAATGCACTTGTCTACTTAATCTACCTAGGCTAAACTTTTCCCTTTGCCCTTCAAGATGTTGATATCAAAGACATGAGCTTTATTATACCACAAGCCTCTAAATCACAAATGAAATATATTGCCTGACTATTCCCTTCCTCTCTGATACGACACTCCGTACAAAAATAGCTCACGTTGACTTTAAGGATTAAATGGAGTAACAACCAAAATTGTGTACTCAATAAAATATCAGCTAAAAACTTTTGGGTATCAAATATAAAACATCAAACCTACAACAATGAATAGGAGACTATGGCACAAATTGGGTGAGTATTTTGTGACTAAGTGCCATAGCCTTGCATGTGGTCCAAATCAAGACTTATTATAGCCTCAACGATTCAGCAAAAATGAATTAAAAGTAAAAATAAAATAGATGAAGAAGTGAGGCCCAATTATGGGTTGTGCTGGGCCGGGAAACAGAGAAGAAAAGAAGAAAATCCAAGAGTTTAAGAAATTTGTGATAATACTAAGCTGATTCTTGATACTTTTACTCAAGTAATGTTAGAAATTTGGTAGTTAACTCAATGTAGTACCTAATTCAGCTTGCCTGAGTTGGATTTATCCATTTGATATCTTACCAACTATGTATTCATTTAAGTTGTTTTGAGAAATGAATTGGATTTATCCATTTGATATTTTACCAACTATGTATTCATTTAAGTTGTTTTGAGAAATGAATTGGATTTATCCATTTGATATTTTACCAACTATATATTCATTTAACTTGTTTTGAGAACTGAACCCAAATTCGTATGGTTTTCTTTTTCTATGAAAGGGTTTGAGACAAGTTGATTAGGGATTTAATCTTCAATACATGATAAATTTGCTAGATTTGAAGAATAATTTCAGTTTGGTATGTCTACCCATTAAGGTGTTTTTATGTTTTGATTAAATGGTTAATAATTTAAACTCAAAAAATTATGTGTATGAATTTTAGTAGAAAGATATGATAATGGGTTTAGTATGGATATTAAAAGTGCAGGCGTGTCTAACTTGTAGCTTAAATCAAAAATTTATTGGTCAAAATAGTGATTCACTGAATTTGGGTTCGAAACAGTAATATGTCAAAGAGAGACAGAGGCATACAATTATGTTGTACTTACTAGTGTAACCCTACGCTCACACACAAGTACCAAAACACCGGTTGATTTGATGAACGTGGTCTTACGATCGAAGAGTACAACCATAAGTCTATAACATGAAGATATTTTTGATGCTATAACATTATGCCAAATCCTAAGTTTCTATTTTTTGAACTCAGTTCTTCAAGATACTTAATTAAATATTTTTGAAATGTTACTGGAGATTTGAATAAAGAAAGAGGTCCCTAGTTATTCAAACAAGAGTTTGGTATGAACTATTTGAATTACATATTTTATCAAAGGATTTAAAATATTAAGTAGAATCCTTTAGGGTCTCATTCCTCACCAGACGAGCTAGTTACAAATTGTGGGAGGATTCTAGGATACTAAAATATCTATACTGTAGGATACTATTAGAGTTCAGGTGGCTGAATAGAACCAATCATACCTCGTGGGTTCACTTTACTATTTTAGAAGGTAATTGCATGTTTTTATTCATAAGATGAAGTTTTCTTGAAAACTCAAATTGGCAGAACATGCAATCTTCAGAGACAAAATTGGTAAAATATGTAATTTCCTGAAAGACATCGTATTGGCAGAAGATGTGATCTCCTTTGGAGACGTATCAAACTGGCAGAGACTGCGTACTCTTTGGACATGTAAATGACAAGGAAAGGTTTAAATTATTTTTATTTGTTGCTATAGCATGCTAAAAAATTAATTTGTATGAATTTTATTGGGCCTCTAACGAATACGTTTGTAATACACCCATTTTAGGAGGCAACTTAGTTGTTAGCAGAAGAGTTTTGTTATGTCATTGTTGAGACTTTAGCGCCAATTTAATTCAAACAATTCAATAGATTGGTACGAATTTTGTAAAGATGCAGTTTTTTCAGTCAGTATAGCCTCTTTCGGAATATTTATAGCATTTTTTTTATATAACAAAAATGGAATAAACAAGAGTAGATAAATAAAATGTTAGAATCAAGCTATGAAAGTTTGAGATAGGAGCGTCGCATTGCAGCAGGAGGAGCCATGAAATATTGGCTAGCATTGTTTGAATGACATATGTAGGTTAAGTGCATCAAGCTTATTCTAGGAGCCTAAGAGGTATGTTGTTTTATGGAAAAGTATATTCATCAGGTCGTTATAAACTATTGAAAGTGGGAAGATACAAATGGACTACTTCAAATTTTAAATTAAATATGGACTCTTCAAGTCTTAACCATTCTGAGGAGAAAATGACAACTAACTTAGCATTTGGTTCGTATATATTTCAAGCGTTCTAGTTGCTTCTTATCACTTCTGTTCTACTCTCTTGCATAAAACCTCATGACTCCTTCATTTTGTCATACTTCCAATTTTCGTACTTGAGAAATTCCGTCCCTTCTTAATCTAAAAAAAGCTAAACTTTTTCCCCTTCCTCTTCAAAATGTTGATCAAAAGACATGATCTTTACTATACCACAAACCTTTCAATTACAAAAGAATTTGCTTTTTCCAACTCCTCCATTTCCCTCTAATACTTACCCCTTCCAGAAAAGAAAAGAAAAAGAGCTACATCCTGACTTTGGGGATCAGATGGGTTGTTTTGAAAGTCTAAAACTAACGGGGACTCTAACCATTCCAAAGTGTAAGCTTTCACCTTAAAAAAATATATGTTAGTGTGAATGTGGTAACAAACTCCATATCGACTTCTAGATACTTACAAGAACATTCTTCAATTTTATGAATTTCAACAATATGGTACTTGACTTTTCGTTGTAAATAAAACATGAAAACAACACTTTGTGTGATATTTGAAAAAACTACCAGATACGATGGTTTTTGTGCATTTACCAGTTCACAATTTGTCAAAATTGCTCATTCGTGGAAAAAATTCTGTTCTTTTAGCTTTTTCACAACCAATTAGTTTGCAAAAAAAAGCAAGTACGATGGTCTAAAAATCCAATCACCCATTTCATAAAGAGAACTCTAAAGAGGAACAAAAAGACTATAACCTAGCAACAACACTTATACACTAGTAAATAGAATTCGAATCCACCAAATATCCCCAAAAATCTTATGAATCTACAGCTATATACTTCAGTGCTAACCCTATCATCCACTAATTTAACAAATCCGAACGAATTCAAAAACCTAAAACTCTTCAAAACCAACAAATTGAACAACTTAAAAGCAAAAACATCGGGTGATGTCAAAATAACCAACACAATCAAATCAAACAACAATGAATTACGAATTTCCCATAATTATGACTGAAGATTACGACTTAATTTAACAATCATACCGATAACTTTTGATCCTTCCAAGCTCATCTCTTCCGGCATTCGATGGCACGCCCCTTTAGGGTTTCGGTCTCCCGCTAAACACTGCAGTCTATCAAAAGACTGGTCGTAGAAAGCTCTCTGACAAATGTCTCCACAACGGTTTTCATTTGTCGACCGAAAAGTTTTTTGTCTTTCCGTACAAGTAAAAGTACAACTTTTTATGCATATTGTACGCTTCTTTAAAGCGTACTAGTTTGAAAGAAGCTGGTAGTGGATTGGTAATAGTGATTCTTTAAGTGTGGTCCCTAGACTTTGGGTGTTTTTCAATTTTTTCCCTAGTCTTTGATATTGCCAATTTCAGTCCTTCAACTTTGTTTTTGATGAAATAGTAAATACAATTATACAAATGCAGTCGTTTCCTTCCAATTTTAAGTTAATATAAGATCGTAAATTACTTAAATTTTTCTCTTTTTATTGTAAGAAATTTATAATCGGTTTATAGGTTAAATTTCATCCTTTTTTACTGAATTTTTAGCTCTATTGATGATGTATGAGGTCTCTTTAAGTCTTTTAGATGGATATGAGGAGTTGAAAAATATAACCAAAATGGATGTGAGGATGATATTAGTGTTGAGTTGAATCACTTTTGAGGCTTTAAATTTGGCGTGCATTACTTAAAATATTACTTCAGCACGTTCCAAAATATATTACTTTTAATATTTGCGAATTAGAATTAGTTTCACCAATATCTTGCAATATTTTTTGATGTGTAAATGAATATATCTTCGCATGAAGCTTTCCATAAAAGAGATCTTTAAGGAATTTAGATTGTTAATGAGATTTATTGTACTTGTCCAGATGGATTACATTTGCATTACTACAAAACAAACTTGTTAACTTGTTTTTTTAAATACAATAAATCTTTAAGGAAGTAATCGAATATCATATAATATTTTACTCCATTTGGATCATCAATTATGTTTAAAAGTGTAACCTTATCGAATTGATTTGGTGGCATGATTCATTAAAACACTCATAAATGTATTTACATAACCATTCATGGTGTTCAGAAGTGAAGTCTAATCACGTTGATTTCTATGATAAAACTGCACCCAGGGTGTGGTGTCGAGAAGGAATATTTAATTGTGGAGATTCCACTACATAACTATTATGACACAAAAAAACTTTTCCATATGAAATCCCTATTTGGAAAAAAAAAATTGTAGTCATGTCTAATACGCAATAAAGTTTATCAAGACATCAATATAGATATTTTAAAAAAAATTCTATAGAGATTTAATCGTGTTATCATACGAAACGATTCATTGAGATACTCAAAATAACTTATATATTACGTAAAAGATTTTGCTCAGAGTAAAAAAAATTACTCTTGTATAGTTTATGTAACCCCCGTAAACCCGACCAGTTGTAAAAGAAAGTCAAAGTGAGGGGATTAAGTGCTTAGTAATGAAAAGTCGGGGGCTATAAAAACATGCTTAAAAGAATGTGAGATGGAATAAACCAAGACAATTGAGTATTATCATATGTTACTATTTTGAACCATTTTAGCATGTTAAACGATTTATAGTATGATATATTTAAAGTGTTCTGCATGAAAGTTGAGATCTCATGTGAGTCTCGTTATGGGTCTATTTTGTGAGCATGTTGTCTACGAATATGACATGTGTTTTATAAGCGTAATAGTTTCTCAGGTATATTCTGCAAATAAATTTATATGAAAAGTCCTAATATGTATGTAACAATGACAAATCACAAACCCATTGAACTTTTAAGGTGACCGGTGACAATGGAAAATGAAAAGGTCTAGTTGTAATATGGGCTTCAACAATATTTGTATTTCGATGTGTTGTTTCATTTGAATGAACGCTAAGTACATGGTTGCTTTAGACTTGAAAGTTTTATCAGAATCAGATTTATATTTTGTTATGTTGCATGTGAGATTTCACTACGTATGTTATTAACTTGTGATGTTGTTTATTTGAAAAATTACCTTTTACAAATCAAGAGATACACCATATACACCCAAGGAAAAATTGGGGTGTGACTGTGCATAATATAACTTAATAAAAGAACGTAATATATTGTAGATTGTACATATAAAATCATGGTGTCCATGAAGTAAATTTAATCATGTAGATGGTACGATATAGCTATTGACACACCTCTTAATAAGTTTTTACATATGGTAAAATGTAATTATATAAATCACATGATACAACTTATTATGCTTTTCGAAACATCTTCAGATACATTATTATTGATTTCAAGACTAAAATGTGGCCATGTTCATGAAGATACACAAAATATATGTTCATAAAAAAAAGTAACATTTTCGTTACAAAAATTTAATTGTGCGATATAATTGATTATTATAACTTCAAAAAAAGTATTTGCAACATGATGTTTATGTAGACTTTAACGATGAAAAACCCAAATATATTTTACCCAACAAGAAGACTTATCCAATCCTGTAAACTTCACATCACGGATTCCTAAGGCATTCAGAATTGAAGTTGAACTATATAGAATATAACTGAAATATCTTTATACATAGAAGTTCAATTTATCAAGTAATTCATAGTCGTACATCAATCCAAGAAGCATATGCAAAGTTCATTAAAAATCCGACATAGTTTCCGACCATCCAACGGTTATACTTTTCCCTATAAAGATATATTTGGGTTGTTTTGGCAAAAAGTGGTAGGGTTTTGCTCTTTATAAATTTTTGAAAAAAAAGCGATAGCGAGGGGTGTGTTCTATGTGCTTACAATGGTGGTAGGGGTCAACAAGTACGTAAACATACAACATCCAAATAACGAACATTTGGTTGCAACATTTATGGTTTAGTTGTCGTTATCTTTTATAACATTTTAAGCATCTTAATGCATAAGCCTAAGTTTTCCAAAAACGAGATTTTATCAAAAGTAAACATCTTTGAAAATAAAATGTAATTGTAATATAACTCCAGAAACGGAATATTAAAATTATTTGAATGAAAAAAGAAAATAAAATAAATGATTTATCTATATTTATACTATATTATAAAACATTTAACAAAAATTCTTAAAAACCATATATACATTAAGTATTGTTTATTGATGCATATTACTTTAAATTCAAGATTACAAGTAAATGGTATGTAAATACAACTTATTAAAGATTCATGTTTTAATTCGAGTAATTAACTACAAATAACATAATTAAATACAAGATATACATCTCATTTTAAATAATAAAAAATCTAAAATATACATAGGATAATTTATGAGTTATAGCAAAATATTTTATTATTATTTTTGTAAAAAGTTATTTATTAAACTAAAAACAAAATACTTCGTTATTAAACATAAATTAATTTGTAATAATAATATACTTATAACAAAGGTTATGGCTTAGTGGGTGAGACCTGGTGATGTAGCAGAATATTATATCTGTCCAAAGTTCGAATCCAGACGTACATAATAATTGTGGGCATTGGGTTTATCATGACCGATGTCTTGCAGTAATAATTTTTCGATATTAGTCCAAGACACATTTCTAAAAAAATACTGATATATTTTTTAAAAAATTTATTCAACAATAAAAATATTATTTTGTTCTTCAAAATCACTTAAAAACCATATTATAACATCAACAATAAAGAATAAAGCAAAACATTAAAATCAAAATTTATCTCGTTACATTATACGAGTACACTTCTAATATAATTTAAGACATAAATAATAAGAGGGTGTTTGGGATTGCTTATTTGAAACAACCTATCTTTTCCTACAAAAGTCCTTATCAAACTTATCATAAGTCAGAGGAACTTAATTTCTTGAAAAACTCTTTATTACTGGTTTGACACCTGTATAAGTTATTTACTCAAACACTCAAAAATGCTTATTCCAGTGTAGTACCAATAATTAATCAATAAGTTGTTTTTATAAGCAATCCCAAACACCCCTTATTCACACAAACAACTGTTCTACACTTCCAAATCCAAATAAAACATCGAAAATTAGGGGGTGTTTGGTTGGAGGTATTAAGCAGTAATTAATGTGAATGATGATAAAATAAACTGTTTGGTTTTATATAATATAATAAACTCATTCTCTCAGAAGCCCAAATTTTCATTACTGATTAAACTGGAGGTCATTATCATTTTCATTCTCATCTTCATTCTCTTGTCAGAAAAAAAACACCCCTTAAAAAATAATGGATCACAAAAACAAAATGAACAATAACCAAAATAGAGTGATGGGATGATCATAATTCTTCTTTTAGAATATTTAACAAGAAATTAGAATTAAAAACTAAAAATCCAAAAATAAAAATAAAAAGATTCATATCTTTAATGCTAATTAATTAATTAATTAGTTTCACTAAAATGAAAATTAGTTTTAATCTTAACCTCACACATGTCTCTGTGACCCGATCCCATCGAAGCGAGTACCACTCATCATCATCACCTTGAATTCATCAAAGTTAATCATCCCGTCGCCGTCACGATCCACGCCGGAGATCATTTTCCGGCACTCTCCGATCGAACATTCCTCTCCCAAACTCCCTAAAACGTTATGCAACTCCTCCGCAGAGATCGATCCATTCTTATCAATATCGTAAACAGAAAACGCATCTTTCAAATTCTCCAACACCTCCGTCGAATCGATATCCTTCGTGTTCAACTCGATGAACTCTTTCAAATCTATGAATCCATCGCCATCGGCGTCCACCTCCTTGATCATGTCCTCTAACTCCTGTTCGGTAGGTCGGTGGCCAACGCTTCCCATTATCGAACCTAACTCCGACGACGAGATCTTCCCGTCGCCATTAACATCGAACTTTTTGAATACTTGTTCCAGTTCCTCCTCGATCCGTACACGAGAACTGAAGGAGCTCGTACGTGATACCACCGCCGGCGACGTATTCGTCGTTGAAACGTTGTCGTTCTGGTTGATGTCTTTCTTCTTCCGATTAAACAGATTCTTCAATCCCATGGTTTGATGAGAAATCCGAAAATCAAAGAGATCTGAAAAAAATTTGAAAAGGAAATCAAAGCGATTGATATGAAATCGATGGATTGGAAGATGAAATTATGAAACCCGATTTTATCGGCCCCTTTTTAGGTAGTACCATATTTGTTGAAATTGAAAGCAGCAGAAATCAGGGGTGTGTGTAAATGCACGATGAATGACTGGTGTGCAACTCTGCTAAATCCAAACAAACTTATTAATATATATGCCAAACAAACCTAACAATTTGTTTAATTTATAAAACAAATACATAAACATATCTTAGCCGTTGATTTAATTATGTTTAATGGATGTTATTAACTTACTATATTTAGATTAAAATTATTATAATATAGTAAATGATCTAAAAAAATAGGGAGCGTTAATGGCACCCTTTTAGTAGGGGTGTGCACAGAATTACTTGCACTTTTATAATTTAGGGGTGCCATTAGCCTCCACCAAAAATATATATTAGAAAGGTACTGGCGTAACGCATCAAAATACATCTCGATTGTCTCTGTCAATATTTTAATACGGTTTTATACAATTTTTTAAGAAAATGGTAATGTTTTTATACTCGAGTAAAATATAAATATAAAGTTTTCATAAATACTTGAAAAAAATGTCGATTGAATTAAGTGTTTTTAAAAGTTCTCGTTTTTTGTGTAATTTTTTAATTCAATTTTTTATTGTACTTAATTTAAGTTTAATAGTGAAATAATTTATTTAGGTTTAATAACATATTTTTTTATGAAAATAATAAATTAAGTAAAATTTAATGATTATTCGAATTATATTTTAAATTTTTTATATTTAAAATGAGATGTTTATCCTGTATTAAATTATGTTTATCTATAGTTAGTTATACAAATTCAAAATTAAGTTTTAATAAGTTGTATTTATGTACAATTTACTTGTAATATAGTATCTTATTTCTTTTTAGATTTAAAATATATTAAATTGCCGGAAACAAAAAAAAGTTGGATAAAATCAAACATTTTTGTTTCTTTTTTAACATGATTTCAGTATTATTACACTTTTTTTTGTTATTATCATACGAGTCTTCAACAAGATCAAATTCATCTTTTTTTTTCCAAGAACATCTCAAACTTCACAATCTTCCTATAAAGAAGCAAGAAGTGAAAAACAAGGAGAAAAATATAGATCCAAAAATTCTCAAAGAAAGGATACACGTATAATGGTTGAAGAACGTGGCTGGGTAGAATCTTTCGCCTCATCTAACAATGAACAAAAAGAACCATAAGGGTTGTGGCGTATTGGTTGAGGCCCTGGGGATGTGGTGAAATATCTCATCTATCCAGGGTTCGAATCCAGATGTACACAGCAATTGTGGTCACTGAGTTTATCAGAGCTGATGTGACGCAATCATAAATTATCGAGATCAGTCCAGACATGGCATTGTGTGATACCTTTCACACAACAATGAACAAAAAGAAAAGGCAAAATTGTGCTTTATCGTTCATCTCACTAAGCTAAATGTTTCTGACAAGTTCAATATAGTTGAATCCTCTTCTAAATCAAGTAAAACACATCTCCCCTTGAACCATCTTCCCATCCATTAATTTTAACAATCCAACCCAACTACCCAAGCTCACCCAGTTTTTTGAAAATTATTATCTAAACTGGCTCAAGTCTTAATCAGATTGAACAAATGTATTTTATCTCATGTACGATATTTAGTCTAGAACAAAACAAGACTGAGTTATACAAAAATGTATTTTTTTTTATCATACCATAATAGGTGGAACAAAAATAAAGAAGATAGAATCAAGATTTGTAAATTACTTAATTACCTATGTCAAATTAAAAATCCTAAAACCCTACACAATTCTTTCACCTACCTACTTCATTGGCCGTTTACCAAATGCTTACCTGGTAAGCGCTTACCAACAAGAGACATCATCTTCACTTACCTCATCGTGCTAATTGTTGGTAAGTGCTTACCGAGTAAGAGCCATCACTCTCACTTATCAGGTAAGACTCTCAATCCATGCCTTTCCTCTTACCGGGTAAAATTATCGATTTGTTCACCCAATAAGATAATCGAACTGATAAGTACTTTCCAAGATAAGTGTTCAGTAAACAACTAGTCACTTTCATTTGTTCCATCCAATCCTTTTTATAGGATAAATGATTAAGAATCCAATTCGAAAAGCTATGAGAGATTCAGCAGTAGAGGATTAGATGAAAACTCTAGTACCAAAACCCATTAATAAGAAACATGACACTTTATGTTTCCTAAAGACAACTACAATTTTCTTTCTTATTATAAGAGAAGTAGGGTAGTAGCAGCACATTTGACAATCTAATACCTGACTGCATCTTTAGCCCTGTGGTTTTTCAATAAAAACAACACAACCACAGGACCCAACTGTCTCCACCACCAGCATATTGTTCTGGAAAGGGGGAAAGATCAAATATAAAAAATAACACCCCACCCATATTCATAAAAACTTCAACCAACAAAAAACAAAATACTAACGATATACAATTTACACTTTTATACCAACCAAATACAATTCAATCTTCCTTCATAGGACTAGTTGTCCTGGACCTTTTCGAGATGATCTTGAAGGAGGCCTGCTAATCTCTGCCCCTGCCCCTGCCCCTGCCCCACTTGAACCTCCCCCCCTCACTTCTTCCGCTTTTTGGACATCCTTCACCTCCTGCACACACACACACATAACATAATAAAAATTAACTGTTTCTTTAAAATAAGTTTTGCACTGTTATTCCCGGTAAGAGCTTACCCATTAAGCATTGTTAAACAGCCAGCCCCTTAGTTTTGATCAGAACTTATTTTTCTACTTTATATGCTACCTGAACTTGACTCTTCCTATGAACTACCCGTAATGATGTTCTAAAAGAATACTACTGATAAGATTGTAAGATTACTAAGAAAGAGGGAGGTTCAAATGAGAACTTTGTAAATTTAAAGGAATAAAGGAACACCTTGTGGACCACATATGATGTGGGTCCCACTCGTTAAAAAATCATACCTGATTCAATGGTGGGACCCATTGAATCAGATATGATTTTTTTTTTAATGTGTGGGACCCACATCATATGTGGTCCACAAAGTGTTCTTTTGTTCCTTTAAAGAGGGGGTGTTCTTGTATGATCCCTCCCCTAATAAGAAATATTATAAAGTCATGAGAGTAAAATGATATGATATGCCCATGTGACATCTGTATTGTTGAGTTCCAAAATTCAAGTAAAAAAATGAGAAGAAAGACGAACCTTTAAGGATATGGAAGTGTTGCGTGACCGTGCTTGTGATTTTGAATGCATACGATGCTGTTGTTGCATTTGTCCAAATTGTTGCAGCCAAGATGCAAAGTTGATTCCATTATGAACGTTATGGGAATCTTCATTTATGTTACCATCTTCCGAGAAATGTATCCCTGTTGACATGTAACCAGTTTGTGAAGAAGGGTTCCCTGATGATGTACGCCTGATTTGTTGTTGCTCCTTGTTGAAGGAATACGAAGGTACTGTCTTCAAACGAGTCCTTAAGATCTTAAATGCAGCACTTTGCTGAAAAAAATACATGAAAATAAAGATAAAGATTATATGAATTTTCAGATCCTTAAAAAATAAACTGCACAACATGTCTCCAAAGACCCACATTCATTCTTCACATTTATGTATTTATCCGGAAAAGAAAGGCAAATTATATTAACAATACAAACCTGAGGAAGTAACATCAGAAGACCATAGAGGGATTTTAACAACCATATATATCTTCCAGGTTCAAGAAGCTGCATAAAAGATAATAATCCAAAAATGAAAAAAATATAACAAAGATAGAGAGGAACCAATTTAAACTTTTTTCTAATTAAAATTCCACTTTTAACATGACAGAAATGAACAGCGACCAAAATACCTGCAGCCTAAGGTAAGCAAAAATAGGAGTTTCTAATAGGTGTATCAATTTGTCCAGTTGAACCAAGAATCTGACATTAATATCCTCCTCGGTTAGGGATTGAATGACAGAACTTGCATGTTGGTAAGCCTATGAGACACCAAAAAGAAAGCGAGAAGAATATTAGACCTAATATGAGAATAATGTAATCTCCTGATTTTAAGCTGCCTTTGTGTGAAAGATTTGAGAAAGCAAGATCATCAGAGAAAGGTAGTATTTAGGCCTTGCCTGTGCTAATAAGCAGAGACTTATTATGGCCATCGATGAATGGCTCCATGAGGCATATAGCGAAAGAAAGAAGTCTTTTCCAGCAGCATCAACTAGGGACAGCTTTAAAAGATCTCGTAGGTCAGACAACTCAGAAGAAGTAAGCAGAATCAAATTTAGAGCCTGAAATACAATGAAAAACAAAACATAGATAAGTTAAAAATCATACAAGTTGCATAATGAATCGCTTTTTTTGATAAAGTTAGAATCATGTAACGACCAGTAATAGGGAAAGTTCAAATGCATTGTATAAAAAATAATAGAAAAATACCTGAACCATAGTAGATGCAAAATCCAGGTCTGCTTCCCCCTCGAGAATCTTGGAGAGCTCCCGGTAAACTCTTTCAGCATCTAAAAGCACACAAAGTTGGCGAATAATCAAAGCACCACGCCTGCAGGGGCAAAACAAGAAAATTTCCAAGAGAAATCGATCAAAATAAGAAAAGGGCAGTTGAAAAAAAGAATATTTTAAGAAAAATAAGAATAGAGATCACCTTTCCAGGAGAGCATGATCCATCCGAAACTTATGAACTAAGAAAACAACAAGCTGGCGAAAGTTATATTGGTCTTCCGCTATGGCTGCATGCACCTCCAGCACCAGAAGCACTACCTAAAAAGGCACCATAAACAAAATGTTTAACCAATTTGTTGAAGTTATATTGGTCTTCCGCTATGAACTAAATAACTACTCCCTCCTTTCGTTGAAAATTGCAGCATTTGGCATGACACATGGTTTAAGCAAAATGTTTAACCATTTGGCAAATAAATATCTAAAGAAAGGGAAATTGGAAAAAGAGAACAAAAGAATTGCTACACTGGAGAACAGAACATACCCCACTCCCCTACCCGCCCCCTCTTCCTGGAAAGAATTGATAAAAATAATCGTAGACAATTTGCTTTTTCCTTTTTTTTTTCTTTTTTTTTTCTTTTTTTTGGGGGGGGGGGGTCACAGATATATAAGTAGATGTGATGAAATAAGATGAAACAAAAGCCAGATAAAAGATTACCTGATCAGAGGGATCTGATAGTGACTTCAGAAGTGTTTCAAAAATATCATTCAGAAAAGACAGCACCTGTTAAACACATGGGAGATCACATATGAACCTGTTTTCTTATTTATTAAGATCTCAATCATCAATATGTTGCAAGACCAGAAAACACATTAATCTAATGCAAATCAGAATACAAGTATTGACAAGGGTAGGACCAGCAAGTCCTGGAAATCAATAGGCCAATATAGATGGAAAACAGTATTTAGGGTTTCCTTTTTCTTGGTTGTGGCCAATACTAAAGAGAGCTGCTTTCAACTTGCAGATATAATTCAATCTAACTTAAGGGCAAGGAATCGGAAAATGTTCAAAAAGTGCCAAGCAAAAGATACAAAACAATGCCCTGTTTAGAAACACAAGCATTGAGTTGATCAGCTCTTTGATAAGGATTCAAAATTCCAAACCGATTAGATATTATCCATCTTATAAGTATATGCAAATAGGGAGATTTCTATAAGGGAAAAAATGAACAGAAAAGCTTTCACAAAATACTACACAGCATGAGTGTGTCCAAACTTTAAACACAAAAGCAAACTGCCAAAACCTCAACCTCCTCCCTCTTGCAAAAGGTCACTTTAGCTTGACATATTTGTTGAATCTTTAAGAAAAAACTCTGGCCGTTAAACCAATAGAAAATAAAAATTAGAAAATCTAAAGCAAAATGGTAACAGTCAATAGGAATAAGCAGGTTCATTTACTGACAATCCATGGTTACCTCTGAACGGTGTCTATTCAAAAGGGTTGAAATCCAGTGCAATGACTCAATTCGAGTAGCTTCATGCTCACTAGATAACTGCCTGTTAGATTGAGGAAAAAAAATTGTATTCAAGAACATATTTGCAGCACAAAAACCCTGGTAATAGGTCTTTTTAAACCCCATATGCAAATTATTGTAAACTTTAGTACTAAGCTGGACCTTCTTGCAATAGAGAGGATTGCTCCAACATCAAATCCTTCAGCAGGCTCAGCCTTGATTCCACGAAGCTCTTCATTAGTTTCACGAGCTACCTGAAATTCACAACTCAGTATATTAAAGAAATATACAGTATATCATGTCGAGTGTGAGGATGATGACGAACTAAAAAACTAAGACCTTGTTTGTTTTTTCAGTTTAAGCTCTTAATCACCACTTATGTCTGATTCATTTAGACATTTCATAATTCAGACTGTTATCACTTAATATGGTCTGAATAAATAAGTGGTAACCTAACCTCTTAAATCCCTTTTATTATCTTCCTACGCCTCCGGTTCTTTCGCTTTGCTTCTATTTTCTAAGTCTTTCGACTTATGAAACCATCTTCTCACAAATGTTGAGTAGTTGATAGACAACTAGCCAACGACATTAACAATACAGTTTTGATCCCACGATGAAAAGAAACAGTCATATTGATTCAGATTTCAGACTTCAGACGTAAAAACAAACAGTAAGGCCTTGTTTGTTTTTTCAATTTAAGCTCTTAATCACCACTTATGTCTGATTCGTTTAGACGTTTCATACCCATTTCAGAACTAAAATCAGACTTCAGACTTCAGCACCTCTTAAAAAACAAATGTCACCTAAGACTGATTCAAATTTCAGACTTTAGTACCACCTCTTATAAATCAGAAGTGAAATTAGACTTCAGACTTCAGCACCTCTTAAAAAGCAAACGCCACCTAAGGAGGTTTTCCTCTTCCTCAGAAGTTACGATAGGTAAAATGTTTGATAAACAGAAGACTGCCAAGAGCTCATTCTTGGCTTGTTATAACCTACTTCTTAGGAAGTCCAAAAAAACTACTGGCATGCACCCTTGTGTCTTTCAATAGACACTGAAGAAAGAAAATACAAACTTACAACTCGTATTTTCTCTTCTTTGTCAGCTATGCAAGGCAAGATAGCTCCCAATATATCAGCATAATAAGGTACAAGCTGGTCTCCACCAAGTTTTACAAACTCGTTTATCTGCACAAAAGGTTTTCTAATTAACACCTAAACAAGCATAGAGCACAAATAACTCCAAAATCACATAAAAAGGTCAACTACAAGAAAAATATGCAATGGTCATATTGAGACAGTATCCTTACCCATGTTATTGCAGTCCAACGAGTAAATTCATCAGGGGAAGCTGCTCTCTGTACAAGTATTTCAGCCATGCGACCATAGTCTACAGACTTCAAGAGTAGGACTGCTAGAGTCAGAAATTTACAAATAAACAATGAAGACTGCTAGTGTAATATACATGTGGGAGTTAACTAGTTGCATACTAGTGCGATGCAGTGGGATGCAAAGCTTTATTGTAAAACAAGCATGGAAAATTGATGCAGTTTCTCATTAAAAAAGAAAATTCTGAAATTTATGTTTGAATAAAATAGAAATTACAATCGGTGGTTCAACATGCCGTGCTAATTTGAAGAGCCGGTAAAAAAACCAATAAAAATATATTGATATTGGTGTCAAATTAAGGATTATATTTCGTTTTTCGGTATGGTTTGTTTAACTCAAAATTATTTACAATTTAAATCTTTAGTTAAAACTAAAGATATAACTTATTTTGGTTTTAATGGAGCATCTTTTTATGTGGATAAAGATAGTGATGGAATATTTTATCGTAATAGTACTACTTTTTAGGACGTTGAAGAATATGTTTGATATTGCTACTTTTTGGAAATTGAAATTGAACTATGTTTTATATAATGGTATTTGAGTTGATATTACTACTTTTTATATAATGGTATTTGAGTTGTGTACTACTACTACTATGTGTGTATGTATGTATGTGTATATATTATACGATGCGCCTCACATTAGTGAGGCCCACGCCTCGCGCCTAGGTCCCGGGACCCCTTTGCGCCTAAGTGCACCTTTAACAACTTCGCATAATGCTTAATAAGTTGTTTTTACCTAAATGCTTTATAATGTAGTATAGATGAGGATAAGGTTTCTAGTATAGAAAACCAGCAATTTCATCATTGAATACACATAGTGGCACCAACTACCGGTCAACATTTCCTTGAATGCAAAGAGCATTGACAAAACAGTAAATAGTACAATATCAGACAAAAGATTGCAGATTTCCTACAAAAGAAGTCCTACCGGGGAGTTCTTAATCTCTTGAAGAAACTCTGAAAGTGCTGAATCAGCTTGTTGCCGGATCTCATGGCTGGAATCACTTAACATATTAAATAGACCTGAGAATATCACCATGTCAGTCAAGTTCATAAAGGTCTGTGGCAAAGAACACAAGAATTGAAAGATGACAGCCTATTAACTTTAAAATGAAACCTTTTACCATCAAGAAAATCAGGAAGAAAGCCCAGCATATCTATGTCTGGAACACTGTCTAATACCGTGATCCATCCCACCAAGAACTGGCGGACGTAAGGATTCAACACATTCATACGCTCTCTCAACAATGGTATGAATTCCTCAATGCTGATAAAACAGAGCAGAAAAATAAACAAATTTTACATTCAAATTTCAAGTAGAACCATCAGATATAGGACCCAAAAAATCTAGAATAGTCACCTGAATTGATCACTCTCTGTCACGATGTCCTGTTTCCCAACAAGTAAGACAGCAATTCAGTAATCTGAGACACATAGTACATGGCCAACAGCTATAACATATGATGAGACCACTTACCTTCACAAGTCTGTCTAAAAGATGGGCAGCACTTTGTACATTGGGATCTGAGTCTGCTGAAAGCTTACACAACGCATCAAATATCTTGTTAAAGTGAAAAATGAACTCTCCTCTCACCACCTGCAAAAGACATGATTTAAGCCCAAAACGTATTGCATCAAGAAGGCTCAAGCTCGAATTCATTCTTACCTTTGCAATGTTGTATAAAGCTTCACAAGCATAGTAGCGAACTCTGCTATCTTGATCGGAGAAAGAGTTTATCACTGGTGGTAGAATTTGCTGGAAGGTTGTATGAGGAAAAAAAGGAGAGTTCAAAACCAGTAAAATTATGCAATGTTCGCATCAACTGATCATCTTTCCATAAAAAATAGACATAAACTAGAGTGTTATATGGAAAACAACGAATTCTAGCATCCACATGAAATATGTTTTTTTGCATAAGTAGCTTCATCTTTTGTTTGTAACAAATGAATTGCTTGATATGGATAACAAACAGATGCAAGTTGCGATCATAATGCCTTAAAAGTCTTGAAAGAAAAAAACTAAAATGCAACGACAATTGAAGAGAAAAAACAGATTGACTCAGCAATATGAACGTGACAAACTTTGAAACGCCACAAGGACTTGAAAGTGGTCTTCAAAACCAAGAATATTTAGCTTCCCAATTAACTGTTGTTGTTTCTTGACAGTCGAAGGTAATCGAGGGATGATGCCCAAGTTGGAACCCAATGCTAAAAACCCCAAGAAAATTAAAGAGCCATGTCCAAGTTCCAACAGATAATCAGTAAAGCACAAGCGCTACCCAAAAATGGGTATCCTAATCAGTCAATGATGGGGCAAAAACCAAGAACTTAATTTCCCGTCCTAAAAGACAGAAATGGACGGTGATATAACCTTCATTGATGTGGTCGAGACGATCAGCCAAATATGACCATGGGGAACGATTGACATTGGCAGGAGGATGTATAATGAGACAGCAGAGTGTCAATGAGCAAAAAGACGGATGCAAACACAATGGGTAGAGCCATTTTGGAGAAGAAATCGGAGATGACTTCTTGGCAATGACACATTTCTTCCCTGTTGAATAAAGCAAGATGGTTGACAGAAATGAAGGCCCCATTAATGAATCCAGATTTCTCTTACATTGCACAAACAGAGAGAAAACCAAGAGAAACCAAGCCATAGGCTACCTTCGAGTGCAGAACCACGCACTTGAAAACACCACAAATCAAGTGATGAGACAACCAAAAATATATCTTCTCGAGTAATATGGTTAACTAAGATTTCACGGGGGTGGAACTCTTTCCTACTAGGAGGTCCATCAATTACTAAATTTTTTATGGTAATATATACATAGGCCTAGGATCGTGTGAGAAGAAGAGTTAAGATGAGAAGCGTAAGAAGAGATTTGGACCCTTGATCGCTTTTAATCTCATACCCACCCATGAATTGCGCTTTAGAAAGGAGTTGATCTGGTGCATCTCACCCTAATGTGCATCCAAGAGTGGAGATACCTTCTTATGCTTCTCACCTTAACTCTACTTCTCACGGGAACCCAACCCTATATACATATACACATCTATACCTTTTTTTGAGTGTGTGTACATATACTTTTGTATGTGTCTCTGTGTATATATTTATGGCTCTGTGCATGTATATATACACACATTTTCATGCCAACCTCAGTTTCTACTACGACATTAGAAAGACACTGGGCCTTGGCTATAAGCCTATAAGTAATGGAAACTGAAAACAACATCAAATAGAACTTGTTGAATGCTTGCATTGCATGTCCTTGAGACCTATTAGCTGACTATTATCGAGGTAGAATAATGAAGAATCTAGCCTGTGCTATGTGTAATTATGTGTCAACAGGACTCCCAGCACCTTGACAACCACAGAACAAGATGGCATAGTTGTCATAAGTGGGGTAGGTCGTACTTGCACAAACATGTCGCTTTAAGGATTTTCTGAGAGAAGGTGCACGTTCTTGTCACTTCGGGGTTACTTAACAAAGCCATCTTTAGAAGCACTTCCTTGATACAGCACTACCAGATGTTTTCACCCATATTAACTACTGATTTTCTTCCTTCATATGCTTAGGTCTAACCTAATTTTTAATGGTTTATCTCCACTTGATGGTGTAAAGAGAAAACAAGGGAAACCAAAAGCAGCAGCCAAGGGATTGTTAAACCATAGTAGACAGGTACTGTTTAAACAACAAGCAACTAACCCCATTACTCGAACTCAATGAGATTGATGAAGATCTAGATTATATTGTTTTTTTTGAAAGGGTATCCTAGGCATTTGCCTAGACTAATCCCTGGCAATTTTAAGACTGCTAAAGCATGCAGCCCTGAGATAATTCGCCAGTGGCCACAAGTTGTTTGCGTCTGGATTCGAACCTGGGTAATCTAGATTATATTGTTATTCCATCCTTGTATCAATATTTATATTAAAATTCTGATGAATTATCAATTTTGATATCTAAAAAGTTAAGTCATAGAAATAAACTTTACTAATTTCTAAACAAGCATGGGTCTCACTTAAAATGGTAAAGCCATTTGATGTGTGCTTCAGAATAACACCTAAGCCCTTGTACATTAACAACTATGAGAAATAAGAAGTCAATTGTGCTTGGTATAGTTACCAAGTAAGGCTTTACATCCAGCTTACAGCTGAAACAAGTAGCAGCAATATTAGAAATCCCATAAAAGGTGGTGGACAGATGTTCCAAAGTTGTAAACATTCATGTGCCTGTTATAGATATGATTATACAACCCCCAATAAGGAGGTGGAGGGCGGATGTTTCAAGGCTCAAAACATTAATTTGTCTGTTACAACTTACAATAAAGATAGAATTAGACAAACCCCTTGTTTTGGTACTTGATTTATGAGAATGAAATAAAAAATAACCATCTTCATCCCGAACTTAAAAAATATAAAAGAAATGATCATCCATATTCATTCTAATGATAAATCCAAAAAGAAAATCAAAACCCACTATTCCACTAATGTAACAAAAAGAAACAAATCATTTTTAAGAAGTCCAACAAGAGTTCAAAATGATTTTGGATCCCTCAAATTTTATTTTCAAAACCCAAAATTTATTTTCAATCTTGATTGAATGTCCTTCGTGTTCTTCTTTCATATTACCCAGAACCTGGCACTGGCAGGTGCAACAACCAAAACCAACCTGGCAATTGCTACTAAATTCAAAAGGCTCAAATGCGATAAGATAAGGAAGGCATCTCACAGTTTCACGCAAGAGATCATGAGAGATGGTGGTGCTATGAGTATTTTCTACAAATGCATACTACCTGATACCCAAGTTTTAAGATTTATGCAGCAGCTCCATAGGTCTCAAGACGTCATGGCACAAAGTAATTTTGGAACCCTCAATTTTTATTTTCTAAACCCAAGTTTTAATTTGATTTTAGTTTTAAAACCCACACTTTTTAATTTCGGTTTTTTCATTTGTTGGTTTTAAATTTAGTTTTTGTTTTTCTTCTTGATCTTGAAGATGAAATGATGAAGTTTTTCTTTTTGTTTTTATGGTTGAAGATTAGGAAAAAAAAATATATCTGTTTTTTTTCTATGTTTTTTTTGTTTTTGTTCTTCATCTCGAATATCAAGATAAAAAAAGGATGAAGATGAGGGTAGTTTGTTCATTTTACTGTGTTTAAAAAAGCATTACTTTAAAATAAACCCCCAAGGGTCTTTTTGTTGACCCAGTAACTTTTTTGGCCTAAAAAGGATTTGTTGGCCAAAATGATGCATTTTATATGTGAATTCCATGACCCATCTCTACCTAACAGTTCCCCGGTCTATCGGTCATTTCCTGAAAATTACATAGATGGTCTGAAATAGCATGATCCCTTGCCATATATAGCTTATTATTACATGCATAGCAAGGATTAGTGCAAAAGCACATGATCAAGGAAAAATTAACTATAACAAGAGCCTCTTGTGCCTCCCACAGAGTTCATGAATTTGTTATCACTTATCTGAAGCTAGGAATCTAATGCCTGGTACAAGTAGGACGCTGCTGTCTTAGGCTTTCATCAATATATTGATTAATCCTTGTGTGCCACACTCCCACCTTAGATATCATGCACTAAAATAGCAAAAAGATAACAAAGTCTACCCTATGATTAAAGACCAATAAAACAATAAAAACTGAATTGTTATCTAGCGGTAGTGCCAAAGAAAAAAATGATTTTTAGGGACAAATCTAGTTGCCGTAAAATCTTGCACATCCATGTGTAAACGAAGTGCTGGGAACGGTTCATTAGCCCCACTTACAAATAGATTACCATCTATGAACTTCACATTTTTCATTAAGCAAATCTAGATTAAACTCTTGCATATAGATTAGTAAGGAAGTGAGGGAAGGGAGGGAAGGGAACCACTCAATAACCCAACTCCAAAATAGATCACCCTCCATCATATCCATAAAGTTTGTTGTTATAATAAGCAAGTCCTCTACAAATGAGGAGACAATACAATGCAAGAACAACAACAAAGAGATAAACCTTGCAATCACAACTAAAATGCAAGAGAAGCTCACTTAAAGGCTAAAGCTCCAACTGAGGTATGATGATTCAAATCCACATCATCCAATGTCAAATGTATATGAATCCTATACGAGTTTTCGGTTGAATTAGATACCCTTTCAATTAATTTGAAGAATTGTGGTTGCAAATTTTGGTATTCAAGTTTGATCACCTCAATAAATGCTTATTGATAATGATCCACAAGTGATCTACAATGTAGATTTTGGAATACAACAATTAGCGGCCAAGATTGACATGAGGGAGTAGTAGATAGTAAGATAAGGGGTTCACCTCTATAATTTTTATTGACCCTACGTAATTGAGCTAAAGACTTCTTGCTGTAATAGTACTAGTAGATAGTAAAATAATAAATTAACAGATACACACACAGAAAAAATGAGGAAAAATAAAGTTGACTGATCACCTTGCTAAGCTATCTAATCTTATTTCTAATTGTATTTGTACCTAATCCTGGACCTATAATACATCGAGCAAATCCATAGCAACCACAATTGATACCACAAATTTGTAAATTTTCATCATACCTCTCTTTCTGACAGCAGCTTCCAATGGCTATAATAGGAGAGAGAATGGCCACTAGCTCACATGTGTTTTCTAACAACAATGCTCATCAGGCCAATCCATTGATGTGATTCATGTGATGCCATAGGTTGAGCTTGTTAAGTCAACAAGATTTTAGTTTCTAGTTCCAGGTGTAAATTATTAACTTTTAATGGTTATTTCGAGGCTTAAGTACTTAAGCACCACCTCTAGTTTGTGCATCATTGCTATCACTTCAAGAACCTTAGCAGACAACACATCACAACAGAAACAACCCATCAATCTCTGAGAAATAGACCAGGCTATTCTGGTGAAATAGAACAATCGAACAGAATCTCTTTTGATCAAGAAAGAACTGGCACACAAATGAGTCATGACTACCAAGTAACATATCTACCATCCACCATCAGCGTACCTCAATAGGCAACTTCAATGAGTTCCTTAATCAGATTCCTAGTTAGGGAATCTGATAAATGTTGTGTCAGAAATGTAAGGATACATAATAACTACTCTATGTCACATTGCATACGTTTTATACTGACTGAGTGACTGCATAATCTAACTAGTATATCATTAAGGTTTAAACCCTATATTTGTGTTTGTATAGCATACCAAGAAAAATAGTCAAAGAAATTAATCCAAACCTCGAGATGTTGTGCAGCTTCAGCACTCAAACCAACAGTAGCTGCAGCCAATCCAATCAACCCTCCCTGGATATATGAACATCAAATGATTAACAATCCGAAGTAAAAAATTTACAATTATTCTTGCAATACCTTGCGGTGATTTGCTTGGGGGGAGTAAGTGTACTCATGAGTCAACAAATTAATCACAGCTGTAATCCTATCATGATCTCCAGCAGCTGTCAATTGTTTCACAATTCCTTCAACCTAAACAAACATCACCAAAATCATCACGAACGTCCAAAACCCTAACAAAAGCATCACGAAACAAAATCGAACAACGGAACAAAAACAAGCATAGTTCATAATTGACTAAAATAACACATACAGTACATTTCAAAATTGATTAAAATAACCAAAAAGGAACACTAACCTCAAGCGCCGCATTTTTTCGTTTCTCATATAACTTATCAGAGAGGTTCCGCAGCACGGCCGCCGGAATGGCAGAATCCGCCATACCACACGATGATTATAACAACAACAAAAAAAGAAGAAGAAATGAAATCCTTATTTAGTCGGAGCAAGGCAGATGATAATCAAAGTCGTTTTCTGATCTTCTCTTGCTGGAATCGGAACATCTCCTCCATAAACTACAACTAACAATAACAACAAAGTTACAGAATTAAGATAACGAGGAGTGAATTTCTCGAATTTGGAAGAGAGAAATCCGATGAGTTGGTGTGTGTTGCAGATCTAAAACGGAGTTTGTTGTTCGTGAATTGGATTGACCGGTGACGGAAGGATACGCCGGAGATCTGTCGGAGGGGGGCGGTTTCTTAGTTCTCAAGGGCGTGTTTTTGGCGTTTTGGGGTTTGTATAACGCGTGATAAGTTGGGAGTTGATCACAGAAGTTTGCCAGCTTTTCTTTTGAGCCCAAGGTCAATTATGTAATAAAACTACTCTAAGTTTATATTATCCTTTTAAATAATAACTAGTATTTAATATGATTTATATAATTATAAGAGTGAATTACATTTTTGGTCCCTTATTTATATCTGTTTCTTTTTTCGTCTTTCAAATTCTTAAAGTGCAATTTTGGTCCAAAAATCGTGTTTTTGAGTCCAAATAAGTTCCCCTAGTTATTGTTGTTAGTGAAGGCTCTGTTAAATCCATCATATTCCCCTCATTTGAGGGGCATTTTAGTATTTTTAGCCTTATTTTCTTTTTTTTGGAAGGCATAGCGGCATCGAACCAACGAACGATTACCACAAACACACGTACATACGCACGCACACCTCCCCGGCGGTATCGGGCAGCCCACTAATCCGCCGTTGTTCCGACCCAGCTTACGCTAAACCTAGAGCCCAACCACAGTCTAAGACTGGGCTGGAGGGGCAGCCCAGTCAAACACTGGACCAGTCCAAGTACTGGGTACTCCTCGTGCCCTTAAATTGACTCCCCTTAGATTCGAACTCGGGTAGATTGGGATACCATCCACAATCCCCCCCAGGATGTTACCGTCCTTGGGAAAACCAACTGAGCTAGACATGATTTGTATTTTTAGCCTTATTTCTAATATTCTTTAAAAACAAAAACAAATTATAATTATAATTAAAAGTTAATCTAGTAAATATAAATACACCCTCCCAATACATTAATACAACACCCAGCAACCATTGCAGCAACACCCAACAACCACCTTTCCTTTTCCTCCTTTGCACTTTGTCGGTCTAAAGACTGCTTCGTCGTTGCCAATAGCTCTTACATCGGCCATCCTGTGCCCCTACTTATTTTTGGTCACCATTTTCAATCGCACCAACCACCATCGTTGCCAATCACTTCTTCCAGTCGCGGTCTCTATACCTTATATTCTTCTCAACATACACCACTCCAGCTTCAACAAAACATCATAAACCTAAAATCAGTGATGTTGGTTTGCTCAATAACTTGAAAGGAAATCGAGCATTAGGGTTTGAATTTGAATTTTAGGGATTGTTTATATTAAATTTTCAACAATTCGTTATCTTCTCTTTTGATTTGATTTAATTCCAGTTTGAATATTTATTTGTTATTTCATTTTATCTCTTATACTAAATTAGTGAACGCTTTTTTTGTCTAAATTGGTGAATATTTTTATAATATAATTTTTTAGTTATAAATATAAATATATTTATCACTTTTATAATAAATAACCTTTATAATTAAAATTTACAAATAAAATATAAAATTCTTAAACTTGTCAATTTCCACTTAATTATGAGTTTATGACTCATCACAATAATACTATTTGAAAACTTATAAGATAAAAACATAATTATCTCAATTGAACTCAAAGTTGACGGGAAGGACTTATTTGGGCTCAAAAACACATTTTTGGACCAAAAGTGTATTTTATGAATTTGATGGATGAAAACCAAAAAATAGATGAGGACCAAAAATGTAATTCAGACTAATTATAAAATCTAATATCGTTTCCTTTTTTATTAGATTGTTAAAAACCATTTAAAGGAAACCTTGGGAAAATATGAATTAGAAAATGCACTTTTTTATAAATAATCAGAAAATGACACTCTTTAAAATAATTATAAACTAATCGAATAATATTTATTTATACAAAAAATAGTAAACTATCAAGTAAATTTCATATGTTGACATATAATCTTAATAAAAAGTTATCTTCATATTATAAAGTATTTAAAATTTTATTTTTAAAGTTTTTAATTTTTTAAGAATATTAATCTTAAAATATTAAATAAAAATAAATATGATATAAATTTTTTAGAATTTTTGTAGCATTAATATTTACATATTTTTGTAAATAATAAAGTTAGAAATTTGAAAATGTTATAAAAACTCAAGATTAATTTTTCTACATGAACACATCAAGTTTGGAAGCCCATAAATTTACCTTAATTTAAAAAATAGTAAATTGTTTTAAATAAATTAATTTTTTAAATCAACTAATTATATCAAAAACAATATTTTATTTTATTTTATTTCATTTTAATTTAATTTAATTTGAAACTCATATGGATGTAAATTTTTCTTCAATTTTTCATCGAGTTTTTAAATTTTCAATCATAACTATTTTGATACAACATTTTTACTATATTATAAAACTTAACTACAAGTAACTATATTAATACAACATTTTTATAGTCATTATACAACTTAATTACAACATACAATTTATTAGTACATTTGAACTTTATAAATTATTTCATAACCAACTGATAAACATAGTTATATACATAATAAAGCTTAATAAGTTGTATTGGGTTGCATATTTGATAAAACTGATTTGTACAGCAGTTTATTTATTAATACTGTAAAATATTTGGACTTTAATAATGCAATAAAATACTTCATAAAATTGATAGAAGCGTCCTATTCGTTTAAAACTGTACAAATTCATAAAATAAAATCAAAATAGAGGAAATAAAGATGTATTCAGCTGCATTGTACGATACACTTATAACTTGATAAAATAAGTTATTATCCAAGACATTATATGATTTACAAAAAACGTGATTGATATCTCTTATGATGACTTTAAACAGAACTAATTTTTAAGATAAAATAACAAACTTAAAATTAATTGGTCTCTATATTAAAAAAATACCATTTAACACTTGATTTATGACAATAACATCTAGAAAGTATAACACATTTCAAAATTTGTCATCATAAAAACTAATTATGTTTTCAATTTAACTTTTGAAAGTAGTAGACATATCTTAAAACTAGCTTGGGTATAATGCGTCGGCATATCAATTTTTTTGTAAATCAAGGGTATTAAGTTTATATTTATTATACACTTCAAAATTTATAATGAAAATACGATTACATTTATAAAAGCGATGAAATATAAAGTTAAATGTTATTTAAGATTTAATGAAGTGTAACAACCGAAAACTTAACAAAAAAAAAATAACTCAAGTCATTGCTCTAAAATAACAATTACATAGGTCCCAAAGTTAACTAAATCTCAAGAGTTATAGCAAATCATTAAGTAGCTACTGAGATTGTTACAATATTCAAATGAAAGTTAGGCAACTAACTAATTAGGAGTAATGCTCTCACTTCAAGTCTCTACACTCACATCTTCCCTTTGCCCTTGCTAGAGCTCTCAACCACATGTTTTCCTGAAAAGTTTTTCAGTTTTATAAAAGCAAGGGTTAGACCAAAGGCCTAATGAATTCCCTCAAAACACAGTTAAAATATGCATGACAATTAAAATATTTGAAAGAGGTTAGTCATGAAACAATAACTCACACAAACCACACCATAAATATAAACGCCTGTTGCAATGGTAGAACATGCTAATAGTCACTGACACTTTGTGACAAGATGTATGGGCTCACACTTGCCCTATAATTAAGGTTATATGAAGTGAATTCATATTCATTGGCTGAGTACACACTTTCCGAGGATTGATTATATTCAATTTAATGCATATAGGAGTAAAATCATACAATTACATCGCATAAGATACTTATTTGAGTGAAAAGCTTACGAAGGGAACTCACTTGAATTCCGAGTCTAGAAGTACTCGCCTAATGCTATGATCACACCAACCGAACACCTAAATTGGATCAATTAAACTACCATTTAATGACTCAATTATACTCTAGTTTACTCTATGAGCAAACCCCACTTGACCCGCCAAATAACACTTAAGAAAAACTTCCAAAAATGGAAGTTAGTGAGTTGCGCGGTTTACCATGCGACTTTAGGCCGCGGGACTTATTGTGTCCCACTGTCCCCTGCACTTTCCTGCTCGAGCTACAAAACCCCAAATCACTATTTTGAAGATTTCCAACCCACAACCAAATTGAAACTTACCCCTAACTCACCCAAAACAATCCTTGTGACCAAGCAATCCATTTTATCCATAGAATCCAAGAACTTTCATTTACATGGATGAACATGAAGTCATCCATGGAGGTTTTGATTGATTTCATTACTCAATTGAAATGGAATAAAACAAACCAATGGAGAACCATCATCACACTACTTATCTAGCTTGCGGATGTTTCGTTGGGAACTCCAATCAATCATTTACCAACAAGAATCACCAAATATTAAACCTTAATCACTCACAGGGTTCTAATAGAGAAGGAGAACATTGAGAGAAAGATGATTATACCTCAAATTGGTGCTTTGCTCCTTTGTTCTCCTATTCTCCTAACTTCTCCTCAAAATCATTCTCAAGAACTCATACATACACACACAATTTCAACCGACTTCTCAAAATGAGAAGGGTTTCTAACCCTTAATGACTCCAATTTACATTTTAAGCCCCTGAATATTGGAAGTTAGCTCTCATCCACACCTCCTTTGATAATTTATTGTTTTTAACAAGATTTCGGGTTATTACAAGGAGAAACCAAAAATTAAATATTGTTTCAAATTCAGAAAAAGAAACAAACTTACGATATTTTATAATATTATTAAATTAAAAAATATTCAACATTGAGCTTATTTTGAAGGTTACGATGTGATGATGATAATAATATAATCTGTAAAAAAAATATTTTTATATTTTAAATAATATATGATTATATATTTTAATATGACTAGAAGGGTACTCGCGCAATGCAGCGAGATACATCTCAGTTTAGTTTCATTTTAATTTTTGTCTCTATCGATGTTCTAATGGTTTTATGTGGTTTTAAAAAAACGATTTCAATGTTTCATTTAAAAGTTAATTTTTTAATGTAATTTCTCTAATTCAAATTTTTTATGATAACTAAATTTAGGTTTAATAACGAATATAACTTTTTATATAGATGATAATTAAGTATTCTGTTAGAACTCAATGATTATCTTAATTATATTTTAGATTTTTTATATTTAAAATTAGATGTTTATCTTGTATTTGATTATACTTATCTTGTAACACCCTGATTTCTGTTCAACTTGAAGAAAGTGTTGAACCGGGTGGTCTATTAAAGAGAAGCTAATTTTAGAGTTTGAGTGGTGGTGTTGTGAGATAGTGACAACTGTCACAATAGCACCAATGGTACTAAGAGTATGGTCATCTTAGCTATTGTGTCATACGGTTTTGACATCTGTCACAATAACACCGGTGGTACCAAGTGATTGGTGGTCCCAACAAGTGTGCCATGCTATAGTGACAATGTCACAATGTACCAACCGGGTCTTTGGTAAAAAAGATAATCCTGGGTCCTCTTTGTGTTCCACTCTTAGAATCAATGAAACAAGTATTTTGAAGCTATTTATATTGGGTATCATTTGCTAGACGAGAAATGGGATCAAAACGGGTGAAAAGTGTGAAAAACACCTCGGAATGGTCCAGGCTATCATGCCCGACGATTATGACAGTGGCATAATAGCATGTCATAATCGCACAACTGGTACCGTGATTTAGGCATGAAAATCATCTTTTGGGGGTGACATGGGCGATCATGACATGTCATGATCGCGGGGCATGATCGCGGGCGGCCTCCAGTGGTTAAAAACGGGATGTTCTTCATTTGGCCATAACTTATTCATCACAACTCCGATTGAGGCGACTCTTTTTGCTATGGTTTCGTATTTCAGACCTCTTTATGATGGTAACAATGAGGACTAAAGTTTACTTGATGATTTGGGGTTCCCATACGTTGAAAGGTACGATCACCTCTCCGAAATCTTGAATCTAGGATTTGGTTCTATGATTTCTGATTTGGGTTTGATTTTGGTACATGTTGGGTTTGTTTATGATCTAGATGAAGGTTTTATAGGTGGAAACTTGTGGATTTAAAGTCCTCACCTAATGAAGTTCGGTATTGGGATAAAACCTAGATTTAGCCTAAATCTAGCTTGTGAGTTCATTCTTGCCTTTCTAAAACTTTATACATGTCAAAATGATGTATTTTACCTTAATATGATGTTTAAAATAAGTATTTCTATACTTAGAAGATTTTAGTAAAAGTAGGTCAAAATGTATCATTTAGGGTTTTCTTTGAAATGATGAAATGGAAGTCAAGAACGGTTTTGGAATACTCTTGTAAGTTTTAAATGCAAGAAAAATGATGTATAAACCTAAGTGATTATTTGACCTAATTTTTGGAAGGAAGATTTTGGGAAGCAAGATTTTATACTTCACAGGTTTTGTGAAGAGAAGTAATACATTGGAAACAATTGTATTAAGATGTTAGACTAGTGTAATGGATCCATAGACACATATAGTCAGAAATACTTGGGGAAAACACTTGTAAGAGATCCCGGTTTAGGGTTGAGCTTGTGTGGTCGAGTAATCGACCAAATGACGGGTCATTCCCATAGAAGTCCCCCCCAAGAGAAGTAAAGCGTATCTTTCAGGTGTAAATCGCAGAAGCAAAGAAAAAGAGATGTTTTGGGAAAGACTTGCGGTTATATGTTTACTTACCGCTTTCGAAATTTAAATGGTTTTTCTATACTTTTGGACTGTTTGTTCTCACTAGGCTTTAAGCCTAACACTTTTTCTTAAAATGACATGTATAACAGGTGATCAAGCTGGTGGAGCTTGATGGGATGAGTGGAACTAGATGTCGGTTGTGGCATCCTTTGGAAGTGCACCTTCGCGTGTATAGATGGAGTTACATAGAAGTGTATTTTGAGGATTTAGAGACACCCGAACTGAATCTGTATCTTTCAATTGTATAGATTAATAGGTTGTCGTCTAGTATTCCCTTGAAGTTGTAAACTCACTACCTTCTCCCCATCTTTATGGGCGACGTTCAGTTTATTGAAGTTATTCCACATTTTATTTAGTTTAAATTAACTCCCATTTTTAGGGGTGTTACATATCTGTAGTTAGTTACACGATTCAGAAATGAAGCTTTAATAAGTTGTAGTTACACATAATTTATTTATAATCTTGAAAATTAAGTAATTAACATTAAATAACAGTACCTAAGGCTTAAAAAGTTGTTTTTGAGAGTTTTTTAACAAATGGTTTATAATATAGTATAGATATAGGTGTCAAATGAAAAATTAAAAAGTAAAAGAATTAAAAAATTAAATAACTAACTCTAAGATATTTAATGAAAGTTTTAAAATAATTCGTTATGTGTTTATCTTATTCAATGATATGATTAAGCCCAAAAAAATTCAATATTGGACTATACAAAAAGAAACACATATTTAATGTATTTTAGTTCATATATGATTATTTATGTTAACGTGATAAATGTATAAAATATAAATAAAAAAAATATAAAAATGGAGGTTATGAAGTAAGTATAACACTAATTATAAGGGTATAAAGTATAATTTAAAAACTAAAAATGATTTGATTTTCGTGGGAGCTTAGTGGGAAATTGGGGATTAGCGTAACTTAAAATTGTATACATTTAGCATAGTAAATTGTAGCTCTTAGGGTGAGTTTGGTCGGCAGTTGTTTAGATCGATGATGGTCAGCAATGGTTCAAATCTGCGGTGGTCAAAATGTCGGTGTTCGGTGGTGATTCAGATGACGGTGGTCGTATGTGGTTCAAATGACGGTGGTCGCCAGTGGTTCAGATTACGGTGGTCGTCGGTGGTTTGCAACAGTTCATATCGGTGGTGGTCGACGGTTGTTCTGATGGTGGTTGGTGGTGGTCGACGGAAGTTCAGATCGATGGTGGTTGGCGGTGGTCGATGGTGGTTCAAATTGAGAAGAATGTGTGCGACTATTTTAAAGATTGTAATATTTATTATATTATTAAAATAATTAATAAAATATTATTATTTTTTTCCTAAACATTTTATTTTAATGCATCTCATTGGTGGAATAATTAAAATATTATTTCTCTTTCTTAAAAATTAGGTTTTAGAGATTTCTCTAAATTTGGAGATTTTAATGTTCTTCTTCCTCCTCTTTCTATTTTTAGTTACGTGATAGTATAGCTTTTGGAACAAAAAAGTTGCAAAAATCTTATTTTTCTCCATTTTAACGTAATTTTTGTAGATGCTCTTAAATTTTAATAATAATCATTTAACATGTTTTATAATATAGTATAGATATTTCTTTTAACATGTTTTATAATATAGTATAGATATTTCTCATGATATAAAAGAGTTATTGGATGGTAGCTACACTTTTAGAAAGGTTTAGTCAAATACAAATATTATATAATTTAAAAAATATATTGTCATAAAAATCAATAACTTCTATTTATTTTTAAGTCTTGGGTAACCTTTTAAAACTTTTAAAATTCCTATTTTAAGAGGTTAACCTATTTTATTTGATCATTGCTTAGTAAAAAACCACGTCATAAACTTCCTATAAAAATTGTCATTTGTCATTCATGTAATTACAATATAAAATTTTAAAGTATCAGACCAGTTTTAACAATTATTTTATAAATGACCTTTATATCTACAATTTTTAATTCTGCGACTTAAAAAATTATATTTAATTAATTCATTTAAAATAATTTCAATTAAATAATCTTATTATAATCTAAAATCAAAATATGAATTTACCAATTATATTAATATAATAACCTTTTGTTTCAAGAATATAATAACTATTAAACTATATAATGGCGGCCTACTACGTCTGATTGTACAACTATATTTACTCCATATCACTATCGCACACAAGTTGTAAGACAAAAGGATAAAAAAAAAAGAGGATAACTGATAAGCTAAGTCAACAACTTATGGAATGATTTAGGCTGCTAAATGTTGATAAATCAATCACTTATGTCAAATGCAATAAGCGATGACACAAGTATATGATATGCAAAAGACAAATAGAGAAGGCATGACTATAGAACGCTATATTACATTCGTAATCGCAGGTGTTTTTGCAGTCCTTATGCATCTCAATTAATCTAAATGAAATTAACAAGTAGGCAAACCCTGAAATGTCGCTAAGAAGCTTGAATTGATAACAAATAGGAGGCAATTATGCAAACCTTGAAATGCCCCTAAGGAGTTTGAACCGGTAATCTCTAGGTAGCAAATTGCATCATTTTCATTTATTGTAACTAAATTACTTGATGTATTTTTCTACGTTGTTTGTGATATTGTCTTTGTTCATCATGTTTCAGAAGTTTCAATGTTAATGTAATTGTGGTTTTTGATTGTTGGTAGTAATTCAGATGAATTCAACCTTTTTTCATGTTAACGTACACTTTATTTACAATGTCAAAATAAATGAATTCACATTTTTATTAACATAATACTAACCAAAAAAGAAAAAAACAATGAAATACAATTGATACACAATAGTAATTTCAATATACGATCATCATTTACACTGGCTTTGATTGATGCTTCAAGATTATTCTTTGACCTCGATAAACAATGAATAATCGATATAAATTAAGGAACGTTGGTGGGTCAACCCAACAAATAAACCGACACTTTAACCCCTGTTAAAAAGAAGATGAAGACAAATTTAATCTCTGTTAAAACGGACAATTTCTAACAACAAATAGAAGTGATGTCTTGAATTAATATTGCTTCATGATGTTCAAATGATAGCATGTAAGCCACAATAATGTATCATTTTTGTTGAGCTAAGGTGGATGAAGTTGATGTCGGTGAAAGAGATTGAAAATGAAAAAAGAAAACGTTATTTAAACGAAAGGAAAACCAATAAAATGACCTAAGTGCCCTCGTGTAAACATGAAAAAACAGACAATCGTCTTTATGATGAATACAATTTATGTCAAAATACAACATTTAAGGATAAAATTTAAATAACAATCCAAGACAATAAAAATAATAATTTATTGACTCTATATATAATTTTATATTATTTAAAAACTAAAGAAATCTTTTTCCTATCTCAACTTGTGGCTTAAATCCAGAATTGACCAATAGATTTTGTGTAGATGTCTATTTATATAATTTAAACTATAAACATGACAACAACTAATTATGAAATAAAAATTAAATAAAACAAACAAACAAACATGCACTTCAAGTTTCAAAATGGCTCTTCATATGATTATTATAAAAATCTTTTGTAACCCTCAATGGCTCAATAAAAACATAGAGGCAAGTCACATGGAGATAAAATTTGCATAAGACAATAGATAATAATATTGTAGTTAAAGTTTTTTATATAATTGTATTTATTTATAAATTAAAATTTTATAAATTATTTATCCAAATATTGAATGTCTTAATTTTGAATACATTAGCAACAATTTTGGATGTTGCGTGTAATCGTGCGAGATTTATCCATCTCAATGGCCCGTCTAGATTCCGAAAACATACAGCAATATGGGGTGTTTTTTCCTATCAAGATGTACCAATATCATGTAAGTTCAAACAAATGTCGATCAAATCTATCAACAATAGTTACAATAACTTAAAGAACCATTGTTACTAAACAATGATTAGGTCATATTTTATGTCGTTTTGACAGATATAATTTTCATGTTTTAGCATATCTGGTCAATATACTTAATATTGGCACGTTATCAACTCGAAAAGAAACAAAACGTTGAGGGAAACTCTTCTCTATTGTCGAGGTCAATCTTTGTGATATAAATTTTATATTGAATATATACATGTATGTATTTTACATAATCATATACATGTGTTATTAGTATTTTTTTTACTGCATGTAACGTTTTATTAATCGTTTGTTGTATTGTGAATTTGTGATCTCTTGCTATGTCATATATGAATGTATTGTCATTTTACCACAAGAACAGATAAAAACAAATAATTACCACACTAGGCCAAATTTTGCACAATTTTGGTGCAAACAACTAATCATCTATAATATATTACGATTTTTCACATTAAAATAGAATATTCTAAGTACATATATATATATATACATACATATCTTAATATTGATTACATAGATTTTCCAATGCTACCATATATTTATTAACTTTATAAATTACACTCGTTACTTTAGTACCTTTGCAATAACTTTGTCTTATACTACTTGAACCAAAAAGCAAAAAATCCATTAAATAGAAAGGTTACATTTAAAAATACTAACATTTTCAATAAGTATTTTATAAAAGAGGGTTGGAAAATAACATATCAACAATTTAGGAAGAGACTAATAGAATGACAGAGGCAAATAAAACTTTTACATATTTTCGTTAATCTATATTAGAGGATTTATATCCGGTTAACCAGATTATTAGATTACTAGTTGATGTTATTTAATATTTATGATATAATTTTGCCATTATATATGTTTTTGTTTCAATAGTCATTATGTATTTTCATCTCTTCATTTGTAGTGCTTTCATAATAAAAACAATATATTAGTGGTGTGTTTTGATTAAATATGTTATTGTGTTTAAATTGTTTAAAAAAACTCTTTTTAAAACTAGTTTAATACATTAAATTCAAATTTATTAAAACTTAAAATTTAATATAATTATGATTTATTAAAATGTTATTACAAAGTTAAATAAATTAAAAATACATGTCTTAAAATTAAAAGATTTGTAAATATCAAAACCTTAACGTAAATATAATGTTGATGTCTAGATGAATAGTGTTACACCAAATGTGATGTTTTACTATCTATAACATCAAAATAATATAAACTATAATACATTATTATTAAAACCATCTTATCAAAAAGTAAATAGAGTGCAAGATTGATGTATGAGAATTTTGCTTAAATAACAATTTCAGACTAACTTTTTCGACTCCTAGCCATTTTCTCTTCAAAATTGATAAAGTAACCACTAAGGTCGTCATTCAAGGGTCACCATGGCGACCTCATTATCATTTTTTTGCAATTTGGTCCCTGGGTTGCCAAACAAAAGGGTCGCCATGGCGACCTTAACCCTTGAAGTTTCAAAAAATGACCCGTTTGACCCTTGGACTTCAAGGCATTTCCCAAGAAAAAAAATCTATATAAAAAATCAAATATAGTGAAAACGCAAGATGAAAAGAAAGGGGTAGGTGTGGTTTAATGGGGTGAGTAGGGTTTAATGAAAACATGTTCCTAAGTAAAAATCGGTCAAAGTAGCAGGTTTGAAATGGGTCAAAGTGGCATATTCAGCGGAATATTTCCTAGGGTCGCCATGGCGACCAGGGACCAAAGTGTAATTTTAGAAAGTAGGTTGGGGGTCGCTGTGGAGTCCAAGGGACACACGGGTCATTTTTTGAAACTTCAGTGGTTAAGGTCGCCATGACGACCCTTATGTTTGGCGACCCAGAGACCAAACTGCAAAAAAATATTATTTTTAATAAGGTCGTCATGACAACCATATGAATGACAACCTTAGTGGCTATTTTGACAATTTTAAGCAGAAAATGGCTAGAAGACGAAAAAACTCGTCTGAAATAGCTATTTGAACAAGGGCAAAATGCAAGAAATAACAACCTACTTTCATAAATTTCTCTATTATAGCATTGTACTTTTAGTTTTTCTTATTACAGCAATGTACTTTCAAATTATTTTTTATTAAAGCATTGTACTTTGAAAACTTTACCCATTATAGCATTGGGTAACCTTTTCTTTTAAATTTACCCACTATACTAGGTTTCCTTGCCACCTCATTGTCCATGTAGGTTGTCCACATGTAATATATTGTTGATGTGACATTTTTTATTATAGCATTGTGCTTTACATATTATTTAATAAATATATTAGACTAATTAAACTAAACTAAATTATTCATAAACATAAGAATATTAAGAAAATTTATAGGTGGCAATTTATTTCCCTAATATTAAAAAATGTTTAAAAATATATTTTTTTTTAACTAAGAAAATAATAATTATTATGCTTTTTTACAAATAAAATATTTATATGGAAAAGAATATATCTATTTGTCTTAAAAAATTGAATTGACATATCATTCAATAAATATATTAAATTAATTAGATTATTTCTAAAATATTTATTAAAATGTAACAATATTAAGAAGATTTCTAAAACACAATTTATATTGTTAAATTTAAAAAAAGTACAAAATAAGTATTTTTTGAATTAGAAAAATTAAATCACAAGTTTTACGTTTTTTATAAATAAAATATTTATTTTGAAGAAAAATATTATATCTGTTAAAAAAATGTAACTCTAAAATATTTAATTTGTATACAATTTAGTAAGAGTAATTTTTTTTAAAAAGTGATGACGTGAAAAATTACTAAAAAATTGAGATAATTAAGAATAATATAAAAAAGTGGGAATTTTTTTTAAAAAAATCACAAGAGATTTTTTTTACTAATGTCATGTAATCATGATGACATGTTATCCATGTCATCTCATTTAAGTCATGTAAGCAAAAAAAAGTGGGGGTTAACTTATTTAAAAGGTAACAAGTTACCCATTGCTATAATGGGTAAATTTTTCAAAGTATAATGCCTTAATAAAAAATAATTTGAAAGTACATTGCTGTAATAAGTAAAACTGAAAGTACAATGCTATAATAAAGAAATTTATGAAAGTAGGTTGTATTTCTTGCATTTTACCTTTTGAACAAAATCCCCTTGATGTCATCATTAGAAATGGTATTTTAAATACCGGAACTTATCATTTTGAAATAGAAATTTAACCAAAAATAACTTTAAAAAATATGTTTATATCAACTCAAGCAAAAATCAAGTTAGATAATTCAACAAAAATGAAAATATTCAATTACAACAATTTTATGATATCGTAAGCATCTTTAACAGATTTTCTAAAATAAAAAATATGGTTTTTTTTTACATCTTGTTCCAAGAGATTTTTTATGTAGTTTTTTAAAATAGAGAAAATTAGTAAAAACTCAAAATTTAGAAAATTATCTCAAATTTGTTGTATGGAGATTGAAATTATTTTTTTATTCATTGATCATTATTATTTTACATAAATTATTTTTAAAAAGTATATTGAAATGATAAATTTATGAAATATTTTAATAATATAATGAATGTTGAAAATTTTAAGACAGAAAATCTGTCGGAGTTAAACATGACCTCATACGTATGGCTTACGCTCACACATTTAATGGTAGCATCTCAATCAAAAGGGACAAGATCAACAATTTCATGATAATAAAAGGCCAGAGTTTGTATTTCTCGAAACTGTCATTTGATTTTGCCTTCGGTTAGCAATTAATGTGGTTTGAATTTGTAGATTCGTAGGGTACCTTCGGTTCCTTTTTCGTCTTCGTTCAACTACATGTGTTCAACAAAGCTCAAATAAGTCCGAATCAATGGCGACCCATTTCGCTTTGACCTAACAGTTCGATTATTGAACAACTGCTACCTTTTATACCGACTATCTTGCTACTAATTTTTTTAACTTCTACAGTATCTAATTGAACATAATAAAAAGTTCACAACAAGAAACTAAAGCAAATAATCTGAAGCGTGCAAATGGAATGGTGCAAGAAGAAACTTTTTGTTGAAGAAAACTCGAGGACCACTTGGGCATTCAAGTAATTTCAAGTGATCTTCACTTGATTACCAAACAAGCCTAATTTGAGAAAATAATATTTTTTTAGTAAATATTTTTGTATCTTGATATTTAAATATACATGATTTATGTAAAAAGTCTTTTTTTATATGAATCAAATAAATTTTCCAATTCAATAAAATAAATATTTGGGTTTCATTATATTTGAACTTAAGTTTAACGTTTAGATCTTAAACCAAATGTCAATTCAACTTTTGCTTTTGTGGAGGAGACCTTGGAATTAGGGTGTGATCTACATGATAAGGTAGGTAAGTAGGTTGACCTTTTTCTTTAATTTTTTTTAGACATTGTATGGCAAAAGGTAACTTATTTTTAGTAGTAGTTGTTTGAATGATCATAAGTTAACTTATAAGGTACCTTATTGAGAAATTAATAAAAGTAAGGTTTTGATAAGCTATCTTATAAGTCAGAATGTACCTTATAAACTACTTTTTGCCAAAGATAGCCTAAATATTTAGTCATGTTCAATCTTTGATCAACTAAGTTTACATATTTAGATTCACTATGAATATGTGTTTAAATAAAACAAAACCCTGACTTATTTATAAAATTACAAAGAGCCAGAAAGTCAAAAACGTTGAGAACTTGTGAATAACTGACTCATATGTGAATGATTGTTAAAACGAAACGTGAATTCAAATATGCATCTTCATATGTGAATAAATGCTAAGGGATAGATAGGTAAGCCTAACATGGATCCACTATTCATGTATGCATTTTCAATATAAGTTTTTGTCGAATTCAACAATGATTTATATATGTAAATCATTTATTCACATGTCCTACCCAATTTTTTACCTTAAAAGTTCGAAACTCATATCGGCCAAAAGTTTCACATGAGACAACCAACCACGACCCACCTACCAAAAAGTAGCAATTTATGAGGCCAACTTTGAAAACTCATCCATATACCTTTTCTTTCTTCTTAATTGTTTGCATCTTTCCTCTTTTGACTCCATCAATTCATTAGTGATTAGACCAATGTAAAATTTCTATTCCTCAACTAAATCAAATGGAACCGGTATATACATCATGATCTATATAAACCTATCATCTACCTTAAAGAGTAAAACAGTTGTTTCAACAAGACCTTCAGCTTACAAAAACTGTATCCGAAAGAGAAAGTTTGCGCTTTTTGTAAAAAACTGAGAGAAAAAAGAAACAATAATTTGAAGGGGGAATATGGAGGATAGTTATAAGTAATCAACGTCTTATATACATAATAAAAGCAAACATATCTAATGTGAGAAAACTACACAACCCCTATATTCCTATGAATCAAATATCATTCAAACATGATTTTTTAAGAAATTAATAGCGGTTTAGCAAATACTACATGTGTATAGACATGCCCACGGGTGGAGCTATGAAGGATCAAGCAGGGTTCCTTCCGCTCAACTGATTTTTGCAAGTAGAACTTTTTTGGGATATGAAAGGTGTACTGGCTAAACCTTGAGGGATGCTCTGGGATATTAGAAAAAGACAAGAAACATCAAGCAAAAAACCTTCAAAAATCCCTCGAAATCAACCAAAGATCCCTTGAAATGGTGGGATTTGGCTAAAAACACGTTTGATCCACCTTAAAGGTGCATCTGCTAAGCAAAAATCTTGGATCTGCAGCTGGACATGCCCACCCATAATATTGCATACTTTCAATTATGAACACGAATGGAATGCAGAGCTAGGTCTTGCCTTACTGCTGTTCAAGAAAGTCGTGATAGTTGGCGAACAAATGCAGCATGCAGCCCGTGACCTCCCTATATTGTACAAAGTTTAGGATCGGTTAGATGCTGGAAATCAGTAGCTAGCGGAGCCAGGAATCTTTAAGTTGGGTTGTGTGTGAGATAGACATTCGCCTAAAAACTGTTTGTTTTGGTGTCTATTGGTAAAATTAGTCATTCAGTTATTATCTCCATTCAACCAAAAAGGTTTTTTGAAATACAAATTACTAGTTGTTAAGAAATGGTATATGAGGAGGCCACATCAGTGGATCGAGCTCAAAAGGCAACATATTAAATATAATTTGTGTGATAAATGATAAGTATGTACAAAACCTACGACTTAAATAAACATAAAAAAGGAAACTTAAAAACTAAAACCTTAAATAGGTGAATATACACACTGACATTCCCGTACATGAAAAGTCGAACACGAAGTCTTTTGAAAATTGAAAAAAGTAGTGAGTAGAGATTCAAGAGAAATTAATCCTGATTTTGCACTATTGATATCATTTTCTATAAGCTTTATATGTTTGATATCAACGGTCTTCTTTCCTTTTTAGTTTTATTACTTTATATGAATTTAATTTGTTCTAAAGTATTATTCAAAACAATAACACATACAAGAGTGGGTGGGTCTCTTTCTCTGTGTGTGTGTGTGTGTGTCTATATATATATGCCGCCTTAGGATGCGCCTTGAAAAAGGTTATGACCTCACCGTAACTCCTAAGGCTTGAGGCTTGACCATGTCATTTAGAACCTTGTATGTAGGGGCCTCCCTTCTCTTTGTAAAGTCTCTTTTAGAGAGAGAGAGTAAGAGGTTCCACATATTCTAATATGATATCAGAGTAGGTGCCTAGCTCTATTGGGTGCTCAACACCCAATCAAACCTCTTTGTTGGAGTGCCACGTTGGCTAGTCATGGACCACCTGTATATATGTAGGATCAAGAGGGACTAAAGTTGAAATAAATGAAACACATAAATTAAGGGGCTGATTGGCAATTTCTGGAAGTTCAGGGATTTGAATGGTAAGGAGTAGAAAGTGGCAACAGTTGGGAAGGGGTAGAATATAACCTGTTTGGTGATCATAATGGTATTAAATGGTTGCCATTACGTTCCTTGTCGAGTCAAAGCAAAAACCCAACAAAATCTTCGGGAAAGGGAGAGTATTGAAGCAAAGCATTGTTGTACATTGCACAGCCAATTAAGGGAGAAAAGTCGGCAAATTTGGGTATGATTTATGTATTAATTCGTCATTTTGGTGCTTGTTTAGTATCAATGAAAGTTGAGTTGTTGGTTTTTCGAGTTTATATCGAGGCCTAAAGGCCGTTGGTTTGACCAAGAACGGTCATGTAGGGTGCTGCGGTACAAGTACCACGTAAATCAAAGAATTAATGCATGAATTGGTGAGTTAAATGATGTTTATGCACAATATGAAGTGGATACGCATGTTGAGAATGTTATTAGATATGCAATTGGGTCGCATAGTCAACCCTTTGCATGTTAAAGGCGATATGAATGCAACTTGGCAAAGTCGCATAGGATTATTGCAAAGATGGCGAGTGTAAGTCGCGTACCCGAAGCTAGGAAACATGTACCCGACTTAGAAGTCACACACCAAGTCGCATATGATAAGAAAGGAGGCAGAAGACTATTAGACCTACTAAGGGGCTGTTTGGTTGGTTTTCCATTAAGTCCTGAGTCCTGACTGGATAAAGTTGTCTGTGTGGATTAATCTGTTTGTAACTTTGTATAGATTGGAAAGGTTTATGTTTGAGAGGGTTTTTTCATAGAAGGAAAAGGCGTGTTTTTTAATTGGGAGGGGGAGGTTTGGGAAAAAAAACTTGGCTTTCTGCATAGAGCTCCCCCTAGAAGCTTACTAAATAAGCCACTTTCTATATCCTTAAGCCCCTACCAAGCAATCATGTATATGACCAAATAAGCTGTGAGTTCCATTAAGCTAACTAAGCTGCTAACAGACAAGCCCTAAGTCAGGTGCATTTCATGTGATTTTAACTGGGATGCACCCCTATGTACGTTTTCAATATTTGGAAGTTGATGCATGCTATGTGTTTACTTTTTTATATTATTAAGATGCCAAATGTATTTTGCTATGAAATAAAAAGTAAAGTTATACATGAAAATATCTATTTTACTATTTTACGAGCACGTTCATGTTAATCTGATGTTTATTTATGCATAACGATACGATGAGAAAAGTTGCAACTTTTAAAGGACAAAGCAAATATCTATTTTTTTAACGAATGGTGGGAGAAAAGGATTTGAGAGACGCACCTTATAAGCTACGATATTTGCAACTGGGATCCCTTGACTACCATTGCGTGCAAAGAGAGAAACATCACCTATAAGATCTAAAATCTTGTGCCTGCACGGCTCCTCAGGTGAACGCAAAGGTGGATTCAGAAAGCCTTTACTGGTGCTGAAACAAATCATGAAGATCAACAAGCACAATGATCAGACTGAACGAAAATTCAACAGTAGAAGTGTTCTCTAAATGAGAATAACTGTTCTTTGAAACCCATTCAGAAAACAAACTTCAAAAACATCCAAGTTGACCAAGAAGTAAAATCTGAAAAACTCAAAGCAACCATTTGGCAAAGCATCTCACCTGAAAACAACAGCATTATCTATGGAACCACCCTTAATAAGTCCTGCATTACGCATTTTCTCCACCTGCAATAAAGTTTTCACTTATACATAAAGGCAAATATGAACCTATTGAACTGTATAATGAACAAAACAAGATTCACCGGTTCTTCTCTCTTAACCATACTGGTTCCAAATGGGACACTTGCAAATTGCAAAAAAAAGAACTTTGGAAAGTGTTACTTTGAGTTTGCACTAAAACTACAAGAAAATTTGTTATGATTTTAAAAAACTCTTGAAAGACATTGCTATCTTTGTATTTTGCATCAGTAGGTATTGTTTTGAGGTTGATTTTAGATAATTATTGGTAAAGCCAGCCAGCCAGTATAGTACATATTATCTTTATAATAATTAAAATCTGAGGTTAAATAAACAAGTGTCAACATCTTAATGGAATATCCAATCATGGGATGAAGGCAAGGTAAAAGTGTTAACCTCTTCATATATGCAGAAGGTTCTTGAAGGAGCTATTTGCTTAGAATAGAAAGAGTCGGTAGAAAAAACTGAAGAAAACCATTGGAGGCTTATAGCTGATACCTGAAATAATATATATATATATATATATATATAAGTTAATAGCAAAATAGTTAGTGTTAAAAATGCTACAGCAAGTTAATGTGTTAGACATTTGAAAGAAAGGTTTACCTGTGGAAAATTGATTCCATAACTGATATTGATTTCCTTACAAGGGAATGCTGATATAACAGAATCTCCTTTTGACACAAGAACAGGTTGAGTAAGATAGGGTGCTAGTTTATCACAACTTCTGCCATTGGAATCCATAGCAACTGTCAGCCCAACTTGCTCAATAGCTTCCACCCATTCCCTCGATGATCCATCAAAAATGGGAACCTGCATCAGATTAACTACACAATCAATCTTCTGGATCTGAACTGATTAAGAACACACATTCTAATTTTGATATAAATATTTACGTCCAAAGTTAGAATCAGAAATTAGTTCCGTTTCCTAATCATATTCATACCTCGGCTGATGCTGATGGATCAGTATGATCAGAGTTGAAAATCTCGATTCGACAATTGTCGACGCCTGTGCCTTCCAAAGCTGAGAGCAAATGCTCAACAGTTCGAACACTGTGCCCATCTTTACGAAGCGTAGTACAGAGTGGCGATTCTTCGGCGAAATCAATTGAAGCAGGAATTAAACGGGAACAGAAATCGAAGTACCTTCCTTTACCAGATAACTCCGGCCAAATCCTGACGGTCGATTGGTTGCCGGAATGAAGTGTCCTCCCTGTCTTCTCAATACAACCACCGATCGTCTGCTGCAGCTTACCAGTCTGCATTCATCAAGTGCGTAGATGATATATATATATATATATATATATAGTTACAGATGATCAAAAAGAGAGCAAAAGGGAGAGAGATAGAGAATGAAGCATACGGATCTCCATGAAACCAGAGCAGAGGATTTGAAAGCTTCCACGGCGGCGCCAGGGAGTGACATTTTGCCGATCAAACTGAGAGACGACAAATTTTTGGATTTTAACTCTTCCACCAAATTTGCTATTTTTTCACGATTTAGCCCCAAAACTTTTATATTTCAATTTCTATAACGGTGGTGTTTGGAAGGGTCGGTTTCATTGGTTTTGGTCATTTTATGAGTTTTAGTAGAATTCCAAATTTCCAATTCCACATGGGGTGGAATTTAAATTTATTGGTTTTGGTCAAAATAAAAATAAAAATTGAAGAGTGGTTTTGGTCAATTTCATTACATCTAATCTTTTAAAAAGGACTATTATACTCTAATTTACTCAATCTTATTATGACGATCATCACCACCACCACTGTCACAGTCATTGATACTATTATCGCCACTACCACTACCATCAGAACTATTGTCTTCGCCACCATCCTCATCGTTGGTCCGCTACTATCGTTATTGCCACCTTCATCACTGTAACACCCGTAATTGTTGGTTCGGATCTCTTCGGGGCAGAAAAATAGTCAAAAGGAGTATTTGACAGATTTGCGAGGCTGTGCCGTTTAAACCATATATAACACATCGAATATCCGATTCAAATGATTCAAGATGATTCGTAAAGACAAGAGGCAGACGTACAATCTTCGTGTTTTGAGTTCTTCCTAAATCGAGTTTCATTTAGGGAGAAAATTAGCCAAGAAGAAATAGTTGACAGATTTGCTAGGTCGTACCGTTTGGATCATATCTCACTCATAGAATCTCCGATTCAGATGAATTAAATCGCTATGGAAAGAAAAGAGGTAGATCTACAATCTTTGTGTATTGAATATTTGTATTCGGGCGAGTCCTTGGCGAGTCATACCCACTTGAAACTCGCCCAGTCGTTGTTCGAGCTGATCCTTCTTAAAGACAGCTTCATCTTCTTTATCCCTTATCTTCCTCATTTCAACTCCGATTTAGGCGATTCTTTTTTATATAGTTTCGTATTTCAGAGCTCTTAAAGATGGTAACAATGGGGATTTAAGTTTACTTGATGATTTGGGATTCCTAGACGTTGAAAGATACGATCACCTCTCCGAAAACTTGAATCTAACGTTTGAGTTTTTGCACCAACATCTCTCATTCTCTCTTGGGTTCATTTTGTATATGTTTTGGAGGTTATTTAGGTATTCTTGAAATACTTACATCATGGATCTAGAGGGGTAGCTCAAGGATCTAAATTCTTCACCGAATGGAGCTCGGTATTGAGGTAAAACCTAAATTTAGCCTAAATCTAGCAAGGTGAATTCAAGTTGTTTTGTGAAAACGGTGTACATGCCAAAAATGTCCATTTTGATATATTAACATGTCTTACTTGCTATTTGTCAAGTATTTGAGTATATTGATATGCAATTATTAGGTATAAATTGTTTTATAAATCTTACAAAATGTTACATTTGGATTTTGACACTTTGATGAATAAAACATATTTCACGAGAGGTTTGGATGTTTTATTTATAAATGGGGATTATTTGGTGTCAATGATATTTTGAGGATATTGGATTTACAAACCCACGGAATTTACATGTTATGGTATTATGGGACACTTTGTAAAAAAATATATGAATATGAGTTTGTTTGGAAAAAGGGTACGTCTAAACTAATGTTTCGAGTTATTACATAAATGTTGCGTTATAGAGCATTTGCTCGGTTTTGACTAAAATGGGTCTCATGGACATTTGTCCGAGTTGAATAATATTTTACACGTTTTGGGTGTGTTGGTCATTCATTTAGTGTCGTATAATTTTATGTCTTCCCAACCTTGAGAAATAATTGATTATTGGAAAATAACTTTGAGCAAAGAGTTGGTGTTGGGAAATTATCAATATGTCTTGTTTGACGTATTTGATTTATAGACTAGAATATAATGGATCCATAGGCATTTAAGTCGATCTTAAAATCGGGATTGTTGTCCCCTTTTGGTCAACGTATAGGATCATCGGTGGCCATACTCGGTTGTATGTTTGGTCGGTTCCAATTAAGCCATTGATCCTTACGTGAGCGCTATTTGGATTTATCAAAGGTCGTACTCGGTTGTATGATTGGTCGGTTCCATTAAGCCATTAATCCCTAGCGCGAGTTCTTGACTAGGACCTTCGGAGTTCATACTCGGTTGTATGATGGGTCGGTTCCTACATCCCTTGGTCCTGGAAAGAACTCTTAACATTTAAAAGTGGCTCGCCTCCGTGTCCTATCACTTTTAAATGGTATACGGGTCTCCCCTGTTATCTCCGGATATTTTATCCCTTTCAAAGATACGCGTGAGTTAACAGTTTATTTAACTTTGTTAAAATTATGTCTCTATCTTTACGTTTATAAACTTATTCTTGGTTGAGTGAGTATTGAGTTTGGATCACGTTAAATGAGTATTTATATTTAAAGCTTTCACTTCTAATATCATTTTGGTCTAAAGCTTTTTATTATTAAACTAAAACTTTTTATTATGAAACTATTGAATTTGGGGAGAGATGTTGCTTTTATAATAAGGTTATTTCCTTCGAGAATTATATTTTATCAAGCAAATCTTTTGATTTCAAATCAATCATAAATATGTTATAAACTCTTGAGCTCACTAGGCGTTAAGCCTAACCCTTTTTCTTTGGCGGCATGTGCATCAGGTTATCGTTGGGGGTTGGTACTAGCGACACGTGTGGACTTGAGTGCTAAGAAGTGACATGATAAAGATTAGACTCTTGGTGACGTTTTACGCTTTCGGAGATAGCGACTCCTTTGAGTTTAGTAACACCCAACCGAAATCATGTCTTAGTAGAAGACCGAATATATCTTTTGTAGAGGTTTATTACTATTTGTTGTTTGAGGTAGTATAAATCTTGATTTATAGGAAATGATTCATCTTCCAATTGATGTAATACGGAAATTTTAAAATTAGTCGTTCTTTCCAGATTTGAGGGTGTTACAATCACCTCTACTGCTGACACTGTCACCTACACAACCACCACCACCTATTAATAATATTATTAAAATTGTTATTATACTATATTTAAAAGTTTAGCAATAAAATATGAAAACATCATGAAGGGGATGTTTTGGTAATTTATCACTATTTTTTTATTATATGAAGTTATATTTAGCAAATTAAACAAACAAGTCCCAATTGTTTTGACAAATTTTATTATAGTTCATGTTGATCAAATGCATGGTTAAACTTGATTAAGTTTTATTCCAATTTTTTTGACAGACTCCAACTCCAACAAATTTAATTATGTGAACCAAACGCACCTAAGAAATCTCCAACATGCTCTCTAAAATAGCGAAAATGAAAATCTTGCTTTCTATTTTGCACGTTAGATCATCTACATTGTTATTTGAAATAGAGATTTTTTTTATTCATTTCCACTAATGACTCATATGCTAAAATAGGGAATTTGTTGAAGTGACTAACTGTAAAAAAAAATAGATATTGACAATTAGTTTTCTGTTTTAAAGAAATTATAAAAAATCTGTAGAAAATACTTTATAGATTAACAAGAAGATCGGATTTAGTTGGATCTACTCATCAATGCATTTTTTTATCAAAATTTTATAAATTAACGATCAGGTGTGGTAACAATGATATCCCTATATATGTGTTTGCAAGAATCTCTTATCGAGTATGATTCGAATCAAGTTATCTTTTTAATGCGGTTAATCTTTAAATTATGTTTGATATATGGCTGATTTTGGTTAATTGAGTTAGTCAGGTGAGCTGACAGATCGAATGGATACATTTCAGTGGTCAGTCAAAAAAGTTTTGTCGGGTTGATTTGTTCCGGCGGTACTTTTTGAGTTTTTCCTTTTCAACTTTTATGGATTTAATAAACATCTAAGAACATTCTTAAGAGTTTCTCTTCAATGGAAAATCATAATTAATTTTATTTTAAAAATAATTCATTCAACTTCAAGAGCTTCTTCACCTTTAAGACTATAACAATAACTATATCATTAAAATATTTCTTATATTTAATAAAATATTATTTTTCTCTCGAAAAAATTAATTCCAAATCCATTGGGATATCAAATAAGGTGGTTATTATAGATCCGTCTTAGTATTTTTTAAACGTATGTAAGACATAAAAAAATGGTTGTCTCCAAATATTGTCCGATCGTGCAAAGTTACATCATCATTTTGATGAGGAGAGAAAATACAAAAATATTGAAATAATGACATGCATCAATATGATTGGTGAAAAAGAGGATTAGGGTACCGGACCACCATTTAAATCGGATATTAGGGTGCATTTGGTATGTAGAACAGGATGGGACAGGACATAACAGAACAAACTTGTCCCATGTTTGGTGTGTCCTTATGTGGAACAAGGTGGAACTAACTAGCACCCAAGTGGAACACGCTTGTTCTCTTCTCACCCCCGGGAACTAAGTAGAACAAGACATGTTCTGTTCTACTTAACCGGTCATGTTCTGTTCTGTCATGTCCTGGGATAAATTGGTCATTTAACCAGTCATGTTCTGTTCTGTCATGTCCTACCAAACGCTAGGCAATTGTTCCATCCTGTTCTGTCCTGTCCTGTCTGCATACCAAACGCACCCTTAATGGCCGTAAACCCGAGATAAATTGACTAATCAACATGAAAACAAGTTCTAAGAAGTATCTTGCCATAAATTTTAGAGTGAAAACTCTTGTTTTTAACATTCATTTGAACTACCATAATATCCTAAGAAAACATCATGTAGTACAAAATTTAGAGCATTTCCATTTTCCAACATATTTGTCTGAAATGAAGAACTTGATTATATTTATGTTTCAACATATTCTTTAAATGATTCTTCAAAAAAAGAAAAAAGAGAGAAGACAAATTCTCTAATTTTTAAAAGAAAAAATTTAAAACAAAACTAACTTTGAAATGATTCTTATTTTCGGAAATAAACTTTCAAAATCATTTAAAAGTTCGTAATAAACTTTTCATTTATTTAAGGGTATTGATTACGGTAACTCGTTACCTCTAAATAATGTAGAAATTAAACAAAACAAAAAACAAATGCTTACCTAGATAATAAAAAGTACCTCACTTATATATTTTAAATAAAATTTTATAGATTTGTCCTTGTGTTACATATATACATATATACATATATACATAGTACACAAGGTTTAAAATGGCATCAGGTGTGACGTGCCGGCAAGGTCAAGCCTCAAGCCTTAGGAGCCACGGCCGTTTTCAAGGCATTACTTATGGCGGCAAATCTGTATACCATATAAATTTATTAATACATGTAAACATATATTTTCTACTATTACCTAATGAGTCAATATAATATTAAGTGATTTAAAAAGAGTAAGAAAAATCAAATCTTGTGTTGGAAAAACCGCGCATTAGGTCATGGCGTGCACCACATGCATAACGTGGCGTGAACCTCCAGCCTTAAGCCATGGCGGCTGTTGCGGCGAGCTTTTTTGAACACTGATAGTACACTAAAGTAATAACTTCCTTCATCAAGCCCCCAAACACATATATACATAGTACACTAAAGTAATCATTTCCAAAGTTGTGTTTCAAAAAATAAGAATTAACCTAAACTTGGTTCAATTTCAATGTAATATTTCCTATTTAATATGAAAAAACAGATCAATTTTTTTAATTCTTTCTTACCAATGTGATTGAGTATATTATTATTATACATAAAGTTTTAACTTTAAGTTCTCTATCTTACATAGTCCCAACTCATTTAAAAATGACATCAACATGGTTACTTCTTCATGTTAAGCATCCTAAGGTCGATCCCTAGGAAACTTTACTTAATTCTCATGGTCGGTGTTGATTATTTAATTAATAAATGACCTCCCGCCAAGTAATGCCCTTGTGACAAGTTTCTATGCATTCTTCTGATATTTGTCGAAGGACATTTAACCAAACGATCCATCATGTGCTATGTATCCTAAGATCGTTAAAGTTCATGATATATGAGGGTGGAGTTTCAACAAAAAAGTCTCTAGGTTCAAATCTGGTCCCACCTACTCTACCCTAGGACACTGCAATTTACCTCCTTATGATGGTTGTGAGGCCAGTACAGTAAACCAGTAAGGTCCTTTGGGGGTAACGCAAAAACGTTTTTTTTCCCCAAGAGAAGAGCGTATCTTGGCTACTAACATCTGCAAATTATTTCCTTATGATGGTTGTGAGGCCAGTACAGTAAACCAGTAATGTCCTTTGGGGGGTAACACAAAAACGTTTTTCCCCAAAAGAAGAGCGTATCTTGGCTACTAACATCTGCAAATTCTTTCTATAATCCCTCAAATGCAAATACTTCTATACAACATTTTAAATTCAATTGTACTTCCCCGTTACAAACTAGTAACGACCGAACACAAAATATACTATTAAAATTAACACTAAATATGTATGCATTATTCTGTTCTTCCCCTACCAAAAACAACATAAAAAGATGATGCCCGATCTATTGAATGTCTGAAATTTATTTCGTTTTTTTTTTGTTAATCAAACCTACATTTCCTCCTGTACATGGATAAATACATAGTAGCGCATGTAGAGTTGAGTCAAATACCGTTGCTGTTTTAAACCTGTTCGTATCCCTTGAGGATGTTGTATTTGCAAAGGGGACAAGTCGCATTCATCTTCAGCCATTTAACGATGCATGCTGCATGGAAATGATGGTTGCAAGGAAGTGAATGAAGTTCTGTTCCGTCTTCATATGGGCTTAGACATATGCAGCAGTCCTGAAAATAGTGTTTATTCATATGTGAAGATGAAGGTATTCTTAATGTCTTCTAGATTCTCTGAGGCCTAAAAGTAGCTTCTAGAATAGATAGGCATTTTTAACCTTGTTTGCATAAGAGTAACCAAATTTTTTTCCATATATCCACCATATGGTCTCTACGACCTATCATTTTCCTCAAATAACATATGGTAAAGTAACTTTTATATATGTACGTGTATATATATATATATGTGAATAGAGGGAAGTTCCATTAGGAACCCAAAGTTGATTAGGAACCCAGGAATCGCCAACACCGTGCCATGTGTCCCTCTTCATCATGAATAACACATTCATGATGAATATGGAAGTGTTATTATGTTACTAACATTCATGATGAATAACAAGTCCATATTCCTGATGAATATGCCATGTGTGGTCGGTTCCCGGGTTCCTAATCAATTTTTGGTTCCTAATGAGAGCCTGCCCTTATGTGTATATAAATGTATATATGGTAAAGTCTTTAAAATATATTTTAGTAACTCTAAGAATAAGTAACCATCAACTTACCGCATCCTCAGGTAGAAGAACACGTTCTACAGCCAAGCAGCCTACATTTGATTCAACAGGAACCATTCTACCTGCTCCCACATCAGGCTTCTCCTCATCATTGGACACCTGAAATCTGTATTTGGGAAGGCTGCTGAGGTCTGCCTCCGATGCACCTTCCTGCATTATATTGCCATTATATGGTAAAACTCCTTCATAAAACATGATAAATGATAAAATTTATAAAAATAAAAGGGCTGATCTGTCTCACCTGGCCAGCAACTGCATACAGAATTGCAATGATGCAGGGCAAGCAACAACAAAGAGCAATTCCTATCAAACATGCCAAAACAACACAAAAGATGGCAAAGAACACATCAAACGCCAAAAAGACCACAGTCAACCTGCAATCAGAAAAAAAAAGAGGAAAAAAATTATAATAACCCAAAAGATTCTGTGAAGAGCTAATACAAACCATCCACACCTAAGATCCCATTTCTTTTTGGTGCACTTTGTTTCTTCATTTGGTTTTCTGGGTTCTGTTTTTATGATGTGATTTAACTGAGATTAAACCCACAGAAAAGAGAAGAAAGTGTTCTCTTTTTTTCTGGGTTCTGTTTTTATGATGTGATTTTATTGTTTGGTTAAGCCAAAATTCAGGATATGCACAGGCTCCTCTTTTAAAACATTATGCTATGTGTGTTGCACAACATAACACTACTTTAAAAGTCCTTGTATGCTCAATGAACTTCACATAAATGTTAATAATCCTTCATTGTCAGTCAAAGTCAATCCTCCAAAAATATAACCAAATATTTGTTTGGTTTTTAAAACTTAAAACAGCAAAACATAGAAAAGAGTAAAACAGAAAAAAGTTCAGTTGGTATTCTACGTTCTAGACTGTAAAACTGTATTAGTTCAATACATACCAGTACAGACGTGGAGCATTATGCAGAAGAATCTCGCCACCAGAGACCATCCAGTAGAACCCAACTAGCCACCAGACAAATGACACCATCGTATTAAGATTTTCACATCTTTTGGTGTAACTGAAAATTCCAAAATATCATGCATCAGCCAAAAGAAGCATGTGTATTGCAGGTACCAAAAAAAACAGTTTTTACCATTTACTATTATCATGGGAACTCTTTCACACAAGATAAGAGTAACATCAAGGGAACTGCAACAAACATCGTACACGGTTGGATATGCCTAGCTTCGTAAAAGCAAATACACCAACAACTAACCATGGAGTGGTCTCCAGATCTTAATCGATCCAAAGAGAACTCAATACCCTTTTCTTAGTGAAATATATAGATTAGAAATTCTTTTTCATCTTTCAAATCAATTTAAAAGAAAAAAAAAACACTGGCAAACACGATAACTCCTGAGTAGATATGCACAAAAATACCCGAGCTTGCCTTGAAGCCCACCCGAGCCCACAAGTTCGGCCCCCAAAAAGGAGTATTAGTCCGAGTAGGCCCAAAAAGCCCGATTAGGGTCTATTTTACGCCCAAGACCCGGCCCCTGCCTGAAAAGCCCGGGCTTTATTTTTGCATAGTGAACACAGGCTTGGAAGACCTGGACCCCGGCCTGAAAAAGCTCAGTCCTTGTGCATCTCTACTACCACGCACCAACTCATTTTTCATTGCATGATAAAACATTCTTTCATGATTAGATTCCAAAGATCTTTTCACTTTTAAAACCAATTTTAAAGATAATACATTGGCAAACGTGATAACTCCTGATCATCAAATCATTCTCCATCACATGATAACATACACCTTCTTAATTAGGTTAAAAAATAATCTCTTCTCTTTTGAATCAATTTAATGAGTTAACACCAACAAACATGATAACTCCTAATCATCAACTTCATTATCCAATTGCACTATCACACTTGCCTTTTTACTTAAGTTAAAGATATAGTCATATAGGATCTCTTTCATCAAATCAAAAGTGTCAACCTTGAGGTTCTCGGTATCATCGTTTTATGGTGGACAAGGGCACACGTACGGGAATATCTATAAGGTCCTTTACCCCTCCTTTTACCATCTTGGCCTTTTCTTATCTCAATATATTTGTGGCTTCTTCTTTACCTACTTTTGGTATTCGTTCTCAAACCCTTGATCCCATGCTATGTCTATTGTGGTTTCCCTGTTTTAGATGAAAAAGCAGTTGTCAAGCTAACTTAAATTAATGTTGTATAGCTTGTAAAGAACTGGGTTTAATATGTAAGATCTATTGATTGATGCATTTAACCCTCCATGTTTTGTAGACCGAATCATGCTTATAGAAGGCAAGCAAATTGAAAGATCTCTTTAACGTTATTGTTCTCCAATACAATAAATCCTGATTTATAAAATATGACACCATATACTAGGCTCTGATCTAGCATTCAAAGCACTTCAATGAGATGTTCAAGTGGGTCCAACCAATCCAATCAATATACACTTGCATGTTAATGAAGATGCATGAGAAGGCCTTAGGGTACAGATTCAGTTGTTTCAATATTATTAGACAACAAGACAACAGAACTCGCACGGTAGCACACAAGGATAATTACACCATGAAAGGGACACGTCATTTCTCTTGAAAGCATCACATGCAGAAAAAACAAGAGAATGAAAAACCGGACTAAACAGAAAACCTTTTTCTCCCTTGTCCTCACGAAGCAACACAATACAAAATAAATAAACAATGTTCTATAACTCATAAATATAGAAATCAACTAATAACAAATCATGCATCTATAATATAACGACCAAATAAATAGGCGGTAGTAAAATTTTGCAAGTCTATAATGCTAGATACAAAAAAAAAAACACTTGCAAGATGCTTTTGCATATTCATCAAAAAAAATGAACAACATTCCCTAGTCAAATTCTGGCTTTGATGGTGTGATCAACTGAAAATTTCCACCAAGGAGCATTTCTCATGTAACAGGCCAATACAGATTATCTAAACAGAAAATTCCCACAATACACCTTTCATATATACTATGTTCAGCATAACCAACTTTTTGAGTAAATCTAAGCATGCAGATACAATTTTGATCTCATCCTAAAAATAGGACGAAAAGCAAACTGCTAAAGAAACCATTAGACACGGATAGCATTATAGTTAATAAGGTGCTTCAAGTAAATGGTTAAAACTAGAATGCTAAAGGTACTCAAGTCCTACATAAATGGAAAGCAACATGATTTCTTGATTACAAGCTAAAATATAGCCAAGTTCAAGTATCAAACGCACCTGACTCTATTAGAAGTCAAGAAAGCCCCAATCCTTCCATCATCATCCTCACTATCGTCCAAATTCGAATCACTTCCCCCCGTTGTTTCGTCTTCCTGTACTCTCCGATTTCTCCTACTATACTCCAACCACACCAGCACCACATGCACCGCACACTGCAACGCATACCCGCAGATCCAAACCCTAATTGGCACGTTCGGTTTCTCCTCCAACGTGCAAATCAACAAAACCACCGAAACCGCCACGAATGCAAGGTTCCATGTCATATCTAGGGCAACAACCGGCTTTGAGTATCCCCAGTCGGCTCGCCTCTCCTCCAACTGGCGCGCAGCAGTCTCCCGAACCAGCATAGACGCTCCACGGCGACCGGAAGCACGGCCTAAGAGAAGCGCGAGCGTGGCAGGCCTAGCTCCTCCGCCGGACTGTGATTCACCGGCGGACTGACGTAGCCTGAGTAACGGTGCGGTGGTCGTCTCCGTTGACATCTCCGCCATCTTGAAACTTCCGAAGGTGGGACTGTGACGGGGGGTTATTGATAGCACAACAAAAAGACTGAAGACGTTTCTTTTATTCTTTCCTTTTTTTTTATCTATAAAATTAAAAGATATATAAATTAATGACATTTAATATTATTTGTAATAATAAATAATAATATCTAATAAATATTATAGTTTTTGATTATTTAAAAATGGGCTTTATCTCAAATACTTTCAACTCATCAACCGTCGTGTTTACAAAAATATATTTTGTATAGTATAACTTTATTTTTTTTATCTTAAATATATATAATATATTATACTCAAGGTTGATCCTGAAATTTTGGAGGCCTCGTGCAAAGAAATAAATGTGGCCCCTTGACTTTTTTTTCCCCGGGCTGTATTACTTATTTAAGTTTTTTACTACTAAATTCAAAAATAAATCTTAAAATGTAGAAGTATAAGATAATGATAAATTCTGATGATTAATTAATCCGTTGAAAAAAAATAAAAGTTAATTAATAACATAACTAAGTAATGATATAATAAGTACAAGCACAATATATATGACAAATAGTTTAATACTTTCGTAGTAAACATAACCAAGTAAATTGGTACCGATACGTACATTTTTTTTTAAAATAAGACAAACATTATTTGTAAATAGCAACCGTTCATCCTTTTTTATGTTAAGAATAGTATGATTCAAAAATTTTAATTGAAGACATTGTATTTTATAAAAAAAAGTCAGTCAATTATTATTGGTAATTACAAAAGTTAATGCTAACAAGAAAGTTCTATTAATTTTGTAAATAAAAGTCATTAACATTAAAACTATACAAAATGTCAAACAGTATGTAGAAACAATCAACAATGATTAATAAATATTAAATTTCATTAAGTTATTAAAAAATAAGGTTATAAAAAACCAATAATAAATAAAGAAATGAACAAATATTAGTCATAAAATAATAAAAATAGAACTTGTATTTTATATGAGTGGAAGAATAGAAAATAAGTGATGAATGGATAAATACATAAATAGATAATCACAGTGTAAAGCAACAAAAAATATTAAATTAAAAAGAAAAAAGAAACACTACAATTTTAAGTGGTTAACAAAGGGTTAAATAAAAAATATTGGTTAATAAAGAAATGAACAAATATTAGTCATAAAATAATAAGAATAGAACTTGTATACGAGTGGAAGAATAAAAATAAATGATGAATGGATAAATACATAAATAGATAATCACACTGTAAAGAAATAAAAAATATTAAATTAAAAAGAAAAAAGAAACACTACAACTTTAAGTGGTTAACAAAGGGTTAAATCAAAAATGTGAAAATGCATGCCAAGAGTGAGATTCTAACTCGGGTGGGGCGCGACTTAAATGCAAACTCTAGCCAATTGACCCACAAGTAAACTTATGTTTATAAATGAATTTATTGTATTATATTCAGACAATATTATATAAGAACATTTTTTAGAAAATCCGAGGCCCTCGACAATCGAAGGCCCCGTGTGGTGGCACCTCTGGCACACCCCCAGGGCTGCCCTGATTATACTGACTTAATTAAATATTATAAGAATATAAAATAAAATTATGAGGAAAACAATTGATAAAAGAGAGAGGGGTAAAATCTATTAAAATAACGAGTAAATTACATGATCGGTTCTTGTGGACTTGTGGTTTACATAAAATCATATTATGGGTCCCTAAATTAGTATAATCATGGAAAACTTTATCGCGGTTTACATTTTCATACGCTTATTATCCTTTTGTTCTAATATCGTTAAAATTATCTGTTAAGTATGTTGATTAAGAGGGCTTTTATTTAATCATTTTTATCAATTTTTATTTCTATAAAAAACTTATTACTCTAAAATAGTTTTGGTCCCTGTGGTCAACACAAAATCACACTATGCATCCCCAATTTGAAATAATCATGGATTTGGTCCATGATGTATACAGTTTAGTTTCACACTCATTTGGTCCCTTACCCTAACGTCGTCCCAATTGAGTCCGTTAATTACATCACATGCGACACGCATGACAGGTAAAATTGTCTTTTGATCTTATTCCCTCTCTTTTATACATCGATTGCATTGAGAAATCCTTACACTTCAAACTTCTTCCTTGAGAAGCAAGCAACATTAAGAAACACTCGTATTTTACATGATCGATTGATTCTTTCACCAAAATCTTAGATTTTTACATCTAAAATTGGGTCTTATAAATGTAGTTTTGAAGATGGAACAAACGAGCTTGTGGCAGCTCCGAATCAACTATGATGAAACAGAATACATAGATGTTTATAATATGTCCTTTATTTATTAAACTCATATTTGATGGTGTGTTTCTTTGTTATGGACGTTTTGGGTAAATGTTGATGAATACCACACTTTTTTGCATAAATTTATCCAACCATCGTTTCTTTAAACCATGGGGGTATTTTCCGAAGTTCCCTGGTAGACAATATGTGCGAGGTAAAACCCGGTTTGTTGACTTGGTTGATACTGATAGTCCTCCGTCAATGAACTACATGTGATAATGGCTAAAATAGGATTTGAATCATCCATACCTACTTGTTTTCATTTTAAACTAGGTTGAAACATATTACATGAGTCATGGTAGTAGTAAAGTTGTTATAGAGGAACTCCTTCATGAAGGCACACCCAAGTTTAGTAGGTGTAAGAAGAAAGTCTTAAGAGGTTTGCATAGTTCTTGCAAAAAAAAGCTACTACTAGGTTGGATTGATGAAGAGAAGGGCAAAGAGGTAGGTGATATGATTCAGAAGATGTATAAATTAATGACATTTAATATTTGATCTTTTTTAGATGAACACAGTTAAATGGACAGAAATGTAAGGTCAGCTCAAAGTGATGAACATGAGAGTAAGAGAGAATGAGAGATGATGGTTCAGATGATGAGTTTGTAGTAGAGACGCATAATGTAGTTGATGAAGTTGAAGTAAACATGGAAACCTTTAGGACAGACACTAATCTAGATGTTGAATGGGTTGGGAAAAATGATGTCAACATTGATGATTCAAACATATTTAGAGATGTGGATGCAGCGGATATGGAGGATATTGAAAGCAATATAGATGATTTTGATATGGAGAAAGAAAGGAAAACACTACTAAAGAGGTTGAGAAAGGAGAAAACAATAGTTCTTTGATAGTTGCTTCAAGGTGGTTCTTCGAATTTACTAAACTAGGAACTATATCAGTCGATCTCTGACACATTGGTGGGTCAAACCACATCTTCGTCCCTAAGAGAAATTTATACAACTAGGGCAAAAAAACACATAAAAAGCTTTTCATCAACAAAATCCTTACTATGTTCGAACATGTGTAGAATCACCTTCCTCGATTTCTTGAAGTCCATGAAATTTGGAAAATTGAAGGTGAGTCGCACACACAAAAAACAACAGGGGGAGGAACCATGGTTGGAGGGACAACACAATTGTGAAGTCTGGTTGATGCTCGATGCATAAAAAAGAAGGAATCAGACTAAAAGACAATTTTACCCATCATGTGTGTCATACGTGATGTGATACACTGACTCAATTTGGATGACATTAAGGTAAGGGGCCAAAGGAGTGTGAAATTTTAACACATATGGATTACATCCATAATTATTTCAAATTAGGGACGTACGGTGTAATTTTGTGTAAACCACAAGGATCAATCATGCCCCCTAAGTTAGCGAGGTTAACGAATTTTGTTAAAGTTCGTTACTCAAAGGGACCCTATCCATAAAAGAAAATGAGAACCACAAGGACCCTATCCATAATTTTTTGAGTTTTGGAACGTTGATCATAATTTTTTATATACCACAGAGATCAAATCCGTAATTCACTTTATATTTTAATATAGTTTGTATTTTAATTTTATGAAACTATGTGTAAGTTATTTTATAAGCTAATTTATTGAAACGAGAGTAGCGTTTTGGAAGGGTTTTTTTTAATCATCTTTTCAATTATAACCCTCATTAATATTAATTATTATTTATAAATATTAAGTATTAATAAATAAAAATAAAAATCAGTTATTATTAATTACTAATAGTAATTAATATTAACCGAAAACTTCAAGGATAAAATAATTAATATTAATTATTATAATAACATATTAATAAATAAAATAAAAATAAAAATTAGTTATTATTAATTAATAGTAACCGAAAACTTCCAAGGGGTAAATAGCCAAAAAAACGACCACAGTGGGAGTCGAACCCACGACCTTCTGATCCGAAGTCAGACGCGCTAATCCACTGCGCTATGCGGTCGGATATTGATAGTAATCCAAAACCGTTATCAATTTTAAATATACATTAGTGTTAATTATTAATTACTTGTAATATTATTAACCATATCAGTTGTTTTTATATTATTATTTTTAACTAATATTTAATATATTTAGTTAAAAAAACAAATATCATAATTTTAAAAATATCTATGTAAGTTACATAAAAATTAAAAGTATAGTTATTTTGTTTCATAGATAATAAAATCGTGCTAAATGATTTTTTTTAATCAGAAAGTGACAAGGATTTTATTTGAAATTCATAAGTGAAACCAAACAATTAAAGTTCATATGTGAAATTGGAACAATGATTTTTATTTAAAGTTTATAGGTGAAATCAGAACTAAATGAGATAATTAAAGAAGTTTAAATAAGTTCATAAGTGAAATCAAAAAAAATTTATAAGTAAACAATTAAATGAATGAGATAATTAAAAAACGTAATAATTAAGTGGATAAAAATCAAATACAATTTCTAAAGTGTCAATTTAGTTTTTGAAGGGTTTAAAAATTAACCAAAAATTACTTTGTTATAATCATTTGTAACCAATTTTTTAAGTAACACCTCATTATGAAAATATATTTTAATCAAATAACAATAAAACTACAATAAAATGTTCTTTACTATAACTTAAGACCAAATGATTTATAAAAATAAATTGATTAAATAAAATGTTTTTTTCAATAAATAAATGTTTATATTTATGCTTTAATTTTTTTTAAAGTAATTTTAAATGTTTTGTATAATTTTATTGTATTTACGTATAATTAATTTATTAATAAAAGACAGAAAACTACATTAACTAAGGCGTAGTTGTGTAATATATTTTATTTATGTTGTAATATTAATAATATTTTCTATTTTTTAATATCCGTTAATGTATTAATGTTAAATTTATAATTTAATAAATCAAAAAACTATATCAATATTGATCGATGATCATATTGTTTGTATTTTTTTTGAATAAACAAATTCATATTGTTTGTATTTTTTATAACCAAAATCTTATTTAATATATATTTATAGAAAGATTTCACAAAACATCAAAAAAACATAACATGACATAAACCAATTTCTTACTAATAAATTATACCATACAATTTCTTATATTATTCAATGTGACATCAATATAAAACACTGATCTCATAGTAGCAAATACAATAATCCAATTTCCTATTAAAAAAACTTTCTCACTTTCTCACACTGACTTTTTGCTTATAAATAACTTCCATTGGAGATGCTAAATGTAAGAAAAAAGAATGCACAATATGATTTGTCTTATAAAAAGAACACCCAATTTTTGTTTGTTATTAATTCTTCCCTTTCCTTCCATATTTTGGACGAAAACCAATATTGTTTTCAATTCTTTTTCTCGTGAACACGATAATTTTTCTTCCACCCCCTATCCTTCATAAAAAGGGACTCGAGAACACAAAATAAATATTAAAAAAAAAACATTTTTCAATCCATAGACCCTTAAATAAAAATCGAACAAGAAAGAACTCAAGTTTAACAAAATCATCTTCCATAAATTAATGTTAAACTTTACAAATCAATACTTGAATCCAAATTCTTCAATAAAGATATAACCCTCCAAGCAAGCTTCATATCTAAATTTGACCATTTGCAACAAAAATATATGCCTTCAGAAGATCCATCACCATCATCATTTCTTCTATGAGAACACTTATCATTCTTACATATCGAAACCCTAAAAGAGTTCACTTCAAGACTTCCCACCCGATCCTGCATCCCAACTTCATTCGACAATTTCATATTCAAAACCGAAAGCAACAAATTCTCATCAAAAACAGAAACCTCTTCAATGGCAGCAGGCAAAACCCTTTTCAAACTGCATATACGTAACCCAAAACAATAACCAAACTCAACTTCGGTTTTTTCAGTTCCAATCATGGTTAAAACCTCATCCTCGTGTAAAATCTTGACCTTTTGACCTTTCTCCATAGCTAATATTCCTTCGGTTACTCTTTCATCACAAACCTCTAGTGGGGCCATGGATTTAACTTCATCTTTTAGGAACTTAAAGTTGGGTGTTAAAGAACTACGGATAAATGTATTTGAGGCATCAGCTTTCACAAATTGGGTTGAAGGGAAAGATATAGTTTCGGTATTTGCTGGATCATAACATTGAATTCCCAATTCTGATTTGATTCTTGATTTAAGGAGATCCATTTTTGGTTTTTCGCCATGTACAAGTACTACGTGTTTTGGGGAGAGAAATTTAACGAGATCCATAATTCCTTTGGCATCTGTATGGGGACTAAAAGATAGTTGATGAATCTGAAAAAATAAAATTAGATAAGATTTGTATACAGATGCTTTGTAGCATTCGAACAAGAAAACAAATATCTTTCTTATGTTGAAGGCATGCTGAAGATAGTTTAATAAATTAAGTTTTATTTAACTATGTGCCCTCCCAAAGCTTTGCATTTATAATGTGATGGACGAATAAAAATATAAAAATCACAAAATAATTATATTAAAAGATAAATAGATGATGGATATACAAAGAGAAGGCACGGATATGAACCTGGCAGCGCACATCAATCTGTGTGTCTTTATCCAAATCAACTTTTGTGGGCTTACCAGACATCAATTTGTGTCCTACGGTTCCAGCAACACAATACCTATGAAGAAAACAGAAAACAAAGACTCAAAGATATCAAAAGACTGTGTTTGGTAGTGGCTTATTCAGTAAGCTTTCAGAGGGGGAGTTTTATGCAGAAAGCCAAGTTTTTTTTTCCAAAGCTGCCTCTCCCAATTAAAAAAAAAACACGCTCCTTCTATCTATGAAAAACCCTCCCAAACAAAAACCTTCACAATCTATACAGACAGATGAATTCACACATACAACTTTATCCATACAGAATTTGATGAAAAACCAACCAAACAACCCCATAATGTGGGATCTTTCAGATCATCCAGAAAAGTAGGATATCAAGATTAAGAAATCTGAAAAGATAGTTCTATGACTATTGGGAAGAGAGTGGTCAATATGTGCCATTAGTGCTCTATGCCACATGCAATTTGCAAAGCAAGAGAAGATCATTAAAAATATGATGTAGTGTCATTTAAATAAGATGAACAACTTATTACGCTGTTGCTTATATGTTGCCTTTCATTGTGCTTTCTTCATTTGTTCTTTTTTGCAAGTCGGAAGTCTTCATAGAAACAGCTTCCATGTCTCGTGAGACATAGAAAAGGTCTGCATACCTTTTGGTGGTTTATTTTGATAAGATATAAGTAAATAAAAGATGGGAAGATTGATCAAGTTGTCAGTTTTAGAAACATGAATGTAAAAAGGGAAAAATACCCTGGAAGTGTAATAAGGTTTGCTTCACTAGGAGCCCAATGCTTAAAAACTTCAAGTGAAAAACCACCACTAATCATTCCTGGTGTAGCAAAAAGAACACACGGTCCAGGAGCATCTAGTAACGAACGATCAAAGCTGTGAACTGCAGCAACCAAACCCCCAGTTAGTTTATGAGCCAGGTAAGCAAGAATGAACATGAAAGGTTGCATTGCATAATAGAGAAAAAGGCTGAGATTTTAATGGGGGGGGGGGGTACCATTTTTAAAATCAAATGCGTTTCTAGTAGCATATGTATCTTTCACCTTCTGGCTTGTCCAATTAATCAGCACTTTGTAATACAAATTAGCTTGCATTGTCAAACCTGAAAGAAACAAATACAAATAAATAGACGATTTATCCTCCTCTTTTCAGAATGCATTCAAGCAAAATGCTGCAAGGATCATGAGATAAATATGGTACACCCTAAGAGGAGTAGTACAATGTTCCTTTATAAATATGTTCATTTTTAGGCAGATAGGTGCATATTACTATAAAGCACCATTATTCTGCCTTAAATTATACATACATGACATCTAATGGAGATGGCTGACAAAGTTTTAGAACGGATTCTAATTAGTCCAAGTAGATTAAGGTAAATTTTCTGGTATAAGTAACAAGGGAGAGCACAAAAGACAAACCTGCTGAGAAGTATATAGGAACCTTCAGATTCATCCGCTCCCAGTAATCATCCAACAATATACAGAGTTCCTGTTACAACAATCCATCAACTTTTACAAATGGATAAATAACAAAAGGTTGAATTGAGGACAATTCACTGCAGTCATCAGTTAGGGATAAACAATGGAGACTGGATTTTTGAATCACTTTATTACTCATGAATCATAAGTGCATTATGCAGATAAGTCAAATGAAAACCTGAGCCCTTCCAAGAGCAAATGTAGGAATCAGCACCTTCCCTCCATTGGCAACACATTTATGAACCTGTGAGCACCCTTCCAAAAGTAAGATAAAAACAAGTATAACTCTAAAGACAAATACAAAAAAAGTTTTCAGATGAAATGAAAAGCAAGTACCACAATACAATGTTATTACATGTTGCTAATGAATAAATGATAGACATACATACAGGTGGCATATACATTAAATCATTGTCTGTATGGGTACACAGGGAAAATGCAATGATGGCCAATTTTGAAAATGATATTGTGTGAATTGGTAAAGATGGGGTAGGCGTGATGTTAAGAAGAAATGATAGAGAAGCACCTTACAGTATATGTATTGTGGATTTCAAATTAAGCACAGAGAAGCTAAAGCATTTTAGAGATAGTATCACAATGCAAGTACCTCGAAGAAGTTGAAGAGATCTTTCACTAATAAGAGTAAGGTCATGGATGCAGGATTGCACATTGCGATCATAGTATTCATTGGCAGTTAAAATAGATTGTAGGATGAAAATTAATGGGCTCCCTACATTGGCTAGTAAAAAGTGAAATGCATAGAAATTAGTGGGAGGAGCAATCTTTTATAGGATGAAAATAGATTGTAGGATGAAAATTAATGGGCTCCTCTTAGAAATCTTTTATAATTTCTTTTATGACAGGCACCTAGCTGAACTACATGCGATTAAGGATTCGTTGTTGTATTGATATTTGAACTTCCAGTTGTTCATTTTCTTCCTATAACCGTTGCAGTTTCTCCAGCTTTTGTGGCTTTCCGTCATCACTTACATGCCTCGTTTAATAACTCTAGATAATTTTAGATATATTCATACGGCAAGATGCCTACTATCATACGAGTCTAGGTTAGTTAAACTAAAATCAAAATTCCTATGCTACACAGCATAGAAATAATACCTTAAGATCTTACTAGACAGCACCGTCTTCAGCTTCTCTACCCCTTGGGTAGAGGAAAGATATGTGTACATCCTCCCCCCCCCCCCCCCCCCGGGACGGGGTTTTACTTGCGGAATTTACTAGGTTTGTTTGGTTTTATCTTACTAGACAATAAAAAGGGTCTAATGAGTAAAAAATAGATGCACTTATGCAACAGTTAAGAAGCTTCGTCATAAAGATATATAAAGGCTACATCATGATAGCAGCTGAAGATTAGTAAGCATACTATATACGAAAAGTAATTATCCTGTTGAAAGCAGGAATCATTGTTCAACAGTATCATCTAAAACATCCTTACGAGTTTGTTTCTTGTTACAGTGTTGCCTGTACTAGCAACCAGCCCAAATAAATAGTAGAACTCTTAAAGGGAACAATTGAGTCAATAAAGATTAGTGCTGCTAAAGATGTTGGAATGAAGCTTACATACAGCCTTAAGAAATTCCCTCTCTCGAGCATATTTTGAATCACGAATAGTTGTCGCATATGTTGACCTGCAAGAAGTAAACTGTTACTTGAGATCCTATAGCTAATACTCACAATTTTTGTGCAGAACTTGAGCATCTAAAATCACATCCAAAAAAGCCTAGTTTTTATGGCAGAGTGGCACAAAAATCATACATAAAAGCTAACATGCCTCCTATGAAGCAAGCAACAATAATAAGGTCCAAATAAGGAAAGCAAGTATTTAACAGTAAAAAGAACAGAAGAAAGATTCTAGTCAGAAACTTGGGTCAGAGTTCGCGAGATATGTACTTCCTTTCATCCTAAGCAAATTTCTCCATGAAGTTTTCATCTTAAAAAGTATTGCCATTGACAAAAATGTTAGTCTATAAGGGCTCCTTAGATGCCATGTTTTATTTTCATATCATGTGCTTTCAAAAGTACGAACTCAGCAATAATCTCTCTTGGATAATCTCTCGTAGTTCTATACTTGTATACAATCTATATTGAAAGACAAAATAGTAGATCATTGATAAATATAGGTAGCAGACAAAATATGATGGAACCACTAGTGGTAGAAAACACCACCCAGACACCTGAACTCATGGTTTTGGACTTCTATATGTGCCAATGAAAGCAATGTTTGAAACTTTTGTGCAACCTATCATACGAATCAAAGATTGGGAATTTGGGATCCAGGAAACTGAACTATTGGACACTAATGAAGATAAATTGCACTTAAAGCTAATTAAATGAAATAAAAATGGCTAACATTCCTCCTTTTCCCTGCGAGCCCCACCTGTCAAAATCTTCGAATAACAAAGAAAATGATACAAAATAGAAATCCCCTTAATGAAGTGAGATCTTTTGTGAATCGCGAACATATTGGCATACAATTCTAGATATATGTCTCCCCATGTTATTTTCAAACATGTTAGTGGTGTTTTGTGGATTTCTGTCTAGAATATATTGATTCATGAATGGAACAGTAACTCGATTGGTGTTTGATTATGTCGCAAAGGAACTAATTGGACAAGACAACATTATGACTGATGTAAGTATATTTTGGTTTAAACATCACTAGAATGCTTATGTTTGTGCCGTATATGTATATATCATATATAAAGTTTACAGAAAAGGTTGAAGTGAATATGTCAGATGAACCAAGTCCTCACTGAATTTTATTTTTCCATTAGAAGGGGCTTGCACATCCAATTAGATTCCCTATTCTTGAAATAGTATAGCGATTCTCAACTTCATTCATGAATTGACAACTATCTAGTATCTAGATATAGAAAAGAAAATAAATGAAAGAACTCGAGGGAAGAAAAAAGGCTAATACAACACAGATATACGTGTCTTACTCAGTTATAAGGACATCTAATTGCATTCGGTCGATTTGAGCTGCTCCAAGATGCCTATCAGGTGTCATGTTATAATCTCCTGTGTATACCATAGCAGCATCTCCCACACTAGCATAAAACATTGCAGCTCCAAGGACCTTAAACACAATTAAAAGTATAATTTAGAAAACAAATATAATGTAGAAGCAAGGTTCTGATGAAAATAAAAAGTACGATCAAGCAATATATTCTCAGAAGAAACACATAGTACTCTCCATTTTACAGAAAATGTCTTGATTTGACTTTTGAGGGTTAAAGTACAGACAATCAACTTTATAATTGATGCCTTTTGCACACACTGTCTCACACAAAAGAAGTTCAATAACTTTTAAAACCTTCAAATCTAAAATAATTACAAGGCTTTTTAAAGTTTTTTGCATTCGCAGAAACATCTCTACTCCTTAGGGTAGAGGACTCGGATTACATCCCCCCCCTCCCCCAAAGAAAAACCTACTTCAGAGTGAGATATATTAGGCTTGTTTGCTTTGGTTTAATCAACTTTAACATCGATATGAGATTGTGTAGTTTTGGATATATGTACATTACTACATGAATAGCTACAGAAAACAGAGAAAGTTGCTCCAAATGAAAAATAATCATAGGAGTTAAACACTAGGAAGTATAGGTTCGATATTTAACAGTCAATTATAGCAGAATCATACAGGCATGGTGTTCTTAAAGTAGCACCAACTGTGGGTCTTCCTTTGAAATGAATAAATAGAAGAAAAATTTAATATCTTTTTCTTGGTTTGTCAAAGTTTAAGGAGGTGCTCAATACCATAAATGAAAGAACCTGTCTTTAAAATCAAACGATAACAGAATCCCAGTTGTTATGTTAACAGTTGACATACACTCAGATCAATGTATTAGCCATCGTCAAATTCAAACCTAGTCCATGAGCACAGGCCCAACTGTAAAGGCAATAGCACCAAGGAAATTATTGTGGACTGCCATTTTAACCTATGTTAAGTATTCTTGGATCAAACATGAAACATAAAAGATAAGTTGATTAAAAAAACCACAGAAGGGGATGCATCATGGCAACAGTTCCAATTTCAATTGCAGCATCAATATATATCATATCCAAAGAAAGATCACAAGCGATCCATGCTAACTCCCTAAAGAAAGGTGAATGGAGCATTTAATCGAATTAAATTAGCAAAAGGCAAATGTACTCAAATGCGTTAGGAGCTTTAAAGTTCTAGAACCATACATGTCCAGCATAGTAAGCACGGATTTGAAGGTCCTTATCAACTTGCACAGTTTGCTTGAGATCCACGGCGGTAACTGAGCAAAAAGTAGCAAAGGGATTAGTTCGATGGCACTATTATGACTTTTATAAATATTTTCAAGTATACAGTTGTATGAGTTACAATAATATGTCAATATGTGAAGCAAGTAGTGGGAAAAAGGCTATTAAATTCTCTACAAGATGCACTTTCGTAAGCCAGTAATATTATGTTAAAGATCAGTCAAGGAAACAGAAATATGGATTCAAATAAAAGAAATAAAAAAGAAATATGGGGAATAGCAGCATTAGAGTGTGGTTATGCTGAAATGTAAAGATATGGCCATATGGGAAGAACTGTACAAAATCATGCATATCATAATGTATCAGATAAACCACAGAGTTGAATAAAATAAACCACATTTTTTCAGCAAATATGAGCTAAATGTTGGATCTTTCAATGGAACTTTCGTTCAAGAATGAGTAAACCGCAGAGAATAAAATCATATTTTTTTGTCCCCACATGGAAAGGCAAAAAGGAAGGTTTGATACCTTTCTTCATACAATCAAGGATGTTTTCATAAGTGAACTGTTCTTCCTCTCCCCTTCCAACCATCACTTTCCGGTAATCTTCTAGCATAAGGGGAGCCAAAGCTTTGGTAGGATACTGTAGAAAAGTTAATTGCATGTTAGCCAAATGCCTTAAAACCCTATAACACCAAACGATATCAACTCTTAAGTCAACCCTGTGAGTCTTGTAAGAGGATGAAGACATGCCAACATGCAGCATTTGCTTAAATTAAACAATACTTTACGTCTTTACCCCCATTAAGTTAATGAAAGTAAACTGAGTTTACCGTCATGTAAATAGGTCCATTGTAACCACAAACTTCAGTGAAGTACGGAAGAGCTCCAATATGATCCAAGTGACTGTAAAACAGAACTCATATTAGTTCATGTTGACTTGATTCATAGATTATGGTACCAATGTGTACACTCAGACATATACATGTACATCAGTACATCCTACATCACATATACATAGACAAGAATCTTTGTTTTGTACCACATTCATAAGATTGTAAATTGTTATAATTTTTGAAATAATACCATGCATGTTTTGTTCCTTGATTTACATGCTAGCAACAAAAAGAAAAAAAACATAAACTTGTAAAACTAACAACATTTTGTTTTGCTGTTTAAAAACCCATGAACAAGCCCACAGGCTTGTTAGGAGAAAAATACACAATTTAGTGGCTACATTATTGAGTGTCATTAGTTGCTACAAATATACAGCAAAATAGCATTTGAAGAACCATTTTCCCCGATCCAAATTACAGTGCACTCATTATCATCCATCACGTCAAACATGTAGTCAAATAGGTAATTTGGATATTAATCCAATTGAAAAATGGTAGAATTTCCTTGGAACTAAATACAACGTACTCCCCCCCCCCCCCCATCCTTTCACAACGTACTCCCCCATCCTTTCTGATTTGTATTTTAAGAGCACAACCAACCAGGAGTAAACTTCAAATGGGCATGATTTATTTAAATTCGTTAAGAATAACAACAAGAAAATTTACATACATTTAATCATGCAGAAATAACCTCAAAGAGAAAATTAAGAAATAATTGCTTGCAGCATTTTAGTTAATAATCTGTAGATAGATTACTGATGACCACCATTTTGCAATTTGCAGCATTCGTATTGAGGTTTATGGCATTATCATTTTGTCATTCACATCAACTGTAAATCATATATTACTTAAACATTTTAAGTAGAGTAAAGGGGGAGGTTTAGCTTACAAGTGAGTAATAATAACACAAGAGAGGGCATTATCGAAGTCGCCGGATTTTGAAATAAGAGAGAAATCAGGGTAACGGCGGTGATCAGCATAACCCATATGCATCCCACAATCGAACATAATCCTCTTCCCATTGATAGTTACTACCACACAGCTCTTACCTACCTCTTGTCCTGCGCCTAATTTGTTTTTACATTCAAATCAGATACCTTCCTCACCGAATCTGAGAAACAGTTCTAATGAAACACAAGCAATTAAAGACACAAGAGAGAGAACAATACCTAGAACAAGACATTCAATCGCCATTGATTTTCTTCTGTATTGACTTCAAAGTGAATCCCTGTGATGGAGAGAGTTTTCTAGAACTGTATTTGGCGCCCTTTTTCAGTTTGAACAAGGTGGAAACCCGTAATACTTGCCACTTGGGTAGTTTTGTTTGCGCTTGTCTGAGCTCTGTGAACGAAAATGGCCAGTCAAACCCTAGACTTCTCCGGCTGCACAAAGTTTCCCTTCTCCCGGCTGTTTGGCAGTTGCTGAATGATTTGATGCAGAATGATTAAGAAGTCAGGATGATTAGAGGCTCTGTATGATATAGTGCAGAATGAAATAGGGTTGTTTGGTAATTGATCTGAATGAACGGTATGAATGACAACAAATTACCATTTTAACCCTCTGTCTAGAATATTAAGATAAAAAATCTAAACATATTGCTAGCGTATGATGCTTAAATCAAAAATGGGGTGATGTCTGAGATAAGTATTTTAGGCATTTTAGGCCTAATTTTGCCATTTCTATCTGTCATTATTGGTTTAACATGAACATGCTACTTCACTACCAAGAAACAACTAAAAGAATTACTTTCGCCCAAACCAAAAACACAAACACATATGCACACAGACTTTTTGAGGTGAGTTCATATTGATTACTTCATGGAAATGTCATCATTAAGACTAACATATAACATAATCCACAATAAAAAATGAGTCCGTAAAGCATTTTCACTGAGTTTCAATAGTGAGAGCACAACACAGATTAGTGATATTTAGAGACAGAGCACAGAAAAGATCTGTTCTATTTGAGATATTTTTCCAATAATTCCACAGATTAGTGATGAAAATCTGCTTCACGTTCCACATATTTGTTGCTTGGTTTAGAAGAAGATCCGAATTTTTTTTATTTCCAAACCTAGTTTCTAATAAACTTGATTAATCCTGATTAAGTTTTTCTATTCCAACTTCAACCAAAAACGCCATATACACATGTGAAGTATACTTTGTAGTAGATGAATTTCTCTTAAGCAATTCATCAAACAGGTAGCAGACGTGTTCTAAAATTGTTGACATCAAGAACAAAAATTTAAGCATTTAAGTGATGTAAACATCAATAACAAATTTAAGCATTTGTATGATAGGCAAATCCCCAAATTGTACTTCACTGCAGAAGTTAGGGTTTGCACTTCAACTCCTTGTAATATCGATCCAAGAATCCAGGTCCATTTCTATGATGTTGTTGACATCAAAATGGACTTACTTGGAGAATGCAATGAACGACCCAGACAATCTGAATGAGGAGTTGAGTGAAAAGGATGAAGAACATACGAATTTTGTGCAATCTGGTTTTTGTGCGATTGCAAGAGACGAACATGAGTGGAAACCTAAACCCTAAACCCTAGTGCATGAACGATACAGAGGTTTTGGGGACGATACAGAACAGAGGCCGCGAAAATTTTACCCAACAGGTGAAACATGTTGTTTTGGTGAAACCTCTTTATCATTTAAGAGGTACGGGGTTGTTTGGCGGTTGCTGAATGGTTAAGAGGTTCATTCTGAATGAAATATTGTTGTTTGGTAATTGTTCTGAATTGACAGTCCAAATAATAATAAATTACCATTTTAACCCTATACAAGGAGGTTTTAACTTCAATGCTTTTGAACCGCCACCGTTTAGTATCTTCTTTCTTGGGGTTTCTTATCGTGAGGGCTCTCTCTCTTTTTTGGCAAGATCCTTGTTAATGTGAAGAAACCCATATCTGTATCTTCCAAAAGCTCATTCTATTTTCATGATTGTTAACAGTACGAACACAAGAAGCTCTACTAATTACCAAAAGTGTTTGCTCTGTTATACTTGTACATTAAAAAATGATGGTTTACATGTGCCTAAGCTTGATGTCATATAGACCCACAAAGAACTCGTGTCTAATACCAACTGTTCATACACATTTAATCAAACACTTAGCAGGCATCACAAATTGCACACAGATGAACCATAATTTATGCCAAAAAAACAAATTCTGTAGAAACCCAAACTTTCTCAATAAACCCGTGAATAATCCATCAAAAAATATTTGTACAAGCTTTAAGGAACTAAAAAGTAAGAACCATCTAAACAAACATCATATTCTTATACGATTGATACATGGAATATACATAAAAGAGACAAGAGTAGGAGTAGAGAGGTGAGAACAACAACATACATTGTTAAGGAGTAATCACAAAAGGAGAGGTCAATATCGATTACCAGTAAGGAGAGGCCAAGATCGATTATTGATAAAATAGACGAGAGTAGGAGTAGAAAGATGAGCTCTTAATCGACTTGAGCAACAGTAGCAGCAAAAGGTGAGCCCAAGATCGATAACTAATGTTGAAATAGAGATAAGAGTGTTCACGGCAGCAAGGGTGGGTAATTGGGGAGATTGAGCGCCTCTGAATGATATCGAGACCGTTGAACCGTTCAAACCAAGTTATGGTTTGAATTGTCTGGCGGGTCTAATCTGAAAAATAGTCAAATCACTCGTTCCGGTTCGGTCTGTGGTTTGAACGTTTTTTTGAGCGATCTGGAGCAAACCGATCGTAAAAAAAAATTATTGGTTGTCTTTATTTTTCATGTTGTAAGTTTTACCTTTATTGTCCAGTGATGAAGAATTCATCAAAGACATTATGTTTTTTTAGTTTTAATTTCTAAATTAGGAAAATAAAATTCAAATGATTGTTCGTAGATTTGTTTAACTTTTTTCATTTGTTCAATTTTTTTTCGTAATTTTAGAGATCTAGGCGTTTTTTTATAATTCCGTATTCCGTATACGATTTTTCTAATAATTTGATATTGATAGAAATTCATTTTAGATATAGATGTCATTTTTTAGTTTAAATCTCGTAAGAGGCTCAAACCGCCTAAAACGCTCAGACCAAACCGCATTTTTGTAGTCCGGTTTGACCGGTTTGGTCATTTGCTTCCAAACCGCTTGGTTTGAAAAAAATTATACCGCCGTAGTGGTTTGGTTTGTGGTTTGAGGGGTTAAACCGTCCGAACCGGACCGTGAAAAACCCTACTTAAGAAGGAGTTAATATTTAGCCAGACAGGCACCACATCCGAGCGATTCAGACATGGGCTCTGGATGGCTTCATCCAGAGCTAACAAACAACCCCTTAGTCTCTGAATCCCATCATTCATATCTAAACCAATGAACCACCATTGTTTTGTGTGTGTTTGTTTCTTAAACTATTTTTTTGAATGGAAAAATAATTAAATTTTTTTAGTTTTAGTAGTTTAATCTTTAAATTATTTTTTTGAATGAAAAAATTATTAAACTTCTCATTTTAAATGATTAAGTCTTTGAACTATTATTTTGAATGAAAAAACCATTAAACTATTTCATTTTGAATGAAAAAACCATTTAATTTTCTTATCTTGAATGATTAAGACCCTGAGATTATTTGTTTAATAAATAAGCCATCGAAGTTTTACTAGTCGGTTACATGTAACTTTTTTCTGGGTTAAAATGATATAGGTAACCAACTTTAAAAATACAATAGTTTATTTATTGAAAAAATGTTTAAGAACTAAATCATTCAAAATGAGAAAGTTTAATATTTTTTTTAATTCAAAACAATAGTTCAATGACTTAATCATTCAAAATGAAAAAAATTTAATAGTCTTTTTCATTAAAAAAAATAGTTTAAGGACTAAATCACTCAAAATAAAAAAGTTGGTTGAGTTTTTTTGAAGTTCTCCTTTTTTTAAATTAAATCCTGCAAAGTATATCTAATTAAAATATCCTCCTTCGATATTTTAAACGAAAAAGTATTCTCAAAAGAATAAATTTTACACTTGGGTGGAGTTTGGTTTCTAGAATGATTTTTGAAGAAACGAGATATGTTAAAAGGAATTGTAATCATGATGTAATTAAAATAAAATATTATCAAATTTGACTAATTGGTTGGTGGGAAATGAAATATAATATGTTTAATGAAATGTAATTTGCCAAATGAATTGGAATGAGTTTATTTGGTTTACAACATAATTGGAATAGGATAATAAAAAATGACAAAAATACCATCTCTTTAATGTTTTATTTAATTATAAATAATAATACAATTAACATTTATTGAGAAAAAAAAATGTAAATTACCATTTATGAAATCATATATAAACATAAAACATGTAATTTTTCTTTGATATAACCATAGACCAAGCCGTTCATATAAGTTACCATATCAAATACCCATATAATAATATTGTTATGAACAAGTTTTTACGCATAGCTTGAAGTTGACGCACCATATATCAAAGTAATATGTACCAAAAATATTGTTCATACACATTTTATAGACTGATCATTAGTCTAACGTAACCCAAAAATATTGTTTTTAAGTCAAACTGGTCATTGATCCAATATAAAGTGGACTAAAAAATAAGTACCAAACATGTGTACTCCAAGCAAGAACTACCACCAACCAAAAATATTGTTTTCACCACCAACCCATCATTGGTGGTCCAACATGAATCAGACCCAGTTTTCGCGCCTTTCCTCCTTCAAGCTCCAGAAAAAAGTGATCACGGATTTAAAGTCCTTTGTTGTCTTTCGTAATGCACTAAACATTTCGGTTTCAGAAGATGTCCCAAACTTCTCAAACTTATCGGTGACCATGCATGGAAATTTTTTTTAGCATTTCAACTTCTACTTCCATCAACGATGTCAATGCTTTCATAAGTTTCACCAAGTATAAATGTTGCATTGTTGATTAGCTCATGCAAAGAATCACTCATGTTTTTTCCTTTTCTTGCTACCATTTGTGCACTCTTGACTTTGCACATTTGTCACCTTTTGATTCAGCCTAAGATGTGATGTGCAAACAGTGTCACACTCATAAGGATACCCATGTAATATTGAATATTGATCCACATTTAACAAAGAATATCGAATACGTGGTTTATCCGTTAATAGTTGGCTATTATATGAAAATTGTAGTGAAATACAAAACAATATCAATCATAGCTTTGTTCCAAAAAAAATCTAATAAGCCTACGTCTACGTGTTGTTGCTAAACTAAGTCGGATAATTTCTTGTTCCAAAAAACAATATATTGACATCTAAACAGTTGATAATGAGCAAGTAGTAAAAATCATTAATACAAATCAATAACAAAAATCCATAACATAACCCATAAATAATAACAAAATTGTAATCCAAACCAGTTGATAGAGCCCAAAACAATAGCAAAAATTAGTAACATAACCCAGAAAAGGTAACAAAATTGTAACCCAAAACAGCCGATAGTGACCAAAATAATAGCAAATATGAAGTAATAATATGAAGCAGTAAGCAAAACAGAAACATTAACAAAATGAAGGAATAACCAAGAAGTAGCAAATATGAAGAACTAGTAACCAACAAGTAGCAAATATGAAGAAGCAATAACAAAAACGAAAGAAGAAACAATTGAACAAAATATCGTATGGATCAACAGTACCCAAAACAGAAATCGTAAGATAAAGATAACAAAAATCATACGTTGGAGATAACAGAAAACTTAAGTTGGAGATAACAAAAATCGTAACAAGAAAGATAACAGAAATCATAACTTCATGACTGGAATTTTGACATGGAGAGAAAAAACATATGATTAAGAAGATGAACCAGGTTTGTTCATGCAGAGATGGAGAGAAAAAACCTACCTGCAGTATTCGAAATGGTGAAATATGGTAGTGACATGTATAGAGAACTTCTGTTAGAAACCGTTTACAAATGAATAACATTCATGATGAATATGAAAGTGGTATTCATCATTAACCACATGTTCATGATGAATATAGATATGCTATTTATTATGAATCGTACGTCTATGATGAATAACATAGATATGCTATTCATTATGATTCACACATCTATGATGAATAACCTGTTCATATGTATGATGAATATTCACGTCACATTATGGGCGTTTCCTGAGTTTCTATACAATTTTAGGTTATATATATGAGTAAATTACAAATTTCGTCCATGTGGTTATATGAAAATTATGGAGAAAGTCACCCAAACGAAATAATTACAAGTATCATTATTATGGTGATCAGTTTTGTTAGGGATTGGGTCTCTTGCCCTAACTCCGTTAACCAACTTCCGCTAAGTGTTTCTCATGTGCCCCTCATGTGAGGGCATTTTGGTCATTCCAATTCCTTTTAATTTAAAGAATTGTGTATGGTACAAAATCATATGCTATTTTTACAAGTATATATATGAAACAATTAAAGAGAAATTGAGAAACACAAACAACCCAATCAGTTTGTTTCATCCTTCGGCCACCTTCCCATCTCTGACCATCTTTTGGTCATTTTCCCCCGTCATTTGTAATTTTTTGATTTCTTTAGACTCTTTTTAATTATGCAGCATATTTAGTTTTTGTTGATCCAAACTCATTTCAGTGATTTGAATATGATTCCTCTTATACTTAGTGAAAATCCAAGTTCATGTTACTGTTCAGATTCAGCGAATGCAAACACTGATTGCACTCAGTGATCGCTAAAACTCAGGAACACTATCTGAGTTTAGAAGATCTGAAGAACAACACTCACACCAAAAGAACCTTCAATGGCAGTCGAAGACCTAACTGAAGATAGAGATGGGTAGCTCGTAATCTGAACGATTCAGTGATATCAATGTTCGCTTAGAAGAAGTGTGAGATCTTGCATGTGCCTCGATGATACCTGAAGAATTCCTCCTTCAAGCCTTAAGTGTCAGCGATCAAATGAAGCCTACTCAGCAAGATCAAAGTTGATCTTATCCTTGATGCACAAATATCAAACCCCCATGCTCTTGTCAGAAAGTATGTACAAAGTTACTTGATTGTCTCCTATGTGCTTACCAACTCTAGCTAGGTTGCTTTATGAACAAAGGACAAACTTCCTATTGAAACTTGATACGTGATATATACCCTCTGACTTGCATTTAATGCATTGGATATAAATAAATGAAAACCCTCATCTTCATCTTAATGCATGCTTAACTCTTTCCTTTAACCTTTGATCTTATTTTTATCTTATCTTGTGCATCAAACTTACTTTGTGATTATAAGGTTGTAATAGAATAAGTTTAATACATGTTCTTATATATTCCGCTTATAACCTGTAAATTTGTTTATCTCAATAAACTTATTTAAAAACCCTAAAAAGTTGTGTTTGTATTTATCCCACCCTTCTACAAACTGTTTCCGTACTTATACATTCTTGTAGAATCCTTTGGGACCAACAGTTTTCTTAAACTATTTTTAATTATGTAATATGTATTTTGGGAATTGTATGTATTTAAACTTTTACTTGTTTCGACTACGATCACATACCTTATCCTTGATTTTATTATAAAGTCTTAATCTTATGATTAGTGGATTGTAGGTGTAAAGTATATTAGGTAAATACGAAGCAATTTTTTATGATTTGAGATATATGTGATAGGGTTTATATACGGTTCGAAAAAATGCTCAAAAAGTACGAAACCGCACTGCAAGCACCTCTAACCAAAATAGCACCACTAATTCTAGTAATCACAAAAACATCAATTGTTTCAATAAACTCATAATTTAACACAAAAAAAGAGATCGGTAAACAACTCATTCTAAAATTAGAAATATTACATAAACATGCATGTCTTTAGATTGATACCAACATTAAATTACATAAATTCAACATCTACCATCAGTTTCCAGATTCAAAGTATTACACGATCGGGAATTAGTTCTTTCAAGCTCTGGAAAAGGTGCATATTTTATTACTTTAATCCTGAAAGATCAAAACCCTGAAATATAAAATAAGATGTGATCAACCACAATTCCTTTTTCTCTAAAAGGAAATTAAATCTTCAAACCGTTGTCTTTAATTCAACGAGAATCCCGATTCATTCTACAAATAATGTTATATTTGATTATAAACTTTAGTAAAGGTTAAATTTATTGTTAATGTTTATTTGGTTCAAGAGAACAAAGTCAATGAATATAATTGTTGACAATTTTTCTTTTTCCTTATAAATTTTTAATGGGTTTTTCGAAAATCATTAATTAGCTCGGTTTCTTTACTAAATTATTCTTTTTAAAGGTAAACAAATATTTTTTATTAAAACAAGAAGGAAAAAGACAAAATATAATATTTAGGAGTTATAAAACTTAGACTCCGTAAGGTGTAGAATTCAAACAAGATAAATAAAATCAACAAAAAACAAAAAAAGAAGATAAGAACCGAGTGGTCAAGTTATTTACGACCTCGGTGAAGTGACAAACCGAGTGATTTCTTTATCAACTATTGACTTTTAATTATTAATCTTATTGGAATTTTGATGTAAAATGCTTTCTTTCTATTTCTCTTAATTCGGTTATAAGAAAATACACAACAAAATTGCACATCGGTTGCTATTTAACTTAAATAAAATAGTGGTTTCAAATTACCAAATTTTTTATATTTTTCTTTTTGAATTCCATGTTATTAATGCTATCTAACAAAAATCTTAATTTATTTAAGTTACTATATATATAAACAAAAAGGTAATTAAGGTTATGTTAAAAAGGCTTGAGTTGATGTTTAGTTATAATTTTTTATTTAAATGAAATAATGAAATATTTTATAATTAACATTTTTTTACCTATTTGGTTCTTTAATTATAACACTTTATTCATATGATCAAACAAAGTTCTAGCTAGATTAACTTTTTCAGTTTCTCTTTTGGATGTAGGAAATAATCATTGAAATAATATATTTTATACAATTTAAATCGAGAAAAATATATTTAATTACTAAAAATATTGTATTGTCATTAACCAAGAAATGTAGAAGATTTCTTACAGTGCTGATGCTCCCAGAGATGGATCCATTTGGTATATGCCCAGCCCACTGTTGCGAACATTGAAACATAAATGTGAAATATACATGTAAGACTTAAATAATACAAATTAATTTCTTGTTTTACTTATTTATTTTCGAAAAAATTAATGTAAAAGAATCAATGAAATGTATAAAATTAAAATATTAATTAAGAAGAGATTATAGAAAGAGAATTACATTTTTTGCTGCAGTGCTGAAAGCTTCTCGATGAGGTATTTGAGGATTTGAAGCCTTTATGCGTTGGATTTCCTCCCTAATTATTTAAATTTATATAATAAATTAATTAAATAAGGAAAATTGATAGAAAAATGTTGGGGTTGATCTTTTGTATATTTATTAACTAAAAACTCACTTCATGAATCGATTGTAAGCAGATGGTAGCCTGTGTTTCTTCTCAGGTGCTGCATGGCCGATCGATTAAGAACAAGAACAAATTAAATTTATTTATTTATTAAAATGGATTATAAATAATTCGAGAAATGAAGAAGGACAAAGAAGAAATGATAAGTACGTTTGACGACGAACGGAGCTTTTGGTGACGTGGGCTCATTCGATGTTGATGATGAAGAAGACGAAGATTGACCCCTTTTGAAATCACCAGAGAAAGCAGTCTGTTTGTAAGTTTATAACACATAGAAAATTTATTAGATCCTACTTGTTTTAGGGTTTATGGGAATACAACGGTTTTTATTTCCTATAATTTCCATCATGTAAAGATAAATGAGAGCAAATGTGAAAAATCTTGAATTAATCTACTTAATTAGTTTATGGTTCCAATTAAAAACAGTCGTTTCTTAATTATTTCTATTTTGTTGAAACCAAAGTTAACAAAGTACACAAAAAAATATATGTTGTTAAATATTTATGAAATCATTGTACTTGATTCTTTTTATTAAGATATTCATCATTTTTTGGCAATATCCCAAAGAAATATAGTACTTGCAGATTATATACAAAGATTTGGAACGTTTGTTCTTAATTTTTATTAAAAAAAATCATTGGAATTTGTCAAAATATGGGTAAAATGTTAAAATCTTATAAGTATGATCCAAACACCATGACCCATTTGATATACGACGGCTAAAATAAGTTACTGAAAAAGATTCTCGAATACTACCTACGTATTTTTGGGGTTTCTTTGGTGAAAATATTATTTTCATTTTGTTGCTATCATTAGTTTCCTTTGAATGTATATAGACGAAAACAAGTTATACCCACAAAATAAAGACGCCAAATAAAAATTGGAACCAATAACTTCAAAAAAAAAAATACATAAAACAAAGAGTAATTAATTAATCACCCTTTAACTTATTGTATTTAATTTTCAGTTGTAATTAAAAGGATCATCATTTCTAACTATATATATATATATATATATTAGAAAACACCATATTTTGTAAGAACAGATGAAGGAATTAAAAGGGGAAAAAACCTGAAAAGGAGTAAGAGGAGGAGGTTGAAGAGGATGATCAAGAGGAGAAGGCCTAATGGTGAGAAATGATAAATTACTACAATGCCCACATTTCACTGTCACTGTATCCAAAAGCCTCTTGCATGGTATCCCTACCTGCAAAAACCTCATTTATTCACCATAAACACATCCTTTAGACTATATACACACACACACACACACATCTATATATATCTTCTATGTTAAGTAATTATATATGTATCATAGGTGACTCTTTTTCTCTCTCTTTTTTATAGCTAGATGTAGTACTTTTCTTTGTACCAATTTATGTATATTAGATTAAATATAGTTTCATTAATTATGAAAGGAAACTATGAACTTTAATTTGTTGATAAAGAAAAAAGAATACCGCAAGAAGGGTATTGCAGAAGTTGCAACGAACGTAGCAAAGATGCTGATCGGAAGGAGTTTGAACAGTAGTATCCATGTTAGCCTGCACCCTTTCGGCTTGCACTTCAAAGTTCATGATCATACAAATGGAAACAAATTAAAGATCGATGAACGAATGAATGATGAGTGATTGCGTTTGTATTAATCGATGATTATGAATATGATCGATCGAAGAGAGATATTGTAGAGCTATAGAGATTTAATTGCATATGCAAAAAGGTTTATTAGGGTTTTGATGGGGAAGAAGATATATAGGAGTAAAGTTTAGGGTTAGGGAAGCTAGTTGGTACATGAAAATAGATAAATTTAGGGCTTCTACAACTAATGTCAACAGTACATTCCTTTTTTGGCTTCCAAACGATTCACTTTTGTTACCTCCATCCCCTCCTCTCATATTAGCAAACCAATTAATTTGATATTTTTTGTATCAATAAATCATAAAAAAAAGAACATAATATGTTGTATACCATGAGTTATTTTAGATAAAAAAAAATGCTAAATACGATGGTTAATTTGTAAAGATTGTCGAAATTATTAAAAAGAGGATTGAAAAAAGGTAAATAATAAAAAGTTATAAAAAATTGAAGTAGATACGAAAAAAGAATATGAAATTAAGGAATTATAAAATGATATCACCGTAAAAATGTCGTTTTATCCCGTAATTTGTTTGAAATCGGGTCAAGTTTTAACTATAAGATTACACTACAAAACAAATTGCTTTTATCCAAAAATCAACAAAGAAAATTTTGTCGTTAATTACCCAGGGATCATCCGAAAAATACCAATGGTTCAATAGAATCTAATGTTTTGCAAAAAAATATCAATAGATCGCCCAAAAATCTATGCAGTAATTAATTTGTCACCTATTTGATATAATCACCAACTTTTATGACGGTTTTACGACGAATCGTCCTATAGCAACAAATTTTCCAAAAAAATATTTGTAGGTAAAAATCTTTTATTTATTTATTTAATTACCGGTTTAATATTTTTTATTTCTCCAAGTCTTATTTTACATTATTTCAAAATCTTAAAGAAAACAAAAACGTGCAATTAGAAAATGTAATAACCAAAATTAACATGGAGTTTTCTTTGATCAACATTTTTCTTTGTTTTCTATTTTTGTGGTTTTTAGTTTCATCATCTTTTCCCAAACAGGAAATAAACAAAACCTGTGACATAAAATTGTTGGTTAGATAGTGAACACACAAACAAAAACGTATGAAATATAAATATAAATATAAATATAAATATAAATATAAATATAAATATAAAATTGTTAACAGATCTACTGAAATGCTAATACATCATAAAAAAACAAAAGTAAAAACACATATATGAATGATCATTGAAAGGCTTATATGAAATCATTGAGGTAATTAATTTTTATAAAAAAACAATAATTAAGTATCTATATATTAAAAAGACAATATCCTTCCTCCACAAGTGTTTGTTTTTTGCTTAAGTATTGTTTGGCAAAAATAAGTTATCTTATAAACTATATTATTTTTTAAGTACATGTTAATTCGACAAACTATTTATAGTTAACTTATAAACTAACTTATTGAAAAGCTAGTTGGAAGTAACTTATTGAACTTTTTATAATTTTTTTCCAATTATACCCCTGATTAACATCAATTAATATTATTTTCAATTTTATTAATTAATTATAATTATAATTATAATTATGAATTAATATTATTTTTATTTTATTAATTAATTTTAATTATTAATCATTAATTATTATTAATTATTAATTAATTTTAAATTATTCACTAATATTAATTAATTATTATTTAGAATTATTACTTATATTTCTTGAAAAATTACTAATTAATTAAAATAACTAGTTATTCATATATTATATGTAATGGTTACTTAAAATCATTAATTAATGTAAATTTTTTTCTAAACTTTATTTTAATAAACCCAATTTTTTTAATATATATGATAATCAATTTAATTTATTTAAATAAATATATTATATTATTTATATTTTACTATCTCGTCTGAATTAATATATTATTTTATTAAATATCTATTTTAATTATATTATAAGTGACTAATATTTAAATATGTTTTTTTGATTATTTTACATGTTTATCAGTTTGTTTTTGTCAAACATGACTTGTTTATCAGCAAGTTTATCAGTCATCAGCTACTTATAGGTCATCAACTACCTTATCAGTAATCAGCTACCTTATCAGTCATAAGCTACTTTATCAGCTAGTTTGTCAAATAAAATATTAATTACTTGACTTTTTTGTTCTCCCTTTTGTAAATCGAATAAAAAGTAAAACTTAGACAATAAGAAAATAAAATTTGAATGAGATTATGCTTCTATGTCCTAGTATTTAATTTAAAATATGATCATACATATAATGTCAATTTATTTAAAGATAATGTTCATAAAATGTGTTAAATAATTCATTTAACTTTTAATGGTAAGAAGAAAATATAAAAAGAAAAAGTTGGAAAAAGGAAAAACTGAGTGGAATCGGGAGGTAGCATTAAAATATAAATAGTTTGTGTGGTATATTGTAAGAAAACAATTTTTATTTGAAAATCAACTTAACTCCAATGGAGGCTCTATTTACAGAAATATTACACAGGAATTTTTTATATGAATTTTTATTAAATAATTTTTATGGGGGTGTTTGGTTGGGAGAATAAAAAGATAATAAATAAAAATAAAATAATTATTAATTATGTTTGATTCAAACAACGAATGAAAATAATATGAAAAATGTGTTTGGTTTCAAATAATTAATTAGTCATTATAATATATTTTGATAAAAATCATTTCTCCCTATATTCGATCGGGGAACATAAGTAGCCAATAGGCGGTCTTCCTTATCCTCCCTAGGGGTGTTCTTCGGTTCAAATACAATTGGTTTAGATGGCTTCGATCCAATCATCAATTGGATGTTGGATTTTGTTATCCGATTAACATTGAACATCTGATCCGATCTAAATCTAATGGAGAATTGGATCATATCGATTTCATCCATTGGATGTTACTATTGGTTATCAGTTGGATCGATTTGGATTTATCCAATAATCAACCAATTAATCCACTACTTCAACCAATTATTCATATATTTCCTTAAGTAACTAAAAAACATTGCATATAAATATCAGTTCGGTTTTATTGTATAACGACTGCCATCCAAGAACCGATCGATCCGATTTGGATATTGAATTTTTGAATCCGATTCAATCCAATTACAATTGGATTTATTATGGTTGGTCAGTTCTATTTAGATGGATTGTTTTAAATTGGATCGGATGACTTTGTACACACCCCTAATTCTCTCTACCGTCTTTCTGTCTCTACCTCATTTACTATCTCTCCATCAAGTTTTCCTATCAACATTTACCTCCATTTCAATTAGGGTTTTTCCATGTCGGTCAAAAATGGCTAACTATGAGATCGAAGATTTCTCTTCGATTTATCACATCAATTTGTTTCTTTGCTATGATTTTGACTTATGTAACGTCTTTCTCTTCTACTTGGTTAGGGTTTTCTAATTAAGGAAGAAAGAAACCAAAGATTGTTTTTCTTCTACTCGATCAGTTAGGATGTTTTGAGGAATCCAGAAATCAGGGATGCTAGGTATTGTTGGTATCTTCGTGATCAAGATACATCGTGTATATAAAAGAATGGACGTGATGATCTGGTAATGGATGTTGGGTGTTGTAGGTGTCTTGGTGATGGAGATGTTGGATACTATGATGTCTTGATGTCTTGATGTTCTTATGAAGATGCCACCAAACATAATAATAATCCAAAGAAATACAAAGGAATATAAAATTGTTAGTCCCCAAGGAGAGATGGCTAACTAAGAGAAGGTTTTGTAGAAGGGGGGGTTGAATATAAAACACACAGAATATACTCTTTTTAAATTTTTTAATATAAATATTAAAAATTTACACACAGATAGTTTGATGCGGAAAAGAACAAAGTGCATTATTCTATCAAACTAAACACACAGATAACAGTAATTAACTTATACACTAAGGAAGTTAAAACAATACTGTTATAGCACACAGCTTTGCCACAGTCACACAAATAATCACTCTGAAGATTTGTTGAAAGCGTGAGATTTCTGGGAAGGACTTCATCTCTTTTTATAGTGCCCATGCATGGGATGCAAGTGGACAGCTGTCAAGGTTTTATTAGCTGGAAGATTATCTGCTGGACAAAGGAAGAGACCACTTCCTTTGTACTAGAATAATGGATGAACCATTCCTTGTAGCACGTAATGTCAGATAACTTTATCTTCTTTTCTTCATGCTCTGTGAAGTCCCATCAAACCTTTTAGCTAAAAGACAAATATTCATTTTATAAGAATAAAAGAGAATGTCTTTATTTAAGGCTTGATGCCCAAGTTCTTGCTGGCTCACGTGTCTTGCAATTGATGTGAGTCATGAACTTATCTTTTTGAAATTGCTAAGTGATACATCACACTATGTATCACATAAGTGGATACCTTGTAAGGCTGGAGTTGATAAGTGTATACTTTGTTTGATAAACTTCATCTTTCACTAAATGACAAAAGTATACACCCTTGAACTTGTGACTTGAAATCACAGCCTTAGAAAATATACCTGCAATTTCGGTGACCAAGATTATAGTGTCGGTGACCATGACATCAAACTTGATGACTCATCTTATTTGATGTCCTTAGTACTTTTGATGACTTTTGAGTGTACCATCGGTGACCCACTATATTGGTCTTGACTTGGCAAAATGATCTGAATATTGAAGTTGGTTGATACATCCAAAATTCCACTTTTTGATGTACAACCCCTTGATTGAATAGTCTTTGACTCTTCAATACTTGAAGCATATTTCAGACCTTCAAAAGAACCTGTAAAAATTCATTCATATAAAGGAAGATGGTTCATCACCAAATCATCGGTGACCCAACAAAAATAATGTATTGAATATATTGATTCCCATTTCTTTATATATCGATTCACATTTTTATTCCTATTCTTTAAAACAAACAAAACACATTTTAAATTTGGCTAAACGATGTGATTTTGTTGTGATAATTATCTGATATATTATGATCAGTGAATATATTGTTTATATGTGATTTTAGAGATAAGAAAATCATCAAGATTACATACACACAAAATCACATGATTATCATTAATTATTTACTTTATTGTTCTTTTTAATTTTAATTATGGATTAAATAATTTGGAAGCCAATAAACGTTCTCGCATTTTTGTAAAACATGAGTGTTTTTGTTTGGACCTACCTCTCTCTAGGGTTGGGTTCCGGTGAGAAAAAGAGTTCAAGTGAGAAAAATAAGTTAAGGTGATAAACGTAAGAAGATATCTCCATCATTGGATGCACACTAGGATGAGATGCAGCGAGATGACATGCACCAAGATGCACCGGATCAATTTCCTTCTAAATCACAATTCATGGTGGGCGTTAGATTAAAAGTGATCAATGATTCAGATCTCTTGTCACGCTTATCACCTTAACTCTTTTTCTCACACAATCACAAGCCCTGTCTCCTCCCCCTCTCTCTATACATATATATAGGCAAAGTTCTAAAAAACGCGTTATAACGCGCCATAACGTCAAGGCGTGGCCTCGCCGCCATGTTAAAGCCCGTGGCGCGACTCTGAGGCGTGGCTTGCAGTATGGCACGTTATGACGTGTTATGGCGCGTTATGGCGAGTTATAAGGCATGTTATGGCGGGTTATAAGGCGTTAGTGAGATTTTTTTTTGTTTTTTCTTTTGTAAACCTTGTGTATTTGATTTAAAATTATGAATGTATGTTTCTTCCTTCGTATGTATTTTTATATGAATTTAGTTTGTTTAATCATTATTGTTCATTACACTGGCTCACATAGACATATGTATATAACATATATAAAGATTTGCTGCCTTAATTCGCGCCTTGAAAAACGCCACGGCCTTGTGGTAACTCGTAAGACTTGAGGCTTGACCTCGTCGCCACGCCATACTTCACGCCATTTAGAATCTTGTATATAGGGTTGGGTTTCGGTGAGAATGAGAGTTATGGTGAGAAGCGTAAGAAGGGATCTACACCCTTCGATGCACCTTAGGATGAGATGCACATAGATGTGGTATACCGAGATGCAACAGATCAACTCCCTTCTAAGTCGCAATTCATGGGTGGGTGTGACGTGTGAGATTTAAAACGATCAATGGCTCATATCTCTCCTTACGCTTCTCACCCTAACTCTACTTCTCACACACTCTTATGCCAATATATATAGTGTGTGTGTGTGTGTCTATATATATATATATATAGCGTTGGGTTATCGTGAGACCAGTCTGTTTTTGTGTGACCCGTGAGACCACATTTTAACTTCACAGCAAATCACTGTAAAGGTACAAGAAATTTGAACCTTCACAACAAAAACACTATGAATGTTACCTTCACAGTGTTTTGCAGTGAAGTTTCAAGTGTAAAAAAGTGGTCTCACGAAAACATCGATTTTTTTACCTTCACAGTGATTTGATGTGAAGTTTCAAGTGTAAAAATGTTGTCTCACGAGTCTCACGAAAACAGGCTGATCTCACGTGATCCCAAGTCTATATATATATATGTATATATATATAGAGAGAGAGAGGTTCAAGGGAAAACACAAAAAAAAAATGAAGAACACCCTGGGGGCCGTGACGGTGCACACTAATGCATACAAGCGTTTTTTGTTCCTATGCACCAATGCTTCTATCATTACATATGCATTGATGCATATTCACAAATAAATGTTACAAATTACCGGTATGCATTAGTATATACCGTCCAGATGAAAGGCTCCCAGGGTGTTATTCAGTTTTTTTGGCGTTTTCCTTGAACCTGACCCTATATATATAGGGCACGTTTCAATTGAATTAGGAAACAAAATAAAATCAAATATGAGTAATTATTAGACTAGATGGACGGCTATGATTGGTTTGCAAAGTTTGTTTGAATTGTCGGGTTTGAAATGGAGACCTCCCTATAATTCAAACAAACTTTGTAAACCAATTCTAGCCGTCCATATGGTCTAATAATTATTTGATTTGATTTTGTTTCCTAATTCAAAACAAAATCATGATCATAATTAACGAACTTATCATCTTCCATATATATATCTCAACCATAATTAATGGATTATGATAATTATCCATAAATATCTCAATTGTTTCATAATATAATGGTTTGTAAAGTTTGAATAAATGGAGGAGTTTGCAATGAAACGTGCCACACATATATATATATATATAGGGGGGTTCAAATGAGAACTCAAATTTGGTTGTGAACGTGAGGACAAATGAGAGTGTGACACGTGTCTCATTCAAAGAAATATTATAGTATATATTCAAACTGAATATATACTAGACTGAATATTACTTTGTATATTCAGACTGAATATATACTATATTTAGTCTGAATATTGTTTATTTTGACACGTGTCACGCTCTCATTTGTTCTCACGTTCACAACCAAATTTAAGTTCGTATTTCAACTTTCCTCCCTCTCTCTATATATATGCAACATTAATATGCTGTAGATTATCAGTAAAAATAGAATGTACTACCTTTATATTTTTGCAATTGAAGTTTTTGTTATTTAAAATTTAAGTACCACAAAACTGAAACAAAACACATTATGTGATTATGGCTTAGAATTCATCACCAACTTTTAATTCATATCAAAGTGACTCAACTATTCAAGACATATTTTAGATACCTAACTACATATATATATATATATATATATCATGCAAATGCATCAATGATATTAGTTTACAAGTCTAAACAGTCAAACAGATTACACATATAAGTTGATATGAAAGATTTATTGAATTTAGTAAAAAACACCTTTTTAAATTAATATATAGTTGAAATTCCTATAATAGAAAGTCTAAACTCTACTTTATATATTTCTCACCTTTCAAACATAGATCGTTGATAGTACAAGTACCAACACTTTATTGATTAGATTTCATATATCATTATGAAGCAAATAAATAAATAGTTACTAAATTAAATTAAATGCACATTCGATTGCAAATCTCATATTAAATTAAAAGGATATTCAAGATTTGAAGGTGTGCCAAACATTTTGTTTGATTATATAATCAAGTATTTCATGTTATGCATCTATCTAACCAAAGGGATGTATGGCGTTGGTCTTTGGATGGTGCATGAGAGTACTCCGATGGCCTTCGCTCTGAAGTTTATCGATTTCAAAACGTTAGAGACTGATGAGGCCGTAACCAATTGGAATAATCTGGTGTCTATCAAGGTCAACATCTTCGTTTGAAGATGGGGCTGAATAAGATACCTACCAGATATAATTTTGTTAATAGGGATATAGATGTTCCGTCTGTGATTTGCCTGATTTGTGATGTGGAGAATGAAATGATTAACCACTTGTTTTTTTTAAGTGCTCCATGGCTCAAGACGTTTGGAAGAATATAGGCCGATGGTGGAATATTGATATCCCTATTTTTAATAACACAACTGAATGGAAAAGATGGTTGACAAATTTGAGGATGAAGAAAGGGGAAAATGGTTGTTTGGAGGCGGTCATATACACAGCGTTTTGGCATGTTTGGTCGTTTCGGAACAGGTTGCTGTTTGGTGTGGTGAAGCCCAAAAAAACTCTGATATGAGACAATATTATTACGCATATCTTCCTTGGGTGAGTAATAGAAGTCATAAGTTTTGTAACGGTGAATCATCTGTTCTTCGAGTGTCAAATGGCGAGGGACATTTGGAGAAATCTAGGTAGATGGTGGAACCTAGACGTTTGTAACACTCAGAAATTTCGGTAAGTAAATTCTAGACTTTGATGCTTTAATTGGTATTTTAAGATTTGAGATTCAATCCTAGAACTTTAGAAATGCTTTGGACGTCATCTTTTAGTAGTTTGAAGGCTCAAAGTGGTGTTTCAGAAGAAAAACTCGCGGTACGGATGAGACTATAGTGCCCGGCGATAGTGCCAAAGGCACAATCGCATGGAAGGGAAAACCAGCCAAATTTCGGAACTCTCGGTACATCTGACGCGATTGTGACATGGCATTATAGCATGTCACAATCGCTCGGATGGGGCAGGGGCACTATAACCTGCGATTTTCAGCCTTGTGCATTCATTTTTCCACCTATCATTTCTCCTTCGTTCTTCTCTCAACCCAGAACTTAGCATAGTGAGTGCATCATATGCTTTTATAAAACTATATACATGTTAAAATGATGTATTTTACTTCCTCTATGTTTACATTTCAGGTATTTAAACATTTTCATGATTTTGACAAAATAGGTCAAATTTGGGTAAATTAGGGATTTGTTCATATTGATAAGATAAGCGTGGGGCATGGTTTTAATCGTTTAGTAGATTATTATTTCAAAGTATTATGACTTTTGGAACTCAAAATCTTTATACCTCATGTTGGGACTTTGTTGGTAAATATTGGGATTTATTTCCTTGATGAGAACGCATGTACCATGTTTTGGGTTTGATTAATGTTTAATATGTCTTAGTAGATGTATTAAAACTCTTGACTAGAATGTAATGAATCCATAGTCATATAAGTCGGTATTTATTTATGTGAAGGATTGTATTATCTTATTTATGAATTGGAAACAGACATTGCGATAAATTGTGTAATTTCCATACATCTTTTCACTTCTCGGAATATGTATTGTGATAAATTGTGTAATTCTTGAGGCAAGAGCTTATGTGCATAACTGACTATAATACTGGCTTTGGTTGATGTCAGTGGCTACCAGACCTTTATGTGACGCTCTATAACATTGGTTCATGGCCTACCTTTATGTCCCGTCATGACTAGTGGTAAATCAGGTCCCCCCGTCATCTTCGGATGTCTTACACCCTTTCAAGGGCAAGCGTGAGTTAAAGTTTATAACACAATGGTTAAAAGCTATATTTTATATTTCAAGTTTCATAGCTTTAATCATTAACTATTTGTTCTCACTAGACGTTAAGCCTAACACTTTTTTCTCAAATGACTTGTATACCAGATGATCGTATTAGCGGGGCTCCTAAGGGTTAAGCTAGACCTGGCAAAAACTGACATGACACGCTAACCCGACACGAACTCGACACGAATTAAACGGATTTGGGTAATACATTTCAACCCGTCTAAGTAAACAGGTTGACACGAAACAACATGAAAATTAAACGGGTAAGGTCAGGGTCAAAAATTTCAACTCGAAAATGACCCGAATAACCCGTTTATATTAGGCCCCTTTGGCCCTTAGGCAAATAACGTCAACAACTCACAGTTTATAGTTTTTTTAACAAATTATATATTAAATAATAATAAAAAGTGATTGTACATTTCATGTAGACCTGACAAAAACCGGCACAACATGCTAACTAGACACGAACTCGACACGAATGAAACGGATTTGGGTAATATATTTCAACCAGTTTAAGTAAAAGAGTTGACACGAAAATGACACGAAAACGACACGAAAATTAAACGGGTTGACACGACACGACACGAAAATTAAACGAGTCGGGTTAGGGTTAGGCATTCTCAACTCATTTAACGTTGAACTCGAGACGACACGACACGACACGTTTGCCAGGTCTAGGTTAAGCGGAGCGTTGTTGCCGGTAGAGACGTCTTTTGGGATTACACTTTCAAGTGTAAATGTTGGAGTTACTGAATAATTATTTTGAGGATATTAGCAACACCCGAAGATAATCTATATTTCGGATTTATGTAGATTAATAGGTTGTCTCTAGTACCTATTCGTAGATGTAAACTCTTTCACTTTCTCCATTTATTGGGTGATTATTATCGTATTAAATCTTATTTCGTGAGTTTATTTCGGTTTAAATTGTGTCCTATTTTTAAGGGTGTTACAACGTTCCTTGCTTCAGTAGTATTCATGAGTGGAAAAGTTAGATGACCTCTTTTAGATTGAAGAATGAGGAGTTCAATTGCTTAGAGGCGGGTAATGTATACGATGTTGTGGTTTATATGGTCATTTCATAATGAGACCCTTTTCGGCAGTAGTAAACTAGAAAGGCGGGGATTTGAGATAATAGTGTTACCCATTCGCTTTTTTGGGTTCATCATAGAAGTAGTAGGCTTAATGTTAATTTGGTAGGATGGCTTCAAAATCGTATCCTTGCTATTTATGTATTATAACTTTCTTCTAGCGCCTTGCTCGTGTTAATAAATTTCCGCTGTTCCAAAAAAACCTTAGGTGGGGTGGCTTCAAAATCCCATTTTTGCGATTTCTGTGTTGTAGTGCGTTTTCTAGCATCTTGTTAGTGCTAATAAAATCTCCGATGTTCAATTTTTTTATAAGTATTTATGTACAACTTCTTTTTGGTCCAGTTTAGGAGTTCTAACAATCCAAGCATTTAATGAATTAAAATTTGGGGACTAGCTCATTTATGTTGAGTTAAGTGATCAATCTTGAATACAATATAGAGTTTGTATAACTTAATGAATCGAGCTTCGTAACAAAATTGACTCAAGTCGTTTGATTATACATATGGTTTTTTAGTCGATGAGCATACTCTTTATCGATCCAAACATATTTACATGTTCATAAATCACACAATCAAAATATGAACGAACTTATAAAGCTTTTTCTAAATATCAACTTTGTAAAAAGTTCATTGGTCACGAGTTCGAGTCCACAAGTGTAGTTATAAAACATTGAATTTTAGGTACCTCGTCAATGGAGCGAGCACAAGTACGTATACTATTTTGAAAAAAAAAGTTTTATGGCACTATTTTGAAAAATATTCAAGCTCAACCCAAATAATATCTTGTCAAACCGATCAACTTCAAACAATATGCAACTCGACTCGACTTTTTAGCACCCTAGTCTAGCTTCAATATAATTGGTCATTAAGATCTCTTAATTATGTCGGAAACAATATAAATTTTTGATTAAAAGTTTAAAACACTCCACAGTCCACTCTGGACAAATATAGGAAAACAAAAAGCAGGGTAAGTGGATTAATCGGATCCTGATAATAATGTTGACATGTAAGTCAAAAGTAATTATATCTGAATATATATGAACCTATTTCGTCTAAGTCTAAATTAATTGATATATGGTTTGACTTGTCAAATGTGAACTTGACAAATCAAACATCCACAAAAAGGAAACATAATTCTAGAAAAGAGAATAGAAAGTAGGAACATGAAAAAGAAGTCTTCTAGTGGTGGAATCGTAAATTTTTTAAATTAATAAATTAAAATGAAATAAACTTGATATAATTCATTTGGAATTTGAATTCGGCATATGATATATATACAGATTTTATTTCCTAAAGAAGTAAAGAGATTGGCTTTATTTTGTGCTTTCTTCAATGCAGATATGGTTGAGTGTAATTTCAAAATTGATTTAATCCACAACATTGATATTAATTTGATAATTTACATGAATGTTGGATTGGTTTGTGTGGCTTGTGAGATTTTTGATGGTTTGTATTTGAAAAAAAAATATATATACATATATATATATATATAGATTTGGGATCAAACGATAATGATATTTATTTAAAAGAACACGAAACCGGACAAATCATATATGATTTTACGTTAATATCACGTACACAATCAGTTGTGATTCAGCCGATCTTTGTCCCACGATCTGAAGACGCAACCTCAAGTCGTTCGCACACTTTTTTTGACCGTAATGGAAAATCATATGTGATTTGGCCGTTTTCGTGTTCTTTTAAATAGATATCGTTCTCGTTTGGTCCTCCTTCTCTCTCTCTCTCTCTATATATATATATATATATATATGTGTGTGTGTGTGTGTGTGTGTGTGCACGTGCACGTGTGTGTGTATAGAGAGAGGGAGGAAGATCAAATGAGAACAATGTCAAAATAAAATAACATTAAAACGATCAAATCACATGTGATTTTTACGTCGAAATCGCATGTGGTTATAAAACACGGTCAACCCACAAATGTGTGTGAGCGATGTGGTGCCAAGGTTGCGTGTAATCAAATTTGCTTTACGTATGAATTTAGTGTAAAATCTCACGTAATTTAACCACTCTAATATTCTTTTATTTAGTCAATATTTTCATTTAAACCTCGATTCAAACGATTCAGTTAATTTGGTCAGAAACGTAAAAACAAGTTAAACTAATAAAAAATATATAACAATCACATGTGATTGGGAGCCATACAACTTTGGCCACAACAGATGTAGATGTTTCCATTTAAATTCTCATACCTATACCTATATATATAGATAAAATATATAGTATTTCTTACAGAAAATCTGTAAACGATCAGGTTCAAAGCCTCATCATACAGAACATGACTATTTTTATACTTATTGAATCATATAAAACGATCTTTAGATTTTTGATAAAAATAGAGTTCACTCCTAAATTAAAAAAAACATATATTTTATTTTTTATTTAAAAAATGGAGCAAATTAAAAGTTTGAATGAAGAAAGGTGACCATGAGAATAGATTTTAGGGCAGCTGGAAGAGGAAGGTAGTCATGTCCTTTCATTAGATAAGACTCTTCCTGGCTTTCCAATTATGGAAATTACCCTATTACCCCGACTTCTTCCTAACCCTTTCCCTGCTTGTATAACAACCTTGCCACTCACAAAACCTGTCGTTTACGTAATTATCATCGAATCAGATAGATCATTTATTATCTTATAAACAATTAATTTACCTTTCAAAATAAATATGAATAAAACACCCATTAAGTTTTAAAATTTTGTAATTTTTATTATGGATTTTAATCAACTAAAGATAGAACTGAAAAATATATACTTAATTTGATTGGATTTTTATATTGGAATCAATTAAAATGAAAATGTATATTTATTCTGGGATGGACGAGAAATTAGCAAGTTCCATATATCTTTTTCTAGAAAACAATTATCAGCTTTTTGAAAAAAAAAAATTACTTTAGATTTCATTTGTGTCTTTTATATTTTATATAAATGCTTCGTATATTTTACATTAATTGCCTCTTATTTTTTTTGGGTCATTTTTATCATTTAACTTATCCTAAATTTTACCAAAAGGTTATTAAATAGTTATTCAGTTGATAGTAATTAATTTATATACCAACCAGTAGTTACCTAGCTTGTCAAATACATGTTTAAAATGGTACTCTATTGAAATCTCACTTAGAGCATCTTCAAGAGCTATGTTAAAATAGAGAAAAATGAGATTTTAATAATTTTTTTGCTTCAAGAGCTATACTATCTTGTATGCTAAAATAGAAAAAAAAAATGGAAGATAAAAATCTCCAAATTTAGAAAAATCTCTAAAAACCACTTTTTGAAAAAGAAAAATAATATTTTAATCATTCAACCGATAAAAGACGTTGAAATAAAATGTTTAAAAGAGAGAAATAATATTTTATTAATAGGGACGAGTTCAAATGAGAACTCAAATTTAGTTGTGAACGTGACGACGAATGAGAGCGCGACACACTCAGACTGAATAATGAAGAAAATATCTAGACCGAATAAAACTGAATATAGTGTTTATTAAGTCTGAATAATGTTTATTCAATCTGAATAAATACTATATTCAGTCTGAATATTTCTTTGATTATTCAGTCTGAATAATAATTATTCAGACACGTGTCTCGCTCTCATTTGTTCTCATGTTCACAACCAAATTTGAGTTCTCATTTGAACTTTCCTCTATATTAATAATATAATAACGACTACAATCTTTAAAAGAACATAGCTCTAGGGGTTGGAAGTAATCTTTTTTAGAGATTTTAATTATTTTACTCTATTTTAGAAAAAATATCACATAACTTTCGGAGATACTCTTATATGTCAAACAATTATGTATTATTTCTTTTTGTTCATTGTTTTACCAAATCAAATAGCTTATAAGTTGGTAAACAGTTTTTTGGTTAACAATAATTTATTTATTAGCCAATAGCTAGCTAGTTTGTCAAACACATCCTTAAAATAGTATAGATTGAAATCATACTTACATGCGTGTCAAAGCTAATTATGTATTATTTTTGTTTGTTTTTTTACTAAATAAACAAAGATAAACCATACAACAATTATTTTCTATTTACTTAATACAAACGGTTTAAATTTTATTTAGATACCGTAAATGTATGAATTCAAATATCCAATTTATAGTTTGTCAAGATTTTTAGAACTGTAATATTTTTGATCCATCATATTTTATTTTCATTCTAACCAAACAATTGACTTCATAATTAAATTTTGAAATAACTTTAATCTCAGTGTCATCAAATGTTTTAGTTTTATTATATGTAACTCAATCATCATATTTATAGTTTATTTGTAGCCTATGCATATATGGCAGCATCCATGCATACATACATATATATATATTTCAAAATTAATCACACTACAAAAGTTACCCTAAGGTTTTGTATTAATCTCAAACACACAAACACAAACACACATTATATATAACAACCTTTTGAAAACTCATGAAAATGTGATAACTTTAAAAACTTGTGCATCATGTGTTATTTCATTTTTTTTCATCTAAGACTATAATTTGGATTATGTAATAACATATATTTGTTTCACTATGTGTATGTTTCACATTTACTCGGTTCACAGTGTGAAACTTTTTGCAGTGTTTGTGAAACAAAAAATACACATTAAAAATTTCACATTATGAAACGAGTACATGTGAAATATACATATTGTGAAAAAAATATATGTTAATAAATATATTGAATACTATGCCTAGATAAAAAAAATCATACGAAATAACACATGATGTACAAATTCTCAAGGTTATCACAATTTTATGGGTTTTCAAATGATTAAACATTTATATATAGGGTCAGGTTCAGAAAAAACCTCAAAAAATGGAAAACTAAAGAATACCACGGTAGCCCTCAATCTAGAAGGTATGCACAGATGCATACTGATAATTTGTAACTTGCACACGTGTATAAGAAAAAAAACATCTACGATCGATTATATACATTTGTGCATACCGTTCAGATTGAGGGCTCCCATGGTGTTATTCAGTTTTTTTTTTAGGTTTTCTCTTAAACCCCTCTCTCTCTCTCTCTCTATATATATATATATATATACTCTCTCTCTGTGTATATATATATATATAGGGTCACAAAAACCGTAAAAAAACCAAGGAACACTTAAATAACCATTCATCTGGAGGATATGCACATGTGTATACTGGTAATTTTAAGTAATTTGTATGGTATTCACATGTGCAGAACATGCACATGTGTATATAAATCAATAAACAACTTCAATTAACGGTATGCATATGGTCTAGATGAATGGTTACCATTGTATTCGTCAGTTTTTCATTATTTTTTTTAGATTTTCTTCTGAACCTCCTCTCTTTACACACACATATATATATACATACATACATACATACATAGAATAAAACCAATCCAAAATTAGTACTGCAAAATTAAGTAATTAACTTATTTTAGAATTTTCTTTTTTGAAACCATACATACTTAAACATCGGGATGTTCATCGGTTGACATCCATGAGGTGAACCGAACCGATTAAATCATCCATTGGATGTTAAATTTTGCCAACCGAACCGAACCAAACCGATCCAATGAATAATTGGATCTGTTCGGTTCCATCCATTAAATATTTTTATTGGATATCCGTCGGATATCCAATGGATGATCCAATTTGACTGGATCCATCCAATGCGTTAATGCAATCTATTTTTTTAACAATGGAGCAAATTAATTAATCACTTTTAATATTTGTTTAAACCAACACAAGTGAAGCTAAAAATTCAAAAAATCAACACAAAAACAAATTTTGATTTAAGCAAAATGAAGACAAACTAACTGGATGATAGTTGGATGATGATTGGATGGATAACTGGATGGTCATCGGATGGTAACTGGATGTAGGTCGGTTCGGTTCGGTCGGTTCTGGACTGCCATCCAAAAACCGACCGATCCAAATTGGATGTTGAAATTTTCAATCCAATTCAATTACAATTGGATGTCCAATTATAATCGATCGATTCCAATTAGATCAGTTTTACTCAAATAGGCCTCTAGTTGTGTGCATCAAATACAACTGATCCCAACTTAATCACTAGAGAATTTATTTAACTTAGGAATTTGTATTTTGAATCCCCGTGCATACCAATCCACGTATTTGTGTGCATGTATATATATATATACATATATATATCCTGGGTAATTAATTAATTAAAGATACATATATACAGTGTGGCAGCTAGCATGAATGTTTGTACAGAAGCTATATAGGCAGAAAAACACAGAGAAATTAAAGATGTGAAGTTGGTTTGATGATTAACGGATTTGGGTGTAATAATTGGGAGGATGCTTACTCTTTTCGGGTATACAATTGTGGCAACTCTGATTTGACTCTACACCATGGATGGATGCATGCATGCATGTTTCTTTGTCTTCTGCTGCATGCATACATGGAATCAAAGATATGTGAAGATGGAGGTTGGTTTATTTTGTTTGTCCAATTTGAATTGAAAGATGATTGATGAATATATGTATATAAATCTCTCTCGTCTTGTCATGTACAAAAATGCCCTACTTTATAGGCAACTTATTTCATTTGATTCCACCTCCACCTACTCTAAAGTAATTGTCCAACATTTCTTTTTATTAAAATGACACTAGCCTTTCAAGTTCCTACAAGAATGACACTAGCTAGCCTTTCAACTTTCTAAAAACAAATTGAAAAAGATTTCTAAATTTGCTATAAATTAATTAATCATTGTATTGAATTATACTAAGCAATTATTAATTTGTCATATCGGTAATTAGCTATGGAGATGGGATTTCATAAGTGAGATCTTTGGGTTCGAATTTATAAGTTAGCAAAATGGGCCAACAACAATTACAAGTTTAACTAAACACTTTTGAACAACTTAACAATTTTAAAGTACTAGGAACAAATTTCTTTGGTTAATAATAATTGTAGTTTTATCATTGTTTGTGGGTTCCTCTCTTTCTTCCGAATAAATATGGTAACTAGGTGGTATAGTCTATATTGGTAGTGTGGGTGAAATTAGACCGAAATCAAGTCCAAGAAGACTGAGGAGGCAATTAGAAGAAGGGAGGAAGAAAAGAAGGAGCTTTGACTCCGTCCTTACACTACTTAACAAAAAACTTTTGTCTACGGACTTTTTCCTAGGAAATATGTCGTTAAAGGGTGATTCCTCACAAAACTATCACAAAAGTTGGTGGTTAAATTGTTGGTGGATAATCCAAATCAGTGACAGATACCCAAGGATTTTATGGGTGACCCGTTGGTTATTTTCTCGAAAAACATCGGATTTTACCGAACCACTAGTATTTTCTAGGTGATCCGTGAGTAATCACCGACATAAATTTCTCAAGAAAATTTTTGTGGGTGAAAACCACTCGTTTTGTACTGTTATGGTAATCTCGTAGTTTATACAAGGTGAATAAGATAGCGTCGATATATGGATTTTTTTTCCTTTTCTCGCATTTCGCTTAAAGAGTTGAAAGAGGATAATGCAATCCATATTCACTCAATGGATTTATTGCATATGATTTGTACATAGATTCATTATTGGAAACTTTATTCGTATTGTTTTAACGATATGGTGGGATTTTCTGAAGCATACCGTTATGTGGTCTTGGTTTGAAACCAACATGAATTATTCTACGTTTCACCCAAAGAGCATGCACATATTATTTTCCATATTTTGAGAAGTAAATTGATGCATATGAGAGTTGGTTCAGATTTTGAAGTGCATGAAACTAGTTTATTACATGCAAGGGAGACCCATATGCTGGGCGAAATGGGCGGTCGCCCAGGACAGCAGAGGCCCAATGGCATCAAAGCACAACCGTACCCTTATATGTTATAGTAGGCCGATTTTATCGAATGCCCATACACTCTCGATCTAACGTTCTCGCTCTTTGTAGTCGACTACACACTCGATCATTTGCATCTGCAGATCTAGAGATCATGAGCAGTGATTGTAAGACCGGATGTGAAAGGAGGCAGAAGGTCGGGCTACCTATGGGGTGACCTATGTCGCATGAGGGTGGCCTTAGTCGTATTAGTGGTGAGCGGCTAAGGTGGCACAGGGAAAACACCAAGCCATGTCGGGAGACTTAAGGCTAAGCGGCTTAAAGCGTCTGACAAGGCACCCTAGTTGCTATTCTGTATGTATGAGCAGGGCACACAAGATATGAGGCCGAGCGACTTAGGGACCAAATGACTAAGCCTCCCCATAAGTGGCACAAGCGCCTGGAGTCTTAAAACTCGACCGCATAAGTTATTTCCCTCATTTTCTTCTTCATTCTCTCTAATTTTATCTTCTTGGGTCCGATTGAGGATTATGTTTTTGGAGTATTTTGGAGCTTTTGGAGGATATCTAACCTAAGGGTTTCATGATATTTGGTTGGAATCTCCATGTTCTCACTACTAGAAAATTGAGTATTTTCAATGGAATGTCTCGTCAAAAATATTTTGGTTGAAAATGCATGTTTGTGAGAGATTTTCAACAGAAATTCGTTGAAAATTCGTAGAAAATTTATATTTTGTCAATAATCCCTCTAAAATTTGTAGAAAATTTTCAACGACATTTTCCGTTGAAAATTCTCGTTGAAAATACTCAATTTTCTAGTAGTGTCTTGATGAGTTAAGATTTTTGGGAGGTTTGCAATAATTTGGGTTTTGTTATTGATCTGATTTCAGGGTTTGCTTTTTGGTGCGTTTATAGGTTGATTGTGACCTAGGAAAAGCTTCTAGAGAAGGAAGTTTTGTGGATCAAAAGCCTTCATTATTTAAGAAGCTAGAGATAGGGTTCGAACTTAAGTTTAACTTAACCTAGTAAAGTGAGTTCAAATTGCTTTATAAAAACTATGTACATGTTAATAATATTCATTTTGGAGTCTTAAGATGTTTTTTTGATGTTTATCTAATGCATGATCATTTGTTGAGATTTGCATCTTTGGTACTTTTGATTTTATAAATTCTGTGAAATGTCGCATTTGGATTTTTTTGAACAAGTTGATAAATAATTCATGATAATATATCCTTATTGGTCTATGAAGGGTTAATGACTTATACTACAGGTGTTTGTAGGGGGGGGCGTTAATATAAACATGACAAACTTTCACATTTTAATTCTATATTCTATATTCTATATTCTATATTTTGTATAAAACGAGGAAATACAGATTTGTTATGGAAGCTAGGAAGGTAAGACTGTGTTTCTTAAAAATTTGACTGGTGACAAGTTTGCTAATAACTAAAATAGTAAAAGAAGACACTCTTTCAGATCTGAAGAGCTAAGATAGTCTTCAGAGATCATGGTGTCGATCTGAAAGAATATGCACTTAGTGTAACATCTCAGGCCAACCGTGCCGGATATTGTCCGCTTTGTCCATACACTTGGATTCATGGTTTTAAAACGCGTCTGATAGAGGATGAGGTATCCAAGTCCCTTATAAGACAACTTTTATTCTCCTCCCCAACCAATGTGGGATATTACAATCCACCCCTCTTGGGAGCCTAGCGTCCTCGCTAGCACATTAGTCCGGTTCCCGACTCTGATATCGTCTATAACATCCCAAATCAACAGTACCAGATATTGTCCGGTTTATCCGCACACCTGGACTCATAGTTTTAAAACACGTCTGATAGATGAGGTATCCGAGTCCCTTATAAGGCAACTTTTATTCTCCTCCCCAACCAATGTGGGATATTACACGTAGCAATTCTTTAAAAGCGGTAAGTTGCATATGATTTAGAGACCGCCTTTTATAGCAATTCGTGCATTAAATGAAATAATACAAATTCAACATGTGTCTTCATTTGAGGAGGGATAATATTCATCCCTTCATAACAAACTGCATTGAATCTTTTCAAGTCTTTCAAGTCTTCCATTTCTTTTAGAAATTGAGGATCTTGGGAGATGTTGCACATTGCCATAAATGACCTTGGTATGCTTTCCATTTCCATTAATTGTAGTTTCATATTCTCGTGAATATGCCTAGCGCAATATCTATGTTCAGCAGAGAGAAACAACTTTGCAGTGACTGGAATATTACCCTATATGTAAATCAAAATCAAATCATACCTTGTATTACATAATGCAATAATGCAATATTGAATAAAAACAAGAAAAAAAATCATAACTTTTGTCTATCACTAATGAAAGTGAAGTTGGAACTTTGAAGATCAAGGTCGTCTCCGTGGCATTCTTATAACCACATCCATGAACCTATTGACTCAACCTCTACTATTTCATATGCAATTGATACATGCCGTGATTTGGGTCAAATATCCAAAACTGTTAACACTTGTCCTGGAAAAAGACCCTTCATAAACGTCCCATCTAGACCCAAAAAATCTCTTTTACTAGCCTTAACAATGGTGTCTGGGTTGTATCTTTGCACCTCACATAGGTAATCTCTTAGTTGATGGTATTGTGCTTCATAGTCTCCCAAATCTTTTTGTTGGCCATAACTTTTTGCCTTTATTGCCTTAGCAGATGAGACAATAATCTCAAACTTCTCTGATAACTGGTATTGATAGCCTTCTATAGCAAATTTGGATTTGTCTTCACTTGTTTTGTAACATGCTTGGATAGAAAAGTTGTAGTGGCCATACCAACTACCTTTGTGTGTAAACATTTGTGTGAGTATCCAAATAGGTTTTAACTCTCTAAGTTTCTTTCTTTTTTGTATTTGAGATGTACAACACCCATGGACATGTGGGTCTATTTGACTTTCTCCATTTAGTGTTTCTACCTTTACCAGGCCCACTTGGCTGGAGCTCACCTAGTCCACTTGCCTCACCAAGCTCCTTTATCTTATGCAATGTACCCCTACAAATGACCCTAATTCTTGATGAGTCATTTTCACCATAACTATATCTCTCTTAACGGATTGAATGTGGCTTGATTAAAAAAATTTATCGTCTATTTGTTACCAAATATCTGGCCTAAATGAAACTCAATATGTCCATTATTTTCTTTATTTGTTCTACCCTTTTAGCAAAAAACTAGCAACATCATTGTCATCTTTAGAAGAAAAATGGTCAACATCAAAAGAATCTACATCACCGTTCACGTTGTGGTTGTCACTTCTTTCTTCATTCAGTCCCATCTACTTTGCATTGCTATCCAACATAATCTCCTATATTTACATCAAAACCATCTAAGTAACTGTTATCATGGCTATCAATATCCCCATGGTCATCTATATGTATGCCACTTTCTTTCCCTTATCAAATCCTTGGTTTAAATCAAGCCCTTGACCCAAGTTCAAATCAACCCCTAGCCAAGTTTGAATCAACCCCCTAGCAGAAATCAACTCCCTGTCCTAAGATCAAATCAACTCCTTATCACACTTCTTGTAAATCAGTTTCCAGCCCAAGGAAAGGATCAAAGTTATGAATTAAATGCACTGATTCAAGTCTATGTTACATCTCTGTTTTCATCAATTCTTTCCTCCATGTTTTGTTTTTCATGAACATTACTTCCTTATGATTTATACCAACCCATTCAAGAAACAATTTGCCTTGGCCTACTAGCAGCCTCTTTTTTACCCTCTTCTATAATTTCCTCAATAACTTTAGTGGAATTTGGGGATGACAAGTAAGTAGACATACTTGTTTTGCCATGTTCTATGAACAAATCTATCAATTTGATCCAAGGGGCATTTTTAAGAGGTTTAACACGTCCTAGTCACTCCTTAAAGCTCGCAACCTAATATCTAGGTCACTTTAAGGAATCAAGAAATGGTGATACATTAGTTCATTCTTATCTTACGCTAATTCTAACATCATAATCGCAATCTCATGCACGGATAGTTGAATAGTGTTACCAAATCAACAAAATTAGTTTTACCGTTTATGTATGTTCTAGGAAATTTTGTAAACATGCCTCCATGGTTGATCCCTGCTGTTATCAATGTAGGGTAAAGTTCTATCAACAAAATAAAAGGAAACAAAAGTTAATAAATCAATAAATAAAGTATGACTTTCATATTTATTCAAACATGGTAAAAACTGAGATGAACACTTACTGTAGACATCTGTTGGATTCCAACCATCTTCTAACTTGAGGGTTCCAAACTAATATGAGCATTGAAATGTGATCATCGATGATGAAGGATGACGAATGCGAAGAGTTATATGGATTAATGTGAAACATTTGGTTAAAAGGAGAGCGAAAACATTGTTGGACGATTTAACCCGTGTCTCTAATGGATAAAATAGACGGAGTTAGTGATCAGATCCCACTTTCAGAATAAAATACATATTTGAAAGATAAAAGTCAACTTATTAAAATTTAGGTTCCACTTTCAAAGACTAGAAATATACTCGCGCAATGCAGCGAGATACATCTTGAATTTAATGTTTTTTTTGTCTCTATCGATGTTATAATGGTTTTATGTGGTTTTAAGAAAGCGATTTTAATTTTTTATTTATAAACTATTTTTCTTATGTAATTTCTTTAGTTTAGTTTTTTTATTATAATTTAATTTAGGTTTAATTACGAAGTAATTTAATTTTGGTTATAAAGATAATAATTAAGAATTCTGTTAGAAATCAATTGTTATCCTAATTATATTTTAGATTTTTTATATTTAAAATGAGATGTTTATCCTGTATTTTGATTATGTTTATCTGCAGTTAGTTACACGAATTCGGAAATGAAGCTTTAATAAGTTGTACATACGCACAATTTACTTGTAATCTTGAATTTTAAGTAATATGCATCAATAAATAGTACTACATGCATAAAAAATGGTTTTTAAGAGTTTTTTGCCAAATGCTTTATAATATAGTATAGATTTAACTCATTTAAGTAAACCTCATGAACCAAAGTTATAGTTTACTCTATTTGTTTAACCATTCATTGAGCTGAAATTAAGGACAGATTAACACATGTTTTAAAAAAAAATTAGCTAATAAAAATCTTTAACATATATAGGAAAAATAAAAAATTAAAGAAATCCCACCTTCAAAATAGAAATAGTGGTGGATTTGCGCCTCAAATTTACTCTTTTTATAATTATTTTGACTATATTTCGTGTATCTAGTAAAATCTAATGCTATATGCATTTGAAATAAACTAAAAATGTACCCAAGGTAACAAAATGTAAAGTTCAATTGTCAACCAAACGTTGCATTGTTTTAATTTTTCTTTATGATTTTTGGAAATTGATTAGTTGTGAGATGTAAGGTTTCCAAAATATATAGTTGTTTATTAGTTCATTACTTCCTTTGATTGAACTTATATTTAGTAAAAATAATAGAAGTTGTTAAAAATACAAAAAAAAAATGTTTTAGAAATTAAAAATATGGTATCTATTAAATAATTTATTCTGCTTAATATTTTATAAGTTATACTTTAAAATTTCAAGAGTTTACGATAACAAAAACCAAATAGTTTATAATATAGTATGGATGAAGTTTTTTTAATGAAAAAATAATATTAATTGACATAAATTGATTATATACAATAAAATAGATCAAAAACTTATAAGTATTAAAATAAAACACTAGTGCTTAAATTAACAATCAAGTCGTTGTAGTATAGTGGTAAGTATTCCCGCCTGTCACGCGGGTGACCCGGGTTCGATCCCCGGCAACGGCGATTTTTGACTTTTGCATAGTTAAGAGTAAATTACATTTTTAGTCCCTATGGTTTTTATTCACTTTCAAGTTTGGTCCTTATTTCAAACTAATTACAATTTTGGTTATTGTGGTTTTCATTCTATTTCAGTTTTTATCCCTCTGGTCAACTTTTATTAAAATAATTAGTTTGCTTAAGAGTATTTTATACATTTTACCTTTTTCTTTATGTTTTTTCATTTTTTATTTTGTTAGATTATAAAGTAAATAACAATTTTAGACCTTATGGTTTGCCTCTCTTTTTTTTCCCGTGTTTTCTATCTTTATTTCTATTTTCATTCTATATACTTGTTATATTAACTAATTAATGATAGTTTTAACTAATAATACATTAAAAATACGCATTTCATTTTATAAATTACAACAAGAAAAGGTTTGTCGATGTTTTAAAATAAGTTAAGTATTGAATATTTTTAAATTTTTATTCAATATATCTAATAGATTTATAAATCTGTCTACAATTATAAAAAAACTTTTTTGTTGGATTTAAAAAAATTGTCATTTTTTGTTATATATAAGAAAAAATCAAAATTTATCTATGTCTATTTATTAAATAAAATATATCGTTATTATATACTTCATTTAATCGAAGATTTTCTGTGCCTGCATTTCAGATCAAACAAAGTAATATGTTTAACATAATGTTTTAGACTGGATTTTTTGTGTAAATATTTGGGATAGGTAATGTATGGAATTTTGAGGTATTTGGTTTGTAGTTTGGATTAGAAATGAATACCCTTCTCTATAAATAAAATATAAAAACAAATTATAAAAATAATTAAATCTCATGAAATGCTAAGTACCCGATGGGATTTATTTAAGTTTATATTTAATTTTTTTAATGATAATTATATTATAAAGTTTTTTATTTGATATACATTTTTAAAAAAAAAACATAATGTTAAACCAAACAAGCTCTATTATTTTGCTTGATCTGAAACGTAGGCACAGAAAAATTTGAATAATAAAAACGATAATTTTTTAATAAATAGACATAGATAAATTTTGATTTTTATATAAGAAAAAACGATAGCCTTTTTAAATCCAACAGAAAAGCATTTTCTATAAGTGTAGATGGATTTACAGATATATATATATATATGAGTTAAATACATATTTGGTCACTGTGGTTTACAAATATTAACACATAAGGTCCTTCAAAGTTTTTTTTAACATCCAACGTCCCTGTGGTTTTCATTTTATAACACTGAAGGTCCCCCATCCTACTTTTCCGTTAAATACTAACCTTTTAGCATATTTTCTTTATTTTCCAAACCACATGGACCAAATCTGTAATTTACTCTAAATTATATAATTATATCAATATCTTGTTAATTATATAATTTTTATATTTCATGAATTATATTACATATTTATATGCATCTAATATTTTTATTTTAAAAATTATTTATATATTTATCTTTTATAAAATGTATTTTATGTTTATATTTATATATATAATATAAATAATTTTATTAAATATATGGAAGATTCAATTTATATTAGAAACAAATGATTATACAAATTGCATATATGAAAGCTTCAAAATTCAAATACACAGTAAATAAGACCACTATACAAATTACATAAACGAAAGGTTCAAGATTCAGATACATAAAATATATAAAAATATAAAATACAAGTACAAAATAAATTTTATATAATATAATTTTAGATATACAAGAATTAATAATTTGTAGATATACATCTATACAAAATATGTATAGATGGAAGATTTAAATATATAAAATATATAAAAATACAAAATAAATTTTATAAAATATAATCTTAAATATACAAAACATTAATAATATGTAGATATAAATATATATGGTAAACATAAATATAAAAGTTAAATTCAAGCATGTACAACTTCTTTGTCATCAAAATGTTTCTCATAAAAATCTATCATCTCATATTCTTCACCATCTCTATTCATCGTATATATGTATATCTACAAATTATTAATTCTTTATATATTTAAGATTTAATTATATTTTTATTTTAAAAAATTTATTTTGTATTTATATTTTATATTTTTATATATTTTATGTATTTGAATTTTGAAGCTTCCGTATATTCAATTAAAATAAATTAACTGTTTCTAATATAAATTGAACATTCCATAGATTTTATAAAATTATTTGTATTTTTTATATAAATATAAATACAAAATACATTTTATAAAAATTAAATATACAAATAATTTTTAAATAAATAATTTCTAATATAAATTGAACATTCCATAGATTTTATAAAATTATTTGTATTTTTTATATAAATATAAATACAAAATACATTTTATAAAAATTAAATATACAAATAATTTTTAAATAAATAATTTTTAAATAAAAATATTAGGTGCATATAAATATGTTATATAATTTATAAAATATAAAAATTACATAATTTATAAAATATTAGGCATTGTTTGGCAAAAATAAGCTAGCTTATAAGCTGACTTACAAGCTAGCTTATTTTCTGAGTAATTGTTTGGATGCACATAAGCTAGCTTATAAGTCAGCTTATAAGCTAGCTTTAGATATCAAAAAACAAATATAACAATTCTAAAAATATTTTTGTAAGATACATAAATATTAAAGTCATACTTATTTTTTTTATAAATAATGAAAATATGCTAAATAATTGTAAAAAAATATGTAATTTAATTATTAATTATATTTTTGAAAACATTAATCGATTATGATATGCGAGTTTGACCAATTTTATTGTTATTCATATTATATGTAATAGTTATTTAAAATCATAGATTTATATATATTTTTCTAAATTTTGTTTTAATTAATTCAAAATTTATATTATGTATGTATAATAATCAATTTTAAATTCTTTCTATTAACATATTATATAATTTAGTTTTTTACTATTTTGTTTGTATTAATTAACATATTATATTATCATAAATTTATTTTAATCATATTATTGAAAAATTATTTGAATTATAATATGAAATGTTTGTAATTGACTATTTTTTCAAGATGTCATTTTTGGTCATTTTACATTCTTATAAGCTAGTTTTTGCCAAACATAATTTGTTCATCAGTTAGCTTATCAGCTACCAGTTAGCTTATAAGTCATCAGCTAACTTATAAGTCATCAGCTAGCTTATCAGCTAGTTTTCCAAACATAGCCTTAATATAATTATATAGTTTAAATTACAGATTTGGTCCATGTGGTTTGAAAAATAAAGAAAATATGCTAAAAGGTTAATATTTAACGGAAAAGTTGGATGGAGGACCTTCAGTGTTATAAAATAAAAACCATAGGGATGTTGGATGTTAAAAAAAATCTTTGAAGCACCTTATGTGTTAATATTTGTAAACCACAGTGACCAAATTTGTATTTAACTCTCTTTCTATATATATATATATATATATATATATGAGAGTGATCAAATGAGAATCACCCCTCCTTAAAGGAACAAATGAACAAATTGTGGACCACATATGATGTAGGTCCCACATAATATTAAATCATATTAAATCATAAATGATTTAATATTATGTGGGACTCATATCATATGTGATCCACAATTGTCCATTTGTTCTTTTAAAAATGCAAAGTTCTCATTTGAACCTTCCTCTCTCTCTCTCTCTCTCTATATATATATATATATCAGATAATTTGCATAAAATTTTAAAAATATACAATATTTATTTTATTTTAAAAACATTGATAAATCTTTTCTGATGGTGTAATTTATAAGATGAAATAGGTACTTTTATGTGTTATTAGTTAAAATTATCATTAATTAATTAATTAGTTTAACAAAAGTACAAAATGAAAAATAAAAAAAGATAGGAAGCACAAAAAAAAAAAAGACAAACTATAGGGACTAAAAGTGTAATTTACTTTGTAATCTAACAAAATAAAGGATGAAAAAGATAAAAAAATAGTAAAAAGTCTAAAATACCCTTAAGTTAACTACTTATTTTAATTAAAGTTGGTTAGAGGGACCAAAAGTGAAATAGAATGAAAACCATAATGACCAAAATTATAATTAGTTTGAAATAGGGACCAAACTTGAAAGTGGATGAAAACTACAGCGACCAAAAATGTAATTTACTCAATAGTTAATGATATTTTTTGATGATTGTGATCAGGGAAAAGTCTAAAAAAAACCCACCAAATTATCTGATTTTTAATAAATAAGTCTTTAAACTATTTTTTTGAATGATAAAACCAGTATAATTTTAATTATTGTACTTTATTTGTTCAAAATTAAATTCATGATTTTATTTGTTCAAAAAAAGTTTGTGATTTATTTGTTCAAGAAAAGTTCAAGAATTAATTTGGTAAAAGATTTAGGAAAAAATGGGGATTTATTAAGTACTTAATCATTCATAATCAGATAGTTTATTTGGTTTTTTTAGACTTTTTCTAAATTTTATAACATTAACCTGTTTTTACAGGTTACAAGAATGTATTTAACCGGTTTCAGAAAATTTAAGGGTTTTATCATTCTAAAAAATAGTTTAAGGACTTAATCATTCAAAATCAGATAGTTCGTTGAGTTTTTTTAGACTTTTCCTTTTTTATTAATATGCTATTATTATTATTTTAATTCTTTAAATATCACATATGATAATAGAGTTGGAATCACGGAGACCAATACATTTTCGTGAGACCATTTTTTTACACTTGTAATTTCACAGCAAAAACACTATGAAATTTCAAGTATAAAAAAATAGTATCACGGGTCTCATAATTCACGAAAACAAGTTGGTCTCACGTGAACCCAACCCTATGATAATATATTACTTTTAACAAAACACATCATTAAAACGACACCGTTTTTATAATTAGTCCAACCCGTTAATATCCCACTTTCAAAACTTACTTAGGTAATGTTTAGTTGTGTTTTCATTAAGTCTATATGGATTAAATCATCCATATGGACTAAGTTGTCGGTGTGTGGATTATACTAAATTTTTGTTTTTTTTTTTGTGTTCAATAAACTATCTGAATGATATAAATTACAATTTTACCTCTTATTTTTGTGTTTTGTTTTTTTAATTAATCTCAATTGCAAGACATTTATGTGTAGTTTGTAACCAAAACCCATATACAAAATTTGTAACCCAAATAGAAAATCGGTTACCAAAACTCAGATCGAGAAAAACAAATTCAATCAACATTGTTGGTCATGAAAGCAAAGAAACAAGAAGAAAAGGAAAAAAAACAAATAAGCGCATGTCAAATCCAAATCAAGAGATCCAATTTGAGAGATGAAAAAGACATGGTTGAGAGATCAAGAGATGTAAAAGCAAACAGGGACAGTCGGGGAGTGACAAGAAAGAACGAGACCACACAGAGTGACAGGAGAGAACGCGACCACTTACGAAAAAGATTGATGGGAGAGAACGAGACCATCAGAGAATGAGAATGGCGGGAGAGAACGATATCAATTACCGATGAACTAGGAAAGTATTTGAGGGATATAGGGAGAGAACAAGATGATAACGTGGTGGAGAGAAATGACCCATGAGAGAAAGTGACATATGTGCCTTTTTGTTTGATTTGGGTGTGTTTCACCAAAGGGTAAGAATGTAAAATTTTGGTTGAATGCATACAAGGGCCTTCTATGAGCCAAGCGAATAAGTCATTTTCTGACCCATTAAGCCATTTCCGAACATGTATGTATGGCTTACGGAATAAGCTATACATGTCATACAACCTAGTAAGCCATCATCAAACAATCCCATACACTACTTTAAAGTTTCATACTTGTCAATTTATATTATTTATTTATTTTGAATGAGATGGAATAACTTAAGAATATCCTACAAAAGGTATGTCATTAATCTTTGGAGTGTTCATATTGATATAGATCCCATGATCATCTTATCGATATAGATCCCATGACAATAATGATCCCTAGAGTCGAACTCCATGCATCATAGTTTTTAATTATTCAGTTATTCTACAAGAATATTCACTTCATTATTTGTTTGGCTAAAACAGTGGAACAAAAACGTGGGAATATTGTTTATATGTTATGTAGAAATTTCAAGTAATGGGCCATTTCCTTTGTTCAAATTGTTCAATTCCATTCGTATACTCATAAACAATATATACAACGTGTTGATGATACAATGATGCAGACATATTAAAGATGTTGCCATGTTTTGATTATGTACCGACAATGCACTCTTAGGGGTTGTTTACGATATGCTTCTTTCACCTTTGTGTCAAGTGGGTGCCCGCTAATTTTATGAAATGTCTATTTTATAAATTGTATCAACAATTTATATAGTATGTTACATTAGATATATGCTTTGCAAAAACTTCGAGTACCGTTTCAGGGTTGTCTACAATTCGACAAATAATTAGGTATTTAGTTATAAGTTATAACTTTTAGCCTAAATTTTAACTTGTGAAAAACAATGCAAACAAAATATTGTCCTTTGTTAGTGTAAGATTTCAAATAAAATGGGTCTCTTTTAAACGATGGAATGCGTATCATATTTTCAAAAGTTATGCTAATCATTATTTTCGAGAGTTATGCTAACCAAATCATTATTTCGTATTTTCAAAAGTTATGCTAACCAAATAGTAAAAGAGCGACCCCTACAACATCACCCATTGTAAACGAAACCCACTCGTTAGTTTGTGAGAGGTAAACAAACGAGCGAGGTTCCCAGCTAGACAATGTCGTGGTGCTGTCCTACCACTGGTTCGACCACCGAAAACGAATAGCCATATCTTCGTAGGCCTCCCGTAACCATTCATCGCCACCCGTAATTGCAGTCTACACCGAACCACCGCATGAACTCTAACCTCTCCTTCACTTGATCTAGACTCGATTTGGTTCAACTGACCACTCCGTCCAATTATCCGAAGTGATTTAATATTAATCAGATGTATGATCGAAAAAAAAGTGACAATTAATATTAATCAAAGATATAATTGAAAAAAGTGGCAAGAAACTTCTCATAGACTAGTTCCAACTACCTTTTCAATAAGTTAGCTGGGTGATATAAATTATAAAAATAAAAAATTTAAAAATATAAAGACAAAATAACAATTTATAACAAAATAGACACTCTTTTCAAAAAGAACATAAATTTTTCTAAAATATTTTTGATATCCGGAAGGAGATTGCTCTTCATAAGGTCTCGAGAACACAACGGAAAACCTTTGAGTGACCGCCGTTACTGAGAATGAATCAACAGGTGCAGAAGAACACTCTCTACGTTGGTAAGAAACCCTTCCCCAAATTTCAATTTCACCAACAAATACATGTATAGATGATGATGTGTATGGTTTCTGTACAACTGATTGAATTCGTTAATGGTTAATTTAGGTGGATTGGCGGATGAAGCCAATGAAACCATATTGCATTCAGCGTTTATACCGTTCGGAGACATTAAAGATGTGAAGACGCCGTTGGATCAGGCGACGCAGAAGCACCGATCGTTTGGGTTTGTGACTTTCTTGGAGAGAGAGGATGCCGCCGCCGCCATGGATAACATGGACGGAGCCGAGCTTTATGGTCGTGTACTCACCGTCAATTATGCCCTACCGGAAAAGATTAAGGGTGGTGAACAGGGCTGGGCTGCTCAACCTAGTATGTATTCGTTTCTCTTTCTCCCCCTTTAAACCTTCTTTTTGATATGTGGATTCATGTTTGCAGATTAGGTCTAGGTTTAGATGTTATTCGCAATTTGGGGATAAATTTGCAAATTTACTTGAGAAAAACCACTATATTTGCGTTAGGTTTCTTGATTCATCCGTCTATTGTGTGAGTTCCATATAGTTGAATGACTGATTAATTAATGTAGAGACTTGAATCTTTAAGATGTCTCTTTCAGACCTAGTTTTTAGTTCAAAGAAAGATTACTAATGATTTTGTTGAGTACCCAAATGCTCAAAGCCATGTCTAATAGTAAGTATTCTATCTAGTTTGCCGAGCAATCAATGCCGTTTGATTGTTGATTATACCTTCATAAGATAGATTTTGTGTTTCTCTTCTGCTCTAGCTTGGTTGGGATTAAGGATGTGTTCTAAAGATTTTCGCAATTTGTCATTTGGCTCAGTAGCACCACTCTTTCTATTACACTTCAGGTAATTAAACTGATGGGTGTGTCATTTGTGAAATCATCCTCCCCTCCTCTAGGAATGAAGCCCTAGTTGCAACTTAAGAAAGATGATTTTTTGTTAGGTTATGGTTTCATTGACAGTTTTGACTGATTTACAGAGTTATGTACTTATATACATCAATAGGGTAGAGCTTTCCCATGGAGCTTTTGCAATTTAACAAGTTATATTTATCATTAACATGGCATGCTCCAATTTCTTACATATCTTACACCACATCAACAAGTTAAAATTGTTTTAATGCCTGTGCTCTGTTTCCTTGGTATTTATTATTCGAGTATAACTCCTAATTCACAACACTATTGTTATTGGAATCAGAGTAATTGTTAACTTCTGATTCTATACTCTTAATTCAACCAAATAACAGTTCCCCATGAATCTGAATCAAAATAAGTAGCTTTCATGCTGCTTGCTTCCTGTAGCCTGTAGCTAGTAGTATTTAAATGTGCATTTGGAGTTATCAGTACCTGTTTGTCTAATTTCAATCCTCCAAACAGATGAGAAGGGTATTCCATGTCAAAAAAAGAAGGATTTGTATGTGGATATATATGGTCAATTATATTGTATTTCGCATGGCTTATTTATTTATGAAGCAATAAGATGTGAAAAATATGGGCTACCAATGAGGAAAACAAAAGGTTTAATAATGTGATTACTCAAATTTCAAAGTTTTATGGATAAATTAATGTATAGTTTTTCGTCATCGTACTATGGACAAAAGAAGTAAATATCGTAAATATTTGACGGATTCTAGTATCATAGTGCATGATTTGCCAACCAAGGTATTGAGGCTGTAGGCTCCTGGATAAGAATAAGATTCTTTTCTTAGGTTCATCTTTGTTACGCCTTATTTACGGTTGCTTAAGATTGTATATTCACATTATTCTTATCATGTATTTGTGACATATTTAAGAACCTATCTTGTAAAATATCGCTTTCATTCCCTACTCCAACACCTATCTCAGCGATCTCAAGATTCAAACAACAATCTTCCACACGATTCTGAACTTCATATATGCCATTCATGGATCCGTGGAAATTTAAGATGCTTCATATATATATATATATGTGTGTGTCAAATTTGTTGAAATTTTGCCGTTTTCAGTTGCATTTTACCATCCCATCTTGTAACGAAATGGGTTGTTTTTAGTTTTAACGATCACATCATTGTTTCTAAATTTCAGTTTGGGCGGATGCGGACACATGGTTTGAACGACAGCAACAAGAAGAAGAAATGCAGCGTATTCAAGCAGAAAACAAAGCATCAATGCAGGCTGCAGAGGAATTACATAGGAAAAAACTGGCAGATGAACGTGAAGGCGAGAAAGATGAAGCCGACACCAAAGATGATCCAATGGCTATGGCTGAAGCAGAAGCAGTGAAGGAGAATGATAGTTAGTTATTAGTTAGCCTTTAAGCATTGATATTGGCTTTTTCTGTATTGTATCCCCTACTACATTACAATAGTTTTATGTTAATGCTGATCAACCTTTATTCAATACATTTTTTTTTGGAAAGGGTATATGAGACATTTGCCTAGACCAGTCCCTGACAATTTTAAGACTGCTAACCCTGAGATAATTCCCCAGTGGCCACAAGTTGTTTGCGCCTGGATTCGAACCTAGGGTAGATGGGTTATCTAGCCTCATCCCCACAAGTCTTAACCAGTACGCCACAAGCCTTTGTGGTTTATTCGATACATTTTTATTCACAAGGGAATCACTTGCCACTTTTTGGCCTATGTTATTTTTATGGAATTTGTTATAACCTCTATATAAAATCATGGAAAGAAAAATCCAAATTACACAAAAATCATAATCCAAAATGTCAGAATTTTTCTTCAAAATTGTTATAAATAATTGACAAATACATTTTGATATCATATTCTTTGTAAAACAAACACTTGGGTGGCGTTTGTTTTTTTAAGAGGTGCTGACGCCTGAAGTCTGATTTCAGTTCAATTATGAAACGTCTAAACGAATCAGACATAAGTGGTGATTAAGAGCTTAAAATGAAAAAAACAAGGCCTTGTATTCATCTGGTACAACATCTCCCAACTTGATCCAACATCGAATCACAAAGCTTTACGGCATCCACATTATCTCTAACATTATGAACCCTAACGATATTAGCACCACCCAAAACCCCAGTCGTAACCGCCGCAACCGTCCCCGGATCTCTCTCGACCGCCGCCGAACCCCGACCACAAACCTCACCCAAGAACCTCTTTCTCGATGGTCCGATCAACACAGGTCCACGAGCCACCCCTAAACTCTTTCTCCCAATCTCACTCCGAATCTTCCTTAATCCCATCAAAATCTCCAAATTATCCTCAGTTTTCTTCGAAAACCCGATCCCAGGATCTAGAACCATCCGCCATGCCGGCACGCCACATAACTCTGCAGTTTTTACACGCTCGTATAACTCATTTCCAACATCTTTACAAACATCATCGTACTTCAAATTCTCGATGTTTTGCATGGTGGACGGGTCCCCTCTCATGTGCATAACGATATATGGAACGTTAAGACCAGCCATAACATTAAGCATTTCGGAATCTAAATTTCCACCCGATACATCATTGATGATATGAGCTCCTTTATTAACCGCTTCTAAAGCAACTTCCGAATAAAATGTGTCGATAGATAGTAGTTTTCCTTCGATTTCGGGTAATTCTAGGGTTTTTTCAAGAATGGGAATTAGTCGATCAAGTTCTTCTTGGACTGAGATCTTGGATGCCATTGGACGTGTAGATTGAGCTCCTAGATCGATTATATCCGCTCCTTCGGATATCATTTTACGAACGTGAGATATAGCGGACCCCACGGAGTCAAACTTCCCTCCGTCGCTAAAACTATCGGGGGTCAAATTCAAGATTCCCATAACGGAAGTTTTCTTGGAAAAATCCCATAAGCGATCATTAACCGGTAATACTCTTCTTAACCCATCTTTTCCTATTAAAGATTCGCCACCTAATTCTTTCCAAGATTCAAAAAGTCCTTTTTTTGAGAAAGAATGCCAGCAAAGAACCGTATCGTTATTTATATCTGAACCCAATAAGTCAACTAACGGAGCCATTACGAACGGTCTTTCCCAGATTCTTTCATGAGGAACGGTGAGACTTTCTGAGTTAATTCTGTACTTCCCGTAGAACAATATATCTAGGTCGATGGGTCGTGGGCCGTACCTAATGCCTTTGGTTCTACCCATTTCTTTTTCGATTTTCTTGAGGGTTGATAGTAACTCATGAGGGCCGAGCTTTGTGATGGCTCTAATGGCAGAGTTTAGAAAAAGAGGCTGATCAGTGACGTAAGCAGGCTCTGTTTCATACAGACAAGCGTGTCTAGTTATTTGTATGCCGGATTTCTTCATTTGAGTTAAGGCTTCATTGAAGTTATTAAGCCGATCGCCCACATTGCTACCTAAAGCAATCACTACTTCTTGTTCTTGAGAATGGACTTGAATTGAAGTATCTGAGGAGGAGGAATGAAAGAACGAAAAAGATGCTGCAGTAAAAAAAGATAGAAAAAATATCAATAATTTGTAAAATATATTTCGTTCATGGAACTTAATGTGGTTCTATAGAATATATGAGGAAGTCTACCTCTATAAGAGGCGCGGGCTTGACTGTATGCCAATCTTAATGGTAGTAGCTGCTTGAAAATACTCATTTTAAACCCTAAACCCTAAACCTTAAACCTTAAACCTTCAACAACAAGCCTCTGAATTAAGTAATGAAGCGGAAATCTGCAAAACCAAAAGAGGCCCAAAAAGATTATAAATAACCAATGAAAAGATACCCTCTTCATCCCATGAAAACTACAACAATTACTGTTTTGGGATGTTTCATGAAAGCTGGAATATCTCTCATTTCAGCAAGGTTTCAGGTTAGAATTTAACATTGTCCATTCAATATAATATAAAGCTCATGATATTGATTCATATGTTCAGAGGATTCCATTTTTTTAAATTATTAAAAAGTAATATAGACACCAACTTGCATTTTCGCACTACTTCCGTGACCAAAAAGAGTCCACGTTGCCAACCTTCTTTATCCCGAAAAATAGCATTATCCCAAAACTTAAGATCGAGATCAACTTGATGTTAATAAGATGACCCTTTTGTTAATTTGTACTCAATCATGCGTAAAGCTGTCTCTAAATTCATTCTAGATTTTAAAGTGAACTCTTTTTCCTGAGAAGAGAGAACTATAGTAGGCTAGAAATGAAAACCTGATAAAAATTATAAAGAGGTGGAACTTCTACACTTCAGCCTTGTTTGCTTTTTCATTTTAAGTTCTTAATCATCACTTATATCTGATTCGTTTAGACGTTTCATAACCATTTAATAACTGAAATCAGACTTCAGACTTCAGCACCTCTTAAAAAACAAACGCCACCTTCGATTTCCTAGACTCAAGATTCATCCCCATTGGTTTAATCTTTAGTACCAACAACTTCTTTCAACATAGTTATTAAATTATCATTAAAGCTTACAGATTTGTATCAATCAAGAGTTGAGCATTTGACATCAAGATTTGATCTAAACCCTTTTCTTTTAGAACAAAATGATTCCCAGCATCATCATCAGTTTTGCAATGATCACCATTATTAATTAAGGGGATCACAAGTCTACTAGCACATATCTTATTAAGGTCAGACATCTGCCAGCATTAAGACACCCTTACTATATTATTCGACTACAAAAGTCGAAGTTCAACAACTTTGTATAAATAGACATGGATTTGGAGGTTTACCTCTATAAAGATTTCATAACATTCATTAATGGAGCTTCATCAACAGCAAACCCTCAAATTAAAGCATTGAGATGGGCTTCTGCAAATCAAGAAATCACATAAAGATTGAAAAATAGAAGAATCTTCATATGGGTAATGTAATTAGAACTAAAAAGTAAGAACCTTTACAATCTTTGATGCAAAAAGAATCGAATTTGAGGGATTCAAGAGCTCAGAGACTATATATCTGCGTACCCCTGTGACTCTGTGAAGTGAAACCTGAAACCCTTTTCTTTGTGGCTTATTTTGTCAATATCTTGATGGGCAGCGGGGAAATTGGCAATTAGATAAAATTAGTGATAGTATTGTACGTTGTGCATTTCATGTTGTACATTTTTTAGATCTGAAATCTTTAAACGTTTATGTATTGTACTATGCGCTGTAAATGTTGTACATCTTTCTGGTTTTCCGAAATTGAGATTGGAAAAGAGGTAAAAGTAAAGCCCTCATCTTTAAACCCAGAGGAGGAGAAGGGGTTTCGGTTTTGTTAAATGGTGGCGTTGATGGAGTTCGATTCTTGAAAGCTCAAGCTCTTGGTGTCTACAATGGCGTCTTTACCTTCTTTTACTCAATTTTGTTCTTTGCCCAGGTTCTCTCTCTCTCTCTCTCTCTCTCTATATATATATATATATATATATATCTCACACACACAAGTTTTCTCACTTAGCATAGCAAATTTCCCATCTTTAAAGTAGGTTCAACTGCTGAGAATCTTTATCCATATATATATATATGTATATATACACACACACACACACGCACACACATATTTTAAGCACCACCATAGCCAGATTTAGGATGATGTAAGTTGTAGAATACAGAAATGGGTATTCTGAAAAGAAGGTATAAATTGAGAAATTGAGTGATTTGAAGAGAAAAGATAGCATCTTGATTATCTGTTTTTGAAGCATTTCGTTCTCATAAATTTATCATTTAAGCATTTAAATCCAGACATTGAAATTGTTCTTAGAAACTGAGAGCTATCCCTTATCCATGATTTTTGACTTTGAGGTCAAATGGCACAAGATTCAACTTAAAATTTGATGTGATTAATAAAATATAATTATCTTTATCATAAACAATGTCATGAAAAACAGAAGATTTTTTTCTGTTAAGTTAAAAAGTATTTAACAACTTCATATTAGTTCTTTACAAACTCGAGTTCTTTTTCGTGTGTAGGTGGCACTCGAATTTGTCTTTTTCATCCTCAATAAACTTTGTACAACTTCCGGATGTTCGATTGTGTGGTAGATTTGTTGTTACAGCAACTCCTAGGAAAAAAGTTGCAGAGAAAACTTCTGATGGGGAAGAAGATGACTCAGAAATAAAGACAACCCGTAAACGAGCTCCATCAAGAAGAAAGAAAAAGGCTGAACCAGAGGAGAATTCGGTACTAGAGAGTAGTATTAGTAGTAACACAGATGAAGAGACATCAATGGCTTCTGAATCAATCGAGGTTCCTGAGAAACCTCAAAGAAGAACTCGAAAAAAAGGTCAGTTTTAAAGCTATATTTGGCAAACTAGCTGAAAAGCTGGCTGCTGACTGAATAGCTAGTCGTTGGCTAATAAGCTAGTTGATAATAGCTTATGCTTGGTAAAAAAAAACGTTAGTTAAGCTAGATGACAGTGTAAAATGACCTAAAAGGAAATATAACGGGCATAATTGGAAAAAAAATGTAAAAAAGTCCCGGAATAAGCTATCTGAAATAGCTTTTCGTTTCGTTTTTCATTGGAAATGAATGATCAATCTTGGACCAAAAGTGTCAAGTATGATGGCGTTTCTTGCATTCATATTTCCACAATTTGTCTATAATCGTAGTTCATTCTTGCAAAGTGGTTCTTTTTCGCCATTTTCACAAGAAATATGGTTGATTTCCAATGAAAAGCCAAAAAAGATGAAATCACCTGATAAAAAAAGTAATCTTTTTAAGCATTTGATCATCAATTTATGAGTTTAGGATTCCGTATAGATAGTAATGGACCTCAATTTAGTACCAAGAACAGTGTTTGAAATCCAATAGATATTACTATTACCATTACTTCAAAGATATCGATCTCTTGAGCTACTTTAAGGGTGAAATTTTCATTTCAATGTTAACACTTTTGATCTTGATGCTCTAACACCTGCGCACAAAGGATATTTTAGGGTTTTCACCCTTTGATCCACCCCCAGTGTTGATTGATCACTTATAAGGATTCTTGATTATTGTTGGTTGATCACATAATCGAAAACTTAAACAAAAACAATACAGTAAGGGTAAAATGGTCATTTTTGTCATTCAGACAGTTTATTCAGCACTACAAACAAACAACAATTTAGCTTAATCCATACAGACAGCTTTTAATGGAAAACTTAAACAAAAACAAACAGTAAGGGTAAAATGGTCATTTTTGTCATTCAGACGGTTTATTCAGCACTGCAAACAAACAAAAATTTAGCTTAATCCATACAGACAGCTTAATTTATAGAGTGCTTAACGGAATATAGCAAATTCTTTCGTTTTTGACCATTAATTCTCTTTCAGAAATTGCAGTTGCCTCTACTTCAAGTAGCTTATTAGACGAAGAACCCGAAAAGAAAGTAACGAGAAGGCGGCGTAGCAAGAAAACCATCGATGATACAATAGATGACGGTAGTGAAACCGAGCTTAGTGAGCGTGAAGACGATACCGATAGTGAAAAAGACCTAGAATTCGACGCCTTTGGTGGAGAAGATATTAGCAATACATACCTTTGGCCCCCACTAGTTTGTTGTTTCGGATCCATTAAGCCAGCATTCGTGCCATCGGGAAGGCGAGCCAATCGACTTATTGACCACGAAGCCAACGAAAGAATGAAAGAAGCTTTATATATCCCGGAAAAGTTTATGCGGGCCCCCGGAAGCTGTATAGGTGACGTTGCAGTTTGTCTTGCTAGATTAGGGAGTAATGCGGCCTTAATGGGTAAGATCGGGAATGACGATTGTGGACAAGCTATGTTGTTTCACTTGAATGATAATAACGTGCAAACTAGATCGGTTCGGATCGACGCGAAACGAACGACTGCGATGTCACGGATGAAAATGAGCAAGAGGGGTGGTTTACGAATGACGTGTATTAACCCGTGTGCGGAGGATATGTTAACGAAGTCCGAGATCAATGTTGATGTGCTTAAAGAGGTAAAAAAACCTGAAACTAAATGAACTTGGTTTATCCGTTACTTGTAGCGGTGAGCATAACCGGGTACCCGGCTAAATTTTGTGGAAACGGAACTGGAACCGCTAACATCGGTTCTTCATATTTTGGAACCGGAACCGCTGGGAAACGGTTCCGGTACCGGGTACTCGGTTTCAATTTTTTTTTTCGTTGCATACGATAAAAATGTAATTTTAAGTCTATTATAAACCACAAAGTAGCAGCTTAAAGTAATAAATACAACAAATGGTTAAAATTAATCCGATAAAATGTAATTTTAAGTCTATTATAAACATACATAACTCGTCTAGAGGGAGGTTTAAAGGAAAACACTAAAAAAAGAGAAAACTGGAAAAAACACCCTGGAAGAACTCCATCTGGACGATATGCACTAATGCATACAAGTGTTTTTTGTTTTTATGCACCAATGCTTCTATAATTATAGAAGCATTGGTGCACATGCATTACCAATTACCGGTATGCATTAATGCATACAGTCGGCTCCCGGGGTGTTCTTCAGTTTTCTCTTTTTTGGCGTTTTCCCTTGAACCTGACCCAACTCGTCTAACTCTAACCTAAAAGGTAATATAACTTTATTAATAAATATATAAAATAATTTTTATTTAAAAGTAGCGTTTAACTCTAAGGTGATATAACTTTATTAATAAATATATAAAATAATTTTTATTTAAAAGTAGCGGGTACCTGTCGGTTGTGGGTACCCAGCGGGACCGGTACCCGGTCCCGGCGGGTAACGGTTCCAAAAAAATGAGAATCTCCGTATTTTAGGAACCGGAACCAATCACATCGGTTCCGGTTCCGGTTCCGGTTCCTACCCGGCAGTTCCAGAGCGATTCCGGCTCTAAAGGCGGGTACCCGGTTCCAATGCTCACCCCTAGACTCACACGGAAGTAGGGTTTTGTTGATTCTTTAACCTTATCATGCAGGCAAAGATGTTTTACTTCAATTCATTCTCTCTTCTCGAGAAAAAATCGAGAGCAAGTGCTTTGCAAGCAATCAAGATCTCAAAGCAGCTTGGAGGGGCGATCTTTTTCGATCTCAATTTACCATTACCATTATGGAATTCTCGAGAAGAAACTCAATCGATCATTCAAGAGGCGTGGGAACTTGCGGATGTGATCGAGGTTACTAAACAAGAACTCGAATTCTTATGTGGGATCGTGCCCTCCGAGAGATTCGACACCAAAGACAACGATCCGTTAAAGTTTGTTCACTACGGTCCAGATGTCGTTGCTCCAATCCTACACGATAATCTCAAAGTTCTTTTCGTCACAAATGGGACTTCTATGATTCACTACTACACCAAGGACCACAATGGTTCGGTTCTCGGAACCGAGGATATACCCATTACGCCTTTCACTTCCGATATGTCTGCAGCCGGAGATGGCATTGTTGCAGGTATGTGTTAAGAATATATATATATATATATATATATATAGAGAGAGAGAGAGAGAGGTTCATTCATTTAGAAACCCTATAAAGAGTAAAAACTTTGGAAACCAAGAGAAAAACCATTATCAAATAAAAAAAAGTTAATAATTTTTTTTCATCAAATATTATGATTTAAGATATTGTTTCACATATGTTTGTGTTCATAAGGAAAAAAATATTATATGTGAACAAAAAACGTTGGGTTTACTTTCACATATGAAACAAAATTCATACGATAAAACAAATAAGTGAACCATCGTTTTTTTATTCACATATAATATTTTTTTTTCCTATAAACACAAGCATATGCCAAACAATATCTTAAATCATAATATTTGATGAAAAAAAATCATGAATTTTTTTTATTTTATATTGGTTTTCCCCTTGGTTTCCAAAGTTTCTACTCTTCGTTAAGTTTCTAAAAGATTGTCCATCTATATATATATATATATAATTTCATATCGATGTTTTTAGAGGTTGAAAGGAACCGGATGCCATTTGGGTTTCTGATATTTTGTTTGAAAAATTGGATTTTTTAGGGCTATTGAGTAAGTTGGTGGTTCAGCCGCACTTGATGACAGATAAAGAGTACTTGGTGCACATTATCGATTACGCTATTAACCGTGGGGTTACAGAACAATGGCTTCAATCGCGAAAACTAGGGTACCCTCCTAAAGCGGGAATGGATGATGAAGATATCTCGTTTGATCCCAATGGTTTTAGAAGCATCTCGGAAGAAGCTTTCCGCACGTATTACCCTGTAAGTTGAATTCATCTTGTTTAAAAGTTCGAATTGTGTAATTAAAGGGTCATTGGCATAGAAGTACCCGGTTTACCGGTAGAGCCCAGCCTCCCATGAGGTCAGGGTAAATGTGCTCGAGTATTTGCCGTATGTATATATATATATATATAGGGCTGGGTTCCGGTGAGAAGGAGCGCTAAGGTGAGAAGCGTAAGAAGAGATTTCCACCCTTGGATGCACATTAAAATGAGGTGCATCGAGATGAGGTGCACCGAGTGCACAAGATCAACTCCCTTCTAAAGCGCAATTCATAGATGGGTATGAGATTAAAAGTGATCAAGGGTTCGGATCTCTTCTTAGCAGTTATGCTTCTCATCTTAACTCTCCTTCTCAAGCGCTATATATATATATGTGTGTGTGTGTGTGTGTATGTGTATAGACAAAGGATCGTGTGAGAAGTGAAGTTAAGGTGAGAAGCGTAAGAAGGGATCTTGACCCTTGATCACTTTTAATCTGATTCCCACCCATGAATTGCGCTTCTTATGGGAATTGATCCGGTGCATCTCATTAGTGTTGAATCTGTTGATCTTCAATTAGGATTTATCCAAGGATGGAGATCCCTTCTTACCCTTCTCACCATAACTTTCATTCTCACCGGAACCCAATCCTATGTATATATGTAGATATATAGACGAAGGATCATGTGAGAATAGGAGTTAAGGTGAGAAGTGTAAGAAGGGATTTGGACTCTTGATTACTTTTAATCCCAAAACAACCCATGAGTTGGCTTTAGAATTGAATTCCCGTGTATCTCATTAGTGGTTGGTTCTCTTCAATTAGGATCGATACAAGGGTTGAGATCCCTTCTCACTGGAACCCTACGTGTGTGTGTGTGTGTATATAGAGTGGTAATCAGTTGAGAACCGGTTATTTGTGAGAATTGTGAGATCCAACCCACATGAATTGGTTCAATGAGTAATCACAGTGTGGATTACTATGTCTAGGTTTAATATTTGAAACATAAAATACTCATGCCTTGGATCAACGAGTATTAACAGTATGAATTACCATGTTTGAGTTTAATGTTTTAAATAGAAAACACATTGGTTTGGATTCAGTAAGTAATCACAATGTGAATTACCATGCATGGGTTCAACATGTGTGGTTGTGAGGATCTTATAGTTCTCACAAAATACAGAGTTCTCCCATGAATAGCCCTATATATATACACACACACATATATATAGGTAGATAGGATGATAACATCAATCTGTTTCTTATAGGCCCCTAGTGATGATTTTGATGGTGATGAAGATGAAGATGAAGATGAAGAGGTGGTGATTCTTGATTCAGAAGAAGAAGAAGAAGATGAAGGTAGTAACATGGAAGAATATGATTCAGAAGATGAGCCAATGCCCAAACTAACTCAACCAATTGCTGCTTAAAATATATCTCCTTTTTCTGTTTCCTCAAATTGGATGTGTGCAATTTTGTCTATTTAATCGGTTAGCCTTGGTTCTTCAAACTTATATCTCAATCGAAAGTAGAGTTTGGGGATGCTTTAAAGGGTGAAGTCTTGGCTCATGTACTAATGTTTTGTAGTATTGTGTATTTAATGAGTTTGCTTTGGTTCTTGAAACGTATCTGTCACTCGAAAGTAGGGTTTGAAGGTAAGATATAAGTAGATTTGTCGTCTGCTTTAAAGGTAGAACAACCATTTTCGTGAAAACTGTGGCTTATGTGCTAATATTTTGTAGTTTTATCTATTTACTGAGTTTGCCTTGTTTCTTGAAACGTATATTCCACTCAAAAGTAAGGTATATGTAGATTTGTCTTGTACTCCAAATATTGGAGCAACTGTTTTCATAAAAACCCTTTGACTTATGCACAAATGTGAACAAAAAAACATTTGTGAACAAAAAAGGATAAAAGAAAACCAAAATGTCTTATTTCCAAAGGTTTGATTGTATAATGTATACCCCTTGAGTATACAACATAATTAAAAAAAAGCAGTTATTCTATTTTCATCATATTATGATTGTTCGACCTTTTTCGCTTTATATCATATTCAATCAATGGAAGTGACATTTGATTCACAGAATGGAAGTCTCAATGAAAGTGACATTTGATTCACAGAGTTAGGATAATGAATCAAAATTATAATTTGATGGATAGGGATTGGAATGGAAAAGTTATTTGCCTTTTTAAAACCAAACTACAAGTCTATATAAACATTTACCACAAAACGGAATTCAAATATTTCAATTATATCAAAAAATGGTCAAATCCTTCAACGGTTTCAATTCGGCGGAAAATGAACCAAACATCCTCAATGCATTTGGTTAAAGAAATTTGTCACTCTAATTCCTTCAAATTCAGCGAACCAAATAACCCAGTACTAAAAATTAAAGAAGTTACAAAAATGAGTTGGATTGGAGCTTTATTTTATATAATCATGACACAAATATAAACTTTTTGCCTCTTTTCGTTTCAATTTCAAGTTCGCTTCTTTTTCGTTAGCTTTTCGACCATCACTTGCGGAAACCACCACATTGTCACAGAGATCATGATCGATATCAACAAGATTCCTTGCCAAAAGTTAATCAGCCCGAAAATAAACCATTTCAACATATCAACAGTCATTATGATGAACATAATTTCAAAAAATTCCACATAAAAAAGTAGTCGACACTCTGTCCTATTGGTAGTCGAGATACAAAGTTACCTGCTCGATCATTTCAAACGGCAGTTCCAATCTCCAATCCTTTTGTTTACGAGTAAATGGTCTTCCTTTAGATAAAGGATCTCGGTTTTCTTTCACATCAGCCAACTTCCATATGCAGCTTCCAGATTCCGCATCCATGGATTCCAAAAAGAACACTCCTTCCTTTTCCACAGATCTAGGAGGACCATCACGTTCTACGTACTTTACTCGCATAGCCATCTCTTTAAAACGTTCTAAATCATTTGGTATTCTTAGTAGCCGATCTGCACCAGGAGATGATACCTTCCAAGAAAGAAAAGAAACCACAACCTTATTTCCATCAAATGTGAAGAATTTTACAATATATGCAAGTTATATAATGTAAAAATATAAAATAATTCAAGGGATTTCATTTATGGTAAGGCACCAAAAATGGGTACCTCGAGAGCTAAGTCGCTAGGGATGTCTCCAACTTCTCCTGCTTGGTCTAGTCTTTTCTTGTACTCGTGGCTGTAACTTTGAATATCCTCCATGCTCGGGCACCCATATCTAATGCACAAATGTAATACTTAAAAAAAATTCGAATCTTTTTTGTTGGATATAGATTTGAGCCTGATTTGGATCCAAACAAACCCAGTAGGTCCCACCTCGAGTCCGGGGTATAAAATGTAAGCAGACCTGACCTTTACCCCAAAAAATAGAGTGGTTGTTTCAATTTTGAGGATTACATAGTTATGACAATCAAGGATTACAGTAAGCGGGGAGATTTCAAATACAAACCAAGCAATTTGTACAAACCGTACAAACTCCATGGTTTCATTGTTTTTTTTTTGAATAATTTTTTTTCATGAAAGTGTTTAATATGATGAAATTGTTTCATATAATTCTTTGGTTCATGAAATTATTTCATATATTTTTGTTCCTATATATGAAAATGAAATTGTTTCGTGTATTTCTCATTTTGATGAATCTTGTTTCATATATTCTTGCTTAATCAACCCGCATGTGTTCTTGATGAAATTTTTTCACATATTACTAACAATCAACCCTCATAATTAAGAAAAAGTGAAAAAAGAATGATTGGTTGAATGGAGTTTGTAGGGCTTGTACAAATTGCTTGGTTTGTATTTGAAATCTCCCCTACAGTTATATTATCTCATCTTACTCTTCGGAGTAAAGGTTAGGTCTGCGTACATGTCACCCTCGTGGACCCCACCATTAGGTGAACATTTATAAACGAACAAATTTGTAAAAAGCAAATGTTTATACAAGTAAAGGAGGAGACTTTTGTGCAATTTATCAATATAAAGATAGAGGGTTGTGGTATTTTAAAGTTATATGAACAAACAGGATGTCAAGCAACGATATGATGAAAAATGAGATTGAAAAGAAAACCTTACTCGTTACAGAGTCTATCGAGTCGCACATAAATGTATCCACGAGGGGAGGTTTTAAAAGCAAAGATTTCAATATCATCACCAAATTGCAGCAAGACATCTTTAGCTATAGATAGAACTTTTTCGCCCCAAGGACAATTTTGAAGAACAACACCACCTCCATCTCCACCATCTCCAACCTATAAAATTTCAAACCAACATTGTCAACTATACACATAATGGGTGGAGATAGGGGCAGATTATGTTAGAAACTAAAATGCACTAGGAACCCAAGAATATGGATGTTGAATAACACTTCTATATTCATCATGAATGTGTTATTCATGATGAATATTCGTCCATAAGTTTTCAAATAAGCTAACAGACCTTAGGCTCAGCTTCATCTTCTTCCTCCCATAAGTCTATTGGTTCTACTTCATCCGTGTCAGCTGCAAGATTGTCCATTCATTGGTAAGATAGGATCAAGATGCATAAAGATTTATAGAAGTTTATCAATCATGATTCTTGTAGTTGCTCTAATCTACAAGATGCTGTGATGGCAGTCTTGTTATTCATAAATGAATCTGAGGAGGAAAACAGTTGCACTTGACTCCATAAAAGCCTGTGATCAAGACTCCGCACACACATTGAGATATATATATATACACACACACATACATTACATACATAAATACATACACACATATATGCAGCAAGGGATCAACGTTGAACATCTTCACGTGATGAAATAACTAACAGTATAAGCCAAAACTGTGATCAGGACTTTGATCAAACACTTGGAAGGCATGCAAACATAGATAAGAAAACCAAAATAACAAACTTAGATGAAAAAGAAAACAGAGATATTTACAAGTACAGAGCATTACATTGAGCTAATTCGTAAGGGTTTTCACTCTGGATATCTTCAGATGAGGAGGCATTGGTGGTGGTGGTGGAGTACCGACGAACACTTGGAAAGGAAAAATCAAAACTTGAGGAACATATAAGAGGAAAATGAAGAGTACGACGAAACCCAAATACCAAAAAGAAAGAAGAAGAAGAAGAAGTAGGGTTATGGAGGGTAAATGAATGTGACTGAAAATGGTGGAATCGATGTTGATTATGATGAGAAGCGTCTCTGCGTATGAATGGTACCAAGAAGCGAAAGCTACGTGCCAATTTAGGGTTCATCATCTGGAATTGCAATCCAAAAAACCAGAAGATTGAGGGGGAAGAAGCAACTTTTGCAAGCAATCTGTCCCTCTACCTTTGCAGACTCGTATATTGGCTCTGCAATATCGTACTCCTTTCCTTTCGCCGCCCAGAAGACCAACAAAATCACATTGTTCATGTTCGGTCCTTGTGGTTTACACAAAATCACACTATACGCCCTTATTTTGAAATAAATACGTAAAACGTCCCTGTGATTTACATTTCATAAGGTTTTAGGTACCTATGATTTACATTTTGTTAACTTAAGGGTAAATTTGGTCTTTTCATCTAATTTTTATTTTTTCTTTTCCTTTTTATGAAATAATTATAATAATATATTATATACGTTGATGGACGCAGGGTCTTTGTTGAGTATCATACACCTATATTAAAGGGTATAGGATCACGTGAGAGAAGAAGAGTTAAGGTGAGAAACAAAGAAGAAATATGGACCATTGATCACTTTTAATCTCATACTCACCCATGAATTACGTTATAGAAGAGAGTTGATCTGGTACATCTCAGTGCATCTCATCTTGATGCATCACATCTTAACGTGCATCCAAGAGTGGAGATCCCTTATTACCATTCTCAATTTAACTATCCTTCTCACCGGAACCTAACCCTGCTATAAGATGGATCAAATGCTTGTGGATTTGTTTTGATGTGCTTTTAGTCAATTTCTATCGTTTTCGAGAGATCTTTGAGTTTCTTGGTTGATTTCGATATATTTTTCTTATATCTTTTTTTTTGTCGAGGGTTTTTTTAGTTTCTTGGTTGATTTTTGCGGGACTTTTTTTGGGTTTTTTTTGTTGTTGATGTTCCTTAGATTTTCTAATATCTTGAAATATCAAGTTTAGAGTCGTAACTCTCACTTACCGGGTAAGACTTTCGGTCTATGTCATTATTTTTTCTGGGTAAGATTTTCAATCCTTGACATTTTATCCGATAAGGTTAATTGATACAATAAGCATTTAGCTGGTAAATGTTTAGTAAACGACCCCTTAACTTAAAAATATATCACCTTTATCATAGTTCTCTTAAAAAAAGCCACATTAATCGACTCATTGGTTGAATATACTCTATGCCTTTGTGCTCATAGCACACACGATAATCCAAATGTGAATGTAACAAAAGAAAATTTATGAACTAACAGCAAAACTTCGAATTCGTCAATCTCGACAACACCTAAAACTCGGTGCTCGTACAGTGGTGATGCAAAATACAAGTGATGCATAGAGTATCGTATCGACAAGGATAGGTTTAGAAAAAAGCGAGGTAAAATTAATTACGATACACGTTCATGAGAAAATAAGAAAGAAATTTATCAATTTGTTCTGAAAAAATTAAGGTTGTGTTTAGTTAGCGAAAAATTTCCTGTTTTCTAGAAATATCAAAATGAAAATTCAACTTCATTTTTTAAAAACGTTTTCTAGGAAAATGAAAACAGTTTTCGCTAACTAAACGCACCATAAAATTCTTAAGTAACATGACGGGAGTCAAAATCAAGTTTCACATTGTTAAAATATTGGTTTAATTGTCTTTCAATTCTGATTTGAGTTTATCTAGACAATACAAGTTGCATATTTGTTTCTTTGCTAATATTGTAAAAATGAATTGTGAAAAATGTGAAGGATGAAGGCTTGTTTCTGCTGAGTAGATAGTGTAGAATTGTAAAAGGATCTTGGTGAACTTTGAAAACAAGACCTTTAGGACCCGTTTGGTTGAAGGGATTTGAAGGGATTTGGAGGGATTGGGATTTCAAATAAATCATTCCCAGTACGAACTCTGGTGATTTTCTTGAAATTATATTATACTATATCTTAATATTTATGCCAAACACTGCAGTCAAATAAGTCATCATGTCAGTAATCTGATAACTATCCCCAATACAATGGATTGGATTGAAATCTCAATCCCTTCAAATCTCTCCAACCAAACGGGTCCTTAAAGTGGTGTTTGGTTTAACAAATAGTTTCGAGAAATTTGGATTTTGTCGAAATATTTGGAATGATTTGAAGTGTTTGGTTTGTAGAATTCAAAATTAAAATGAATTTTATTATTTATAAAAATAATTAAAGTATCTTTTTATTAATTAATATTTACAAAACAAATGTTTTTTAACATATTTTAAGATATCATTACATATAAATCCAACAAAAACTCATGAAATACCAATAACCCTTATGGGATTTTAAAATAGGATTTCAAAACACAATTCTCGTTGGATTCATTTTCAAATCCAAAAAATCTTTAAAACCAAATTGAAATTGAATTCAATCCTAAATACAATGTATCCAATCGTGCAAACAAACACTTAAAGCATAATTTTCTTCAAAATAGATGATCAAAACTAAAAATCTCTAAAAAAATATTACATTCAATTTCAAGAGCATCTCCATTTTGAAGATTACAAAATTCATTATATTATAAAAATAATCTATATTTCTAATAAAATATTATTTATTTTATCTAAATATTTAATTTCAAATTTTCTTATTGATGAAACATAATAAAAAAATAGTTTCTCTTTCATGGTAATCATTTTTGGAGATGTCTTCAAATTTACTTTCTCCATTTTAGAAGAACTTTTATAGATATTGGAGCAAAAAATGATTAAAATCTCTATTTTCTCCATTTTAAAGATGGTGTTACCGGTTACAAAAGCAATAAAGAAGTATTTTAAGGGCTTTTTTGAAAGTTGATAAAGATATAAATAGTATTATTATTATTTTTCATTTGGAGTTTTAATGTTCAAAAGCATATACTTCACAAAGTCAAACATCAACTAAACCCAACAAAATTTCTTTCTAGGGATGTTTTACTTCCAAACTGGGTTATATGAACATCTCATCCACATAAATAAAACAAAACTTCATATTGTAGGGGTATCAATTGAACATTTAATCGGCATCATAACTCTCGAGCTCGAGTCAATTCCGAACAGAAAGTTATCAGAAATAGCCATTTTTTAACTTGTGTTTTACCAAATAGCCACTTTCGAACAAGATTTACCAAAATAGTCCTCCAGTTCGTAATTGCAAAGGGTGAAAAATGTTATAAGAAAAAGTTAATGAACTTGTTTCGCAATTTCAGAGACCAAATATGTAAAATTTAGTCTAGGTTTGCGAATGTGATTTCCAAATTTAACATCTATGGTCCCTGTAATTTTACATATTTGACCCTTCACGATTGTGAACTTAACAATTACGAACCTAATGACTATTTTGGTAAATATTATTCGAAAGTGGCTATTTGGTAAAACACAAGTCCGAAAATGGCTATTTCTATAAATTTCCCATTCCGAACACTAAATAAACCTCATTTAATTTTAACGAATCAAGCTCCATAACACCACATTTCAAAAAATTCAAACCATTAAAACATATACTTTTCCGAGCCAAACATGTTCATAATAAAACATATTTTTTAAAGCCCTAGGGAGAAGAAGTTTGGAAGTCAAAAAGGATTGAATTCATACAAAGAAAAAACAGTACAAAATATCACCAAATATATTACATGTCATCATGAAGAAAGATTTCCAGAGTTTGTAGAGAAGAAACATGCATTTTATCTTTATGATTACAAATTCAAACCTCGATTAAGAGTTGACACCGCCAAAAATTTCAGTTGCTGCCACCACCACCGTTGCCAAAGAGGTATCCAAGAGAAGATCCACCACCAGGGGCGTTATGGACCTTTGTCGAGGGTCGTTCCTGCACCATGAAAATAATTTAAGATTAAGATCATACACAAACTTAAGTTATAATTATTTCTGCCATTTCTGTTCATTCATTTTACATTTGTAGGTCAGAAATAAGATATGCAATTACATGTTAATTTCTTCTTCTCAAACCATACATACAGAACAAGTAATGAAATATGGCTCATTAAATAACCAAACCAAATGCTAAATGGGGGTAAAAAGGCCGTTTCTATGGAGACCCACAGCTAAAAGTGGATCATGAAATGAGAATGGTAAATGGGCAAATCAAATTGAACCTAAATGACCAAAATGAATAGGACTGTTTGGCAGTTGCTGAATGGTTTGGTGCAGAATGATTTTGTGGTCAGAATGATTAAGACACTCTTATGATATATGATATAGTGTCAAAATAAAATATAATTGTTTGGTAATTGTTCAGGTTGTAATTAGGGCTTTGGAACAATCGATATAAGTGTCACTGTGTCACAAAATGATAGTTTTCCATTAAAAAGAGTTTTTTTTAACAGATAGAAGCATTTTATCTGCTTTTTACTTTGGTCTTAATTGAACCAGCATTACATGAAAAGCTAAAAATTAGACACAGTGACATACCGTAATGAAGTTGCCAGTATTCTGACCATCAGCTCTGAAGTAGTTGTTTGAAGGATTACTATTTATGCCTGCAGGAACCTGCTTGGCAACATCTACTGGGGGAGAAACAGGATCAGGTTTTGCGGCTGTCACATTGTTCGCTGCTGGGGTTTCACATGGAGCAGCTTGTGTAGCTTTTGGGGCCGGCTTTGGGGCCTCTCCACTCCCAAACAAGTAGCCCAAAGAACTCTGCCCACCACCACTGCTCCCTCCTCGATTCATATTTTCACAGCGATGGAAATACTAATACTGCATGAAGTTAGGTAGAAATAAGAATGTGAATGGATAAGGAATTCGCAGGGAATATATTAGCTGACAAAGAGCCTTATGAACTTTCTTAGTCATAAATCTTTAAAAGGTGTTGTTAAATGAACCCTTTTTGGGTCATACCGTGGCCATTCGTCCATTGGAAATGTAAAAAAAAGAGGTTGATGTTGACGCGCGTGTGTGTGTGTGAAATAAAGGTTTTATATACTGGGGGCGAGTAGCCATCCTAGTATCACTGGGCACTGATACTAGGATATCATATGTACATGGTTAGCAACTAAAAACAAGAAAAGAACAATGAATAGTTTCAATCTACATAAAAAAAAATTATGGTTGTAAGTAGCAAGAAAGCAAGTCATGACTAGATTACTGAAAATAGTCTCACTTTAAAGGATTTAAATATGACTTCATGTATATTTACATGGCTAACACTAAATAAGGAACTAAAAAACAGATAGCTTGGTCCAAATCAAAGAAGACAGATAGAATAAACAAAAAATCCTACCTTCATTAGCACTCAAATATAACAATCAACATGCCTCTAAAACCAATACTATGACTTAGATCCCATTGTGCATATGTACATCAGTACATCAAAAGATTGTGATAGTAACACAAAATTTCTTACTAGAAATGAAATACCAAATCTGCGCTACCAACATCCAGATTACACTTGAATATGATAAACTTGGAACCTTTATGTTTATAAAGCAAGATACGTCTGTATCAAAACTAAGATACACAAATAAAAAACATCTAAATGGATGAATAGCTGCCTGGTGCTAGAATAGTGCTTGATGAGCTTTTGTTACTCGTCCATCAAAAGTGATTGATTGATGCAAGCAGAGCACACAAATTAACAAACACTGTTCCACGCATATATACCACACATCTTAGCATCCTCAACAACCACACAAAAAGTGAACATTGTACCTATTCTGTCAAGATCTAGAGCTTGTAAACACAAACTAAACATTTTGAGATCGAAAGCGACATCTAACCCGCCAACTTACTCCTATATCTCAATTCAATCAAAGTTATCAAACAATCTTATGAAAAGAGTAATCTAATCGCATGATATACTATAATGAACAAACAATCAAAATACAGATGACTAATAATCATTAGACAAACAAGTCAGACGAACAGTAAAACAAAATTAGAGATCGAACAAGAAATCAAAATGTAAGATGAATAGATATAGATGGTGAACATGCATAGAAGAAGAAGAAGAGATCTAGGGTTTAAGGATGTAGGTTTTACCTTGGTGATTTGGGGAAGAGATCTGCGTTGAGTTGAGAGAGAGAGAGAGAGAAAAGGAGAGCAGCAACAGCTTTATAGAAGAAATAGGGAACGTTTTAATGTTTAAAATTCGAATTACTATTGCCAGCTTCCTCCAGATATTTTTGTTGCAAAAAGGGACCCGATTCCACACTTTTTATTTCTTATGGTATTTTTTTTTTGGAAATTTCTAATAGTTTTTCAATAATTTTTTTAAAATATATAATTAAAAGCTAAAAATTTTAAAAGTATTTTCTTTTAACTTTAACAGTTTTTTATTTTAAAGAAATCATTATTATTTATATTATTAAAATATTTAATACATTTAATAAAGGAAAATTTCTATTTATATTCTTTAAAACCTTCTATAACATGTATATATCCTTGTAAAGTTTGAAACTACGAATATATCCTTCTAAACCTCTAGAACTCACATATATGTCATTCTTCTTAATTTAATTATTATTAAAATATTTAAAAAATAGAAATCATTATCTTTAAATTAAATTTATTTTTTAAATTACTTAACTATCCTTCTGAATTTATTACTCTTCATAATTTACTTCCCAAAATTAAGTAATTTAGAAAATAAATTCAATTTAAAGATAATGATTTAATAATAATTAAATTAGGGAAAATAACATATATGTAAGTTTTAGAGTTTTAAAAAGATATATACATAGTTTCAAACTTTACAAGGATATATACGTAATATAAGAAGTTTTAAAGGATATAGATGAAATTCTTCCTTTAATAAAATATTATTTATCTTTTCTACAGATTTAATTTCAATAATTTTGATTGGTTGTATATATTAAAATAATGTTTCTCTCTCCTAGTTTAGGGATTTTAGAGATTTCTCTATATTTAGAGCATCTCCAACAGCTTCTTTCAATTTTCTTTAAAATAGAGAATGTAAAGCCAAAATCTCTAAAATTATTATCTTCTAACTCCAACAACTTCTCTAATTTATAGAATCTATTTAAAAATTATATTATTAAAATATTCAATAAATTTATTATTCTAAAAATCTCTAAAATTATAACGGTTGTTATTGGTGGGAAATCATTAAAATAATATTTCTCTCTCATTCTTTTATAGATATAAAGAAATATCTATATTTAGAGATTTTTCTAAAAATCTCTATTTTAGATAATGATATTAGTCATCTGTATTTTGATTTTAGAGATTTTAGAGATTTTTAGAAAAGGAGTTGACAGAATAAAAATGGGTTTTTCTTTATTTTAGAGAAGCTGTTGGAGATGCTCTTAGAGATTTTCTTCCCAAATCTGTAAAATAGCAAACAATATAGCAATTTTGTTGGAACACTTTAGAGAAGAAAAACCTAATTTTTTCTATTATAGCAAAGCTGTTGGAGATGCTCTAATGCTAATGAGATATTTACATATGAATTCTACCTCACATACAGCTACATTAAAATTTCTACCAAATACAAAAGGTTCTATGTACATCCCCACTAAGAGGATGCCATTAACACTCTCCTATTTTTTTAAAAGATTAATTAACCATTTCTTAGCACAACTTTTAAAATATTTGTGTAAATCATACGGACCAAAATCGTATGTAGATTACTCTTTTTTCTAATATATAGAGAGAGGAAGGATCGTGTGAGAATAAGAGTTAAAATGAAAAACATAATAAGTGATTCGGACCCTTAATCACTTTTAATCTCAGCCCCACTTCATGAATGATGTTTTACACGAGAATTGATCTGATGCGTCTCATTAGTATTGCAATTAGGATTGATGCAAAGATAGAGATCTATTTTTACTCTTCTCACCACAACTTTCATTTTCACTGGAATTGAATCTAGGGTTGTAAAAGAACCGAACGAACACAAACAATTTGTTTGTGTTCGTTCGTTTAACTTAATCGAACAAATAAACGAACACGAATGATAAAAAAACGGAATTTTTTGTGTTTATGTTGGTTCATTAAGAAAATGTGTTTGTTCATTAAGATGTTAAACGAACGTAAATGAACATAAAAAAATGAACACAAATATATTAAAAACAATCACCATTATTCATCATTTTGTTCCTAAAAAATCATCACAAACAAAAAAAATTCTCAATTTATATAGACAACTTTATTCATACAAGTCTTAATAAAGAAGCAACCAAACAACCTCTAAGTCTCTCTTTATCACTCTCTATGTGTGTGTGGAAGATCCGGGTAAAAAAATATAATAATAGGATCGACTACCTTATCATAATTGTTAGATTAATTGATACAATAAATATGATTAAAAGGAGCGGTTACAACTTCTGTTCTCCAAAATATTTAAAACTTTTTTAATCAAAATTGGAACGAAATAAATTGCACTATGGATGTAAATAAAAGTTTTTTTTAAAGCAACAATTTAATCAACCAACCAGAAGGAACAATATCAGAAGTCAAGTTTCTGCAATATGCAGAAACAAAAAAAAAAGACAACATCCCCATTACAAGACACCAAAAACGCAACGAACTACACAAACCCGACCAAACAAACAATCTAAGAACCTAAAAACCGAAGCAAACAAAATGAAAAGAAAACCCACTTAACATCGAAACTTAGTCCCCACATGTGGCTTTTGGGCTGCAACACCAATCTACCCAAGACTTCGTGAAACCTTTTGTAAGATGAGTTAACCATTGAAAAGATAAAAGTTGGATGTCGACTGCCAAGTCCGAACGCGAAGAAGCTCGATCCAAAAACACCATTTTATTGCGATAACTCCAAATCACATACATTGAAATCCATAAGACCGCTTGCCACAAACTTTTTGCCATCAGAGAAAGTGAAGGAAGATCTTCAAGAGAAAAAACATTCTTGATGGAGACCACGTTAGAGAAGCCAAAACCCTACCACCCTAAAATTTTTACCCACAGATCTGAGACCTCCTTACAACGAAGAAAGCAATGATCGACGGTTTCAATTTCATCTCCGCATTGGGGACATAAAGAAGAGTGAAAATTAAAGTCGTGATTTGACAACACCGAACGCACCAGAATCCTGCCTTGTCTTAAGCGCCATACGAAGATGCAAACTTTTCTTGGAACCAATTTGTTTCAACTACTTGATTTTATGATTGAAGACACTTCTTATCTACCATCTTCCTAAGCCCTTTAACTTAGAAAACCCCATCCTCATCCATAAGCCACACCCACTTATCCTTATCATTTATGGAAAGACTAATGTTTTGAATCAAACCTTCTAAATTATTTAATTCGTTCAAAGCTTTACCTCTAGAAAGCGTATGCCAACCCCATAAATGACATCCTCCATCAATTTACTCCATTTTATCCTTCACCAACACGTCCTTGTCTATTTCTAGTCTAAATAATCTCGGGAACTTCTCACACAGCTTGAAGTTCCCCAACCACTTATCATGGCAAAACGATATTAAACCACCGTCAGCTACCTTCTTGCCAAACGATCCCCTAAAATTAATCCCTATCCTCTCGAGCTCTCTTCCCACTCAAATTATGCTACTCCACATCCCTATCTACCCCATAACTCCGAACCCCCACCCCTTGAGACTCTGTATCTTCGAGCCCACCATCCACACTGTATAAATTCTTCACCACCCTTTTCCATAAAGCATCTCCATCTGTCTTTTAGCCATTTCGTCTACTTTTAAATCTGAAACGCCAATGCCGAACAAATTACTCTTAAGCCATATTTATCTTTAATCCATAAGCCAATTGGAAACATTTTTGAATCCAAAACGCGGATGCCGAACATTTTACTCTCATCCATGTTTATCTTTAAACAAAAGTTTTTGAAAATAAATAATAAATATTCTTGTTTTTGGTGTTTTCTTGTATACATTAAAATAAAGTTTTTAAATATAGATTCTTAAACTAAAAATCAAAATAGAGTATATTTATTTTGATTAGGATTTATCAATTACATATTTATCTTTATTTATTGAATGTATAAAAGAATCCATAAATCTTGAAATGAAATAATTTAAAACTTTAAAAGCAAAGAGCATCCGATGCCTCCGTAGCATAGTGGTAGTGCGTTCGCTTCGTAAGCGAAAGGTCGCGAGTTCGATCCTCGCCGGGGGCTTTTTTTTACATTTATAATTTTCGATATTATTATTTCAGCACCCTTATACAGGATTCTGTTCCAAAATTTGAAATATTCAAATAACACCCTCCATTTTAGAGATATTTAAAGATGCCCCCTCAATATTTGATATTGTTTATGAATTTGAAAACCTTTACGCGGGATGTTGGCTAAAAGTGATCATTTGTGGGATTGGGTCAGGTCCGAGCTTAGCCTAATATGTCTTTCTTTTGTTCAACTAGACTAATACGGTTTATATAAATGACCTAGTTTAAATTGGATTCCTCCCCTATATATATATATATATATATATATATGTAGAGGAAAGTTCAAATGTGAACCTATCTTTGATTGTGAACATGAGGACATATCTCAGCCCTTGATCTAAGCCATATTCAAGCTCCTCTTTAAATGTGGCTTGAGGGGTAATTCTGGAAAAAAAAATCAAGCTGCTCTTTGATATCACTCCCGCTTATTTCTTCCTTCTCTGTTAATCGTCTTCTTCTCTGTTAATCGTCTTTTTCTCTGTTAATCGTTTTCTTCTCTGTTAATCGTCTTCTTCTCTATTAATCAGATTAATTGCTGTGAAGAACTTTATTAATTGGATTTGCGATTTTTGAAATTAAATCGATTGTGATCCAGTTGAAAATTCTACTTTTTTTGTTGATTGCGATTATGTTACATGTTTCGAAAATACAGACCTAGAATTTGGTTTCAATGTTGAAGATGCGTCGATCTATATCTTATATTCAGACTGGATCTATAAACATAAATTATAAAAACACCAGATTGTAGTATATATTCAGTCTGAATATAAGTTAAACATTGAAGTTTGTATAATCGTAGCTTATATTCAGACTGAATATAAGCTAAATTTTGAAGTTTGTAAAATCGTAGCTTATATTCAGACTGAATATAAGCACTAAGAGTCTTTATATTCAGACTGAATATAAGCTACAATTATACAAACAACTAGTTGTAGCTTATATTCAAACTGAATATAAGCTACGATTATTAAACTTCAAATTTTAGCTTATATTCAGACTGAATATAAGCTACAATTATATAAACTCATAATTGTAGCTTATATTCAGTCTGAATATAAACATAAAATGTTATGCTTATATTCAGACTGAATATAAACTACAATTATTCAAACACATAATTTTAGCTTATATTCAGTCTGAATATAAACATAACATTTTATGCTTATATTCAGACTGAATATAAGCATAATATTTTATGTTTATATTCAGACTGAATATAAACTACAATTATACAAACACATAATTTTAGCTTATATTCAGACTGAATATAAGCTACAATTATATAAACTCATAATTGTAGCTTATATTCATTCTGAATATAAACATAAAATGTTATACTTATATTCAGACTGAATATAAACTAAAATTATTCAAACATATAATTTTAGCTTATATTCAGTCTGAATATAAGCATAACATTTTATGTTTATATTCAGACTGAATATAAACTACAATTATTCAAACACATAATTTTAGCTTATATTCCGTCTGAATATAAGCATAACATTTTATGCTTATATTCAGACTGAATATAAGCTACAATTATACAAACACATATTTTAGCTTATATTCAGACTGAATATAAGCTACAATTATTCAAACACATAATTTTAGTTTATATTCAAACTAAATATAAGCTACAATTATTGTAGCTTATATTCAGTTTGAATATAAGCATAACATTTTATGCTTATATTCAGAAACTTCCTGTGATAAAATGATGAACAATCATATTAAAAGGGAAAAAACATTTGAATAACATTCTTACACTTTATCAAGAAAAAGAATCTGGATCTGAAAATGAAAAGACTTGTGATTCAAAGGAGGAACACAAAACAAAAACAAACTTGTGCGAAAATTTATTTTGGGGAAGATGATGAAGAAATTTGGGGCGGAAGTAAAATTTCTTTTGGGGAAGATGATGAAGAAATTTGGGGCGGAAGTAAAATTTATTTTGGGGAAGATGATGAAGAAATTTGGGGAAGATGATGAAGAAATTTGGTGAAGATGATGAAGAAATTTGAGGAAGATTATGAAGAAATTTGGAGAAGAAGATGATGTCTGGTTCTTATTCAAATCGTTAGGTTATATTTAGGATTTAAGTCATGACCTGAGTTTTCCACTTATTTACAAAAATGCCATCGCAAATTTTCTCCCTTGTATTTTGATCTGATTTAAAATGGATGGTTGTGATTCGTTCTCATGTTCACAATCAAAGATATGTTCACATTTGAAACCCACCCCTATATATGTATATACGAAAAGCAAAACTTATATAATCATTCCATTTACCTACTTTTCTTCCGATGTAAACTTTAGTGCTAGATAGAGGTTTGTGAATGACTTAACTCTTTGGGACGTTATCGTGAATTTATTGGTTTTAATGACATATGTTCTTATCCTAGACCTAATGAAATGTTTTGGTTTGTAATTTATTAATATGTACAAATCCTTAAATTACCATTTTAGGTGATTCAAGTGTTTCCATTAGAAAATAATATATCCTTCATTTGAGGCATCATAATTTTTTTTAATTAGTCAATTGTTTTTTTTTTAGTTTTGGTTGTTACAATTTATATAATAAAAAATACAATAATAAAAGTTACTTATTATAGTTAAAAGATACTAACTACAATAATAAAAACCATAATAACTAAAAGTTATAAAAAGTAAAAGCTACGTTAATAAAAATTATAATAAATAAATATTACAATAATAAAAGTGATAATAATTAAAAATTACAATACCTAAAAATCAATTTCAATTTTTTTTGTGATTTATTTAAAAAAATTTAAAATCACTTTTTGAAAAGAAATAGAATCAAATTATATGTTGTTGAAATTTTATGAAGTTTTTGTAATTTCTAAATCCGCTAAGAGAAATAAAAATTTCAAATAAAATATAGCAAAGTTTCAACAATTAAAACTTAAAAGAAACAATAAAATTAATATTAATTAAATGGCATTATTGGCACCTTTTATATGTAATGGACTGCTACAGGAGTGATTTTTCATGTCACCAACTTCACAACGAGTATGGAGACAGATCCTGGAATTTTTTGATATGGTGTCATAAAATAATTTACATATTAATATATAAATACTACTTAATGGAATACTTTTACTTACATATTTTTTTCTAAAAAATCTATTGTTAAAAGGTGATTCGTCACAAGACCTTTATAAAAGTTGGTGGATAATTCAAATCAGTGACAAATCACCCAAATATTATTTGGGTGATCCGTTGGTATTTTATCAAAAACATCGGATTTTACTGAACCATTGGTATTTTTTGGATGATCCATCGGTAATCACGGACGAAATTTTTTATGAGTAATTTTTGTGGATAATAGTGATACTATGTAAAAATGTAGTTAAAAATATAGTTTCATCAAAAAAAAAGATATAAGCTATTGCATGCCTACAATTGTTCCCTATGGGACTTCATCTTTTGGAAGCAGTTGAGTACATTTTCGTTCGTTACCAAGACAAACGCTTCTTTTTCTATGGAATCATCTACAAAATTCATCACCTATCAAGTAGCGGATCCATACATGAGTGCAATTAACATTAAAAATATGTATTTAATAGAGATTAAATATTGTTTTACCACACGTGATTGTAATTAACGTTATTTTTTATTTGTGTAAACATTAGAAACATAATTAATTTAAGAATATTTAATATTGGGTTCATTTCGAAGGTATCGACGGGACCTTTCTAATGGTGTAATTTATAAAAAATATATATGTAATTTTAAATATATTTTAGCTAATAATTAACTAATATAATAAGGGTATAAAATAAAAATATGAAAAAGAAAAAGTAGTAAATTAAAACTACTTTAAAGTTTTTGAAGGATGAAAAGCGTAACTGATTTGAAAATAAGACGGTTTTACATCTTATTCTTTTTAACTTAAACCTCCTAAATCTTTTAATGTTTATGGTTTCATCCGGAAAAACTTATGGTTTCACCTCATAACACTTAGGGTTTCACACTTATATACCTTAAAAAATTTACACTTAATCCGATATTTTCATTATTTCACGGGCTACCATCCTCATACTGTGGATCCGCCCCTAAATAGGTACTTATTTTAATATATATGTTCATAAAAATGGATGGGGTTCCTCAACCCACATTTGAGATGCTAAATATGATGGAAGAAATGGAAGCCTCTACACAAGCATCATCAACAATGTTGATTCACCTAGAAAAGAGAAAAAATTACATAAAGGAATGTTTCAATTCTAATATCTCTAACCATTCCAAGAAATGTCTCAAAGATATGATGAATTTAGGGGTTAAACGGTTTGATAGAAGGAATTGCTTCTTTTTTATTTATTGAGGAAGTGATGGCTTTTCTCTAAATGAGACGACATTGCTATAAAAATTAGGAATTTGACAGAAACGGCTTACAGTTCAAGTGCTAATCGAGACGATGACGGTGCAGAATTTTTTGGGAATTTGACAGAGACAAAATCAAGCTTAAGTGGAATATCTGGTTTATCGAATTGTGAGGGAACAAATAATGCAGAGGGACAAGTTCATATGGCTTTTGGATTAATTGCATATAGTCAATGATAAATTAGAAAAGTCAAAAAATATGATTGTAACAAAATCCTTATTATGCTCCTATCTTTTTTATTAATGTTACAAAAATGTCACTGTGATTATAATAACCTTTGATTAAAAGTCTTTAATGATTGAAATTAGTCTCCACGGTCCTCAATCTTTTTACGGTTTTCATTTGATTACCGTCCAAGACATTCACAATACATATATATATTCCATTATGACCCAGGGAACCATCGAGAATGTCTCACATGTCCGAGACATTCATCATGAATGTATAAAAAATTCAAACAATTATTCATGATTAATATTGAACACATGAACGCTTTCTGTGGTTCCCCGATTCACAATAGAAATATGGTTCTCAACCGAAATTTCCCCTTTCAATATATGTAAACATATATAGTGAATGAACTTTTTGAAATATTCTTTAAAATGAAGAAAAAATATAAAAAAGATTTTCTCCATGTATGAAAGAAATAAAGAAAATCTTTAGAATTAAATTTTGGAGGAGAGAGAATATAATTAAATTATTTTTTATTTATTTTGAAAGGGAGAAGGAGAAAAAAGAATATTAAATTAATATTTTATAAAAAGTTTATTAGAGTTGGTTAGGATATTAAATGAATGAAATATTTTTGTAATATAATTAATTTTTTTTTTTTTTGCAGTTTTTGAGTTTTCTTTTTAATTGAAGATATTATAATAATAAAAAGTTGTTGGAGAAGCTTTTATAGTTTATAATATATATTTTAGAAAAAAGTTAATGCGAAAACACTAACAATTTAAGAAAATATGAGGACAATTCTTAATTAATTAGTCAATCATTTGGGTAATTAAATTTAAGGGAAAAAAATTCATGTACAAAATTATATATGATCAGCCACGAGTTAACCCACGACAAAAATCGTGTGTTTCTATTTTTTTAATGTTAGTACAAAATCATGAATTTTTTTTCTTAAATTTAATTACCAAAAAATGATTGATTGATGATTGTCCTCGTATTTTTTTAAATTGTTAATTACCATCCTCATATGAATCTCCTTCATATATTTTAATCATTAAAACTTAAATAAAAAATAAAAAATATATTTATTTTACTTTAATCTAAATACCACTGAAATATTATGTTTAATATAATATTTTATAATGTAATTTAATTATACAATATAATAAATGAATAAAATTCTTATTTGTAATTTAATTTATTAAATATTTTTAAATAAACAATATATTATATAAATTAATATAACAATACGATCAAATCAGTATAATCAAATTAATTAATTGAAATAAATTGATATTGAATCCATTCGAAAAATAATCATTAAATTTTTATAATAATAAAATAAAAATAAATTATCTTTATTGAATTAAAAAATTTATAAAAAGATAAAATTTGACCTGCTTTTTTGCCTTCTTTCCATATATGAAAATTTGGGTTTAATTACAAGACCTTTGCAAGGCGCGGACATAGAATGTGTGTGTGTGGCCGTGTGAGGATATAGATACACACATACTATATATCTATCTATATATGTGTATATATATATAGAGAGATAGAGATAGAGATAGAGAGTTTCTACTCCCCAGCTAGGCAAACACACTCTCGATTTCAAGCTCTTTTTGGGGTTGTCAATTTTCACCGGAGGTACATTTTTCAGTTATAAATTCTTCTCGTTTGTGCACAGAATTGGAGTTTTTACTTTGCAGAATCGAGAACTGGGTTTGCTCGATATTGTGAAAGTTCAAATCTTCTCAAAATTCATGGATCGATCTCTGAAAAAAGTTCATGCACGTATATGTGTCATGTTAAAATGTTTAAACTAAAGAGTTGTGTTTCTTTCTAATTAGTTTCAAGTTCATCTAAAATCTGGTTGTTAGTTTATGAACTCTATGGTGAGGCTAGGATTGTTGTCTTTTGTGTTCTTGAAGATCGATAGATCATGCATATATCGATGCTTCCATAATCTTGTCAATTTTTTTTTTGTTTTTTTTAATCGTAAATATATATATATATATATATATATATCCATGTCAGATTGTGCACATCACAGCCTTGTTGTTTGTATAAACATGTTTTTAAGTTTAATCTTTTTTGCTATATATGTCAGATCCTAAACTTGGTCACTTTTGATTCGTTAACTTTGTAAACTTATGTGTAAAAACATGTTTTTTTTTTCTGCAATTTAAGGTTGTTGTCCAAACTGAAGAAAGCGAACTTATTGGGCTAATCATCTTTTTTGTGTTTTTCTTGTCTTGAAAAGTAATTAAATATCGTGTGGGTTCTTGTTTTGTGTTTGCAATGGTTTGATTAAGTGGCATGCATTGCTGTTTTGAGGTTTTTTTTTGTTTTTTGTTTTCATGTTCGTTTCTGTTGTTTGATTTTAAAACTTGTTCAGATCTGATAGTTCACTTTGTTAAAACTATGCAAAACTAGGGTTTTTCCTACAAAAATTGTGGCCAAACTGAAAAAGCTGAATGTCTTGAGGTTTTGATGTTTTTTTTTTATTTTCTTTTTGTTGTTCATGTACATAGAAGTTTTTTTTTTTTAAGTACATAATATTTATATATCATTAAATGGAATAAATAAGTCTACACACCTTTCTCACCTTTGTTTGTTTTGGTTATCTTTCTATAATTCTAGGGTTTTGAGTGATGGGTTTCAACTGTTTGCTTTTAAACTTGGGGTTTCCTTGACTATTTGATTGTTCTTGCATATTTTAATTTTCCGATCATAAGATCGGATTTAATTAACATATCGAAGAAAGCTGGTATTATCAACCGGTGATTTTCAAAACTGAGCATGTTTGAAATGGGTTGTTACCAAAAAACAGATTTCTCATCAGAAAAAAATGATGGGTTTTTTCACTCTTTTTTACTTTGAAAAGATTGGTCATTTTTACACACACACACATATATATATATATAGGAAAGTTCAAACGTGAACTCATTTTTGGTTGTGAACGTGAGGACGAATCTCAGCCACTTATCCGGTCAATAAAGGCGGCTTTGACCTGGTTCCCCTCCTTTAATAATCTCCACCCTCCCATGAATCGCGTCAATCCTCCGTGATCGCGTCCACCATAACCGAAGATGTGTGGCTGAGATTCGTCCTCACGTTCACAACCAAAAATGAGTTCACATTTGAACCTACCCCTATATATATATATAGGAAAATTCAAATGCATATATAGGAAAGTTCAAATGCGAACTCAAATTTGGTTGTGACCGTGAGAATAAATGAGAGCGTGACACGTGTCAAAATAAGCAATATTCAGACTGAATATACAAAGGAATATTCAGTCTAGTATATATTCAGTCTGAATATACAAATGAATATTCAGACTGAATATATACTATAATATTTTATTTGAATGGGACACGTGTCACACTCTCATTTGTCCTCACGTTCACAATCAAATTTGAGTTCTCATTTGAACCCGCCCCTATATATATATATATCTAATGACTACATATATACCAAGTTCTGTATATGCTAATTAATCTAAAAGAATTAACAAGTACGTCACGCTGTTATCTTATTGCTTTTGTGTTCGGAACACCCTTAATGTTCGGCTAACATTTTGTGAACACTACCGATTGGTTAATTTGTGCGCTATGGTATATATAATTGTCAAGAAAATCTAGTGATCTTTGCATATGATCAGGAAACAAGATATCTTGATGCTTACAATATTCATTCATCAATAAAATTCATATTTCCCTACTTTCTTTGCAAATCAGGCAACTTATTTCGTGGTTTTTCGTATCTTTACATGATTACACGCCACTGAAATGTGCTAGAACAATACTGATTTTAATCAATTGATGTCTTTTCTAGTATGTATATTTTACTCTAGCGAATTAATTAAGTTTGATCCTTAATCAATTTACATTTATTTTCAGTAACAATATAATGAATCTTAATTTATACTTATTTTGCAGAGATGGTAAGAAAGAATAGAGTTAGCAAAGTTCCATCTCTTCCCAGTATTCCGGAGACTAATAACCATCACATTCACCGCCACTCCGCTCAAGTCATTGCTGAAGCTTTTGTGGAACGATACTACGAGATTCTTCATGAACATCCTGAAGATGCTCATAAATTTTACAAAGATCACAGCACGTTATCCCGTCCAAAAGCTGATGGATCAATGCGAACAGTTAGGACTGTGAAGGTATAAGATTAAACGTGTAGAAAATAGATAAAATGAAGTCTAGCCAGCCTCTCGCTAGCTAGCTCCTTTGGTGTTTCAATAAATTCTGTGGTTTTCTTGCCGTAAATAAAAAAATAAAAAGATAAAGGCAGTGTTTGGCAAAAATAAGCTAGCTTATAAGCTGACTTATAAGCTAGCTTATTTTCTGAGTAATCGTTTGGATGCACATAAGCTAGCTTATAAGTCAGCTTATAAGCTAGCTTATTGATAAGCTACTTGGAGTAGCTTATGAGGAGCTTTTTGACACTTTTTCCAATTATACCCCTAACTAATATTATTTATTATTTTCAACATGCCCTTTTTGGTCATTTCACATGCTCATAAGCTAGTTTTTGCCAAACATAACTTATTCATCAGCTAGCTTATCAGCTACCAGCTAGCTTATAAGTCATCAGCTACCTTATAAGTCATACGCTAGTTTATCAGTCATAAGCTAGCTTATCAACTAGTTTGCCAAACATAGCCAAAGTGAAGTCTAGCCTCTCGCTATCCCCTTTGGTGTTTCAATAAATTCTGTGGTTTTCTTTGCCGTCAAAAGAATAAAAAAATAAATAGATAAAATGAAGTCTTAAAGAAAATTGGAGTGAAGTCCTAACAAGATAGCAGAACTAATGCTTGGTGGGTGTTTTGGTTTAAATACTATATATATATATATATATACACTTCACATTGGTTTAGATAGCTATTTGGGGTATTTTATGTAGTTAAATAGTAGCCTTTTTGCTCTATATATTACTATATATTTGTGCATATATATAACTTTTTATCACATTTGGTTTTGGATCAGGGAATTAATGATGAGATTACGGGTTCTGATACGAAGGATTGGACTACCAAAGTACTCTCGATGCATGCTCAGGACTCGTTACAGGACTCGGTTTTTGTAGGAGTAACAGGCGTTTTCCGGAACAAAGACAATGTCACCAGATACTTCTCTCAGAATTTCGTCTTGGCACCACAAACCAATGGCTTTTATGTGCTTAATGACTTCTTTCAATTTATAAATGAAAGGATCACCTCCAAAATTGCCGGTATATATATATATAGTTTTTCTTGTTATTTAGTTACTCCAATTAAGCTCGTGTTGGGTTGCATCTTCTTGTGTTCAATAGATTAATTTCTTCTTTTGTTTAGCAAAAAAATGTGTTCAGATTATAATGAAAGACAAGTGCACCTCTACAGAAGACGACACACAGAGTTCAGTACTTCCTGATGAACAAGAAGGTGTCAAAAAGGAGACCTATGCGTCGATTGTGAGCTCACTTATGACACTCTATATATGTTTCATATTGTGTACTTTTTGGTAAACATTAATTAAAATACTATTGCTCTATGCTGTAGGCCGCGAAAGCTAGTTTAATACCCTCCTCGAATGCTGCTAATATTAAAATTTTGCAAAACAAAGATAAGCAATCACATGATCCTCCTGCTGCTGTTCCTGTTAAGCCATCTTCTCCTCCAAAGAATGGTATTAATTAGTAGCTTGTTTATTTAGGTTTTGTGTCATATGGCTGTATGATCAACTGATATTCTTTCTTGTTTAGCGAAAGGAACCACCACAGAAGCTGCTCATAAGGCTCTTGAGAAGGAGCTGAACCACAAATTAAGCTCTATAGAAGAAACTAGTGGTGTCAAGAATGATGATCAGCTGGTTGACGAAAAGAATTCAAGCGATCCAATTGGCCAAGAAGCTGCCAACAAAGAGACTTATGCTTCCATTGTGAGTTCATTCAGCTGAAGCATATTTCCATTGTAGTTTTTTTTATGTTTTTCCAGTACTCATTAATTTAAGGGGATGTTTGTTTACCTATTAATAGTTTCAATAAGAGGCAATATCTGAACAGTTAAAAAGTGAATCTTGTTTGGCAAAAAAAGTCCGACTCTTAATGGTTCTAAACCCTGTTAATGATTTCGTCTCTTGGGCCTCCCTTAACCATTTAATGCCCTAATTTCATTCTAATTAAACAATTACCAAATAATTACATTTTATTTTGCAGTATATCATAAGAGTCTTTTAATCATTCTGACAACTTATATAATCATTTTGCACCAAACCATTCAACATCTGCCAAACAACCCCTAAGTATAATTGGTCTCAAACACAGGTAGCAAAACTGATTCCACCTCAAGCAGCATCTCGAGAGGTTTTGGAAGATAAACCGTCATCAAGTGCCATTTCTACCACACCTGAATCATCTAGTCTTCCTCCTCAACAAGTACCTGATTCTAGCTATGGTACTCAATAAACCATCTATATATATATATATGATGCAAGTTCTTTGGTTATCAAGAGTGTTAATTAAGTGGTAGCATATTTAATATTTCACTGAACTTTTTCTGATACTTGTTATAGTGAGGACAATTGTAATCAAAGACATCCCGCGATCTGTGAAGGTTAGAATATTAACCAAAGCAGTCAGCGATCAATTTGGATCTCTTAAACACAAGTTTGTCCATATTCGAAACTATAAGGTCTGGCCTAGCTAGCTAGCTTAATTCTCTTCTAAGTATATATATACATATTGCAATCATGTATATAATGTTGAATCTTTAATTTTATGGTTAGGATGAATATCGTTATGCTTTTATGGAATTCAATCAACCTACATCTGCACGTAATGCAGTTGAGGTACGTACGTTAAATTCACAAGTACGTATCCATTAATTAAATAGTTTAGATATCGATCGTTTACTATATATTTCCATAAACAAATTATGTAGGTGTAGTAGTTTTACATTTAGAATGTTTTATCTAGTCTAAAACATCACATACTTAGAGCATCCACAGTGGAGGGTCTTGTAATAAAATAATCGAGCATTTCTTGCATTATGTTTTGCTAATTCCCTTATAAGTATAGATTACGAAAAGAAACCAGATAACAAAATGGAAAGATAGGAAACAGTCATCCTAATTAACTGTTCTACACTAACCATCCACTAGATTCAGGTTATATATTCTGCCATGGAAAGTAAGTTTACAAATTAAACATTAGCTTGTTTACTAGTATGCACTAATTTATAAGTTCATAATTTTATCTTTATTACTGCAGGTTGGCTCTATTAAGTTCAATGACTGGGAATGCCGAATTGAGGCCAGGAAATCAAGAGAAGGTTTGTGAAAGAATGAAAGTGCTCTTTTGTGTACGGATTACATATAACCCATTTTACTAAATACCCTTGCAAATGGACATATATATGCAGATTTGGAAGCTAGTGGTGTTCGTGGGTGACAATGGTGGTGTTTATCCTTAATTTATTCTAAATAATTAGTTTCTAGCGATGTCTTTCGATCTATGTATGGGGTTGAACTTTATTTATCCTGGTGAAAACAATACCCGGTGTGACTTGTTAAATTTATTTAAATGGTTGAGACATTTTCAGTAGAACATAAAGATCATTAATTTACAGGTTTAAATTTTATTCTTCTATATATATATATATAGCTCAATTATATATTATGAGTTATAAACAAGTTCTAGTAGATTTGGTATAAGTTTTATAGGTTTTCTAGAAGATCTTGAAGAAAACCAACGTGATGGTTTTTGTACGGTTCGAAAATGATCCATGTGGGTTTTTGGTTTTTTGATACTTCTTTAATTTATCGATGATGGCTCAATGGAGTACTGTAGATACTTGAAATGATTCGTGAGTAAATGCAAAGTCAGCTGAGACGATAGAAGTTGTAATATTGAATGAATTGAAGAGATCATATCTAGCTAGCTAAGTTGAGAAAGAGCATCACATATTATACTATATATATATACTAATTATGGCTTGAAATCATGTAAGTTATATACACAAACTTACAATCTACTTGAGGATATATATGCAGATCGACATGAAAGCAAGTTGTTTATCTTGTTGGGAAGTTAGAAGATGAAGGTCAGTTAGAAGCAAGAGGTGTAACTTTAGTGAGTACATGATTTTCTCCAAGACTTTATTCGTTCGTTCGTTTGATAATTAGGGTTTATCTTTGCGTTAGTTCCTCTTCTCTCGTTCCAAACTCAATCTTAGGATGTTGTTTCGCTTGTGGGGGATGATCATGTAGTTATTTGTTAGGTTACAAATCTAAATAAATAGCAAAAGTAAATTGTAACCTAATGGATGATCCAGTCAAAACTACTGATGAGTAGATCAAATGATGAAAAATACTTTGCAATGTAATGATCGAATCTTTGGAGTAGATCATGATTTCAGTTACCACACAAGCATTAACTTGGATCACGATCAGGTCGTATGAATGTCATTACTTCGATATGGTGCCAAAACATCACTTTAAAAAACTGCAAGTAGCTAGCAACGGATTTTCAACTTTAGCTATCCAACCATAACGAATTAGGGTTTAGGCCTTAAGGAGAGAGAAGAGAGAAAGGATGAAGACACTTCGCGAAAGTTCTTTTAATTTTCTAAAAGAATATTCAATATTATATATATATATATATATCAACATGTTTTTTCTTTATATATATATATATAGAGAGAGAGAGAGAGAGAGAGAGAGACTGACGGAAGGCAGGAAGAGAGAGAGAGAGGGGGAATGGAGGGAGGGAGGGAGAGAGAGAGAGAGAAAACGTGTGCCCACGTTACCACCTCCGGGTTTAAGGCTCGATATGTACTCAGACACGTTCGCCAATGGTTTCATTCGGTATTCGAAATGACGGGTCGACGATATTGCAACATAACAATATTGTAGCATCAAATGTTGCAATTTTTCCATCTCTTTTGCAAAATCTTGAGGATTTAATAGACTATTTTACTGTAACAAACAATGGTGTCTTATTTAAAAGTACTACGATTATTGTTGATTAGATTTTTTTCAACTTCCTAACAACTTGTTTATGTTACACATATCAAAATCGGCTTGCTTGCATAATCCTTATATATGTCGATCTAATCGTGACATGCACACTTGGCTGCTCAAATTGGTGAAATGATACACATATCAAAAACCGTTTTGCTTGCGTAAGACCGAAACAATTAATCTTTATGAACCATGCTGAAACAGTTACAAAATCTAAAGTTTATTGTTAGGACCATAAGTCCTATGTTTAGAAAGTTTTATAAAGAAAGAAAAGATTTAATGTAATATTATATATTGTGTTTTGATCTTATAGGCTTGAGCTTATAATAGACATCTACTATATAAAAGAGTCTAGGGTTAGAGGATTCGTTAATAAGAGTCGTTTAATTTACTTTCGTGTTTGTAGTTCATTAGAAATTAAGCTTCCAATAAATCATTCAACTCAATGATTTGCATATGATTCCTCTTTGATCTTGTTGAATTGGACCTAACATTTACTGACAGACCCGTTTATAACATTTGATAGATCTGAAAGACATTTGTAAAAAAAGACCTCAAAAAGATCTTCAAGAAATGGATGACATTGACAAAGATAAATTCATCCAAAAGTATCCTAAATGTATAAATCGGTATTATTTAAAATATCGTTTTCAATACGTAGCTTTGCCAACCTTTGCACCATCAAAGATTTCTTATTATTTAAGATCTATTTTTTCCACATAAATCTCTAGTCTCGGGCAGTGGTCTATGCGACTGATAAGGTTAATTTATTGACCAAATTTACATCTCATTTTAGAATTTTTTTAATCTTATTTTTAGGTAATCTTATAAAGTTATTGCAACTTTTATAATGCTTTCTAAGTATAAAATACATAGTTTGTATAATAAAAGAAAAGATGTATTTTGGTCTCAAATTGTTAAAATTTGCACCAATACTCATATTTTCGTCTTGTGCTCATTTCAGGTAATTTAAGAAAAAGGAAGGTAGAAGAAAGTTGACCAAAATCCGGGAATAAGCCGAAGACCCATAATATGTTTGGGTGAATTTTATGTGTAATTTTTTGTTATGGTCAAACTTTGTATTATTAAGTTTAAATGTTATTATTTAGTAAAAAAAAAATACTTGGGCTAAGTTGTAAAATTCGGTCCATGGGTTGATACCTAAAACCGGATTGGCTTATTCATTAAGCCAAACCCATTGTGTTTTCTCTTTCTTGAATTTTTAGCTATAAATAAGCATGGATGGAGAACTAGTGGGGGGATCACTTGGCACTCCTCACTTGTCATGTTTTCATCTCATCTCTTGTTGGAGAGGGAAGTTAGATAAAAAAAAAAGAGAAAACCCAACAATGTTGGGCACAAGCTAAGGCTATATTTGGCAAACTAGCTGATAAGCTAGCTTATGACTGATAAGCTAGCGTAGGACTTATAAGGTAGCTGATGACTTATAAGCTAGCTGGTAGCTGATAAGCTAGCTGGTAGCTGATAAGCTAGCTGATGAATAAGTTATGTTTGGCAAAAACTAGCTTATGAGCATGTGAAATGACCAAAAATGGCATGTTGAAAATAAATAAATAATATTAGTTAGGGGTATAATTGGAAAAAGTGCCAAAAAGCTCCTCATAAGCTACTCCAAGTAGCTTATCGATAAGCTAGCTTATAAGCTGACTTATAAGCTAGCTTATATGCATCCAAACGATTATTCAGAAAATAAGCTAGCTTATAAGTCAGCTTATAAGCTAGCTTATTTTTGCCAAACAATGCCTAAGTCATTTTTCTTGCAAGTTGTATCTGCTAGTTGTAGGTTGTTGAGTATAAGAAACACTTCTCTTTTGACTTTTGGCAAATGGGTATGCAAGTGTGAGAATATTACTATATATGTACTAAGTTCATGAAATCTAGAGATGACTTCATTTTCTCTTTTTCTCTCTTTCTTTCTTCCTCTCCCCCTTCGTAGTCTCTCTTCTTTTCTTCCTCTCTTTTCTTAGTTACTAATATTTTATTTCAAAAATCTTAATCAAAAAAGTTAGGCACTAAATTTTCTTTTGTTCATGCAAGTTTGAAGTTACCATCATCATCATCATCAACTCTCATTATTATAAGTTGCCATCAAAGTTCTCTTTAATTTATCTTTAGTTCTTCAAGTTTTCGAGTGCTACTTGTTGTTCGAAAATCTCAAGGATCCCAACCGAGTTCATCGTTTTCACCTCACGTTCACGAAAACTTCATCTTTTATTTTTATCGCATTTTTCTTTAATAGTACCTCAAGATTACTCGTAATATTCTTGTCCTCGTTTGCTCTCAAGATTACCAATGGTAAACTTGTCCAAAGCATTCAACTCAAGAATATTTATGATAAACTTGTCCGGCTTAATTTAACTCAAGATCACCAATGGTGAACCTGTCCTTGATTTACGTTTCCGTCTAGTTTCTTTTTATATTTACTCAAGATTACCAATGGTAAACTTGTCCTTGCTTTATAATTCCTAGACATTTATATTTAGCCTTATTGTTTACATCTAACTTGTTTATTTTCGTATTTTAATCATTCTCGTTAGCTTATATTTACCTATTTTCGTCAAAATACTTCATAAAAACCCATCTACAATGGAAGGCTAAAAACCTTAGTTTGGGGGTGTAAGGTAATAGATTGAGATTAAAGAGATGGATAACACGATTTAAAATGTGTAATCGACTTTACAACGATAGTTTTATAACTTGTCACGTTTAGATTTTAATACCTCGTAAAAACATCTCTAAAGTTAATTGACAACTAACTTTTGGGTATTTAAGCGGCTTACCCTTAATGAGGTTATAAAACGTATTATTTTTCTAAGACAATAATTATCATTATAAAACATTTTTTTAATCTAATTATTCATCTCCATCTCAATTTATCCTTACACCCTAAGCTTGTTCTTTATAAAAGTATTTCTCTCAGTTACCAACCAACAAAACCAATTTTAGTTAATCAAAAATCCTCTCAACTTCGTCCTCTGAAATCAAACCGTTAAAAACCGGGCTTTTCATCTTTAAAACCTTTAACTATCGTCTCTGTGGGAACGATAAATCCGATACTTTGTACCATTATTACTTGTTACGATACGACAGTATTCCGAGGTGTATACTTGCGCCGAGGAGTATTTTTGTGTTAATTTTAAGGGATAGCAATATCCAACAACAGCGACTTAGGCCGCAATATCATAAGAAGGCTCGACGTTGGTAGCACAGTGACCAGGTCGTGACTTAGATCGCAGTCAAAGTCACGGTTGGCCCTTAATGCGTTTTTAGATGCTTTTTTTTTGCTTCTCATTTTTACTCCAACCCTATTCATTTAAGGAAAATTTTGAGGTCTTCCAAGCAGGGGCGGATCTGTAGTGTAATGCACAGTGGCACGGGCCATCGTATTATTTCTCCGGCGAAGGGTAAAAAAATTAGATTTGTGAAAGGTGCAACCGTATCTTTTTGCAGTGTGTCACCATATATATTTTAAAACTACAACATGAACATAAGTTTCCCTTGGTAGAGTTGGTTTGCAAGGCTTTTCCTACACCCAAGACCCAAGTTCAAATCTTGCTAGTGTCATTTTCTTAATTTTTTGCTTTTAATTTCAAATTTATTATGTTTCTAAAAAAACGCACATTAAAAGATTTGAACCCAAGACATCACATATGAAAATCAATGAACCAACCAATACACCAATTAGGATGTTGTGAAAAACATCTCGACATTTTTTTCTTATAGTTAAACGGTGCAACCGTTTGAAAAAAATTATGGGTCCATCACTGCCTCCAAAAGGTCAAAATCAATGTTCTTCAAGGGAATTAAAAACATGGACTTGGGTGTGGGAGGAAAGCTTCAAATTCACCTTCAAAGATTCTAGGATTTTGCTTTCATTTTAGGTTTAATCTAAACCTAGCATTGTGTGATCATTTTACCCTCTCAAAAACTTTATGCATGTCAAAATCGTCCTTTAGATGACTTATGAACTTACTTTCAGACTTTGAACTGTTGTTTCTTGTTTGGTGAGCATTTTGGTGCATTTGGGTGCATTTGGGTGCATTTGGAGCATATTGACCTCATGTGTCAAAATGGGATTATAACTGTTGGGTCACTAATTTATTTCGTGATGACTTTTCGACCAACACTTAGAAAAGTAAAATGGATGTATCATTTGTTTTTATATTCTTTTTACTGTTTCAAATACACATCATGATGTGTCAACATCAATGAAGATAAAAGACAAATGTTAGTCAACTTCTCTAAAGGTGACAAATGCCTTCTATGTGATGATATAAAAGGTTGTGTGCAACTCATTTTCAAGGAATACCTTTGTTAAAAGAATTATAAGTACACTCAAAGGTCATCTGCTACTCTCCTCCTTAGAAGAAAACTTTGTTGTGCTTAATTCCCTGCATTTATTCTTAATGTGTTCTTGTAAGTTCTCTATGTGATATATGTTTGTGTGTCTAATCCCGGTCGTCGAGCCTGATCGACTCGACTCTTTTCCTTGCCCCCTGGTAGAGTTCCAGCTACGTATGGTTGGTGTACAACCTACGGGCTTCTTAGCCAAAAGAAAAGCAAGAAAAAAGTTTGCCTTCTTTTGATATTTATGTCAATATGAATTAAATTAAGCAAATATTTGTGTTTTTATATTCATCATTCAACTTCTGCAATTACTTGTTGTTTATAGTTGTAATAATCCCCATCCCGTTATCCACTAATTTATGAAAGTTTAGGAGTAGGAGGGGGAGGGGGGGGGGGGGGTTGAACCTCCCTATTTGTAACACCCTCGAATCTGGAAAGAGCGACTAATTTAAAATTTCTAATATTACATCAATATATAACTTTCCTCAAACCACAATTAGTAATAAGCCTCTACAATGAATAAATCAAGTCTTATACAAGACCTACATATGGTTGGGTGTTACTAAACCAATAAGAGTTGCTATCTCCGAATGCGGAAAACGTCACGCTATCTCCGAATGCGGAAAACGTCACCAAGAGTCTGATCTTTATCGTGCCACTTTCTCGCACTCAAATCCACACGTGTCGCTAGTACCAACCCCAACGACAACCTAATGCACATGTCGACAAAGAAAAAGGGTTAGGCTTAACGTCTAGTGAGCTCAAGAGTTTTATAACAATTTATAATTGATTTGAAACCAAAAGATCTGCTTGATAAAATAAAATTCTCAAATGAAAGACTCAATTATAAAAGCAACTTCTTTCCCAAATTTCATCATTTTCACAATAAAAGCTTTAGACCAAAATATCATTAGTAACGAAAGCTTTAAATGGAATAGTCGTTCAAACGTGAACTCTACATCTTTTACTCACCCAAAACGTGAATACGTTTAAATACATCCAACGCCAAAATATGGATAAAATTCCATTTCTATGATACCAAAATGCGGTCAAGTCTCCATGATGCAATTTATCAAAAATTGGATTAAAACTCCATACTCCAAAATACGTCACCGAAAACAATGGATAAGACTCAATACCCAAAACAACACCTTTCGGTGACGGGGGAGACCCGTATTCCATCCTCAGCGACAGATACCATAAGTAGGTCGCTACACGATGTTTGAGCAACTATAAGAGTCAATGGCAACTGGCGGCCGCCAGTCAACACATAAAGTGCATGGCCCCCGATGACCCTATAAAAGCCCGCATGCAATGGTCAATGGCCTTCGGCCCCCGATGACCCCCGATGCACGCACACATATAGTCAATGGCCACTGGTGGCCGCCAGTCAACACATAAAGTGCATGGCCCCTGATGACCCTATAAAAGCCCGCATGCAATGGTCAATGGCCTTCGGCCCCCGATGACCCCCGATGCACGCACACGTATAGTCAATGGCAACTGGCGGCTGCCAGTCAACACATAAAGTGCATGGCCCCCGATAACTAATACGCAACCAAAAGGGACAACAATCCCGCCTTAACCGACTATATGCCTATGGATCCATTACATTCTAGTCTATAAATCAAATACGTCAAGCAAGACATATTGATAATTTCCCAACACCAACTCTTTGCTCAAAAGTTATTTTCCAATAATCATTTATTTCTCAAGTTGGAAAAACATAAAATTACACGACACAAAATGAATGACCAACGCACCCAAAACGTGTAAAATATTATTCAACTCGGACAAATGTCCATGAGACCCTTTTTAGTCAAAACCGAGCAAATGCTCTATAACTCAACACTTATGTAATTACTCAAAACATTAGTTGAGACACACCATTTTCCAAATGAAATCATATTCATATATTTCCAAATATCTCATAATGCAACAACATGTATTTTCCAACGATTTATAACTCAATTACTTTAAAGATGCAAATGCAACCCAATGGTTTTCATTTAAAAGATAATGCATCCAAATAACTTACACTTATACTTCATTTACCAAAATCTCCAAAACTCAAGTATAAGTCTTTTATATGATTTATAAACTCTTTTATACCAAATATGCAAATTTACCCAAATACTCACACATTTGATAAATACCAAGTAAAACATGTTAATACTTCAAAAAGAACGTTTTTGGCATGTACAAAGTTTTCACAAAGTATCTTGAACTCACCTTGCTAGATTTAAGCTAAATCTAGGTTTTACCCCAATACCGAGTTCCATTCAGTGAAGACTTTAGATCCTTGAGCTACAACTCTATATCCATGCTGCAATTCTTCCAAGAACACCTACATGACTTCCAAAACATACACAAAACAAACCCAAGAGAGAATGAGAGTTGTTGGTGCAAAACTCAAACCCTAGATCCAAGATTTCGGAGAGGTGATCGTACCTTTCAACGTATGGGAACCCCAAATCATCAAGTAAACTTTAATCCTCATTGTTTCCATATTAAAGAGCTCTGAATACGAAACCATAGCACTTTGAATCGTCCAAAACGGAGTTGAAATGAGAGAGATATGGTCAAATGAAGAAAATCCCGATTTTAACCACTGGAGGCCGCATGCGAGTGTGACATGCGAGTGTGCCCTGTCACACTCGCTGGCACACTAGCCCGTGCCCAAAAACCAATCTGATTCACTTCCTAAGTCACGGTACATCTTGGGCGATGCTGCCATGCGATTGTGCCATGTCAGTATCGCCGGGCACTATAGCCGGGGGCCGTTTTGAGGTGTTTTACCCACTTTTCATCCGTTTTGATCCCGCTACTCGCCTTATGGATGATACCCAACATAATTAACTTCAAAAATACTTATCTTGTTGATTCTGAGAGTAAAATACAAAGATGACACGATTGATGCATTGTGCCATTGTCACTATAGCATGGCACAATTGTTGGGACCACCAACTACTTGGTGCCATCGGTGCTATTGTAACAGATGTCATAACCGCATGGCACAATAGTCGAGACGACCATCCTCTAAGTACCATCGGTGCTATTGTGACAAATGTCACTCTCATAAGGCACTACTGCTCAAACTCTGAAATTAACGTTCGGTTATTGAATCGCTCGGATTAACACTTTCTTCAACTAGGACGAAATTCAGGGTGTTACAATCCTCCCAACCTTAGAACGATTTCGTCCTCGAAATCTAGCACTATCGAATACTCAACTCAAAAGAGATGCATTTGACGTTTCCAGAATACAACACCATCCACAGCACAGCTCGGTAGATGACCCGTCATTCATCCTTCTTTATTAGGATGATGACCGAGATTTCAAACCTTAAAGTTACTCCTAATTTACCATTATATTGAGCCCTCCACCATTAGAGTCTTAGTTGCCTCCCAACCTTAAGTGACTCCTACTATCTGGAGTGTGACTTATGACCTCAATGGCTCGCTTCCACAATTGATGTCCGAAATTCAAGGTGTTATACTATTCCTCAGGAACTATAATTATCAATAAGGGGCTACTGATAGTGGACTATCTCGTTTCATTCTTTTAGGTTGACAGTTTCTTTGGGCTTTTAGAGGAATGGAGATTTGAAGGAAATCAATCCTGCTTGAAATTTTTGAAAAGATAAGGTGAAGAAGTCATCATCCTAAGGTATTACTTCTAGATCCTTTCTTACTTTCCTCAATTAATACAGTTATATTTCTTAAGTTAAGGACTTAGGTATCAATTACGTATAAAAGTGAGAAATGTTATGTTTTCAATGAGAATCCAACATTTTAATAGTTGATTTGGTATGAAATTTAGAATCTAAGCTAATTTTTCCCCTACAAATCCTTGGTGTGGAATGTTTCATTTAAACTTTTGGGATTAGGTTCGTTATTAGTGTTATCCCTTCATGATGAATTGATGAATCATAATTATGATTTTGATTTAGGATAGAAATGGTGAAAATACAAAGATACCAAAATCATCATGAATTCATTTATTTTAAACATTTACTGATTGCATCGTCTTTCCCGTGATCCTCCATATCAATGTTTTGAAAGTATCTTGATTACGGTCCAAAATAAATTTCCTACGTTAAATACCAAATCTACCTTATATTTTTATAATATCCATACAAATTTCATCCCCCAAAATTAAATGTTGCTACAAATAACTTAACTACCAATTGCATAATCTTCCTCGTTGTCATCAATAAGGGTTCAACTTTCATGCATCTTTGACATTGTACATCGTATAATGAGATGCTCTTTTGATCGATAATCTCCATCAGATTTGATTGCTTGTTCCATTTTCAGCAACTCTGTATCCGTGCTAATTGGTTCCATGCTTGAAAAAATAAACTGAATGTTTAATTTTGAAAAACATCGTGGATATGGAGAATCGATAGGAGGAAATCATGCTGGATATGATTTTGGTGTCAATCCCTAATTTTAAAGAAGTTATTGACTAATTAATTCTTAATTATCTATTTGCCAAATGTACAAAATTAGCCTTTTCTTATCTAAATTTAAATAAAAACCTAATTAACCACAACAGTTGGATTTAAAATAATGTAGGACCTAGATTAATCGATGTGTTTGTAAAATAGTAAGGGTTTGTAAATGAACATCCCTATATATATACACATACATAGGGGAGGGGGGGGGGGGGCAGGTTCAAACATGAACATCCCTATATGATTTTATACATGAAAAAATGTTTTCTTGTTTTCTTAAATACTTAGCGTTTTCATTTGAACCTCCTTCTAGGGGAGGGATTGGATATATATATATATATTTGGGAATTTTTTTGAGATCTATATAATTTGTGAATTCGTGAGATCCAATATAAATTACAAATCATATTAAATTAAGCATTAAATTAATAATTTTGAATTAAAACTTTAAATAAAGGTAATTGTGAGTATTTTATAAATCTCATATCTATTCTCTCATTAACAACACAATCTAAAATATAAAACTAAACTTAACGAGTAATCTAACATATTCTAAACACTAAGTAACCTAACCTCTATAATCAAGTGACACACTGCGATCACGCGAACACAAGAAAATCAAAAACCAAAAAAAATTATAGATATCTAATAACATTGTGTAAAGACTTGAATACACATCGTGAATAAATCAATAATTAAATTTAAACACCAGGAAAACCTTTTTGGTGAACCCAGAACCAAAAACATGTGATATAATGATGTGAAACACTATCAAAAATATTATTTCCATCGAAAATAGCGAGCACTTGTTTTTTTACACATTGTCATCAACTTCTTAACAACACTAACAACAAAAAATCAAAAAATAAAATAAATAAATAAAGATCACTAAAACATTGTGTAATGACTTAAATACAAACCACAAGAGCGGTGTTTCAATGGTTTGAGTTTGTGCTCCAACGGTCGAAAATACATGGAGGTCACAGTTCGAATCCATGGAGAGATAAAAATCTCCTTGTGGCCACGGAGGTTCAAATACAATGACTTCGGGCTACCTACAAAGCGGATGACCATCTTGAAATTAGTCGACTCGCATAGCGTGTTGGATCTGTGGGTTAATAAAAAAATTGTTGTAAACAATTAAATATTACTTTTATGGATGAGTTATGAAGTTCCTATTTTTGGAAGTAACGGATTTTCCTGTTTTTAGGCGGAATAAATTAATTAAATGCATATGACATGTATTTTTTAATTCCCAAATTATCCATTTATATTTATTTAATAAATAACATAATTAAGGGTAAATTAAATACAAATCCTTTAAATGTTGCACACGTTACAAATCAATCTTGGTCTTTGATTTTGTGTATTTTGAAACTTTTAGGTGGTAATCAAATTAGTTGCAAATAAGGTTTCGAGAAAGTTTTGGAACTAATTTAATTCACACCGTTGACATTGATTTGATAATTTGCACGAACGGTAGAGGTTGATTTGTAAAGTGTGCAACATTATACACAATTTGTATTTGAAGTGGTCTCTAACATAATTATCCTAAATTAATAACAGGCTCACATTGGATCTCACAAATTCTACAGTACTTATTTGATTAAGTCATGTATACACATATTACATGAAAAGCTTCACCTTGACAAGGTCGTACGCTCCTCTCTCCCAACCTCAACCCTCCCCAGGCCAATGCCACCTTCGACCACCAATTGCACCACCACTGTTTCTTTCCTTTCGACCCCTGTTAGCGCCCCCCCCCCCACACACACACAGAAAAAAACCTCGACCACTTTTCTTCCCCCTGGTCTCGTCGGAACCTCTCCACGACATGCACAATCAATTAGATTTGCTTCACAGTCGTCGTAAACATCTTCGATTGGGCCTCTTTAACCATCAATTGGAACCTCTCCCCTCTTTTTTCTTCACTAAACTATGTTCCATACACCACCATACTAATTTTATTTCCTTTTTGAAGTCGATAATTTTTAAAATATTGATTTATTGGAATGGTGGAAACAAAAGCAACTGCAATTTCCGATAACAATGAAAGAACTCAACACACAACACTAATAGAGATGGAGCTTGAAGAAAACGAATACTCCCAAAACCTAAGAACTCCGCAAATATCAACACTAGCGACACCTACTCAACATTTGATGATGTTGATGAACTTCACCTTGATGATGTTGAGACACTTGTTAACTTTCAAGCTCAAAGAAGACAAGTTTGAGGATTACATTGTTGTTCAGGGAATGAAATGATCATGGTCAAGGAAGACAAGTTTGAGGATTACATTGTTGTTCATGGAATAAAATGACTTACATAGGATGTGTTTGTAGAAAGGGGTTACAATACAACACAATAAACTTTCACTTTTTAATTCTATATTTTGTTTTGAAATAAACAAGTACATATTTGTTGCGGAAGCTATGAATGTAAGATTTGATTCTAAACAATCTAACTAGTGACAAATTTGCTAATATTGAAAGACTGAGAGAAGGAAGTACTCTTTCAGATCTTACTAATATAGTTTTTCAGATTGTGAAGTCGATTTTGCCTTAAGAAATTAACGCTAATTCATTAAATGTTGATGTCCAACTTTAACGCGTGTTTTTATCTGATTTGATGATCCATGCCTGTTTGTAATCTTCATTCAACCTTTGAGGTTGATGTAGACACCTGTTAACCCAACTCAACCCATCCTTCTGTATGTAGAGAAAACAATAAAAGAAATATGGTACTAATAAAACAGTACTTTGGAAATAATACACTTAGTTCATGTTTTATAAATATCTGGAAATATGTCATCCATCCCATGTTCGAATCCAGACGTTGTCAAAGCCCTTATGACCATGGAGGTTCACCTGCATGCGATGACTCCAAGACATTCGTGGCCGCTCGGGAGATTAGTCAGTAGGGATGTCAATGTGCCAAGTTGGGTTGGGTTCGGGTTCGGGTTCAACCCATTTATTAAACAGGTCGAAAATCTCAATCCAACCCAACCTGTTACTTAAATAGGTTGACAACGGGTTGATCTGTTTATGATTTTTTCAACCCAACCTGTTAAATAAATGAGTTGAAGCCGGGTTGACCCACTTAATTTTAAAATTTTATATAAAAAAAAATTAGACTATTTAATTTTATGAATAAAACACAACTACAACCACAAATGAAAATGAAAATAAATTGTTTAAAGTTTTAATAAATAAGAATCGCAAATGCAATAAATTGTTCAAATTTCTAAGCATGTACTTAAATTATTTTAATTTTTGTTGGAATCTTGGAGGTAGACGACGGGAAGAGAGAGAGCCGACAGGGTTTCACACTTGACAAAACCGAGAGTGTTTCAAATTTTCATGGATAATATTATACATTATAATTAAAAATAAAATAAAAACATATAAATTGTTTAAAGCTTGAATAAAACACAATAGCAAATGCAATAAATTGTTGAACTTCTAAGCATCTAATTTAATTACTTTAATTTATGTTGGAGTCTTGGAGGTGGAACAGGAATAGAGAGAGCCGAGAGGTTTCACACTTGACAAAATCGAGAGAGTTTCAAAATTTCATAGATAATATTAGACATTATAATTAAAAATAAAATAAAAATATATAATATTTTAAATGGGTTTAAAACAAGTTGTAAATAAGTTGAAAATAAGTCGAAAATTTTAATCCAACTCAAGTCATTTATTAAATAGGTTAGACAGTTTGACTCATTTAACTTAAATGAGTTGAAAATCTCAACCCAACCTGCTAATTTTGGGTTTGGTTCGGATGAGTTAGCATGTTGGGTCAATTTTTGCCACCCCTATTAGTCGGTGTACATAAGCTAGCCCAAAAATCTACGGTTACCAAAAAAAAATATGAAATCAACAACATTGATGGAAGATCTGAAGATTGAAGATAAATTCTATTATAGTTATTAAAACGTAAATCGAATGTAAAATCGATTTTAAAATGAAATTATTTTAAAATGTATTTTTAAATGTATTTGATTGTTCCAATTACACATTTAAAGAAATTTTAAAAAAAATATTTAAATCGAATTGAAAAAAAGACTAGTTCTAAGGACCATTTATGGTTAAACTCGGTCCGATCATGGTTTTTCGACCGAGACCGGTTACAAAGAGTTTTTCTTAGATCGGGGCTGATTTGGACCAAACTTGACTTAAGACCGGTTTTTGACTATCTCTAATTGTCTATCACTAAAATTTATTTTAAAAAAAAGAATTTAATGAAACAAAAAGAAAGATAAAAGTTCCAAAAAAGTAAAAAGTTTAACATACTAAATTTAACACGGTTTTAATTTGTAAACAAAGTTAATAAGATGAGGCAAATCTAAAATAAAATAGCAACAATAATATTTGAAAGTATAATTATTTCTAAATAAGAACGAAAACTTAGAGCATTTTTAAGAGTTATGCTATAATATAAATTTTAGTGGTTTTAGAGTTTTTTTTCTCCAATAAATATGTTATATGGTATACTAAAATAAGAGAAAAAAAAGAGAGAAAAGATAAAAATCTTTAAATTTGAATAAATTTCTAAAACTCAATACTTAAGAGAAAGAAATGATATTTTAATCATTCCACCAATAGGAGTAATTGAAGTAAAATGATTTATGAAACAAAAATAATATTTTATTAATATATTGATAATTTTATGAAACAAAAATATAATAGGTATTGAAGTCGAAAGCAATTTTTTTAGATATCTTGACTTTTAGTACTTTATTTTAGTAAAAATATAACATATCTCTCGGAGATGCTCTTATATCCGGTAACAAAGACACTCACCAAAAATATGCAAACTAAGGCTATGTTTGACAAACTAACTAATAAGCTAGCGGTTAGCTGATAAGCTAGTAGATGACTTATAAGCTAACTGATAAAAAAATCATGTTTGACAAATTTAACGTATAAGAATGTAAGACCAAAATGGATATAATAATTAATAATTAATATTAATGAATGTTATAATTGGACTAAATGATAATAAGCTCATAAAACACTAATTCAAGTAACATTTCAATAAACTAACTTATAAACTAATTTACTCAAATAGCCATTTTAGCAACTCAATTTGCTGAAATAACCATTTTTAATAAAAGTTGCAAAAATAGCCTGTCAGTACGCCATAACAGAGGTACATCATGGCGTAGTACACCTATTTCTCGGATATTTGCAAAAAAGTCCTCAAGTACGCCATTTTCAAGGTACGCCATGGCATACTTGGTCCCTAAAGTTTAAAAAATTGGCAAAATTGGCAAAATTGACCCCTGAACTTGAAAGGATCGCGAGAAAGAATCAAAATTGACAAAATGGTCCATGTACTTTACTACGCCATGGCGTAGTACCCATTTGGCATAGCGGTCAGTTTGAAAAATTGGCAAAATTGGCCCCTGTACTTGAAAGGCTGGCGACAAGAATTAAAAAATGGTCCCTGAACCTTACTACGCCATGGCGCAGTACCCTTTTGGCGTACTGGTCAAAGATTCCATGGAATATGCTCTTTGACTATTGGCTGGACCTTACTACGCCATGGCGTAGTACCCTTTTTGGCGTAGTTGAAGGCTTTGACCGATTTGACATAATTTGGCGTAGTTGAAGTCACCGGTTCCTCTATTTGAAGGTTATAAATTGGACTTTGTGGTTCACACCATCCCCACCACAATCTTTTAAAGAAAACATATAATTTTTGTTTTCTTGAGAAAACGACAAGAACAGTTAGTCAGAAGCCGATATTTTATTCAAGCGCACGGGCCCTCGAGAATAACTACAATCCACGTCAAAAGCCACGTCTACACGTCAAGATATGAAAAGTGCAAACCCACAACCAATGGTAAGTTATTTCGTTTTAAATACTATATATTTTGTTGTTTTTGTTAAAGCTTATGAAAAAAAAGTCTCATTTTAATTTTACATCTGTTTAATATCTGTTTAATATACATCTGTTTAATATCTGTTATTCATTCTAATTTATTTGTATAAGTGATACTTTATAAACAATATATATATAAGGAATCAACTGTGACTGGATATAATTTAGTAGTAAAAATATTCATATATATATATATATAAAGGAATCAATATATATAATTTTTTTTAATATATATAAGGTCATGGGTTTCCTATATATATATATATATAATTTTTTTAATTATACATTTGTTTAATATCTGTTTAATTATACATCTGTTTAATATCTTTTTAATTATACATCTGTTTCATATCTTTTTAATTATACATCTGTTTCATATCTGTTTAATATACATCTGTTTAATATCTGTTTAATATTCATCTGTTTAATATCTGCTATTCATTCTAATTTATTTGTATAAGTGATACTTTATAAACAATATATATATATATATATATACTATAAGGGTAGTCGCGCAATGCAACGAGATATGTCTCGATTTTAATGTTTCATTTTATTGTTTTGTCTCTAATGGTTTTGTATGGTTTTGAAAACGATTTTTAATGTTCCAGTTAAAAATTCTAAAATTTTATGTAATTTCTCTAATTCAGTTTTTTAATTATATTTTAATTAAGATTTAATAACAAACCGGTTTATTTTTGGGTTGATAATACAACTTTTTATAAAAATAATAATTAAGTTTTTTTTTGCTAGAATTCAATGATTATCTTAATTATATTATAGATTTTCTATATTTAAATGTGATGTTTATTTTTGTATTTGATTATGTGTATCCGTAGTAAGTTCTAAGAATTCCGAAATAAAGTTTTAATAACTTGTACTTAAGCATATTTACTTGTAATCTTGAACTTTAAGTAATATGCATAAATAAACAATACTTCATGCATAAAAAGTAGTTTTTAAGAGTTTTTATCAAATGCTTTATAATATAGTATAGATATATAAGGAATCAACTGTGACTGTATATACATCTGTTTCATATATGTTTAATATTCATCTATTTAATATCTGCTATTGATTCTAATTTATTCCACCCCCATGAAAAACTTCTCATGTATTTCATGAAAACGAAATAATTACATAACACCGAAGGACTATCAACAAAATTTAAGAATACAAAAAAAAAACAATATCTTAATACAACGTAACGAAATAATTGCATAACACCGAAAGATTTTATCAAACAGATGTAAATAACCCTAAAGTTGTAAGAACTTAAGTAATTCACGTATATAAAAATCAGATAACTAATAAACCAAGTTATAAATTACCTAATTTTTGCTAAACATAGCCTAAAAGTAATTTTGTTGAAGGTGATAAATCAATTGATAAAACATCCCTACAAAACTGGACCATGATAATTCTGTTGTGGAAACTATCTGAGCCGTGAGATGTAAGAAACATAGATAAGCGATCAGATCTAACGGCTTACAAGTATGCATGATGATGAAGAGGCGAGGGTACCGCGTGTCGGATCACCTCTCACCTAACTGTCCCTTCGACGACAGCTATGTTCAATATAAATCATTATTTTATGTAAAAACGAATATTTGCATTTTAAATTAAAATATTATATAAAAGGAAAAAATTATATAATATATAATGTAAGCCAGAAAATGAAAGGAGCAACGTGGCAGTACATCAAAGGCGCCGAATAGAACATTAACACGTGTATGTCCCAACTCCCTTATGGGTTCTTGACACGTGTCCTTACCCACAATAAAGGACAACTTGTCATTTGTATATTGCATGATTTGGCTAAAAGAAGTCTAGACTTTTTCTAGGACACTTTCACGGCTAAAATTCAAAATAAATTAATTCATGTTTTCTTAAAATATTTAAAAATATTGTGTTTAGAATGATTTAAACTTGTTTTACACGTTAATAAAATTAACATGAAAATAATTATTATTAAATGTTTTTCGTTCCAAACAAATCTTAAAATTATTTAGTATAACAAACAATATAAAATAAGTATAATTACATTCGGTTATTTTAAAATTTAAAGATTTGTAAATCGGTATTTAAAATGATGATTGATATATATAGATGTCCAAGTGATTATTCTAATATATTTAACTTTGATTTAATTTAGCTTAATTTTTTTCATAATAATTCGGTAAATACATAATCACTTATTATAAGTAATGAATCAGTAGGTGTTTAGTGTAATAGCCCCTCTTCAGATTATATAATTTTTGAGCAAAAAAGATTTGAGTGACGACAACCTCTATCGATCTCACACGGTATTCAATTTTCGAGAAATCTGTTACGAGTGGGTTATTCAAACTATACAATCTATTTATAGATGTATAAAAATTTAATAGAAAATCAAAACACATGCTAAATATTATAAAAAAATTAAATGGCTAACAGAAATGAAATAAAAAAATGGTAATTGAAAAAATGAAAAATTTAAATGTTATTTAAAGATTTCTATATTATTTAAATTTCTTTTGTACAAGAGAAGTAACAAAACTTAAATACGATAATTTAAAGAATCAATGATTCTAAAGCTTTGATGATCAATCAAGACCCAACGTGTCACCACTACCCCTCTCTTGTCTCTGCCACTTGTCCTTTCTTTATGTCCCCCACCTTCTTCTTAAAGGGCATTTTCGTCCATTCATTTATTTTGTTGTTTGGTTTTCAATTTCTTACAAATTTGCCCTTTTAAATTTAAAAATTAACACCAACTCCTTCCATTTCTAAATCTTACTCTAATTGCACGATACTTTGATCTACATTCATATCTGTGTTAGCGTATATGGAATAAATGCATGTCCTTTGTTTTCTTGTCTAAGCTCTCTAACCATTCATGTAGATTTCATGATAACGTTGGCAACTCAACAGACAAAGTCCCGTATCATCTGGTTATGTATCTGCCTCAGACTTTCTATAAAAACTGTCGGATCCACGTGGTTGGTTCAACAAGGTCTATGTTGTGTCATAAAAGAAAACATGTCTGACGATTTATCATCTATCATCGATTAGACATTGACTAGTCTTGTGTCGGTATAAAAGCTTGCAATAAAGTAGTGCTTAGTATAGGCTTTCTTTCAGTGGTTGACATACAATGAGTTGGTAGCCTATACGATGCTAGAACGATATCGATATTGATAAAAAATGGGTCATTACATAACAAAAAGTAAAGAACATCCTGACGTTAGTGATACTTTTATAGTAATAACTGACTTATACTGACGTGGGAAGTCGGTGCATATAACAGTTCATATCAAATTCAACGTACTACTTATTTTCGCATACAGTTGCATATATACACAATCTTCACCTTCCTAAAGAACAAAGATTCTGAAGAACATATCTCGTTCGCTGATCGTGAGATTTAGAACAATTTACTGGTCATTTTACGGACCTTTAATCCGGATCATATTGTCAATCAAGAAATTATGGATGAAATAAACACAATCACTTTAAACATCAAGGGCACAAATGCAAAATTCATATTTCCTTCTTTCGTTGTCCTGTTTTCTTTTCCCTTCCCCACGAATCTCTTCCTGATTTGCTTTCTCTCTCCCCCCCCCCCTTCTCTCTCTCTATCTCTCTCTCTCTCTCCCTAAATATCCTTTCACCCATTGTTTCCGGCGATTGCTTGTCTCACTATTTCCGATTAAACCCATTTGTTCCCTTTTATCGCTCCTGAAGAAATAATTTGATTACCGAAAGAAGATGCCGATTGTAATCAAGTTTCCCAATCTGGGGTTCTTCGAATCAGATCATGAAGTGTTTCAATTTGATTTTACTAAATTAGTAGTCTAACAAATTCAATCTTAATTTCTATTTTGTGTGCGATATGGGAGAAAGAACAAGCAATGAGATGGAAAATTTATCTATACAAACAAAGAGTAGATTTCCGAGAGATTTGTTACAGAGATTTACAGTTGGTACAGCCGGTGCCGGAGCTCCGAGAAGATCCGATCCAGAAGAAGATCCGGGTTCGGTTTCCGGCGAGGAGGTCGAGTTGAATCTAGGGTTGTCTTTAGGGGGACGATTTGGTGTTGACAAGAGTAATAATACTAAATTGATAAGGTCATCTTCAATTGCTGCGATTTTGCCTGTGGTGAGAGACGACGACGTTTTGGGTGGCGGTCAAGGTAATCCGGTTCCGGGTCGGTCTTATTCGGGTCTTATCAGAACGTCATCCTTGCCGGTGGAGACGGAGGAGGAATGGAGAAAGAGAAAGGAGCTTCAGAGCCTGAGGCGGCTAGCCGCCAAGCGGCGCCGGTCAGAGAAGCAAAGAAATTTAACTAAGGGCGAAAGAGATGAGTACGTGGCAGCCATGAGCCGCGTGGGGTCCTCGGCTGGACCGCCGTTCCGGTCGAGTAAATGGGCAGCTGGTGGTGCAGCCGATGCTTATTCCGGTGGCGGCTCAACTAGAGGTGGTGGCGGCGGTGGCGGTGGCGGGTTGTCGTCGCAGACGTCACTGGAGTCGCAAGGGAGTATATCAGAATTTGAGAGTAAGCACCGGCAAGGTAATGATAATAAATTGTGCATTGCTTTGTTGTACTTTATGCATTGTTAGTTGTACATTTATATATATATATATATAAACGTGTTCTTTTTGTTAAAAGTGTGAAGTTGATTTGTATTTCCTCTAGATGCCCTAATTGTTTTGTTGGTAGGTAAAACCCTTTTTCCCAATCTTAAATAATCAAACTCAATCCCATATGCTTTCTTTCAGATGTACATTATGCATTAGAAGTTGTACATTGGTCTGAATTACACCATTTCATCTTTGAGAAAAGATTGAACAAAATAGTCCCTAAACTTTACTTAAATAACAATTCAGTCCTTTGATGTTTTCATTCGGAATTCACGGTTCTTTAAGCTTTACCTAAATAACAATTCAATACCACCTTTTGACGTTCTTGATGAGGATTGTTGGAAAGGGTATCCTAGGCAAAATGACTAGGCTAAATCCCTGACAATTTTAAAACTGCTAAAACATGCAACCCTGAGATAATTCAACAATGGCCACAAGTTGTTCACGCCTGGATTCGAACATGGGGTAGATGGGTTATTTTACATTCTAGCCTCATCCCCCACAAGCCTTAACCAGTACGCCACAAACCTTGTGGTTTTGATGAGGATTGTTCATACCAACTAATATGAAGTTAATAAATGTGGGATTTTTGTTGTTATAAATAAATTGTTATAATATGATATACTGATTGTATGCACATATGAATATGTTCTTTGATTCAGGATCAAGTGGTAGTGTCGGTGAAACAAGCTCGTTACAAGATCGGAAGAGCCATGATGCAACCGGTTCTAACCCACCGGAGGGGGAGGGTTCGGCCAAGAAACAAGGGAAAGAGATCGGGTCATGTTCAATAGAGGAGATGCCGTGTGTTTTTACCCAAGGAGATGGTCCAAACGGAAGGGTAATTGAGGGAATTTTGTATAAGTATGGAAGAGGGGAACAAGTGAAGATAATGTGTGTTTGCCATGGGAGCTTTTTATCGCCAGCCGAGTTTGTGAGGCATGCTGGCGGAACCGATGTCGATCATCCGTTGAAACATATTGTAGTAAAACCTAGTTCGTCGTTTTCTTGATGGGATGTTGATTGTTTGATGGATGTTTTTTAGATGTTTGTATAGTATTAGTTATTATCGATTTTGAGCTTGGATGAATGATCCTTTGATAAATCAAAGAATATATATGGGGTTTGTAGTTTATATATTAATGGAATTATAAGAGTTAGCAATTCGTTTAGAGGAATAGTGACTCAAATCGCTAACGAGTTTTTCTTTATCTCTCTCTCTCTCTCTCTCTCTATATATATATATATATATATACACACACACAGGGAGAGAGCCATGTTATTGAAAAAGAGAACATGAAAATCGTCGATTCACATGTGATTTTAATATAAATTGAAAAAGAGAACATGAAAATCGTCGAATCACATGTGATTTTAATATAAAATCACGTGTAATTCATACGACTTTGGCCGGGAGCTGAGTTCACCTGCTTACCTTTTGTGTTCATCGTGTTCCATAGACACATGTGATTCATATATCATTTGGTCGTTTTCTTTATTTCTTATTTTGGCTTTGTTCTCGTTTGATTATCCCTATATGTATTTATCGATAAATATATATTCACTTGCATTTGTAAATAGTCAATGAGTATATGTAACAATGAATATGCACTAAAAATTAGCTTCATAATTCTCTAAATATTTGTGATTCTCGTTTGAACCGATTATAATTTATATACACACACAAAGTTATGCATGCATACAGGGCCATCGATTAACATGTTAAGTCTTGGTTTTTGAACAGGGCCCCCGAATGTTGAGGCCCAATTTTACTTGCAACTGGATCTGAATTTATATAACCCCACGGTTGTATAAATTCCTTTCAAAATAAAAAACTACTATTTAGTTCGAGAATTTGCCGGTCAAAAACAAAAACGACTATTTGGTATTCTTCTCACTTCATCATATTAAACATGTTTGTGGTTTTAATTTATAAGATTTTTAATATGATATGAATTTTTATATTTTATTTTATTTATTATTAATTTAAGATGATATATATATATAGATATATAGTTTTAGTACGAGTGTAACAGAGCCTCCAAAAAATTACGACGGCCCTGCATGCATACATAACATGAGGTGAGATCAGGAACAAGACTCTAAAAGAAAAAAATCGACTAAATTTGCACTATTAAATTGAGATGATCTAATGGATGTAATTATAACCACATTCTTTTTAAAGTAAACATATTTCTCCTTAGTTTTAAATGGAAAATCGGCAAAATGTAACAAAAATTGGTACATGAGCTCTCACCTCAAGAATCATTCAGCATTTAGTACGTTGTGTACATAGTTGATCAAACTATCGGTTCACTTGAGTGAAAGTTTGAGCAAAATAAACAATATGAAGAAATCTTTGGCTTTTAATTTACATCAAAAAAGTTAACATCCATGAGTACCGAAGAATTGAAGGCAAATTGCAACAATCCTGAAAAACAAGGTTACAAAATGGCCACATCCCAGACATTTATGGTGTGACTTTATTTAATAAATTAGAACTATTACAAAAACATTTACCAATTGAACACAATAGGGGCTTACTTTTTAAATGGATGCAGAGATTTAGAGTTGACCATGAGGCGGTGTGGGTTAAAGTGATTCAATCAGTGCATGGTGCAAAGGGACAAATCGGATCGGTTTTGTCTTTTCTAGGTTCAAACTCAACAGGGCTAACGATTTTTGAAGGCTTTTATTCATTTACGTGGTAAAACTGTTGGTCTTCTATCTTTTTGTAAAAAAAAGTAGGAGATGAATCAGATACTTACTTATGGCTTGATACTTGGTTAGGAAGTGAGCCTTTGAAAATGGAATACTTGGGAGTGTATGCTTTGGGGATTGATAAAGAGGTTACGGTCAAAGAGCGGGTAATAAACGAGGATTGGTTTGGTTATTTCTTAAAGGAGTCCGGGGGAGCAGAATTGGCGCATTTTCTGCCTTGAGGGATAGGTTACAGTTAATTGTGATTTCTAATCAGAAAGATCGGTGGGTGTGGTCTTTGGATGGATCAGGTTCTTGTACTGTTGCCTCAACTAGGAATTACATTGATTCCATGTTGTTGGTTGTGGACTCGATTGGTATTAGATGAAACCGGTTAGTTCTTATAAAGGTCAATGTTTTTATTTGGCATTTGGATATGAATAGAATAGCTACTTGGGATAATTTGGATAGGAGAGAATGTTGTTGGCTCATTGTTTTGTCCTCTATGTGATGTGGGTTTCGAGCAAGGAGATCATTTGTTTTTCTAGTGCTCTTTGGCGACAGATATATGGAAACATATTGGTAGATGGTGGCATTTGGAGACCCCGGTGTTTAGTCCCTATGCGGCTTGGATTACATGGTTTTCTCATTTACGGTTGAAGAGTGGGGAGAAACGGTGCTTTGAGGTAGTTATTCTCACTATGTTTTGATGCATATGGTCGTTTCGGAATGTAATCATTTTTGGCGAGAGTGCGAGACCAAACTAAAGACGATATATATATCTTTGATAGGATTGTAACTCAGGCGTATTTGGGTATCTAATGAGAGTAACAAGTTTATGATTAATTGTGTGGGTTGATTTCATAACTATCTGTTGGATATTTCTTGTATGTAATTGTTTGTTCAAGCATCTTGCTAGGTTTTTAATAAATCTCGTCTTTGTTTAAAAAAAATTGACCCGCCAACCCATTAAAGTTTGTTTTATTTTTATTTGAATCTTGTTTATGAACATTTTATGTTTCCACACTTAAGGATTTTTTTTTTGAATTTAGTAATAAAAAGTTTAATAAATGATACAGCTAAGAAAATTTTAAGGCCACGTTTATGTTTTTGCACATGTCCTCCAATATGTCAGGGTCAACCATGTGGGTAAGAGAACCATGTGGGTAAGAGTCGTCGCTCTCACTTACCAGGTAAAATTTTCGGTCCTTGTTTTAGCACTTACCAGTAAAATTTTTGGTTGTTATCATATTCATCCGATAATAAAATGTGACTTGATAAATGCTTACCCGGATAAACGTTTTGTACCCTTTAGAAAAGAAATGCTAAATTGTACCTTCTTAAAATTGGGTTGGACTTAAATGTAGTAATTTTATCAAATAGGGCTATTGGTGTAAAGCAGGGCAAAGCACTACCAACTCACCTACGTTTATATTTGTGCTATTGGTGTAAAGAACTGATAATATATTTGGTTGTCCTTCGAAACTATATTTCATCAAGTTCATTTCGCTTAAGTCTTAACATACCATGAACATCACTAGGGGTGAGTAAAGACGGGGACCTGACCAAAATTCATCGAACCGATTCTAGGGGTGGCAATCATCGACCCGACACGAAAATAAACGGGTTCGGATTGGACTTTTTGACCCGCCAACCCGTCAAATAAACGGTCGTGACCGGATTGACCCGTCATAAATATAATAATAAATAATTTTTTTAAAAAAAATAAGTTTTATTCTAATTTCAATTTCTAATTTCATATCCTAATAAATTAATATTTTTCAAAAATAAATAATATGTTTTAAACTTGGATTTGTTTGAATTTGGTTGTGTTTAAATTTTTTATTTGTTTGAAACTTGTATGTTTGAATTTGGTTGTATTATTAGGTGAATTTGCTTGTTTTTTGACTTTTTATTTGTTTGAAACTTACGTTTGGACTTTTTATTTAAATTTGAATGTTTGAATTTGGTTGTATTATTAGGCGACCTGTCAACCCGTTTACAACCCACCAACCCATTTACAACCCGCCAACCCGAGCGTGTGCGGGTTAGGGTTGAAAAACTCGACAAGATTAGCTAAACGGGTCGTGTCCGGGTTGAGCCTTCCTGACCCGTCAACTCACGACCCGCCAATCCAAAGACGACCCGATTGCCACCCCTAACCGATCCCGGAACCGATGGTTCCTGGAATGAAGGAACAAGGAGTTGGTTACATCAGTTCTTTATATTTGGAAATCGGTCCCGAAATGTAACACCCACAAATCTAGAAAGAGCGACTAGCTAAAATTTTCCAATAATACTTCGAAAAATCTTTTTCCGTAATTCAATACTTAATTTAACCCGAGTAGCAAACTATATTTAATATTAACAATAGGTAACATAAGTCTTACGTACCGAGACTAGGTAAAGATTTAGTGTTACTACCAGTCGCTATCTATACGGAAGACATCAACGAATAGTTAAATCATTCTCATGCCTCTAACTAGCATTACTTCATCACGACGTCGTTAATGCCAAACCCCAACAATAGTCTGATGCACATGCCGACAAATAAAAATGATTAGGCTTAACTTCTAGCGAGTTCAAATATTTTTCATTATTATCATAAAACGGTAAAACTAAAAGACTGCGATTTTAAATCATAATTTTGCAAAAGAAATATATTTATCGTAAAAAACCCACCATATTCTTGATGAAAACTCATTAATCAAAATACCCAATTATGTGCAACCAAAACACAATACTCACACGACCAAGATAAAGGTATAAAAACATTAAAAATAGTAAATATAGCTTTAATTAGGTCTTGTAAACAATTAACTCATGTTTAGCATGACGGAGGAGACTTGATTTACCACTAATAGTGACGGGATATGTAAGTAAGCCACATTCAATGTTATATGAAAGTCACTTACATATAACCAAATTCAGCAAACTCAACTCCTCGAGTCTTTCGCTTGTGAAGCCACCAAGTTCAACTCCTCAAGTCTTTACCTCAAGTTTAACTTACAAATGACGTTCTAAGAAAACCCCAAAAATGAGGTCAATAATGGTCAGAAGGTGGTTGGTGAAGATGAAGATGATACTGAGTTTTACTCCACTAGTCTTGAATCTTTAGTTATCAAACCCTTAAATGTCTTTAAAATCTTGATGATGAATAATAAATGTGATGAGTTGGTGATGAAATTAAGAAACAAGAAAAAGAGGATTTGGTAAAGAGAGGGATGGAGATTTTCGTCTAAGAAAGAAAAAGGAGGGGGGGAGAGAGAGAGGGAGGGAGGGAGGGAGGGAGGGAGGGAGAGAGAGAGAGAGAGAGAGAGAGAGAGAGAGAGAGGATGGATGGAACCGGTCAGCAAAAGGTAAAAGAGAGAAAAGGGGGGGGGGATCCATCTTAAAAGTTTTTATAGATTTCCACAGGAAAGATCCGCTGATCCAACCCGCTGATTTCTACGAACAAATTTCGCGGATCTAACATAATAATGTTAAAGAATATAGGAGTCTCACGGATTTTCGCCGACAACATCTGTGTGGATTCAACATAAATGTTTTCTTCAAAAATCTCGTATATGCTTCTATGAGTGATATATACTAAATCTTATATGCCCATGAAAGATTACGAATAATAAAATCTATCTAAATAAAGAAAAACACGAGTGTTACACGAAACCGCTTGGAACCGAATTTGGTACCGGTAACTGGCGTCTAATATATTTTTTAAATTTTATCATTTCATACTATAAGGAATTAACCGTTAGTCAATAATGAAGTAACAACGTGAAAAAATAAATACTACAAATGGTTGTAAGTTGTAACCCTAAAAAGTAAATTAATAATTTCAATTTTAGCTTTATGAAACATGTTCTGACAGGTACCCCAACGGTTAACTTCCGTATTTTAGGAACCGGAACCAAGCACATCGGTTTTAGTTCCGGAATCTACAGTTTTGCTTGCAACAGTCCCGATTCAAAAAACAGGTACCTGATTTCGATGCTCACCCCTAAACATCACTATCAGAAAATAACAGGAAATATTTTCAAGTACATGGAGATTCAAGTGCTTGAATTTGGTTGATTGTGTTTTTAAAAAATACAATTTAGAGTTAATTTTTAATAGAAGTCACAATTAAGGGTCAGTTTTGGGTACTTTATGAAAGTTAAGGGTTTGCTTTGGACAAAAAATATCAAGAGAAATAATAAACCCTGTAAAAAGTTTAGGCAGGAAAGGGCCCAACCGGGTTCGAACCGATGACCTCTTGATCTGCAGTCAAATGCTCTACCACTGAGCTATGGACCCTTTTTGTTTTTGTCCTTTTTAAAATCATTTAAGAATGGAAGAATTAATTTTTTTAATTTTTCTATTAAATTAAAAACTTTTATATTCTTGTCAAGTTTTAACCCGCATAATTAATCATTATGAAATATCCACCAAGCAAAACAAATTGAGAAAAGAATATCTGATACCAATTCGGCGATTCCCATTATGTGATATTTATTATTTTCTACATCTTAATTTTTCAAAAAGACAATATTGAAACATTAGTATTAATTAAATATTAATAGATAGAAAAAAATTCAATTTATAATATTTATGTCTAACAAAACCTGTATTTTAAAAATAAGTTAGTTTATCGTGTATTCAGAAAATGAGCTACCTTATGTTTGTCAAGCAATATCTAAATAGGCTTTCAAAATTAGCGGTCCTTTTCAAAAATATATAAAAGAACGGTTATTTTGTCAATTGTTCTATGTAATTCTAAATAACCCACTTTATTTTGATTACAAGGTTTGAGGTGGTGGTGGTGGTTTACCCGGCAGCGGATGTTAGTGGCTCGAGTATGCTTATCTCCAACTCTGAACTTAGCCGATACAAAGCTATATGATAGCACCCAATTTTTTCGATTCGGCCGTACGATTTATCATTTATGGACGTTGATAAGATCCATCCATTTAGCAACACCTCGAAGTGGCAATACAAAAGTGTGTAAACTATAAAAACGAGTCAAAGTGGATTCTCCCAAACTAGCACTTCCGCAAAATAATTCTATCAAAGGATTCCTCCATCGAGAGGTGAAATAGAACATGAAACTGTAAGCTCCCAGGCAGTGGGAGGAGCCCGTGGAGTCAATTTATTGATCACTATGGAATAGGATATACATCACATATCCTGGATAAAGTAAAGACTCTGTGTTTCCGAGAAGCTACCACCACATCCATTATCCGAGCTCTCTTGGAATAAGTTCGGCAGCGAATCACGAAATCTTGGTCATCTTCTCTATCTAATGAATGGGGAGCCTGCTTTAAAATCGTGGGATCCTATTACAGGAATAGCTTCAGGTACACCTGTTACAATTTTCACTGTCCAATAACCAATTTGGTTTCGAGGTAAGGAATAACCAGTTACACCAAAAGACGCAGTCAATAATATTAAAATAATAATAAACAAACTTTCATCATTTCCATAAATATCTTAATTCGAGTGATTTCCCTTTAGCGAATGATCGTGTGAGAAGCATAAGAAGAAATCTGAACTTCGATCACTTTTAATCTCATGTCCACCCATGAATTATGCTTTAAAAGTAATTGATTTAGTGTACATCAATGCACCTGGTTAATGTTGATATTCAATTATAATTGATTAAACAGTATAAATCGTTTCTTACGTTTTTCACCATAACTTCCATCCTCACCGGAACCCAACCATTTCCTATTATTATTTCATATACTTATTTAAAAGTAAATTTTTTTTAACATAATAGAAAAATTAAAAATAAAAGGTTAATAACCTTTTTTAACACTAAATAAATGATTATAAATTACCAAACATCGATCGAAAAACCGAAGTGGCCGGTTTCATACAACGATAACATCAAAACTCGATCATTTCCTTTCGTTCTTAGAATAAAATCTCAAAACGACATAGAACAACAAACGATACAAAACCCCCCAAAGCAACAAAATCCCGATATCATACCATACATTTTCCCATTTTATATCCATCGATGTCAACACATCTTCTCCGATCAACAAACATTCAACACCGAGCTTTGCAACGTTATTCTTATGCAAATCGCTAATTTTCACTTCTCCAAGCGGGCCCGGCGATAACTCCGAGAAATCTCCGGTATAACAATGGCTGCCTTTAAACTCGTTTACCAACATCGCCTCAAAAGGGTATTTAATCGCCGATATATAATGTAACCAAATCCAATAAGGAGGAATATGCGACGCTTTCAAAAAGAAACCACACGTCAAGAAAAACAAAGCCGTCGTAGCTATAACGACGGCATAGCCGGTGATGTAGCTCGGAACCAACGCGCTAACGAGCATAACGTACGCATTTGTGGTGATCAAAGATGAATATAAAATGACCCAAAAGTATAACAAATTGCTGTTTAGTTTGAGAATGAATTGAGTTATGGCGGCAAATGTGAAAGCTTGGATTGCGAAAAACGGAAGGTAGACGATGAGCGATGATATAACGTAAGATGACGCTCGATAAGCGTTATGGGAAGTTTCACGTATGAATATGAATCGTTCTTGAATGAAGGTCGGAACCGCATCGTTTGATGAAAAGAAAACCAAACAAACGGAGAAGATATAGAAGTTTAAAAGACGGTTGATCGTTTTGAAGTCGTGATGGCTTAGATTTTCGAAAAGCGACGCTAGAATTAGACCCATAACGGCTAGAACGATTTCACGAGATAAGAAAAGTTCAGGGGTTCGAACCACGTTTAACGCGGTTCGCCATGATAGAACCATGACTTCGCGTAGCCATGGGTTCGCGAACTTTGGTCCGAGGTCGGGTTCGTTATCTAGAACTTCCGGTTCTAACGCGTTTTCGTACGATACGTACGAATCCGACGCCGGACTGAACACCGGAGTTTTAATCCGGTGGCGGTTGAAGCTTGTGGACATCGGTGTCATACCCGCCGGAGTTTGGCCGGGGGTGCTACCTCTCGCCGGAGTCCACGATGGTGCACGATGTGGCGTACCCTTTACACCATGGTATATCCATACCGATAAATCTTTATAAAATTGCGAAGCTAAACGTGGATTATAAGCTCCGCTTTGCATGTTCATGGGCGTATTCGCCATTTTACGTTCACGGGAGTTGTCAAACTCGTCTTCGGATTCACCACCCTCGTGGTAGTCGAACGTGGCGGAGTTGGCTCGAGGGGTGGTGTTGCCGCTAGAAAACTGGAGGCTTCGAAGGGCGATGTGTTTTTGGTTGTGTGGAGTTTTGCCGTATGGTGTTCTTGGTGTTTTTGGAACGGGAGTTTGGGCGACTTGATCGGGTTTGAGTCCGTCGCGTTGGTACATCACTAGAGGGTCGAGCCCGATGGTGGATTCGTCGTATTCTTTGATGACATCTAGAAGGTACTCGATGTTATTTTCGTTATCTGGCACGGGTCGTTCGAATCCTGCGAGATGCGCGGATAGGGCGTTTGGGCTCCCGAGATATATCAACTTCCCTCTGTCACAATGAATAATTTTATTAAACTTAGTACTACAAGAAAAGAGGTTTTATATGGCATAAATTATGTCTAAATGTTTTAATAGGCTGTACGTGTGTGTGTATATATATATATATACGTGTATATATATATATATATAGAGGAAAGTTAAAATGTGAACTCATTTTTGGTTGTGAACGTGAGGACGAATCTCAGCCACTTATCCGGTCAATAAAGGCGGCTTTGACCTGGTTCCCCTCCTTTAATAATTTAAAGGAACAAAGGAACATCTTATGGACCACATATGATGTGGGTCCCACTCATTAAAAAATCATATTTGATTCAATGGTGGGCCCATTGAATCAGATATGATTTTTTAATGTGTAAAATTCACTTCATATGTGGTCCACAAAGTGTTCATTTAAAGAGGGGATGTTCTTGTATGATCCTTCCCCTATATATATATATATATATATATGACCAAACAATGTGTTACAATAATTTGAAAGAACGAGTGTCATATGAAAAAAGATGTGTTTCTAGAACATTTATCTCAAATAGAAACCCTATAAAGATGCTTTTAGAGTATCTCCAAATGCTATGATATATTTTTTATGAAGTATTGTAACAAAAATCAAAATCTTTAAAAATATTACTTCGAACTCCAAGAGTTATTCTATTTTAGAGATTGTAGTATTTATTATATTATTAAAAAATCAATATATTAATAAAATATTATTTCTTTCTCCTAAACATTTTATTTTAATGTCTCTTATCAGTGAAATGGTTAAAATATTATTTCTCTTTCTCAAAATTGCGTTTTAGAGATTTCTCTAAATTTGGAGATTTTTATCTTTTATCTCCTGTTTTTTTTGTTTTTTAGCATACAAAATATCATCGCTCTTGGACTAATTTTTTTTTGTTAAATCTCATTCTTCTTTATTTTAGCATAACTCTTGTAGATGTTGTTAGACATCCTGACATCATGTTATAACCTTTTTATAGAGGACCCACAATTGTTTGCTAATATAAATTTACATCATATATATAAATCAGTTGGTTATGACATTTGAACATATTTAGCATCTTATAAAGCCAATTATGTTATAATAAATTCAAGATCTTTACCTTGCGAGAACTGTAATGCGGTCAAGAAGCATTTGGATCCGAAAAGAAGGCTGATGGATCGTCATAAGAACGATGCTTCCGCTACGAGCAATGTCCTTAACCTTCTCGACAACACTAAACGCACTAGTTGAGTCGAGCCCGGATGTCGGTTCATCTAGAAACAAAAGTGACGGCTTGTGGATAATGTCGATCCCGATCGAAACCCGCCGCCGCTCACCACCGGAGACACCTCGCCTCCCTTCGTCACCAATGTACGTATGTGCCGTACTCTACATCCATTAATTAAACATATATTTGTTTACTATACTAACATGCAAACCAAAGTTCCTTCAAATTAACAATTTTACTCGGATCCGCGGATAATAGACTCCACCTTCAGATGAGATATAACTTGCTCGTTTTGACAAACGAAAATTCTATTTTTTCATACCAAGGGATATATATATATATATATAGAGAGAGAGAGAGAGAGAGAGAGAGGAAAGTTCAAATGCAAACTTAAATTTGGTTGTGAATGTGAGAACAAATGAGAGCGTGACACGTGTATGAATATAGATTATTCTGACTGAATAATCAAAGAAATAAATATAGTGTTTATTCAGTCTGAATAATGTTTATTCAGTCTCAATAGACATTATTCAGACTGAATATAGTGTTTATTCAGTCTAGTCTGAATAATGTTTATTCAATCTCAATAGGCATTATTCAGACTGGATAAACACTATATTCAGTTTTATTCGGTCTGAATATTTCTTTGATTATTTGACACGTGTCGCGCTCTGATTTGTCCTCACGCTCACAACCAAATTTGAGTTCTCATTTGAACCCGCCCCTATATATATATATATATAGAACTCAAATTTGGTTGTGAACGTGAGGACAAATTAGAGTGACACGTGTCCCATTCAAATAAATATTTAGGCTGAATATAGTATTTATTGAGTCTGAATATTTCTTCGTATATTCACTCTGAATCAGACACATGTCGCGCTCTCATTTGTTCTCACGTTCACAACCAAATTTGAGTTTGCATTTGAACTTTCCTCTCTCTCTCTCTCTCTCTTTATATATATATATATCTCTCTCTCTATATATATATATATAGGCATGGGATCGTGTGAGAAGTGAAGTTAAGGTGAGAAACGTAAGAAGGGATATGAACCCTTGATCACTTTTAATCTTACAATCACCCATGAATTCCGCTCCTTACAAGAATTGATCCGGTGCATCTAGGTGCACCTCATCTTGGTGCATCTCATCCTAATGTGCATCCAACGCGGTGAAGATCCCTTCTTATGCTTCTCACCATAAAATCTATTCTCACCGGAACCTAAACCTATATATATATATATATATATATAGAGAGAGAGAGAGAGAGAGAGAGGGTTGGGTTCGGGTGAGAAGGAGAGTTATAGTGAGAAGCGTAAGAATGGATCTCCACCTAGGATGCACGTTAGGATGAGGTGCACCGAGATGAGGTGCCCCTAGATGCACCGGATGATCAACTCCTTTCTAAGGCGCGATTCATGGATGAGTATGAGATTAAAAGTAATCAATGGTTCAGATCTCTTCTTACGATTGTCACATTTACTCCTCTTCTCACACAATCCTTCGCCTATATATATATATATATATAGAGAGAGAGAGAGAGAGATTCATACCGTTAAGCCCAACTGGTCAAGCAGCTCGACCACCCGTTTTTTCTTCTCCGCTCGGGATAACGATGGCGGAAGGCGGACTTCCGCCGCAAACATGAACGTCTCAAAAACCGTCAACATAGCAAAAAGTTGATCATCTTGCATAACATACGACGATATCATCTTCATGTAGCTAGCCGATACCTGCAAATATATAATAGATCACCATGATCAGAAATAAAAACACAATTAATACAAGATTCGGGTACTCACCGGCAGATGTTCAAACTTACCGGTTTTCCGTCAATCCGTACAGAACCTTCAAGACTACCTTGAGCAATCCGGCCGGCCAAAGCATCAAGAAAAGTGGATTTTCCGGCACCACTTGGACCCATAATGGCCATAATCTCACCTCTCATGGCTTGACCAGATATATCATTCAAAAGATAAGTTTCTTTGGTGATCCAAACTCCATCTTTCTTCTGTTTCTTCATCACACTATACGACAAGTTGTTGAACTCCAGCCCATGGCCGGCCACCAGTTTAGTCTGGTTCGGTAACTGACCCATTTTCTTGCTGGATTTGTCTAAATCCAGCAGCGTTTCTAAACTCCGGTTGGTGTCGGTCCGAGCAAACCTTGTAGCCATCGGTTGTTTAATTAATTGAAGGTCTGAGGTTGATCAGTTATGGAGGTTGATAGATTTATATATGTAGAAGAGAAAACAAAATAGATTTGGAGGGTTTCTAAGGGAGGGCGGCAATGCTAAGATACAATTCATTGATCATGTCGCAAGTAATTAAATCGCTGGATTTTGTGACACATAATTCCAAAACCATCAAACCTATGTGTTTGCTTATAATAAAATAAAAAGAGTCATGTATACAGTGATTTTGGTTAAAAACCAGTTACTTATTATGAAAAAACTTTTTAGAATTAGCTCAACTGACAATAAGAATTGAACATTTGGGGATTTATCCTCAGAGATCACTAGTTTAAGTTCTTCAAGGTTATTGGGAATTTTCCTAACAATACTCCAGAGCCCCTTAGATTAGTCGAGGTTCGGATTAATCGAGCCGCATGCAAACGGGCCGGACAACCTTAAGTAACAAAAATGAAAGTTAATTTTTTGGCAAAAATATTATCAATAATGTTGCTTTCTTTTTCTATACACGAGTGCATGTTATGCACAACTGCATATGCACGTGTGCAATTACCAGTATCGTATTTGTGCATACCGTCCAGAGATGAAGGACTCCCAAAGTGTTTTTAAATTTTATTTTTCTTTTTAAGGTTTTCTCCTAAATCTGACCCCTAGACACACATGACTTACTACAATGATATACACAGCATACATTTTGTAAGAAGTCGGACTGGGCCTGGTTAAGATTGGACTGGGCTTACAATTTATTTACTGTTTTCAGGCTTAAGCCCGATTATATGGTCTGAAACCCCTAAAGGATAGATTAAACTTGCAAGTTAATAAAAAAAAGTTGCAAAAAAAAAAGGTTATAAAGCAAACTTTGAGTTGAAGATTCATATAGGTATATAATATATTCTCATATCAGTTGACTTCAGATGTCAAAATTCAAAATAATTACAGAAATTACTAGGTCAACTGAAGTCAACATTCGAAAACAGGTTGAATTTGCTTCAATTTCCTAACAACTTGCCTCATGGTTGGTCTCATAGGGACCGAATCCGCCGTGCACAACAGCCCCAGATGCAACAACTCGAGAAGAACATCCTCGGGACCCACCTCCCATAACCCGGCGGCAAACACCTCCTCCGACCGCCCTTCTCGCCGGAGCATCACCGCCCATGTGACAATCGTATAACCATTCTCCTGACTCGAAAACGACGAATCCAAAGCCCTCTTATCGGAAATAAGCTCCAAAAGCATCACTCCATAGCTATACACATCCGCCTTCTCGGAGGCCCGACACGTCAGCGCGTATTCCGGCGCCACATAACCGAAAGTTCCGGCGACACCCGTGGTCACGTGAGTCTCGAAATCTTCTAGAAGCCGAGCCAACCCGAAATCCGATAAATAAGCGTTGAAATCTTCATCTAACAAAATGTTGCTCGGCTTAACGTCTCGATGGAGGATCCTCGGATTACATTGATCGTGAAGGAAATAAAGAGCGTTGGCCACATCGAGCGAGATTTTGTGAAGGGTTTTTAATCCGATAGACCTACTAGATCTTTCTAGAATGAACTTTTCTAAGTTACCGCCGGCTAGATAGTTGTAAATAAGAAACATTTCTGACGAACTAGCGTAATACCCGATTAAGGTAACTAGGTTCGGATGTCGGATCCTTCCGAGGCTCCGGATTTCCGCGTTGAATTGCGGAAGCCCTTGGCACATTTCGATCGTGAGCCTCTTCACGGCAACGATGGTCCCCGGAGAGATTTCGGCTCGGTAAGTCGAACCGAAACCGCCACTTCCGATACAGTATCTCGAAGTGAAGTTTCCGGTGGCTTGAACGACCGTGTCTAATGTCAATTCTACCCCTATCTCTTTAAAAACCACCAGTGGTTCTGGTTGACCGGAAGCACGAGGAGGCGGCGGTGGGCGGGATGACCTTCCGGAAACTTCCGAGCTTCCAGAAACCGCCGAGTTTGGTTTCCACTTCCTCATGTAAAGATACACGATAATGAGGGCAACGAGAATGATGACGATAACCGATGGAACTATAATCAAAACGAGCTCGAAAGAATTCATACCCTTTTTCCCTCCGTTAGAATTCGATGAAACCGTACTGTTTAGCGACTCGAGACCCACGGCCCACGGTTCTTGAGTCGGAACCGATGATAAACTAGCAAATTGGCAACGATAAAGTAACGGGTTACCAATAAAGCAGTTACAGTTTATTGCATCATGATCCATGGCTATCAATCCAGATAAGTTATTGAACGAAAAGTTGAACTTAAAACCGGATTTCAAATCCAAAAGACCCAAAGGAACTTCACCCGATAACCGATTGTTGTTGAGAAGAAGAACCGTTAGATTCCTAAGATTCACAAGACTCTTAGGAATCCGACCGGAAATCTTGTTCTTCGATGCGTCCAAAAACTTCAAACATCTCCAATTTACACCAATATTCGCCGGAATTTCACCAGATATGACGTTGTTGCTCACATTTACGAAAAACCCGTTTAAATTGTTGCAAGTTTTTGACGGATTTCCGCTAAATAAACCCCCAGAAAGCTTATTTCCGCCGGCTAAGAATGCGTAATCGATCTTCTTTCCGGTTCTACCGTGTGATTTGATGTCGGATATCATAGGAAACGATGGGATTGAGCCTGTGAAGTTATTGTCGCTAAAATCATGGATCATGGCAGGGGTAAATTGGGAAAACGGAAGATGGTTTTCTAGCCGAGATTTATGAGCGAAATACGATAGATACACAGTTTCATGATCAAATCGTTGCAGAAAGTTTAAACCACAAAAAGGGTCAATCGTGAATTCGGGAATGGATCCAAACATGAGATTTCTGCTAACATCAAACACGTTCATACAACCAAGATGAAGTTTTTTATCAAGAACTCCACTGATTCTATTCGAGCTCACATTTAGAAAATGCAAATTTGGGCAATTTTCAAAAACACCCGAGATTTCTCCTTTCAAATGATTACCGGCAAGATTCACCATTCTTAAAGCTCGACAATCACCACCCCAGTTTCTTGGAAACTCGCCATCAAGATTCGCATTTGGTGCCCAAATTAGCTTCAAATTTGGTAGCATTGTGATTTCCAAAGGAATTGAACTTTCGAAAAAGTTACCATCTTTGATCAAACTGTTTCGATGATGATCATTGAAGTCGGTTGATAGAACAAGAATCGATAAATTCAAACAGTTCCCAATGCTCGTAGGGATCATGCCGACTAAGTTGTTTCTAGAAACATCTAGAACTTCGAGCATTCGAAGGTCTCCAAGCTCCAATGGAAGATTACCCGAAAAACTATTTGAAAACAGCAACATTGTTCTTAACTTGCTACAGTTTCCGAAACTTTTCGGGATCTTACCATTCAACAAATTGCTGGAAAAATCAACATGTTCAAGAACATGACAATTACTCCAAAATCCATCCGTTAATGAACCCGTAAATCGATTTAACGAAAGATTAATCCCTTTTAATTTCACAAAATTACCAAGAAAAGCAGGAACAATCCCTTTGATTCGGTTTCCAGCAAGATTCAAAATTGATAAATCTTGGCATTGTGAAAGTGAATTAGGGATTTCCCCAAATAAATTATTGAACCCTAGATTAAGAACTTTCAAATTCTTCAAATTGGTGAAATCAATCATAGATAAATTTGCAGTCATCGAATTCCCTTCGATATCAATTACTTGAAGATTCTTTAACCCCCAAATTCCAGTAGGCAATTCACCCCCAATTTGATTAAATGGAAGTGAAAGAACAATAAGTTCTGAAAATTTCCCAATTACATTCGACAATTTCCCACCCAAAAATCCCCCTTTCCCTTTCTTGAATGAAGAACAATCCCTAACAATCCCGAAACCATGCAATGCAAGATCAGAATACTTGCTACTGAAACAAGAACCAGATTTAGCAAAATTACCTCCTGGTAACCTCAATTCAGAAACCCTGCCACGTGAGTTGCACGTGACACCAAACCAAGAACAGTGATTTGGGTTTGTTGATTTCCAGCTTGAGAGCAGGTTGTGAGGGTCAACAATGGCGTTCTTCAACTCCAGAAGTTGACTCTTTTCTGAAAGGTCAACAACTTCTCCAGAAATCAAACAGAGTGACAACAAGATGAGAATCAATCCTCCAATTGCAGATACACCCAACATTTCTTCTTCTTCTTTTTCTTTTCTTGAGTTGATAAAGATCAAGAGAAGCAAAAAAAAAAAGAGGGGTTTCCTGATTTGGGTGCAAGAAATTTAAAGAAAGTTCATAAAGATTTTCAATTTTGGGGAAATTAAGGAGAAAGATTCATGGGTTTGATTACAAAATAGCAGAAGTAAAAAACAGAGAGAGTTTCCAAGAAATTTAAAGGAAGGTGAGTATAAAGATTTTCGATTTTAGGGAGAAAGATTCATGGGTTTTGTGTAGTCTCTCATTGGGACCCATATAGTGATGATGGTTGACGGTCAACATTTCTGACTATTAGCTAGTCAGTCAACATGGCGGCCAAGTGTTGGTGGATAGTCTAGTCTCTAGAACCCGTACCGTATGAATGACGCTTGACAGGTCAGCAGGTCCACGCGGGATTGTGAAAGTGACGTGGACAATTGTGAGACCACCGACTTGTTTCCACTTCATCAAATATAGACTATTTGAGTCTTTTTCTTTACTTATTTCTTTGAAATATATGTCTATTTCGTGGTTTAAATTTAGAAATTGTTGTACTATTTTTTTCAAATGGTTACAAGATAAGTGGTTATATTTTTTTGTTATGTAGTGTCTTGCTTAAAAAAAATAGACAAATAAATTTTCAAATCTATCATTTATTAATGTATAAATATTTAATAGCAATAAATAGAAATAAAATAGTTAAGGGGTTGTTTATTAAAAATTACCAGGATAAGCTTTTACCAAATCAAATTAATTTATCGGATAAATATGGTAACGACAAAAAATCTTACACGGTAAGGGTTAGACAAAGACCAAGATTTTTACCCGGTAATGGGTGTGACGACTCTTACATGGTAAGCGTTTACCGAGTAGATTATTGCATATAATGTTGTTTTTGTGGACTAAAATCTTACTCAGTAACGATAGTGTTGAATTTTAGTGGTAAACACTTACCGGATAAGTGTTTGGTAAACGACTCCTAAGAGTATAGTTGTAATATGTCTAAAATTGTGTTACATATATATTGTATACGCTTATTTTACTTTTGTTTTGAGTTTCTATGCATAATAAGACTACATATATAAAAAGTATGCTATAATGGCCTCTCTTTCTCCCTCCCTCCCTCTCAAAACAACTTTTACCACCCTCTACCATCGTTGGCCAGTGGCGACCACCACCTCCACATACCACCATCATCACCTCCGCCTCTGCTAATTCATATTTCACAAGGACCTTCCAAATCGTATGAAACATAGTTTTTTTCCTTGTATGAACAGAGTTCCTTTGAATTTCCATCAGTTATATCAAAATTTTCATTCAGATTCAATAATATATACACACATATACATATACAGAGAAAGTTTGAAATACAAACCATGATCAACACTACACATTTTTAGAGGCAATCGGGTTGTTTTCACTCACTATACAAACAACTTGTTTGGTGTTATCCTGGTCGTACCAAACACTAGACAAACAACTTCTCCAGTTTAGTCTTGTCATGTCTCGTTTACGTGCCAAATGCTACACTAGTAACATACAATATATCTAACATTATGGATGTGGACATTAATTCTTGTATTCATGGTTTATTTACAATTTTCTTTATTAAGTGTTATTCTAGGATTTATGCTCGGTACCCTTTGGGTACCATCGAGTAATTTGAGTGCATCACTTAGTTTGTATGTTGATTGTTACTCATAAATTGTTCGATTGAACTTTATTGGAACTTGATTTAACCCGTGATTTTTGTAGTCCAATTTCTTGATCTTGTTTTGTTGCACCTGAATCCAGAATAATGTTTTTGTTTCTTACAGTGGTGTTTTGGAAAGTGGATGGCAATTGTTGGAGGTTCACAGATGCCTAGAGTTCATTGATCCAGTTGAAAATGATGTAATATACTTGCACTAACCGACATTTTATTTAATGCACTAGAGTTTGACATTTCTTGGTCATGTTTTTTATTATCAAACAAGCTTCCAATATCCATATTGGTCCATGTCATCATCATCTTCATCAATATCCTAGCCATCACTATCAACGTCGAGCACGTGTCGTACTCAATCAAGCATATATCAAACACTGTCAAGCTCCATCAATGTCGAATTATGTTAAGAATGTTAAGCTTCTATCAAGTTCCTATCAAACATCATAAAGGTAGGGAATACATTTATATATCATTTGTCCACAATAACCAAATAAATGATAATGAATTATTATTTTCATAAGATTTAAAAAACCTTATCTAACATTCAACATCAAATCTATATCTAAAAGAAGAAAAAACAATTGAAGAATGAAAAAAAAACATGGAACAAAACCTATAATAGAGAGACAAGGAGAAGCATATACAAGTAGATTAATGAGATGCAAAAAAAAGAGGTTTCGATAGAAGGATTTGAAAGTTCGAACTTTTGGAGTGAGAAAGATAAGAAAGGGAGTGGGAAAGCCATGTAGATATGAGATTATATGAAGGGATTTTGAAGAGGGAGACCTATTTTGAAAAGAAGATAACTTAAAAGCATATTTCACAATGCTTGAACATCAAAGCGTGATTTTAATATAAAGCATCTCTGACAGCTTCTTTAAAATGAAGAAAATGAGGATTTTTAGCCAATATTTTGTTTTAACATTTTCCCTAAAACCATCTTTAAAATTGAGAAAGTAGGAGATAGAAGAGTTTTTTCTTCAAATATGGAGAACACCCAAAAATGATTATCAAGTGAAACCATCAACAGGAAACTTTGAAAACAAATATTTAGATAGAATAATAAGTTAAGAACATCTATAATGGAGGTTCTTCTTGAGGTTTTTACAAAAACTTTCACTGTGGGACACAAGTTCTTATCGAATCACAGGTTCCTATAGGCACCCAGGTGCTTGAACAAGAACCCGGATTCTTGCAAACATTCCTTTTTTATTATTTATTATTTTTATTGTTATTGTTTTCTTAATCATTTTATAAATTAAAAACAAGGAAAGTAAGGTTTTTATAAGAACCTTTATTGTAGAGTTTTATTGAGGTTTTTGCTTTGTCGATGTGACAATGATGTGACAGGAAATAATATGGCAAGTGAGGTTTTTGAAGGTTCCATCATTATGGATGCTCTAATATTTTAATATTAATCATTATTAGATTCTCTAAAAAGAAGAATCTGTTAGAGATCAACCTAACTTTTTTAAAATTTTAACTTTTAATTCTTTATTTTAAAACATTTGTTGAAGATATTACCCCTCACGATAGCATTGATACTCAAATCTCTCTTTCCAAAACATAATTAGAAATAAATAAAAACAATAATAAATTAATAATAGAATATAATAAAAGTAGAATGTCTTTATTTATTGAACGTGTATGAGGGGTCAAAATAAAAGACATGTTTATTCATTAATTAAAATACTTCTAGATTTCCTAAGGATTGAGTTTGACACTTGATTATATAAGGAAACTTCAGTCAACAAAGGTTAGCTTGATGAGATTGAGTTGACTCGGTATGCCTAAACCCTAAAATCGTAACTTTCTTTCGTTTTAATAATATCTATAAGTAAGGTCTTCTTATAAATCATTTATAGTACAGAAATTTCTTATAAATCATTATCTATATAGAAATATTATAAGTCATGGACACGTTTTGACTTATATCTACATTAAAAAAATACATAGCATCCACAAAAGGAGGTTATTGTAACTAATTACCATCTGAAATTTTGTACAGGTTCTTAGTTTATTAAGCTGACAATAATGTTATAAAAGGAAAGTTGTTATTATTAATCACTCTATTGTAAATACTCCCGAATTATATATACAAATATAGTATTCACACTTTTTAATCTAGATTTGTTTGTTTGTTGGTTTGTTTTTTATTGTGCATTCACACTATTTTTTCAAACAAAAGAAATGCAAGAAATCTTGTGACCATCAAAATGATGTTGGTTTCTAAGTCAAGTCAATACCTTTTTAATTGACCATATCGTTTTGCTACCTGTTTAGCTTTGAATCTATCATCTTTACACTTGATCGACATACCAGATATTTAGGTAAATAATCTTAAATGAGATTTTAATTAAATTCATGACCTTTTAATGACTACGAAACCAATTTTCTTTTAATAGGTCTGGAGATCATGGATTTAACTAAAATCTCATTTAAGGTTATATATCTAAATGACCCTGACAGCAGTGGCAGATCCAGGATTTTTCTCGAGCGGGTGCACCCTTAAATTGTATCAAATGTTCGCAAAGCTGTTTGATGTATTTTTCGGTTGATTTCGAGGGATTTTTTAGCCGAAGTCCCCGTTTGGGGACTTTTTAAAGTTTTTCGGTTGATTTCGAAGGATTCTTAAGGTTTTTAGTTGATTTCGAATGATTATTTATGATTTTTGGTTGATTTCGAATGATTTTTTATGATTTTTGGTTGATTTCGAGTGATTTTTAAAGGTTTTTTTGGTTGATTTTGAGAGATTTTTTAAAGTAGTGCTCCTTTAACCCTTGAAATATCAAAAGTTTAGCGGGTGCACTTCATGTAAAACTTACGAAACGCGATTTTTTTTACCAATACGGATCACGGTTGAGCGGTAGCACGGGACCCCCGGGACCCCCCTCCCCATAGGGTGGGTCCGCCCCTACCTGACAGACCTACATAGACCCATACGACACAAGCCACCATATTGTTTTGTTGGTGTCACAATATAATTTTTGAAACTAAATCTTTGGTGTTAAAAAAGGGAAAGTTTCATCTATATCCTTTAAAACTTCTTATATTATGTATATATCCTTGTAAAGTTTGAAACTATGTATATATCCTTTTAAACCTCTACAATTCACATATATGTTTTTCTCCCTAATTTAGTTATTATTAGAACATTTAAAAAATACAAATCATTATCTCTAAATTGAATTTATTTTCTTATTTACTTAACTACCCTTCTGAATTAAGTAATTTAGAAAATAAATTCAATTTAGAGATAATGATTTGTATTTTTTAAATGTTTTAATAATAATTAAATTAAAAAGAAAGACATATATGTAAATTCTAGAGGTTTAGAAATATATATATATATATATATATATTAGGGATGGCAAAAAAACCCCGAAACCGATGGTGAAAATCGAACAATTCGGGTCGGGTTCGGGGATGTCTTAACGGGGAAGGTACTCACCGTCCCGGCCCCGCCCGATAGTATATACATACATATAATATTATATATATATTTATATATTAATAATATATAATATAAATAATTTTTAAAATTTAATAAATGGGCTAAGTATACTAATAATTAAAAGCCCAATCTAAATAATTTTGAAAACTTTTGCATTTTTTTATTCGGTTCTGGGTTCGGTTTCGGGTAAAACTAACGGGTAACGATGATATTTTTGCTTAACGGGTTCCCCAACGGGGATCGGGAAAAGCACGGGGACCCGACGGGGATCGGGACGGGGATGGGACGATTTTCCTTATCGGTTTCGGGGACGGGGATACCGATCCCCGGCCCGAACCTGCCCCGTTGTCATTCCTAATATATATATATATATATATGTAATTTCAAACTTTACAAGGATATATACGTAATATATGAAGTTCTAAAGGATATAGATGAAATTCTCCCTAAAAATATTGCTCACTTTTTATGAAAACCCAGATTCGGGTTAAAAAAACAATCATTTTTCAACTTAAATTTTGGTATTTTTTATTTATTTTAGAAAGAAAAAACCATAGTCCGGACTCAAACATAAATCCCTTCTGTGCAAGGACAAGGAACTAACAACCAATCTACACTAACATTGTGAAATATTTTAACAAGTTTTCGTTTTTATAGTCAAACTGTACCACCATCCAGAAAAAAAAATCTGGGTCCGCCTCTGTCCTTATCCACACACACAAAAACAAACAAATAGGGTTATCTTGCAAACAACACCACCATTGTTTATAAAAAGATGGTTTCAACATAAAAGATCCATAATGAGATTAATTTGTACACTCAAAAAATGGCATCATCAATTAGATCAAACCAGTAATTTGAGGTCAAATATACACACAAATTTGAAGCTAAGATGCTAGGGTTGTGGTTGGGCAACTGCCAACTGTGCAAGCCAATATATCTTTATAATCTCTAGAAATCGAAAAGGAATCGTAAACTTTTCCGTTGCTACTCTTCTTGTACTCGAACAGAAGGTTAGAATGGTCAAAAGCCGTTAGTTTTAGGAACCCATAATCGACATCTTTTACTAGACTCCAAGTAGTGTTGATGTTGGCAAATTGCGTAAGACTTGCTCCTCCACCTCCGGCAACTACATGAATTGTTCCGTTTAAGCTTCCTTTGTAAGCGTGCTTCTCGTTGCTCGTGCAAATGTTCTAAATTATAAATAAATAAATAAAATGGATTGCGAAAAAGAAACTTTAGTTGCATAAAAGTGTTAGGTTATATCTTCTTGATTAGGCCTGTTGTATTGTACTCCCTCTGTCCCTATCCCTATCCCTGTCCCAAAAGAACTGTCCACTTTTTAAAAGTAAATGTCTACTTTCCAATTCTATCCTTAATTATGAGACGGAAGAATTCATTACTCCATCTATTATTAAGGGCAATATTGCCATTTAATTAATTAAAAAATGTAGGGTCAGGTTCAGGGGAAAACGCCAAAAAAAGAGAAAACTGAAGAACATCCTGGGAGCCCTCCATCCGACTGTATGCACAAATGCATACCGGTAATTTGTAATATGCACTAATGCATATATATGCATTGGTGCATAGAAAAAAAAACAGTTTCAGTCACTTGTATGCATTTGTGCATACCGTCCGGATGAAGAGCTCCTTGGGTGTTCTTCAATTTTCTCCTTTTTTAGCGTTTTCACCTGAACCTCCCTCAATAATTAAAAACATTTCTAAACTGGTTTTTTTTTCATTGTGGACATTTATTTTGGGACGAAGTGAGTGATTAAAATTTCAGAACCGATGAGATTATAAAAAAAGATGTGAGGATACCTCATAAATCGGACAAGTTCTTTCATAATTATGTGCATGACCGTAAATAGCTATATCAACTTTATACTTTTGCCATAGCTTTTGAAGGCTTTCTCTCCCCATTGGTTCACCAAACGATCCATCGGCCGCATAAAATAAAGTTGACGAATAACCCAAAACACGATGAGCAAGAAAAACGAGCCACGGTTGTTTTTGTCTATCCACAGACGCCAAACAGTGCTCGATGAATTTATACTGCTCGGTTCCTTCTCTCCAATCGTGTTCTGTGTCAGCAATGCAGAATCTAAACATTCCGTAGTCCGTAGAGTACCTATAACGATTTTATACAAGTTTTAAGGAAACGTTTATTTAAATAAAAGATTAAAAAAAGTTAGCGGGTTGATAAGAACGTAGCTCACCAGAACTTTGCTCGGTTCTCAGCAGGAACGTAAAACATAGTTTCGGCTAAAACACCACATTCTCCCCCCGAATCGTTGTTCTCATAAAAAGATCCCGAGTTGGGCCAGTCACGCTCGTGATTACCACTGAAAGTACCAAGAACGTATAAAATTAATTGTCAAATGATGTAAATACTAAATACCATTACAACAAAACCGGTTTATGAAACACTAAATATGTCTAAATATATTTGTTTTATAGGATTTAAGTTTCTAGGACCAAACAATTGTGTGTTATGTAAGGGGTTGTTTGGCAGTTTGCTGAATGGTTTGGTGCAGAATGATTAAGTAGTCATAATGATTAAGAGGCTTTTATGATATAGTGCAAAATGAAATATAATTGTTTGGTAATCGTTCAGGATGTAGTTAGGGCTCTTAATGGTTAAGGGAGGTTCAGGACACAAAATGATTCAGAGGGTTTTGGAACCATTAAGAGGCCGGCTTATTTTTTTGCCAAACAGGATTCACCTCTTAGCGATTCAGATGTTGTCTCTTAATGGAACTGTTAAGAGGTATAATAAGTTGATAACACACTTTTGGGCGTACTAACAAGTTTTTTTACAACACTTTTCAAATAAAATGTCCTATTAGCTTTCTATGTACACATCTTTTTATGTGACACTAATTTTTATAAGACGTTTTTCTTCCAAAAATGTCATATAAAAAGACTAATAGGAAGTTTTACTTCAAAAGTGTCCTAAAAACGTGTTACAAATCCCAAAAGCGTCTTATCAACTTATTGCAACACCTTAATTGGTTTGGTCCTATAAAAAACAGTCTATTAGAACATTTAAACATATCTGGTTTCGGGTAATTATGATTGTTGTGCGTGTGAGATGAGATCATCAATCCTACCAAAACATACCTAGCAATCATATAAGGAACCGCAGAAGCAATTGGCTCAACTTGTGAAGTAAATTGATCCCATTGCGAAAGGTAGCCATTTGCATAACAAATATCTCCAATATGGAACACTATATCATAGTTCTTCAAGTCTTGTGTGAGCTCTTTTGTCGTGTTAAGTGAGCCACGTTGGTAATTATTATATTCGTTGGATCCATCGGCTTCATCCTACAACAATTATACGATATTAAGCTTAACTAGAATAACAGTAATCAAATCAAACGAACCCAGTATATCCCACACACAGAGATAGGGTTCAGACTGTTTTTGCTTAACTAGCAAAAACAGTCTGAACAAAATTTTCAATGAGTCCCACCTTTCCCATATCTCCAAAAATGATTACGCGTTGTAGAGAGTCTTGACCAGGGTAAGGAGATGATCTGAACTGGTAAACCCGACTCCAAATAAGCGTACCATTTAAAAGTTTGTGGCCCAGTTTGTAGGTGTACCTGTGTAAAGGAGGTTGAGAAAAGGATTTGATATATGTTACTCCCTATATCCATTGAAAGTTGTAACAATTTCCGATCTATTATTTTCCGATAAAGATTGAAATATTTCCTTTCTGGTAACTTCATAACCCGGAATTAGGTATTTGCCTGTTGTCACCATTGCAAAGTATTATGTTACGTATTATGTATGTCATCATTAGGGTGCGTTTGGTATGCAGACAGAACCAAACGGTGGGATTAGACTAGACAAGCGAGAGTGAGGTAGGTAGGAAGGTTAAAAAATTGTGAAAGGTTTAGGGGTGTAATTTGACATGGGTAGTTTAGTAATTTACCAATTATGTCACATATCCCTTATCTTTGTTCCACCTATTTTGGCATGACAAAAAATTTCATTTTTGTCCTACTCGGTCCTGTCCTTTCCCAATTTAATATTGTGGCAACATTGGGACAAGAAGTTTTTGTTCTTGTACGCACATGTGTACCATCCGGATGAATGGTTACTAGGACGTTCCTCGGCTTTCATTTTTTTGGGGGTTCTCCCCTGAACCTACCCCTCTCTCTCTCTCTCTCTCTCTCTCTCTCTCTCTATATATATATATATATAGGGTCAGGGGAAAAAAACCTCACAAAAAGAGAAAACTGAAGAACACCCAGGGAGCGCTTGTATGCATTTGTGCATCCCGTCCATGCACAAATGTATCATGTCCGGATGGAGGGCTCCCAAGGTGTTTTTCAGTTTTTTTTTTTGAGGTTTTCCCCTGAACCTCCCCTGAAGAAAAAAAAAGGTTTTCCCCTTTCTTTGGAGGTAAGAAATGTTGTAACTCTACTTTTAAATGTTGATTTTAACTTAGGGGACAAAGAAGATATTAAGAATGAAATAAGAAATATTCTAACATACACAGAGTTGGGCCATAATTCCTTCAAGAATCCAGTATGAATGAATCCAGGATCACGCCAACCAACCGTTCGTGCCGGTGCTCCTGCACGCACGCATACATAACCTAAGCACCTCAACCATTTACTCATTTCTTATAAAAGAAATAAAAAAACCAATTTCTCCTTCCAATTCCATCCAAAAAAACTTGACTTTTGACAGTCAAACTAACACTAATTTTCATTTTTTTCAGATTGGTTACATACCACAAAGGCTATTTCGGTCAATTGTCAGTGTGGCAGCAGGAGAACGCTGCTTATCCTCCCCTCTCCGACCCCATTCAACAAAAGGTTCTGCTTCATCAATTCCATATCCACTCGTCCATGTTATCGTCATCTAAAATACATACATACATACATACATACAACAAATGGTATATATATCAGAGGTTGAAAACTATGAGCACCCACATATAAAATTTTGTCAAAAAGTCACAAAATTGTGTTTTAAGACATGCATTTTAGGTGTGGGGACAACACAAAGTACATGTCTTATCGTAAGATGTATGCAGACCTAACCTCTACCCTAAAGAATATACCGCTTGTTTCCATTAAAAAAAAGTAAAATCACCATGATGGAAGAAAAAAAAACGAACTTACTTCATTCCACATCTTTCCTTGAGCTAATCGAGGATAATTTGGTGCATTTGGATTCGCAAAAGCAACTGAATTCGACACTGCTACAAGCTTCGGCTATTGGATGATGCAATGTCAACCTCATGTTAAGAGATTCGGAATCGAAAGATGCAATAAAAGTGGATACGAAAATAACGAAAACCATAAAGCAAACCTTTGATAATCCACCAGTGAACAATGCAAAAGAGAAGTCGGATCTTTGGTTAATCAATTGAAATTTCAATGATGCTTCTCCTGTGTCTTTATAGTTCGGACTGCTATAATTCGCGTATTTGTACTGAAAAAATAAGCGAGATTTTGTTTAATTATAGCTTTGTTTATATGAATCAAATCAAGGATTGGAGAAAATTGCACAAACCTTAACAGGTGCAGTGCACAACAATGGAGGAGCAACCATTGAGCTTTCAGGGATGCATGTGGAACCACTGAATACAACAGTAAAAATGGATGTTTTTTTTAACAGCATAATTGCTAAAAATGACTGAATGTTAAATGATAAATGATAAAGAACATTTTTTTAAGTTTTAAAATACCTGAAATTTGCAGGTGAGAATACTCCAATCCAATCATTAACGGATGGGTTTGGATTGTGCAACGTGACGGTCAACCATTCGGAGGTTTGACCCTGGAATATAACGTTAGGATCGTTAATCACATATATGAAAGTAATAACAGAAATCAAGAGATAGAACACATTATTTAGGGGGTTCAACTATTTGTTTAGGTTGCATCTGGTACGTGGGACAGTACTGGACAGTACAAAAACTTGTTGTACCAAGTTTGATGTGACAAAAAAGACAAAAATTAGAGGTTGGTGTGACATTTGACAAGGATAGGACTTGAGTGGGAAAAAAAGCATCATATCAGATGGAACAAAATTGGTAAATTAATAAACTACTCATGTTAAATTAAAACCGTAACACCTTCAAGAATTACTAAACTAACCGTATTAAATTAAACAGTATCAAAGATCAATTATGATTAAAATGATAACTACTTTTATGGAATGGGGATAAATAATCCAACATAAACCTTTAGTGGTTTAATTACCTTCAATCCAAGAATCAAAGGAGATGCTTTAACAAAAGCTGCATCATCAAGAGCAAACACAGTCTCATGTACACTAATCTTTGCAAATGGTTGATCTCCATGTGATACTGCAACTCCACTGTTATACAAACCCCAAAAAATTGCCAGAAACCTTAACCTAACAACCTGCATGCCTTTTTGTACCTAAAATCAAAAAGGGTATTAAAAATATAACAATCTTTATAGTAATCATAGTTAAAGAAAGCAGAAAATGAAGCAAATTAGATCCAAAATAGATGAAACATATCTTGTCTACAATATAACCCACAGTCGATGAAATTGAAAGAGGGGAAAGAGGACTCTGGAGTTGAAAAGTTTAGTAAAATCAAAAAACTAATAGAAAACCCAAGAATTTGAACTCATTACCATTATGTTTGATCCGTAATTAGCTCATAAACTCTATATCTGTATCTATATATATATATATACACACAGATACAGGGTGACAGAGAGAGAGAGAGAGAGAGGAAGAGTAAACACAGCCCAAAATGAAAAAGGTCAACTTGCAGGATATATATATATATATATATATATATATATATGATATAAATATGCTACAGAAAATGGAGTAAAAGATAATTCAAACAAGAGTAAACTACAATTTTGGTCCATGTGGTTTAGTACCCAACTACAAAATCTGTCCTAGATTTCAATAAGTATAATTATCGTTATTGTCGTTTACATTTTACTTTTAAAAAAATGGTCTCTGGTCACTAACTTTGTTAAATTGTCCAATTAACTAAGGGACATTTTGGTATTTTCACCCTTTAAAATTAAAATATATTAATTTATGTGTATATGAATACATATACACATTCACATCGACGACGACCCTCACCCCCTTCCTTTCCTTTTCGATCAAGCACCACTACACCACCTCCCCCATCGTTCCTCCCTATTGAACTATCTGTGAAGTTTTTTGGCTTTTGGATCGGAGGTGTTGTAGATTTCTTGTTGAAGACGAACAAACAATCAAAGGGTTGTTGATTCCTTGGGGGAAAATAGAAAATCATCGATGACAGATTCTTTTGGGTGGATAATATTTGAAGCCTTCAAAGCACAGTCGATCTGATTAGGGGTTGGCAAGTGTCTATTAAGAGGTTTTGTTCATAATGCCTTGGTTTCTGACTCTGTTTGGATCTTGGAGGTTTGCAGAAGGTTTGTTCTAGAAACTAGTGATTTTTAAGGTTTACACGGTGCTACCAATGGTGGTGGGTTGTTCCGGAAGGTCTGTCCCAAGAGGTTTGCAACTTGGTGGAGTTTGATTAATGTATTGATTAATTTGTATTAATTGTTATTTAAATGTTTGTGGAGGCTTTAATTGATTTAAGACATACACCACCTTGTTTCATCTTCTCCAGTGACCATCCCTGTTCCTCTCCATCTTTGATTTTTATTTGGTTTTCAGATTTGATTTAGGTTGGGTATTGATTGCTTTCAGATTTGGGTTTAAGTGTAATTTAGGTTATATTTTTATTTGGTTTTAATTTAGGCCAGACAAGATGAACAGAGGAAATCACTTGATTGTAGGGGCGGAATGGCAAAGCAGAAGAGAGGTTGGGTTTGGAAGTGCATAATGGATTGTACATAAGCTTTAAGTATTCGTACACTGAAAATTATTTAATAAAAAAGACAAAAGAAAAATACAAAAGGACTAGAATGTCCTTCATTTAATAGACATTTTTAACAGAGTTAAGTCGATCGACCATTTTTAAAGCAAAATGTAAACACAGTGACAATAATTATACTTATTGAAGTTTAGAGGCAGCTTTCATAATCGAGCGTAAACTAGAGGGACCAAAAATTGAAGTTTATTCTTTAAACAAACCAAGATTAATGATTTGTGAGGGACACCATCTTGCTTTAAGCAATTGATGATGGGTTCAATTTCAAGATAAAGAATTAGAAGATTTGGTCACTTTTTTAATCATTTAAAAAAAATATTAATTTTGATTTATATTTATTTCATGTCATTTTTCTTGAACAAGACAATTTTAACAAACTATAAACATATTTCTCATCCTCTTTTAACTTGGTAATTTTCTTTATCGGTCATATTCATGTGTTATATTACTTGGGCTTGTATGAGACTCGACGCCTCCCTTTTCATCGTCATGAACAAAAGACACTTCTTTCAAAAGTGTATGATGTCACTCTTCGGTATGTCCCTATCATACTGGTCCTGCTGTCCAGTGCCCCTGATTCCCTATCATACTGGTCCCACACTCATCATACAAAGGTAAATCACCTATCCTAGAGGTAGGCACAAGGTGTTTTGAGTCAAACCTAGACCCCAACTCATTCTGTAAAGATGTCCACCTCCTTATATGTCAGGTTAAAGCAATCGATTCTACAGGACATGAAAATGAATCCCAATATAATTTTCAAATAACAAAGCAAACCCATCTCAATATCACCGGTATACACTTGAAATAGATAAAATTGGTGTTTGGATAAAAATGTTAAATTGTGTGACAACTCAACAAAATAACCGAAATTAAATAGACACTGAATCAACAAGAAGTGATTTTTATCCGTTACATGACTGTTATTGCCACAGATTTATTTTCGAAAGTTAATACAGAACATGTCTAGGGTCACAAAATACCTTGATCGTTCATTAATACGCAAGATATCAACGTCATTAAATCACTCCATTTGCAGACTGAAATTAATCATGATCCCCTAGAAATTGTGAAAGAATCGTACACTTTACCATCCGTGCTCTTCTTGTACTCAAACAAAAGCTTCGAATGGTCAAATGCTGTGAGTTTTAGAAACCCGTAATCATAATCTCTGAATAAACTCCAGGTTGTGTTAATGGAAGAAAACTCTGTGAGACTTGCACCTCCGCCTCCAGCAACCACATGAATCGTTCCATTCAAGATCCCCGTGTAATTGTGGTTCTCATTGTTCGTGCAATTACTCTGAATCAAATTAAATTAGATTCCAAAAAATTAGACCTTTGTATGAAAAAAGGAATATTTAGGGTGCGTTTAGTTAGCGAAAACTGTTTTCATTTTCCAAGAAAACGTTTTCAGAAAATGGAGTTGAGTTTTCATTCTCAGTTTTCTATGAAAAAATTTCAAAACGCGTTTAGTTGAAATGGTGGAGTTTTCATTTTTCATTTTTCATTTTCAGATTTTTAGAAAACGCGTTTAGTTGTGCATTTTTTAACAGTTTTCATTTTCCATTTTCCATTTTTTTTCAAATTAGAAAGTGTGTGTACACACACACTTTCGCGCACACACAAGCACACTCACTTTCACACACACACATTTTCACAGACACACACACACACACTTTCATATACACGCACACACACACACACTTTCACACACACACACTTTCACATACACGCAGACACACACACGCACACTTTCATAGACACGCACACACACACTTTCACATACACGCACACACATACTTTCACATACACGCACACACAAACGCACACTTTTACACACACACACATACACACACACTTTCACATACATAAACACAGATTCACACACACACATATTCATACACATACACACACATTTTCACTTTCATACAGACATACACACACACACTTGCACATTCACGCAAACATACACGTACACACACACTTTCACGCACACATACGTTTTCACTTTCACACAGACATACACACACACACTTTGGCTTTCACACAGACATACACACACGCACTTTCGCTTTCACACACACACACATTTATACACACACTTTCACAGACACACACACATACACTTTCACTTTCAGTTTCACACACACACATACACACACACTTCCACTTCCACACAGACACACACACATACTTTCACTTTCCACACATACACACACACACGCTTTCACTTTCACATAGACATACAGACAGACACTTTCGCGCGTGCACACACACACACACACTTTCACTTTCACATAGACACACACACAAAATTTCACTTTCACACAGACATACACACACACTTTCACTTTCACACACACACACACTTTCACACAGACATACACACACACACTTTCACATACACACATTCTAATTTGAAAAAAATGGAAAAATAGAAAATGAAAAGTGGTAGAAAATGCACAATCAAACGCACACACACTTCCACTTCCACACAGACACACACACACACTTTCACTTTCACACATACACACACACGCTTTCACTTTCACATAGACATACAGACAGACACTTTCGCACGTGCACACACACACGCTTTCGCGCATGCACACACACACGCTTTCGCGCGTGCACACACACTTTCACTTTCACATAGACACACACACAAAATTTCACTTTCACACAGACATACACACACACTTTCACTTTCACACACACACACACTTTCACACAGACATACACACACACTTTCACATACACACACATTCTAATTTGAAAAAAATGGAAAAATAGAAAATGAAAAGTGGTAGAAAATGCACAATCAAACGCGTTTTTTAATTTTTCTAAAAATGAAAAATGAAAACTCCATCATTTCAGCTAAATGCGTTTTCTAAAATTTTCATAGAAAACTGAGAATAAAAACTCAACTCTATTTTTTGAAAATGTTTTATAGTTAACTAAACGCACCCCGGAGTTTTCATTTTCCATTTTTAGAAAATTAGAAAACACGTTTGGTTGTTGTAATGTCTCACATTAATTGGGGAGGATAACAAACGTTGCCTTATAAGGGACTTGGATACCACCTCTATCTGACGCGTTTTAAAACCGTGAGTTCAGGTGTGTGAACAAACCGAACAATATCTGGTACGGTTGGCCTGTGTGTGTGTAAATGTGTGTGTGTGTGTGTGTGAAAGTGTATGTGTGTGTGAAAGTGTGTGTGTGTGTGTGAAAGTGTATGTGTGTGTGAAAGAGTGTGTGTGTGTGTGTGTGTGAAAGTGTGAAAGTGTGAAAGTGTATGTATGTGAAAGTGTGTGTGTGTGTGTGAAAGTGTATGCGTGTGAAAGTGTGTGTGTGCGTGTGTGTGTGTGTGAAAGTGTGTGAAAAAGTGTGAAAAAGTGTGCGTGTGTGTGTGAGAAAGTGAGTGTGTGTGTGTGTGAAAGTGTGAAAGTGAAAGTGTGAGTGAAAATGAAAGTGTGTATGTGTGTATGTGTGAAAATGAGTGTGTATGAAAGTGTGTGAAATTGTGTATGAGTGTGAAAGTGTACGTGTGAAAGAAAGTGTGTGTGTGTGTGTGAAAGTGTATGTGTGTGAAAGTGTGTGTGTGTGTGTGAAAGTGTGTGTGTGTGTATGTGAAAAAGTGTGAAAGTGTGTGTGTGAAAGTGTGTGTGTATGTGAAAAAGTGTGAAAGTGTGTGTGTGTGTGTGTGAGTGAAAGTGAGTGTGTGTGTGAAAAAGTGTGTGTGTGTGTGTGTGTGAAAGTGAGTATGTGTGTGAAAAAGTGTGTATGTGTGTGTGTGTGTGAAAGTGAGTGTATGTATGTGTGTGTGAAATTGTGTATGAGTGTGAAAGTGTATGTGTGTGTGTGAAAGTGTGTGTATGTGTGTGTGTGAAAGTGAAATTGTGTATGTGTATGTGTGTGAAAATGAAAGTGTGTGTGTGAAACTGTGTGTGTGTGTGCATGAAAGTGTGTGAAATTGTGTATGAGTGTGAAAGTGAAAGTGTGTTTGTGTGTGAAAGTGTGAAAGTGAAAATGTGTGTGTGTGTGTGTGTGAAAGTGTGTGTGAAATTGTGTATGTGTGTGAAAGTGAAAGTGTGTGTGTGTGTGTGTGTTTGAAAGTGTGTGTGTGTGTGTTTGAAAGTGTATCTGTGTGTGTGAAAGTGTGTATGTGCACGCGTGTAAAAGTGTAAGTGTGTGTACATGTAGAAAATTATTTTGAAAATGAAAATTCTGAAAAAACTCAAAAAAGTTGTTTTCTAAATCTAATATAAATTTAGAAAATGAAAATTTTTTTGGAAAATTTTTGAAAACTAAACGAACTAAACGCGTTTTCTAAATTTTCATTTTCACTAGAAAATTTTTCTAGAAAACAGAAAAATTTTCTACAACTAAACGCAACCTTAGCATTTCAAAGGAGAAACAAAAGATGTTATTGTTAAATTTTCGGGCGTGTTTGGTATGTGGACATGATTGGACTGGACTGATTGCAAAGTAATTGTTTTATTCAGATATTTACCAAACAACTTTATTACATTCAGAACTACATCATGGAGGGTAAAATGGTAATTTCTTGTCATTCGGGCTGTCCATTCAGAACAGTTACCAAACAACCATATTTCATTCTGCAGTATATCATACAACACTTCTTAAGCATTCTGACCACTTAACCATTCAGCAACTGCCAAACAGCCCCGTAGACAGGTGAAAAAATCATTGAAGGTTTAAGGGTTTTAATTTGATATGGGTAGTTTAGTAATTTACCAAACTTGTAGTACCTATTTCAGTGAAAAAAATGCATTTTTGTCCCACCCAGTCCGGTCCCATGTTGCACCAAACGTGGGACTACAAGTTTTTATTCTATCTTGTCTTATATTATCCCACGTACCAAACGCACCCTCCAAGTCATACCTACTAAGACGTGTTCTCTACTTCTTCTATTATATATTGTTTGATTTAGTAATAATGAATGTTTATTTGGAAATCCGAAGATTTCTTTATAGTGTTGAAGTTAAAGTTAGGGCCTACCTGTTAGCAGCTTAATGAGCTTAATAGGACTCGCAGCTTATTCGGTCAGCTATACATGACTGTTTGGCAGTGACTTAATGATACAGAAAGGGATTATTCAGTAAGCTTTTAGGGGGGAGGGAGAGATAGATACGATACCTGATAAATAGGACAAGTTCTTTCATAATTGTGTGCATGACCAAAGATGGCTATATCAACGTTGTACTTTTGCCACAATTTCTCGAGGCTCTCCCTTCCATTAGGTTCAGCATACCCTTGAAAATAATAAAACCACGAAGAAGAGTAGCCCAATACACGATGAGCAAGAAAGATGAGCCATGGTTGCTTTTGCCTGTTCACTGATGCCAAACACTGCTCGATAAACTTGTACTGCTCACTTCCCTCTTTCCAATCACTTTCTGAGTCAGCAATGCAGAATCTGAACTTTCCGTAATCTGCAGAGTACCTGTAAATTGTAATGATGACAGTGGGTAAATAGATGATTGAAACTGGAGAACTTTCTAGAACCATAGGAAAATTTCATGGGACATCCAGAAACGGAAAGTAAGCAATTTCCATGGAACAGAGGTGTATACTGCCTCCGTTCCAAAATAAGCGTCCACATTTCTATTTATATTTGTCCCAAAAAAAGTGTCCACTTCCATAAATAGATGGCCAAAATTTAATAAACTTCCAATTCTACCCTTTAATTATGACACATGAATGAACTAGAGAAACTCATTAGTGGAATAATTATACATTTCTAAGACTTTTTTTATTGAGTAAAATTGTCATTTAGTTAATTAAAAGTGTAATAATTATACATTTCTAAAACTGTTTTCTTTTTATCATGGACATTTATTTTCCAAGAAGGGCTTTTTTTGTTCTAATAGATGAGTGGTCAAAATAATAAGACTTACCAGAAGTTGGTTCTGTTTTGTGCAGGAACATAAAACATAGTTTCAGCCACGACACCACACTCTCCTCCTGAATCATAGTTTTCATAAAGAGATCCCGAGTCTGGCCAGTCACGTTCATGATTACCACTACACATGACCCATTTTCAATCAATCCAACTGAATAAATGAGGTTCAATTTGACTTTGAAGTAGTAACAAAATCCAAATTTTCGCATGGATTTTTGTCGTAATTTAACTTCCTTCGAATCATAGAATTTGATCTTAATTTTAATCCATTCATTGAGCTGAAATTAGATTGTTTGACCTCAAAGGTCAAAAGCATACCTCATTGTTTTGTAATAAATAAATCATAGTTGTACAACATACCTCGCGATCATATAAGGTACAGATGAGGCAATTGGCGTGATTTGGGAAGTAAATTGATCCCATTGAGAGAGGTACCCATTTGCATAAGAAATATCTCCAATGTGAAAGACCAAATCGATGTTCTTCAAATCTTCAATAAGTTGCTTGGTAGTGTTAAGAGAACCACGTTGATATTGATTGTATTCGTTGGACCCATCAGCCTCATCCTGCATAACAAGGATGAAAAATGTGACGATATGAACGAACAATATTAGGAAATACCCCCCCCCCCCAAAAAAAGACCGCACATCCAGGTGGGATTGGCTTGGTTTTACGTCAAACTAAACAATACCATCAATTCATTTGTACTCCCTCCATCCCAAGATTAATGTCCACAATGGAAAAGGCACATAGTTTTAGAAATGTGTAACTATTACATTTTTTAATTAATTAATCGACAATTCCCTTAATGATAGAGGGAGTCATGAATTTCTCCATCTCGTGATTAAGGGTAAAATTGGAAAGTACACATACTTTTGGGACAAACAAAAATAGAAATGTAGATACTTATTTTGGACGGAAGGAGTAATGATCAAGAACAAATAAGAAACTTCATCTTGGAAACTTTCCCAAAAAGGGAAGTGTTGCAAAGGGAGTCTGATTTAGTATATGCACACTAGAGTGGGAAAAGAGTTGCAAACCTTTCCCATATCGCCAAATATGACAACACGTTGTAAAGAGTCTTGACCGGGGTAAGGGGAGGACTTAAACTGGTACACCTGGCTCCAAATGATTGTACCGTTAGACATTTTATGGCCCAGTTTGTATGTATACCTGTACACATGGTTATAAATTTGAGTTTTTATGATCATAACAAAATCACATTTTTGCAGAATGTGTAACGTACAATGAGTTGGGCCCAAGTCCTGTGAAGAAGCTTGTATGAAAGTATCCAGGATCACGCCAACCAACCGTTCTTGCTGGTGCACCTGTGGGTAGGGTGATTCTTTGTTTATTCTTAACCTTATTTTCGAGACATAATGGATATATGATTATAGAATTGCGAAAAAGACAAATTGCATAAACATTTTTAAAGGAAAATAACAATTAACTTATAGTTTCGACTATTTATGGCAACCAATATCCTGAAACCTGTTGACCAATGATATAGCTCCTGTTTCTCCATGTTTTGCCATGTCATTATCCACAAGGATGCTGATGTGGATTTTTTCACCAAGTTATTTTTAATTAGGATTTTTTTTTGCGAAAAAAAAAGAATCATAAACATGAAGAGACGATGGGGGTTTTTTAATCTGTTTTGAATTTAAGCTGCAAGTATGGCGGATTTTTTTATGGTTCGTCATTTTGGCAGTTTGGGGACGGGGGACGCGATGTTGTGGAAGGAGGGGAAGGAAAACAGAGATGAAAAGTAGGTGGTAAAAAGATTAAAAGTAAAAAACGAGCCTAAAGTTTATAAATAAAAATGAAAAACAGTTGATTTAAATTTAAACAAGTGATATCTCTTCAGTCATGAGGATCATTAAAAAAATGACACCTCAACAACGATTTACTGGTGGAGACAACTGGTAAATTTTTGCTCTAAACAGAAATTATTATAAGGTAATTGCTATTTTAAATTAAAAAAAATTAAATTTCCTAAAGCAAGAATTCAAGAAAACTATGTGCTATTATATGCAATTTTACCCATTCGAAAAGAATAAGAAAAAAGAAATAACTGCCCACATACCACACATGTTGTTACGACCGAAAGTCATAGTTCTGGCAGGAATACGCATCTGCTTTCCACCTTGTTTACCCCATTCAACAAATGGTTCAGCTTCCCTTATGCCATATCCACTAGTCCATGTTACAGTCATCTAAGAATCATGTCAGAATTCTATAATCTTTTCAAAAAAATTGGTGTAATTAACAAAGTTCTGTTTTTTTTTTCTTTTAACCCGGTTTCAAAGAAAAAAACATATTGTAGCAAGTACTTATAAAATATTGATTTTATGCATATGATATAATTCCTTCTTTCTTTTAGCATTTTTGTACATGTATAAAGATAAAAAACAGAAGATAATACAGAATACTTACTTCATTCCACAGCTTTCCTTGAGCCAGGCGTGGGTAATTTGGTGCATTTGGGTTTGCAAAAGCTATTTTATTTGACACAGTCACCAGCTTCGGCTGTCAATAAATTCAGCACACAGAGAAGTAAAGTATGCATAAGTCTAAAATGCAACTATTGTAAACAATAACAAATACTCCCACCGGCCTGGAAAAGTGGTCTATTTTTATAACTTAGAAGGAATTCTTATGGACAGCTTCACATATGATTAAATACAAAATAACAGAAGATAACTTTATCTGTTCTCAGAAAAAGTTCAGCCACATCAACTGTGTAGAAACCTTTGATAATCCGCCTGTAAAAAGTGCGAAAGAAAAGTCTGATCTTTGGTTGATCAATTGCAGCTTCAATAATGCTTTTCCTGTAGTTTGGTAGTTTGGATATCGCACATATTTATACTGCCAGAAAAATGATACAATAAGCTTCAAATAGTAGACTCTTCTTCAAAAACTTCGGATAAAAAGAAACATAAAATTCAGAAAGAAGGATTTCGACTGTGAGTACAAACCTTGATAGGTGCAGTGCACAACAATGGTGCACTAACTCTAGGATTTTCAGCTGCACAGGTGGAAGCACTGGAAACAATAAAAGCAGACGATTTTTTATGATCAAAAAGCTGAAATTTCAGATAGCACGAAAAGGGTTAAAGAGTAAATGCAACCAATGTACCTGAAATTAGAAGGGGAGAATACTCCGATCCAATCATTAGTTGATGGATTTGGATTGCTTATGTTAACATTCACCCATTCAAAATGTTGCCCCTATAACACAAAAAGTCTAGCATCATTTACAGATTCATTGCCATCCATGTTAATTGTAGATATGGAGCCCAAGATTTATTAGAAACTAGTTATATATGATAGTTAAGACAATTATCCTGTCTAATTGTTTTCTGTCTCAATTTGGCTTATAAATGGTGTCAACCTTCGTCTTTGGCCTTCTACAGAATCCATAAAATATGATAAAATTTAGCAATTCCCATGGATGCAGGCAAATTGTTGAACCACGTAGATACCATGCTTAAGTTTTTTGTTCTTGTAATTATTATTGTTTGTGCATGATTACCTATCTAAACATTCCGAATATTAAATGCAATATAAGTTTACTAGCAACAATAGAAAAGAATGGTTTCTTATGTGCTCTTTAAATTGTTGACAATCTCTGGATGATTTTGATGGGAAAAGGTATATTGATCCATGTAATCAAGAAAATACACACGAAAAGATAAAGAAAGATGTTAATAGCAATCAAATCATTGATTACATTCTTATACTTCAAGCTCAGGATTTGCTTATGTAATTTTTCGCTATCAAGAAATAACTTACTCTCCCATTCCCAAATAAATGCTAAAATTTCTTTTCTGGGTTGTCCTATAATAAACGCAAAATACCCCTTCCAAGCAAGGCCCGAATCCAAATTTACTTTATGTTCATTGGTAATCATTACAAAACATTGTAGCCTTGATTTTAGTACACAAAACGCCCACTTGTCTTTTAATGGGCGTTTTAGATACTTGACTGATAGCCAAATACTCTTACTAAACTATACCTCAAGTTAAACAATTTTTATTTATTATGAACTGGAGGTAACATGAACTAAATGATAGGTGGAACCTTAAAAATCTACACTCCATAAAGATATAGCCACTCCATTCTAAAGGGAAGAGCTATACTTTTTCATTGGATATGAAACAAGTAACTTTGCGATTTTCAACAACCTTACAACAATTACTACAAAGAAAACAATGTTGCCGTTATCTTTGAAGAAATTCCATATCCATTCATTCTTTGTCATAAAGGGTGCAAGTTTATTAACTCTAATTAGCATCCTGCAAAAACATCTAATAGATCATATTAAACTTGCATCTAAATCATACCCCTGATCCAAGAACTGAAGGAGAAACTTCAACACTGGCGGCAGCATCAGTGCGGTCCAACAAGGTTTTTTCTATCGCAATTCTGGCGAAAGGATGATATCCGTGTGATTTGACACCTTCTAGGCTTAACAAACACCATAAGGTTACTAGCAAAGTGAACCCACCTACACTTACCTGATGCAAAACAACACAAAAATGTTTTGTATATAATTTACAGCCAAAATCAAGTTTATCTTAATAAATCAAACAAATAAGTAACTGTGAAACATGCAAAAACAAGTAGTTTAATCTAGCCTTAATCAATCAGGACAAGTGATGAACAAAAAAATCAAATTGTAAAACCCTAGATTATATAAACCAAATACCGAATTGAGAACAAAAGATGAACAGTTCCTGATCCTCATTTATCAAAGTGAATAAGAATTAATCCAATGAACTTACACATACAAGTGTAGAAAGAGGGCTGACCTGTAGCCAAATGAGAACACACCAAAAAGTCAAGTTGAAATTGGTGAAAAAACACACAGAATGACCGGCTGCAATTCATCCTAGGCCCTAAGGCCACTAACACTAACACCATAGATGAAGCCAAATGGTGTCCCCTATTGTCATGTAGCTTTCCGTCAATCTTTCAGGCAGGATTTTTTTTCCGATTTCGGCAGGTGAACGTAGTGCCGTTCCCAATCAGACTCCCTACTTCAGTGTTTCCATATCTAATCATTCTTTTTAGTAATTGATAATCTAAGGCATAAAACAGTAATTATGAATACAAAATTGAGCAACCAGCTGTTTATCAATCGTCAATTCAGGGAAATTTACTCAAAAAAGACCTCTACTTCTCTCCTAATTTTACATAAATGTCACCGGATATCACCTACAAACCAAAACGACGTCTCTAAGTAAACGTGCCAAACGTGTCGTGTCGGGTTCACGGGTTCAAGGGTTAAACGGGTTGAGAGTGACTAACCCTAACCCGGCCCGTTTAATTTTCGTGTCGTGTCGTGTCAACCCGTTTAATTTTCGTGTCAACCCGTTTACTTAAATTGGTTGAAATATATTACCAAAATCCATTTCATTCGTATCGAGTTCGTGTCTAGTTAGTATGTTGTGCCAGTTTTTGTCAGGTATACATGAAATGTACAATCATATTTTATTATTATTTAGTATATACTTTGTTAAAAAAACTATAAAATGTGAGTTGTTGACGTTATTTGCCTAGGGCCAAAGGGGCCTAATATAAACGGGTTATTCGGGACATTTTCGAGTTGAAAATTTTGACCCTGACCTTACCCGTTTAATTTTCGTGTCGTGTCGTGTCAACTCGTTTACTTAAACGGGTTGAAATGTATTACCCAAACCCGTTTAATTCGTGTCGAGTTCGTGTCGGGTTAGCGTGTCGTGTCAATTTTTGCCAGGTCTATCTGTAAGCCACCTTCGTAATACCCGACCCAAAACATGGTTCCACCCGCATCCGTCATATAGTGCCAAGTCTAAAAACGACGTGAAACTGGGTTTTAGGTTGGGTCCGTAAGTATTACGGAGGTGGTTTATGGACCGCAGCCAAAACGATCCCGTTTTGGTGTGTCCGTAATAATTACGAACTTGGTTTACGGACCAAGTGACAAGTCAGTAAAAACGGGAGATGAATGGTTAGGAAAATAAATCAGATGTGTATTTTGGTCATTTGAGTCAAATTCAGCTAATCATAATAAGAACACTGCTGACAATGTTACGAGAAAATAGTCAGCAAGTATTTACGGGTAAACGTTTGATAAATGACAGTTAGATTATTTTATTAAATCAATGTCTCTAAATCGTTAGCTTATCCTTATGACGACAGTCGTATACTTACGATAGTAACCTTATGTTTCTCGTAGTTTTATTACATTATTATAATATTTGTGTATTGAAAATGGTGAAAAACTACAACCAAAATCAAATAACTTATATAGATACAACATTAATAGGGAGTTAGGATGAATAGATAAAGTCGATGAAGATGTTTTTAACTCTGATGTTAATGAAGTGAGTTCCTTAGCAATATTGAATCCCTAAACATGCTCGGAAATTGAGACGAACTATAATTGATTCAGTGAAAAATGTTGGATAAAAAATATTTATGGCCCGAATGGGAAATATGGGGGCAGAAGGAGGTTCAAATGAGAACTTTGCATTTTTAAAGGAATAAAGGAACGCCTTTAGGATCACATATAATGTGGGTCCCACACAATATAAAATCATATTTAATTCAAACAAAAAAAATTGGTAGCGTTCAAGAGCAATGCAAGGGTTTATTTTTTGGTTTTTCAGTCAAAACCTTTTACAAAGATACGAAGTTATACGAACTCACGTATCTTTTGAACCACAAACTTTCCTCTTTACCTCAAGTACTATTTCTTATAAACCAATAATAAGTATGTTGTAATGGTTCATGCCCAACTCCTTTGCCCCGACTTAAAAAATGCTATATAAATATATGAATCAGACTCTACCATCATTATTCGATATTCAAACCAAATAAATGAAATATTCTTAAGTACATACGATGATGAAAGAGATGTGAAAACAACAACTTTATAGTTTAAATATTTATTACTCAATTACTCTTGAACCTAAGAGCCGAACCAAACCAAACTCAGTATATATCTCACAGGGATCTAACGATACAGTGTACATAAACTTAACATGTACTCAAAATGTAGATCGATGATTTCCTGCGCTAATCTTGAACCATAATGATAACCAATTTCCTAGCAAATTTCAAAGGGAGAGCATAATCCAAAATAGCAAAAATCCTGAAAAAATAATAATAAAGAAAATCAAACGATTAGAGAGATGGTAGAAAAAAAAACATATGATGACCCTTTTGCGATATAATCTCAAACGGTATAAAAATCTTTCTAAAAGGGACTCAAACGGTATAAAAATCTTTCTAAAAGGGGCTCTAGGGCACTTTGGGTAATAAAATGTATTTTAAAAGCATGACAAAATTATCAAAATTTCAAGATAAAGACGAATAGGGTTTCTCTTTTTATATAATAGTTGTAAATAAATATCCGTTGTTATTGTAACAATCAATAAAAATTGTCTTTTATAAGAATGATCGATTTTGAATTAAAAGAAATTAATATAAATGGGTTTTCATTTATATTTTCATAATTTTGTTTCGATTCTTATTTTTACATATCATATCATAAAAGTTGTACATTACTATTCGACAATTTTAACCACAAAAGGGTAAAAACGACATTTCCTTTCATGTTACCTCCGAAAGTCAACTTGGTTTGAACTTTGTGTCTCCATGTCCCATTCCAAGCATACCCTAACCACACAAAAAATCAAATCGATATACAAACATTAGCAAATAAATTATAGTTCTTGGGGCTCCTATTCATACATTTGTCGGTTCAAATCTTTTTAGGATCACTGAAGATTTTATTTTCACTGTTATCTTTAGGGCTCCGTAAAATCAGTCAAGATGCATGCAAGTTGATCTAGACACCTACATTTACCTTAAAAAAAAAGTTAAAAATGATGCATTAAGCACTAAAAGTTGTACTTACCGCGACCAAAGCAAGTAGTCGTGGAATTCCCACCACCACGACAAATACAAGAAAAAGATTGTGTCAAACCAGCAAACCCACAAAACCCACCACTCGCTTCACAGTTCTTACACGTTTCAGTATAATATGAATCATTATATTCCAAAGAAATACCAAACTGCCATTTCATCGGATCGGTCTCGTCCCCACCAAACCCGTACATCGAAGCGTAAGACGAGCATTGCAGTTTTGGTAGATCCAACCCGTAACCCGGCCCAATATCAATCATGGGCTGATAAACACAACAACTAGAAATAGGCCCATTTGGTTCCAACCCAATACCACTAACCCCTTCACAAGAATACAACCCTCTACAAAGATGCAAACCCGAGCCCGAATCACACAAATCCTCACTCGGGTCGAAAACGGGCGAGGTTCTCGAGCACCCGAGTAGAATAAAGATATCTTGTGACGATAAGCTAAACGGGCTGGCCCGATCCAGCCGGAAGCTTCCGGAATTCTGCATGGAAGAACAAGTTGACATGAAGAGATCAGTGAGAACAAGGGTGGAAGCGGTGTAATCTATGGTCGAAACGGTATACATTCCGGTGCCGGAGGAGAACTGGAGTTCGCCGGAAGTGCATTTTATGTATCTAGCAAAGTCTGGATGGCCACAGCCAAAGTCCGACCCGAATGGGTATTTGATGGTGAGATTTCCACATTTGTCCCTGCAGGTAGGGACAGGTGGAGGTAGATGGGATGAGGGTATTTTGGGGAGAAAGTGGAAGATATTGAGAAGTAGCCATGGCCATACCCATAAGCTTTTTGCAGACATTAATGGAGTTATGAAAGAAACTTGGTGTGTGAAAATAATGGTGAAAGAATTAAAAAGGAAAGGGGGGAAAGTTGGTTTCTTTTTAATTTCTTTCGGTGGGTGTGAATGTTTTTCAAGATTTCTTGAAAAGTAATAACAATGGGCAATCATTTGGTTCTACCTTTTGTAGCACTTATTTGTTTTTATTCAAATTTGAAAGTTGGTCGGATTAAGTCAGATTCGGGTTTGAAAAATAGTACGTTGTTAATCATGAGCCTGTTTTCTTGGGATGACGCTAATTGAACTATTTTTTTTTTACATTCTTAATGTTATGATTTGATTTAAAGGGTCGGTTTTTTTTACTTAAATGCCTATGTTGGATGCAACTTTTTTCTGTTTTCTAATTCCATAATACTTGTTAAAAAAACTCAAAGAACAAAGAAAAACGACGTATCTATACAACTGCATAACCCAAATACAATACAAGAACTGTTTCGTGAACATAAATTAACCAAATGCAAAACAAAGAGGATCATTTGCAACTTCCATCGAAATTTCATGAAGTCGCAAAGGTTATTTGCCCCCAAACAAATATGGGTTTTATCCCTAATGAAAAGGTACATAATGATACTAAAAAAAGAGGTAGATGCCACCCTCTGAGATGCTTCAACTGTACTGGTCCACGATCCTCATTGGGATTGGGAGGTAAATGAGCACATGCATTAATTTCATTTATAAAAACATTGGTGCCCAGGCTTTAACACTCTCCTCACTCATATGGATTACACCCATACCTTTACTGCTAAGATAGAAGAAGAAAATGACACTAAATAGCATAAGAACATGTTATTGAAAAGATACTTGAAAATGCAAAACCAAAGGACCCCCATTTCGCAACTTCCATTCCATAGAACTTCAAAAAAAGTCTTAGAAGTTGTAGTCATAAATTTGGATGTTTCTCGAAAAACTTTTTTCAAATTAAGAGTATCATTCTTATATACGTAAAAATGGATTTTTATTATCGATTTATTATATGTTTTAAATTAGAGTTTTTTCCGTAGATTTCTTTAAGACATAATACTCGAGACTTTCTTGGTTTTTGCATTTATATAGTTAATATAAAACACATACAATGATACAAAGCTTCATGTATAAACGATATGTTTTGTAGAACTATTTATAATAAATACAAATGTGATTAACTTAGAAAGCAAAAAGCTGGAATAGCTCAGTTGGTTAGAGCGTGTGGCTGTTAACCACAAGGTCGGAGGTTCAACCCCTCCTTCTAGCGTTTTTCGTTTTTATTTAACATGTATCAATAAATTATATTAAATTCAACTCTTTTTTTTGTTATTTATATAAATAAATAAATAAATAAAATCAAGAAAAACCTATGAGATTTTACGATTTTAGTGATAAAGTCCTTCGGAATTTTGGATGATATTTTTAACCAAATTAATCACTATTCTTTCCGATTTACTTGTAAATAATAGTAAATTAGTTTTTAAAGTGTTTAAAATAAAGACCTAAATCGTTAAATTAAAAGGGAAATATGAAATACCTAAACTAAACTATATTGTCCCCATTGTAGCTGATTTGAGGTGCACAATTCGAGGGATATCTGACGATGTATTTCGAGGGTTTAAATTATTGTGACAACAACTAATTTATGCGCTCCAAACTACGGTTTCCGGCCTTCTGTTTCTTGGATTGAGATTTGAGAAGATTGACGTTTCATACATGTCCGTTAGCAGGTAGTCGCAAGGATACATACATGTGTAAATTAATATTAAGAAAAAAAATGTTTTACTCGAGTTTCTAATCAATTACAAATTGTTCAATTTTGATACAGGGAGAATTAGGAGGTTAACGAGAGTTTCTTTCGATCTTTGAAGAAAAAGGAAACGAGTTCGAAGAAAGCCCGAAAGTCAGAAATCGGACAAACGAAACAAAAAAGAACGTGTGTGTAAAATGGCTCGACCCGCACCCAAACCCCCTTGGCGAGTAGCATACGGCTATACCCGCATTGGAAGGCACCTAACACACTGTTTGTTGTTATGCTTTCTGCCATTCCACGCCAACCACATATCTTTCCATACATAGTCATATTATTAATTGTTTTATTTTATTTCTTTTCATTATTACGATTAGTTTTTGATTAGGATTAATTTTAGATTTTAGATTTAATAATTATCTTTTAATTAAGAGTTTGATTATAGGATTAGTTTTAGTAATTATCTTTTCCTAATTAAGTTTGATTTAGTTTTCATATTTTAGATTATAAATAGGAGTTGATTTCTTCATTATAAAACAACCTTTTGATTAATAAAATTTGTTTTCTTTTGAGATTGTTTCGAGTTTTATCTCATTGTTTATTAGTTCTTACGCTTGTAAGTCCTAATCCTTTTGGATTTGACGTTTGTCGATCCACTCCATATTTTTCGCTGCGTCAAATTTGATTGGAAAAGTAGTTGAATTACAAATTGTAGCAAGTGCATACACGATATTTGGGTATTTAGAACCCAAAGAATGGTGATCACAATCAAATAAGTCTGTTTATACTTATGGTTCCAACCAACTAATTGAACTATCTTATTTTACATTCTTAATGTTATGGTTTGATTTAAAGGGTCATTTTTTACTTATAGGTCTATCTTAGGGGTCGTTTACCAAATCTTACCTGAGTAAGTGCTTACCGGCAAAATTCAACACTATCATTTACTTACCGGGTAAGATTTTAGTCCACCAAAATCGCATTGTATGCAACAATTTACCTGGTAAGCGCTTACCGTGGTAAGAGTCGCCGTCATCACTTACCGGGTAAGACTCTTGGTCTTTGTTTTTCTTGTCTTCACTCTTACCGGGTATGATTTTTGGTACTTGTCATATTAATTCGGTAAGGTAATATGACTTGGTAAGCGTTTTACCCGAGTAAGTGTTTGGTAAACGACCCCTTAGATGCAACTTATTTTCTAATTCCATAATACTTGTTAGAAAAACTCAAGAAACAAAGGAAAAAAACGACATATCTATACAACTGCATAACCCACGTATAATACAAAAACTGTTTCTTGGACATAAATTAACCAAATGCAAAACAAAGGGCATCATTTGCAACTTCCATCGGAATTTCATGAAAGTCTAAAAGGTTATTTGTCTCGACAAATATGGGTTTTATCATTATGATCAAAGGATGCATAATGATACTAAGAAATCTTCAGAGACGTCCTCACTGTACTGATCCCATGATCATCATTGGGAAGTAAATCAAAACATGCATTAATTTCATTGGTAAAAGCATGCTTTAACACATGACCTTACTCATATGGATTACACCCGCACCTCTACCATAGGATACACAAAGAAAATTATACTAAATGGCATAAAAACTTGTTATTGAACAAACACTTGAAAATACAAAGTTGAGGACCCAATTTGCAACTTCCATGGAACTTCAAGAAAGTCTTAGAAGTTCTACATCATAAATTTGGATGTTTTTCTAAAACCCCTTATTAAATTATGAGTATCATTCTTATATACGTTCAAGAATGATATATTCATAATCTCAAAAGGGTTTTTTCTTATTAACTCACTGTAGGTTTTAAACTATAACTTTTTTCCTAGATTTCTTAGGACAAAGAAATACTCGAGACTTTCTTATTTTTTGTATTTATATAGTTCATGTATAAACGATATGCTTTTGTATGTATGTTCATAATAAATATAATATGTTTAAAATAAAACACAAAAAGCTGGAATAGCTCAGTTGGTTAGAGCGTGTGGCTGTTAACCACAAGGTCGGAGGTTCAACCCCTCCTTCTAGCGGTTTTTATTTTTAATTTAACATGCATTAACAAATTATTCTAAATTCAACCTTTTTTTTTGTTATTTTATATATATATATATATATACCCCTCCTTCTAGCGGTTTTTATTTTTAATTTAACATGCATTAACAAATTATTCTAAATTCAACCTTTTTTTTTGTTATTTTATATATATATATATATAGGGATGATCAAATACAAACTCATACTTATGTACAAACTATACAAACTGATTCAAAACAATAATAAAATAATTTTTTTTCAACTTTTTTTCATCAAATGTTATGGTTTAAGATATTATTGCACATATGTTTGTTCCACCTTGTGAAAAAATTACGTGTGAAAGTTTTACATTATGAAACAAAAACATATGAAACTTTTTCATAAAAAAATATATGAGAAACTTTCAACTTATGAAAATAAATACATGTGAAACTTTTACATTATGAAATAAACATATGTGTAATAATATCTTAAATCATAACATTTAATGGAAAAAAATCATGAAAAAAAATTATTTTTGTATTGATTTAAATCGGTTTGTATAGTTTATATGTAAATATGAGTTTGTATTTGAACTTCCCTCTATATATATATATATATATATATATATTTAAAAAAATCCATGAAAACTTAAAGACATTTTCCAATTTTAGTGATGAAGTCTCTTTGGGTGATGTTTTTAACCAAATTAATCAATATTTTTTTTCAAAATCGAATAAATGCATTTTTTTTATCAGAATTTTTTTTAATTGTAACTGGTTGTTAAAGTAAATCGATTTTAAAGTGTTTAATATAAATTAATATTAAGAAAGAAATAAAAGTTAAAAGATGTTAAAGTAAAAAAAAAATTAAGGCAACGATATATACATGTGTAAATTAATAAAGAAAAAGAATGTTTTACCCGAGTTTGTAATCAATTACAAATTGTTTCACTTTGATTGGAAAAGTAGTTGATTTACAAATTGTTGCAAGTGCATGCACGATATTTTGGTCTTTAAAACCGAAAGAATGGTGATCACAATCAAATACATTTGTTTTTACTGATGGTCGTGTTATTTGTCAACACAACAATTAGCATTCATACTAGTTCAAACGAACTGAATTCTTTTTCTTTTCTTTTGATCAAATTAAACTATTAATATGTGAAATATTGGAGTTAGAATATTCTTATATTCCAATCTTTTTTTAAAAAAAAATTGGTGGAGCAGGATTATTCTAATATATCAGTGTTGATCAACAATGTTGGTGGTGTAAGAGATATATCAATTATCAAGATTAAGAACCGAGTGGCTTACAATCAATAGGTTCGAGCAAATAAATGTTGATATGAAAATCAAGCCTTGGATCATGGACTGATATATGAAAGTTGTTTTCCAATCAAGAGGCGATATCGGTTTGCAATGTGGATAAAGCCATCTAGCTAGAGGGACGGAGGTTATACTGAAGCCTATTTTTGTTCTGTATCTTGTTAAAAAAACATTGTAGACAGTTATTGTATTTTTAATTATTTATCTTTTTATGTTTGGGCATAACTTTTGTATGCTTTGAAATAATTAATGGAAATGGTATGATATATTCATTTTATTTCATTGGTTCGATGTACCATGTTATTAATATGCCAATACTTTTAAAGAGAATGATCTATTTCTTTCAATTTTTAAATATACAGATTTATTTTTTCGAAAAAATATTTAGCAATTTAATTGCTCAAAATGTAAAATTTGTTTGATTTTTTCTATACTTTTACCATATTAAACGATTTTACAGATCAAAATAATCTATTCAATCTATTTTAAAGTACCTAAATATTTATTAATTCAAAAGAAATGTATGATAATTGAATTACTTAAAATATGTCAATCTATTTTAAAATGTCTATATATTTATTAATTCAAAAAAAGTGTCTGATAATTGAATTACTCAAAATCCGTTAAAAATATTTACGAATTCCTCGTATTGAAATAATGGGGAAGAAAAGTCAAGGCGATTATCACTTGAAAGATATCGGGGTTTTCATTTTAAATAATTAAATAATTAAATATTGTAATTACAAGAATTAAAAAATAAGAAGGAAAAAAACGAACAAAGGGGCATTCCGAGAATTGAACTCGGGACCTCTCGCACCCTAAGCGAGAATCATACCACTAGACCAAATGCCCTATGATGTTTTTCTATACTTCATGTATATATTTAACACATATTTTCACGCAAGAAAAATATATCTTTCTATATACTATAAGTTTATAAACAAATTTTAAAAAAAATATATTAAAAGTTCTATATAAATATTTTGTCTATCAGGGATGAGCTTCTCGGACCGGTTTCCCGTACCGAAACCAATCCGATCCCGAATTCTCATATTCAGTTTGGTATTCGGTCTCAATAATCCGACGATTTCGATATTCTGTACCATGATTTTCATAAAAAAAACGGTACCAAACCGGGTAACTTAAGGGTCATTTTTCTATTTCAATGCCATCTCTATCTCCTAACTATTAATCTTTATTTCTTAAAACTAATCCATATCTATTCCTAATAATCTGTATATATTTCTAAATAAATCCATACCTTCTCCATTATTTGATCAAAAAATCGCACATAACAATAAAAAATGCGCTGCCCCTATGGTTTTGTCAATCAAGAAATCGGTATCACCATCATATCCAAAAAGTACGAACTTGCGATTGTTGAACTTTTACGATTTGATTTTAATTGTTTCTTTGTTAACTTCCAATTTTCGGTCCTAAGTGGTACCAGTCCGAATTTCCTGTTTTAAAACCGAAACCGAACCGGTACATTCGGTTTGGTATTCGGTCCTTATTTTCCATCCAAAATATTTTTGGTACCAACCGGTTCGATCCCGATCTCATCCCTATTGTCTATGACAACAAAATGGAGCCTTTTAAAAGTTTTCTCAAAATATAATTTACTCATATTTCACGACAAAAGTCACATGAATTTACTTTTATTCTATTTTATGTTCAATATATCTGTTTTTATCATATTTCTTCGTCGATGATTACAAATAAGACTAAATGTAAAAAATTGCAATCGAACCAATAATTTCTATTTCAAAATTTTGGCATATTCCTTGTGAGAACAACATTTAAACAAGTAGTACAAAACATAATTAGTCCCAAATGAAAATCCAGCCAAATCTCTTTGTGCTTTTTTAACTCTTTTGGATCTCTATTAATTTATATATTGATTCAAACTAACAAAATCATTCTTCCAAGTTCCTTCTTCCTTCCACATCTTTCAAATAGTTTCCCAGCAGCCTCTGATCCAACACCATATTTGGTATCTGCATACAAAACCCACAAAAAGAAAAAAAAAATAAGGGGTTGTTTGACAGTTGCTGAATGGTTTGGTATAGAATGATTAAATAGTCAGAATGATTAAGAGACTCTTATGATATAATGCTGAAATATAATTTTTTGGTAATTGTTCAAAATGAAATTAGGCCTTTGAATGATTGAAGGGAGGTCCAAGATACAAAATGGTTCAGAGGGAGGCAGACTTATTTTTTGCCCAACAAGATTCACCTCTTAGCGATTCAAATGTTGCCTCTTAATAAAACCGTTAAGAGAGAAACAAACAGTTGTATTCTCAATCTCATCATAATAAATTAATAACCCTCTCTCTCTCTCTCTCTCTCTCTCTCTAACCCTCTACATCGGGTTATTTAGAAAAATAATCTTAAAACAGATGTCTTTTAAATGCATGATCACAAATTTAAGAACACAAGAATGCCTCAAAATCTATCAGAAGGTCATGCATTTGACAAAATCTGTCTAGAAGTTATTCTCATTTCTAGCAAATTTCATTCAATATTTAAGGGAGAAAAAGAATAACTGACCTTGTTTCCGAAGAACATTTTGGAGTTATTAGCGATTGCCTCGATAAATTTAAGTTCCAGAAATTCAGGTGTCAATTTCAACTTATTTGCTTCAGCTTCTTTCATGGTTCTGAATGGGATCCAAAACATAAGTGTGTATCAATTCCTTCTTGCCAACTTAAACCTATTTTTTTATAAAAAGAATGAATAAGAGAACTTACTGGTAGTATTTAGCATCGGCCAAACTCTTTTCTCGAGCCACATACATTGAATTAGAAATTTCTTCTTGTTTCCGAGAACTGTCTTTTTCCATCAACTTTTGTTCCATAATAATCTTACTAACATGGGCATTTTTCTCCGCTTCTGTAATGGCTATCTTTTTTTGTGTTTCTGCTTCCTTCTCTGCAACTCTCTGCCTTTCTACTGATACCAATACCTATATTTGAGCCATTACATATACTGCTAAATTTCCAGTTTCTAATATCCCATGAATAAAATTAAAATGTCTCTAATTTTGGAAAGTTTTCAAGTTAGAATATACCTATCAGCCCATCATGATCATTAGTTAAAAGCTTCTTTTTTATGATATTGATCCGCCCACAAGATTTTCCTTGGTTTGTTAGTTTTTCAAGGGTATTTTAGACTTTTTGACAAATAAATCAAACCTAGGAAAGTAGGGTCTTAAGGAAAAACTTACCTAGGTAAGAATATGGTAAATGGCCCCTAAGAAGCATGAAAAAGAATAATCAAGCTTTATTCTAATACTAAGTGCTAGGTCTGTGATTGTTGTTGGATTATGAGAGTAATGGAATGAAGTGATTCTTTCTAAAATGATGGAGATGTGAAATGTGCATGCATAAGTGCTAGCTAGTAATGAACTTGCCATTTTAAAAGAAAAAGGTTGAAGAGTGTTATAAATTATTTACATAAGAGAATAGTGATGCACCTTGGTGCGTTCTTCTTCCATCTGTTCAAAATTTCGCCTTACGCTCTCTGGGATTCTAGGCTTTGTGACACGTACACTGAGAATTTCAATGCCTGGTGCATAACGAGTGCAATCAGCTTGAAGAGCATCTTTCATTGTTTCATCAATCTGAAATTTCACATTTTGCGCTTTATATATGCAAACACTTGCATCAATGACGGAACAAAGGAAAGTAGAGGAAGCCTAAGAAACTAATATATTTATAAAAGTGTTTGCTCGGAATATAATTTCCATCACATTGCATATATATCAAACATGTGAACGAAATAGCCGGAGATTACAGAAGTAGCTCTTACGCAACTTGCATAACCCACCCTTTCCAATATTATATTCAGGAAATTAAACCACAAGGGTGGTGCCTCAATGGTTTGAGCATGGGCTCCAAAGGTCAAAAGTACCTGGAGATCCCATGTTCGAATCCAGGGAGGAGTAAAAATCCCCTTGTGGCCACGGAGGTTCAAATGCAGTGACACTGGGATTAGTCGGCTCGCATAGCGGGTTGGATATCCAGGTTAATCATATATATATATATATATATATATATTCAGGAAATTAGATATAAGCAACTTACGCAACTTGCTTAATGTTTAATTTTTCTGATTATTTTATTGAAAAAAGTGGGTTACGCAAGTTGCCTAAGCGCTACTTGCATAATTTCCGGCTATTTCGGTAAATTTCCTTGAAAAGGTGCCTAAAAGTGAAGAGGGTAGGCCTGATTGGCTATTTTGGACAATTTCCCTGTTTCACTTAATTGAGAAAAGAAGTAATAGCCAATTTCAAATGCAGAGTTGGGCTTGATACCTGATCAAACATGTCAATATAAACTTCTTGAAGGGAGTGAACACTACAAAATTGATTGATCTCATGATGGATTTTGTCGTATATCCAAGTATGGTCATACTCTACACCATAATTGAGAAGGGTGTCGTACACGGATTCCTTTTTGAGGCGGTTAACAACCTGTAGGCAAAAAAAAATCATATCTAAAACAAACCACCGTTTATTTTAAATCATGATGCAGTTGTGCTATTGTATTTAAAGATTTACCTCTATCCTGTCAAAGTTGATCATAACACCTCCTTTTGTCCCACAAGGGATATCTCTCACCTATATATCATCATCATCAAACAAATTCATCTTCTTGCAAAGTAACTGTTAGTAAGAAGTTCAGTTTAATAAATACTTACCAGATCTGTCTGAAGGGTCACTTGGACAGGCTCGTAATGGGTTATCAGAGGTAACTTCAGATGAAAACCTAAAATCCAAAGCAATCTTAAGGTGACGACTTACAAAACGTTCAAAAAAGGGAATCTATGGTTGCTTCATAAAGTAAAATATATTACGTATTTAGTACTATTAACAAACCCGGGGTTGTAGTTGTCTTCTGGAGGGCACCCCCAAGCCAATAAACTCCAACATGACCTTCAGGAACTTGATGTAAGATTGTTAAGCTGTTCTTCAAGTTTGGTGATGATGATGGAATCAGAACCTATAAATATAAGAGATGAGGACAATTAGAGTAAACTGGAAAACTACTACCATGACTGCCACTTTATTTTCACAAATTAAAATGATGGATATATTGTCATTTCTTAGCAATCACATCACATGGCTGACAAAGTGAACAATATCTTGAGAGTACAAGAAGATTTTGTTTCCCAAACTAGCGGGGTAGTCCAGAAATGAACATATTTAAGAACATTAGATAAAATATAACATTCCCCATTGGTCTCGACTCTTGAATGATGTATCAATGGTTAGATAACTGCAAAAACAAACTCATAAATCATGATATGCATAATCAGACTATGAGAGCCATAATTTTCATCTTCAGCAACCTAAACATTACTAAAGAAATGTTCAAGCATAAAAAATTGTACATACTTTTAGTTTTTTACAAAGGCTAGAGCTTGATGTAGCTTGTTCTATGGGAAAGGGACAGGGCTGAAGTTTGCTGATTGCAACAGGCTATGCAGAAATTGTCTAGATGTATGCTTTATCTTAGTATCATGCCTATATTATGGTTATATTCTTCCAAAAGAAACGACATCTGAATCTATGTTACTTTGGAAACAATCTTGTAAAAGAATGTGAACTATGAGAAACTAATGTTAAACTATGTTTGAATATCTTATATATTGTTTAATATTATTATATGAATGAACATCTTATGTATTATTTAATATGGTCATCATGAATAATCTTATTTCCTCCCCCTTGAACACATCAACACAACCAACATTTGGCTTCCAATCTGAATTCATCTCATCAAATTGATTCATTGTTTATCAATAATCATACAACCACCATACTAGGTTTTGCTTATTTAATATTTCCATGGCTATACATGTCTTTGTTTCATTGATCTTTTTTTGTGTGGTAGATGGTTCAAAAACATTTCCTGTCCTTTTACAAACTCACTGGACCACAAGCTTCAAGTACAAGTACTTAGTTGTCTTGTTAGATGCATCATGGAGTTAAGACGGGAACCATTCAAGGGTCACAACTCACACCATTTAAGTAAACAATTAATGTGTTCCCAAAAAGGAATTCTTCTATACAGAAGGATGAACTGATCTAAAACATTCACTGAAATATGTCAAGTATATACAACGATGTAGCTAAGCCTAAAACTCATAAATTAGTATGAATTTATCTTATTCTGGTTCATACAAAGATGGCTATATCATTGTCGACAAAAGTTATATGAACTTGTGTGAGCTTCAAATCATGGATCTCCTTAGAAAATGGAAATGGAAATGACCTCCCAATGTTCGAGATCAAAAACAGAAGACTGTTCTAAGAATTCTGATCCTACATTATAACAATCAAGTTACTCAAACATAGAGCAATTACAAGATATCTACAATGATTTTCAAATCCAAACGAGCACTTATTACTAGCAAAGCCCTAAGATTTTTTTTTAACGAATTCTAGAAGCAAACAAAATCCTTCCACAAAATCAAGGAATTAATATACAGATGTGACAGTTTAACAAAAGGAACTAAGCACCATACAGATGTGGACATGTGTGAGCGTTTATACCATGGAGCAGATAACAATGAAGGCAAATAGGACGGTGATAATGGCGGTGAAATCTCCATTTCCTTGTTGGCGAAGTGGTTCCATCGGTGGTCGCCCTGGCGGTATCGGTTGCGCTCCGGTGTCCATGGTTCTCCTCTCTCGCACTCCAACTTACAGCTGATCAGTGTGATACTGTGTGATGTGATGTGAAGGAGGGGAAGAATCTGATGCGAAATATCTTTGCGATTTTTTTTTATAGGTATAAAACTTGGGAGTGCTAATGGCACCTGTTACGGAATTTTTTTACTAACCCTGTGTCTTCAAAACTCATTTAATGAAATAAAGGTTAGTTTTCTTTTAAATCTTTGTTTTCAAATGTGGGAGGAAAGGAAGAAAATGAAACGAAAGAAATTAAAATCATTTAAAAAATTATAAAATTCTCTAATTTTTCATTCTAAATTAGAGATGGTCATTTGTCCCTGGCCCGGCTCGTGACTGGCGGAGGCCCTGGATCGAATCCGATTGAGGCGCGGTCCCGGTTCGGTTACAGGCCCGAAATCTGGGACCGATTATACATTTAGAGGGATTCGGCGGTCTGGCCCGATTTTTACAAAAAATGTATTTTTATATATACTTTTATATGTATTTTTAAATGTATTTATAACTTTCCAAGTGTATTTGATTAAAAATCAATTATAAAATTATACTAAAAGGTTTTTTTTAAGTGTATTTGATTGAAAAATCAATTGTAAAACTATAATAAACGTATTTTTTAAATGTATTTGATTGAAAACCAATTATAAAACTATAATAAACGTAAGTGTATTTGAGTTACCCATTTACATATATTAAAGTAGTGTTACAAATTTATCCAAAAAAAATATAATTTTTTAAAGTATGGGACCGGTTTGGGTCCGGCCCGGGACCGGTTACCCATAACCGGTTATAGAAAAGCTTAAGCGGGCCGAACAATTTTTGGGCGGACCGGGACCGGTTACAAAAAGCCCGGTCCAAAAATTACTGTTGAGGCTCGGGACCGATTAAGGCCCGGCCCGAGCCCGGTTTTTGGCCATCTTTATCCTAAATTATATTATTTTAAAGGGCATATTAATAAAAATTACATTTTTCTTTTCCTTTCTCTCCTCTTCAATAACTTGAAAATTGTTTTCTTTTCTTTTCTTTCCTTCCTTTTACTTCACTTTCGAGAACACAAATAAATTTTTTATTTTCCTCTCATTTCTTTTCCTTCTCTTGCTTTTTCGTCCATTTCTTTCCCTTTCTTTTCTCTTCAAATTCAAGAACACAACGTAAGGTTTTGATGTAAATGTGTGTGAGTAGGAAAAGATTTGTAGGGTGTGATTAGCAACATCTAGGGGTATCATTGGTTTCCTTTAAAACTTTAATGCACTATGTCATTTATCATTCATTTTTATTGAGTTGTAACCCATCTCTCTGTAAGTATTACAGACCCACTAAAATAACGTCGTTTTGGACCACATCCATAAGTCATTTCTGCAATACTTACAGACCTGTCACGTGTCATACGCTGGTGGAACCGGTTTTGAGTCTAGATTACGGGGCCAATGACATTTGGTCAAAAACAACGTTGTTTTAGGTTTCGTAATACTTACGAATCTGAGTTACGGGTTTAATGACATTTTAGTAAAAAATAAGTGAGAAATGGTTAAGAGATTAATTTGAATGAGAAGATTGGTAATCTGGTGCAATTTCTCAAACTTTAATTTTAGTTCTCACCACGTTTATAAATTTAAGAGTGAATTACATTGGTGGTTCCTATAGTTTGTTTATTTTTTGGATTTAGTCTTTAAAATAAATTATTTACATTGACGGGTTATAACTTTTCAGTTCATAACACTCAAGGGATTGTTCTGTACTTAGAAAAATTAGAGGGACCAAAAGCGTAACTTCTCTAAAAAAACGTGTGAATCTTGCTTTTTTAAAAATATTTTAAAACTTTATATATTTTAAAATATAAGTGCATTTTAAATCAAAATATTTATATTTATTTACAACTAGTTGACAAAATGACTTTCGTTAGAAAATCCCAAGTCTAGGAAACTACAAATAATTATTAATATATAGTTAAAATATAAATAATTAAAATAATAACAGACTAAAAGTATAAATTATAGATAAGTTATTAAAATAATTAAAAAAAAATTGTTGTCAAATTCTATAAAAATAATGGGTAATTATTCGGGCAACTGTAAAAAAAAAAGTTTCTTTTGTCTAAAAGTATTAACCGTCCTTAGCATCCAATATTTGATTTGTGTACTTCAATGTCCAACCACCGTCATTAAGAATTTCTAATACAAAAATAATTTTGTCTAAGTCTAATAGTTCTTTAAAATAAGAGTAAATTACGTTTGCTCAAAAATTAGCTTAAGAACCGAGAGATTGTCAATAAATATGAATTCTCTTTTCCTACCTTTTTTTTCAAATAATCCATTTTAACTATTAAGTTAACTTTGTCAACCTAAATTGATACAGGTACTTTGATTTTTGAGTTCTTTTAAAGCCATTGAGATTCAACCAACAAATTTCTCAACCCCACCTTTGGAAAAATAGGCGTTGTTGTTCTAATTGAAGGTAACGTCATACATTCGAACCACTTTTTGTAGTCAGATCTAGATGCATTTGACTCTATCCATGGTTATTACGTTTTGCAGCAACGCAATTTTGTTTTAATTGATTGTATTTTACTCTATCCATTGGTTGTATATGGTTTATGTTCTTTTTGGTCATTTTCCATGTATAAGTAAAAATTTGTCAAACACTGTAAAACAACTCATCGGCTTATTACGTTTTGGTACCGTCATAAACTAATTCAAACGTTTTTTTATAAAACTCCGGTTTCACACCACATAAGTCGATAAACACTTTTACTAAAAAAAACTTAAGTTTTTTTGTGAAGGGTATCCCAGGCAAAACCTAGACTAACCCCGGCAAGGTTTTTTTACTGCAATATGTCAGCATTGATCAGTGACCACAATTGTTGAGAGCGCCTGGATTCAAACCCTGGGTGGATGGGATATTTCTCATCCCTCAGGCATTCGATCAGTAGGCCACAACCTTGTGGCTAGAAAAATATAAGTTGTTTTAAATAAGTAATCTCAAATACCCTTTTTAGTATCCAAATTACTCACGCTACCGGATAACGCACGTTACAAACACTAGTTTATTTAGGAAATGAAATAAGAAAAAGAGTAAATTACATGATTGGTCCCTGTGGTTTATACATTATAACACCGTGCGACCATATTTTGAATTACTTATGGATTTGGTCCCTGTGGTTTATACTTTTTCACGTAATTGGTTCCTGTATCCTAACTCCTTTAACTTGTCCTTGTTAAATAGAAGGGTATTTTACGCATTTTATAAAATTTGTTTTCTATTAATAGAAAAGGGACCAATAATATAATATATTAAACTAGTAGTCCCACCTATTTGTCTCTCATAACTTTTGGTATATTTATACATACAACATATATACATATATACACAAGACACATATATATAAGAGTAAACTACATACTTGGTCCCTAGGATTTATTGGTTTTAACAGTCTGGGTCCCTAAAATGAAAAATCTATGGCTTGCATCCTCGTGGTTTCCTTTTCATAACGTATTGGGTCCCTAAAACTAACTTTGTTAGACTTTTTCTGTTAAGTAGGTTAAGTAAGAAGGTTATTTTGGTCATTTTAAGTTTAGGGACCAAACATGTAATAAAAACCACAGGGACCAAACATGTAACTTACTCTCTATATAATTTATATATACTTAATAATTAATAATTAATAATTAATAACATATATATTGTATATAATTTATCACCATAATTTTCACAATTCTTTTATAATATTGTTTTTTTTATTACGACAATATATTTTTAATTTTGTATTTTTATTATGACATGATAGTTACATTTTTCTTTATTATAACAATATATATTCAAATTATTTTTTTTATTATGGCATTATAATTATATTTTTCTTTATTATAGCAATATATTTTTAAATTATTTTTTTATTATGGTATTATAGTTATATTTTTCTTAATTATAGCAATATATATTGAAACTATTTTTTTATTATGTCATTATAGCTACATATTTTTCTTTATTATAGCAATATACTTTTAAATTGTTTTGTATTTAGCCATTGTACTTTTAAATTTTTTATTAAATTGTATGAAAATTATATATTTTAATGTAACATATATTTTAAACATATACGATTGTTTTTTTCCTTAAAAAACATATATATTTTTAAATAAATTACGTGGCATAGATAAAATGGGCCATCAATTTTTTAGACAGTTTCCTCACTTTACCTTCCGATTATTCATACATTTTTAAAGGAATTCTTAAAAAATAGATGAAAAACATAATATAGGTGGTATATGAATAAGCGGGAGAGAAAGCGATGAGGTTATTCAAAAATAAAACAAAATTATTCATTAATATAACAATATTTAGAAAATTTGTAAAACACATTTTACATTGCTAACGTTTAAAAAATGATAAAAAGTATGTGTTTTTTGAAGAAAAAAAATGCATCTGCTTAAAAAATATGTTACATTAAAATATTTAATTTTCATACAATTTAATAAGAAAAATAAAAAATACAGTGTGTAAAAAAAGAAATGAAAGTATATTACTATAATAAAAAATGTAACTATAATGCCATAACAAAAATACAATTTAAAAATATATTATTTTAATAAGAAAAAACAAAAAAAAAATGCTATAATAAGAAAATTTGTGAAAGTATTTGATAAATTATAATATATATATATATATATACACACACCCACAATATATATGTTATGAATTATGAATTATTAAGTATATATAAAATATATAGAGAGTAAATTACATGTTTGGTCCCTGTGGTTCTTGTTACATGTTTGGTCCCTGTGATTCTTATTACGTGTTTGGTCCCTATACTTAAAATGACCAAAATGCCCCTCTTATTTAACCTACTTAACAGGAAAAGTCTAACAAAGTTAGTTTTGGGGACGTAATACGTTATGAAATGGAAACCACGAGGATGCAAGCCATAGATATTTTATTTTAGGGACCTAGACTGTTAAAACCAATAAACCCTAGGGACCAAGTATGTAGTTTACTCTATATATAATTATATATACACAAGAAAAACATATTTATCCACATAATAATATTAAATCATTTTGGGTATTTCTTTTAATTATTTTCTAGTAAAAAGACCACTTATGTCAATTATTAAATGATATTTTTCACAACTAAATTTTACTTTATTCTATATTACCTAACTTATTTTTCACTTCATGAAATTTTTTCTGGATCTGCCTCCATTCACAATTATAAAAAAGAGCTAAATGCATGATTTTTTTTCTGGATCTACTTCCTCGAAAATAAGTATTTTATATCGTTAACTAAAAAAGTATTTTTGAATTAGAAAAATTTAATAATAATTGTTACGTTTTTTTAGAAATAAAATATTTATTTTGAAAAAAAAAGTATCATATTTATTAAAAAAATAGTTAAAAACATTTAATTAGCATACAATTTAATAAGATTGTGTTTTTTTTTAAATATTTTTAAAAAACGGCGATGACGTGAGAAAATTACTAAAATTTGAAAAAGAAATTAAGAAAAATATAAACTGGGTGAGATATGAATAATCGAAAGAGAAAGTGAGGAGATTATTTTAGAAGAAATGCAAGAGATTTTTTTTACTATGTCATTTAATCAGAATAACATGTCATTTATGTCAGCTTATTTAAGTCATGTAAGAAAACGTAATCAAAATGACATGACATGGATGACACATCATTCTTATTACATGTCATGATAAAAAAAATCTCTTACATTTTTTTAAAATAATTTCACCACTTTTTATTCTGATTATTAATATCCCATCCATATATTTTTCTTAATTTTTTTTAAATTTTTAGTAATTTTCTCACGCCATCACTTTTTTTTAAATAGTTTCAAAAAAAACCCTTTTTTACTAAATTGTATGCTAATTAAATATTCTAGAGTAATTTTTTCTAACAAATATAATACTTTTTTTTTCAAAACAAATACATTTTTTTTGTAAGAAAACGTGACAATTATCATTAAAATTTTCTAATTCAAAAATACTTATTTTGTATTTTTTTTAAAATTTAACGATATAAAATACTTATATTCAAGAAGGCAGATCCAAAAAAAGTTCATGCATTTAGCCCTTTTTTATAATTGTGAATGGAGGCAGATCTAGAAAAAATTCGTGAAGCAAAAAATAATTAAGGTAATATACCATTTAATTAATTGACATAAGTGGTATTTTGCTAGAAAATAATTAAAAGAAATACCTAAAAGGATTTAATGTTAATATGTGGATAAATATGTTTTTTTGTGTATATATATGTGTGTGTGTGTGTCTTGTGTGTATGTATATATGTTATGTGTATAAATATACCAAAAGTGATGAAAGAGACAAATAAATGGGACCGCTAGTTTAATATATTACATTCTTGGTCCCTTTTCTATTAGTAGAAAACAAGTTTTATAAAATGCTTAAAATACCTTTCTATTTAACAACGACAAGTTAAAGGAGTTAGGACACATGGACCAGTGACGTGAGAAAGTGTAAACCATAGGGACCAAATCCATAATTAATTCAAAATAGGAACGTATAATGTTATAATGTGTAAACCACAGGGACCAATCATTTAATTTACTATAAGAAAAATTAAGATATTTATTTGATTTGGGAGACTTAAGCCTTGTTTGTTTTTTCATTTTAAACTCTTAATAACCAGTTATGTCTGATCTTTTTAGATGTTTTATTATCATTTCAGAACTGAAATCAGACTTCAGACTTCAACACCTCTTAAAAAACATACGCCACCTTAATGTCAAACCAACCCCGTATCTTTCACGAAAAAAAATCACCTATCCCTCTTTCCCTATATCCTCCCTATCCCTCCACTAATATAGTGACACATCATCAATACTTAACTAAATAATTATTAATTAAAAATTACTTAACGCCACTTTAACCTTCCCTAACCCCCCTACTCCCCAAACACTCCCACTATTATATCTCTCTCTCTCTCTCTCTCTCTCTATATATATATATATATATATATATATTTGGTAAATTTTTTCTTTCTCTAACTAAATTTAAATATTTATTCTAAACATTTAAATTATTTTGGAATGAGTGGTTGATTATTTTTTAACTATATGTGAAATCAGTAATTTTTTTAGAACAAATAATGTAGTTTATTACTGGATAAATCTTTTATATAAAAATACATCTTCTTTCTCAATTTTCAAAAAGTATATCTATTTTGAAATGTTTAAAATGATATAATCTAACTTTTCTATTAGAGGGTGTTTGGATTAACTTATTGACTTCTTGGAAAAGTGTTTATCAAAATTTGATAAGTTAAAAGATTTTACTTCTTAAAAAATGACTTATTTCCAGTTTGACAATGGATAAGTTGTTTTTGCTAAACACTTAAAATGACTTATACCTGTGTCACGCTGCAATAAATCAATAAGTTGTTTTGATAAGTTAAAACAAACACCTCCTAAATATAAAGTAAAACAATTTTAAAGAACACATAATATATTTAAAAGAAATATACATCAACTCAATTATTAATTTAAAAAACATATAATTTTAAAATAAATGTTAAATGGAATAAATCTTAAAGCCTATATTTAAACTTTTATTTAAAAAAATGTTTTTAAAAAATGATTAATCTTATGTTTTTTAAACAACAAATTCTAAATTTAAGAAACATTTTGTTAAATAGAAGTTTAAAATATAGTCTTTAAGATTTATTCCATTTAACATTTATTTTAAAATTATATATATTTTTAAATATATTATGTGTTTTTAAGATTGTTTACTTTATATTTAATAGAAAAGTTAGATTATATCTTTTTAAACATTTCAAAAGGGATATACCTTTACAATTTGGTCCTGGTACCTGGGTACCTCTTCTTCTGGGCATCCGACCCTGAAACTCATGTTTCAAGCCTTCACATATTTAACCCTTGTATATTTTCAAATTTCTCTTTCAACCCAATATTTGGAAGGTTACGACCAAATAAATTATTGTTATTTTAAGCCCTTCAAATATTTATACAGAAAAAAGATTCCAAGCACATACGTGTATATAGATATATACAGGACGGTTCGGGGAAAACTTCATAAAAAACGAAAAACTGATGAACATCTCGATAATCATTTATTTGGACGGTATGTACATGTGCATACAAGTAATTGGAGTTATTTTTTGGTTTTTATGCATGTGTGCATACCGGACAAATTGCTTACATTTACTTGTATGCACCGATCTTGACGTGTTCTTGATTGGTCTCGATGGGTTCCCTATTCGTCTTGATAAAAGCTGAAAGTGGTAACCTATGGTTTTACACACATAAACAAATAATAAATCAACCAAAAGGTTCTTGATGAAAAATGAAAGTGGTAGGTTATGGTTTAACACACACAAACACATAGTAAGTCAATTAATGGATTCCAGACCTTTCTCGATCAGTCTTGATGTGTGTTGGGTTACGGTGATGAAGAACGTGATGTCTTACAACGTTCAAGAAAGTGTTGGAGAAAGTGACATTGAGTTACGGACTCACGGTGTCGTACATAAATATTCATAATGAATATAACACATATAATACCATTTCACATAAAAAGCAGCTAAAACGAAGGAAAAAAACTACATCAATATCGATATCATATCGAAGAATATGAAATTATCGTTTTTATTATAATTTGTTTGATTAAAAATTACTACTTTTTAAGATAACTTGTCTTAAATTTTAAGGTAGTATTTTTTTATATTAAAAAAGAAACAAAAAGTCAAAAAAATGTAGGCGTGGTTTGAAATTAAGTTATATTTATACCATATTCACCTTACTTAATAAAAATCTATTTAATGTGAGTTGTTGGATTAAATTAAATGGAGAACATCCTCATGTTTACAAAATAAAACGAGTTTCTAAATGGATTTTCTCTCTCTCTCTCTCTCTCTCTCTGTATATATATATATATATATATATAGGAGCGGGTACAAGAGCGCCACGTGTCATATTAAGACTGAATAATCACAGAAATATTCAGACCAAATAAAACTGAATATACTGTTTATTCAGTATGAATAATGCTTATTAAGTCTGAATATGACATGTGTCGCGCTCTCGTTTGTCCTCACGTTCACAATCAAAGATGTGATTAGACTCAAATTATTGATTCCCCCATACGCTTGTATGCTTCCCCGTTTTTAGAAATGATTTTCAAAATATCTATCTATTACATATAAAAGGAAACCACCGAAAATGATTTGATATATTGTTAGAGTAGGATTTGTCTATAAAAAACAATTCTTATTGTTTTAAAATTTTAAAATGATGAATGTGTATTTCATTATAGAGAGACTCCTTTGTTAATTTGACTTCTAACTTAATCAATTTTATAGATATTCATTTTACTTTCTAAATCTTTCGATCTATAATTCTATAACGAATTAAGTGACGTGTTGTCAATGTATGCTTCTTTGTAAAGATTTTCTTAATGTTTTGAATTTATAAAATATTAAATAAGTTAAAAACTTTTCTACCCTTGAATCTATAAGGTTTGGTTCGGGTGAGAAAGATAGTTAAGCTGAGAAAGGTAAGAAGTGATCTTCACATTTGGATGTATATTAGTATGAGATGCACCGAGATGCAGCTGATCAACTCTCTTTTAAAACGCAATTCATGGGTGGTATGAGATTAAAAGTGATCAAAGGGTCTAGATCCCTTCTTACGCTTCTCAACTTAACTCTTCTTCTCACACGATCCTATCCCTGAATCTATATCTATCTATCTATATCTATATGTATAGGCGAGTTCAAATGAAAACTCATTTTTCATTACAAACGTAAGGACAAAGGAGAGTCCGACACGTGATCCCTACATTCACGAGTTATTTATCATGAATGGGTTATGACCGTGTGTTATTTATATAGAATATTGTATCATATGAACTTCACATTTGTTATTCGTACTAAATGCCAATGTTTTAAAACTCGGGTTAACCCGGCTGGTCGAACCGGTTGGACCGGGACCGGGGGTAGTGACCGGGTTAATTAAACGTTGGGTTAATGCATATATATACATATACATATATACATATATACAGGGTGATAATCAAATAAAAACCATAAAAGAGTTGTGAATCCTAACTATCGATCTAAACCCTTAATCAATTTTAATCTATAGTCATTAAAGGCAATGGCAATTTTGAAATAACTTAAAAGTTTATGATTTATTATAGACTAAATTTTAACCTAAAAGGGTAAATTGGGTATTCAACCCATCTGTTAGGTTCTTGTTCCCCTTCAAGGTTTCGTTTCACCGATTAAAACTTCAAGAAAATTAATTTGGGCTCTCTTTTATTATGATTTCTGTGCTGCATCTTCAACTTCAAGAACACCATTAGTAATAACATCAAGCACATGTCGTTGTTTTTGACAATTTCGAGCATCTTCTATTCGTTCCGAGTCAAACCTAGATAGAACCTCGCTTGTAATATTTCACATTAGTTGGGGAGGAGAACAAGAGTTGCCTTACAAGGGACTTAGATATCTCCCCTATCAGAAGCGTTTTAAAACTGTGAGTCCAAGTGTGTGGACACAGCGGACAATATCTGATACGGTTGGCCTAGGATGTTACAGATGGTATCAGAGTCGGGAGCCGGACTGGTGTGCCAGCGAGGACGCTGGGCTCCCAACGGGGGTGGATTGTAATATCCCACATTGGTTGGGGATGAGAACATGAGTTTCCTTATAAGGGACTTGGATACCTCCCCTATCAAACGCGTATTAAAACCGTGAGTCCAAGTGTGTAGACAAAGCGGACAATATATGATACGGTTGGCCTGAAATGTTACAAGTAATGTGAATCTACTCCCAAAATCAATTCCACCGCCTCAAGGCGGTTGTGCGGCGGTGGATCATAGACGTGTTGCTGGGATTCTGTGAAGATGAGAATCGATAACTCTTCGTCTTCTCCAATTGGGTATTCTTGGAGGAATTCCATGTGTTGATGGTTAACATTTTCTTCATCATCAACACATTAACCATAGTTTCTCACTGGTTCTTCTTCTTCATCATCATCATATTATGCTTTTTTTTCACAGTAAAACGAGTCTAAAAGGGTCGTCATCTTCTAGGAGAAGAAGAGATTTAGGGGTTGGATTTCACCATAAGAAGAAATCCATATGAGCATGAAACCAAAACTAGGGGTTTAGTATTTATTCAGTCTGAATATTTCTTTAATTTTTCAGTCTGAATAATTTACATTCAGACATGTGTCGTGCTCTCATTTGTCATCACGTTCACAATCAAATTTGAGTTCTCATTTGAACTTCCCCCCCTCTCTCTCTCTCTCTCGCTCTATATATATATATATATATATATATCCGTTGCAAACCAATATATATATATATATATATAGAAGCGGGTTCATACGAGGAGGGTACCAATTTACGAGAATACGAGGACAATCTTCGGCCAACCATTTTGTACATGAAACTTTTTATGTACAAAATCATATATGATTTCATGTACAAAATTATATGTGATTTTGTAAGCATCAAAAAGAACACGCGCGACTTTTTTCGTGGGCAAGTCGCGGAAAAAGTCGCGGCTAATCATATATCATTTTGTACGTGAATCATATAGGATTTTGTACATGAATCATATGTGATTTTGTACAGGAAAAGTTTCATGTACAAAATGATTGGCTGATAATCGTCCTCGCATTCTCGTAAATTGTTACCATCCTCGCATGAACCCCCCCCTCTCTCTCTCTCTCTATATATATATATATATATATATATAGGCCGGTTCATTTAGAAACCAGACGAAGGGTATAAACTATAGAAACTTTGGCAAATCAATATAAAAAATAATTTTTTTCATGATTTTTTTTCATCAAATGCTATGATTTAATATATTATTCCACATATGTTTGTTTCACCTTGTGAAAAAAAATTACATACGAAACTTTTCATAAAAAATATATAAGAAACTTTCAACTTATGAAAAACAAATACACGTGACTTTTACATTATGAAACAAACATATGTGCAATAATATCTTAAATCATAGCATTTGATGAAAAAAAGTCATGAAAAAAATTAATTTTTATATTGATTTGTCAAAGTTTCTACCCTTCATTTAGTTTCTAAATGAACCAACATCTATATATATATATATATAGTTAAATACGAATTTGGTCACCGTGGTTTACAAATATTAACATATAAGGTCCTTTAAAGATTTTTTTAACATTCAACGTCCCTGTGGTTTCTATTTTATAACAGCTAGGGTCCTCCATCCAACTTTTCCGTTAAATATTAACATTTTAGCATGTTTTCTTTATTTTTCAAACCACATGGACCAAATCTGTAATTTACTCTAAACTATATAATTATATTTGTATTTTATTAATTATATAATTTTTATACTTTATAAGTTATATTACACATTTATATGCACCTAATATTTTTATTTAAAAATTATTTATATATTTATCTTTTATAAAATGTATTTTATATTTATATTTATATATAAAATATAAATAATTTTATAAAATATATGGAATGTTCAATTTATATTACAAACAGTTGATTATATAAATTGCATATATGGAAGCTATAAAATTCAAATACATAAACAATAAATCAGACCACCATACAAATTACATAAATGTAAGGTTCAAAATTCAGATACATAAAATATATAAAAATATAAATATAAATATAAGTACAAAATAAATTTCATAAAATATAAATATAATATAATATTAAATATATAAGAATTAATAATTTGTGATATAAATATATACAAAATATGTATAGATGGAAGGTTCAAGTACATAAAATATATAAAAATACAAAATATAAATACAAATACAAATATAAAATAAATTTAATAGCATATAAATATAATATAATCATAAATATACAAAAAATTAATAATACGTAGATTATTGTTCTAAAAAAACTCGTCGCGACAGCCGCCATGGCATAAGCCTTGTGTTTGCCGCCACGTTATGTTTGTGGCACGTCATGGCTCAGTGCGTGATTTTTGTAACACCATATTTGAGTTTTCGTACACTTTTAGTGTCTTATTTTTTTGTTTTTGATTTATAACCTAATTTAAAATGTTTAATATCATTAACTCATTGGTTAATGGTAGAAAAAAAAGTTATATATGTGTATAATATTATATATATGATATTTTGTCACTATAAGACACGCCTTAAAAAACGTCACGACTCGTCGTGGATTCTAAGACTTAAGACTTGACCTCGTCGCCACGCAATGCCTCACGCTATTTAGAACCTTGATGTAGATATAAATATATACGGTTAATATAAATATAAAAGTTAAATTTCAAACATATACAACATCGTTGTCATCAAAACGATCCTGCTAAAAAACTAATGTCTCACTTTCGTCACCATCTCTATTCACCGTACATATGTATATCTACAAATTATTAATTCTTTGTATATTTAATATCATATTATATTTATATTTTACAAAATTTATTTTGTGTTTAGATTTTATATTTTTATATTTTTTATGTATTTGAACTTTGAAGCTTTCACATATGCAATTTGTATAATAAACTGTTTCTAATATAAATTAAACCTTTCATATATTTTATAAAATTATTTATATTTTATATATAAATATAAATACAAAATACATTTTATAAAAGATAAATTTATAAATAAAAATATTAGGTGTATATAAATATGTTATATAAGTTATACTTTATAAAGTATAAAAATTATATAAGTAATAAAATACAAATATAATTATATAGTTTAGAGTAAATTACAGATTTGGTCCATGTGATTTGAAAAATAAAGAAAACATGCTAAAATGTTAATATTTAACGGAAAAGTTAGATAGGGGACCCTAGCTGTTATAAAATGAAAACCACAAGGACGTTGAATGTTAAAAAAAATATTTGAAGGACCTTATATGTTAATATTTGTAAACCACAATGACCAAATTTGTATTTAACTCATATATATATATATTAATTTTTTTCATGACTTTTTTTCATCAAATTCTATGATTTAAGATATTATTGCACATATGTTTGTTTCATAATGTAAAAGTTTCACGTGTATTTGTTTTTTATAAGTTGAAAATTTCTTATATATTTTTTATGAAAAGTTTCATATGTTTTTGTTTCATAGTGTAAAAGTTTCATATGTAATTTTTTTTCATAAGGTGAAACAAACATATGTAGAATAATATCTTAGGTAGCATATTGTTTGAGTTTCTTAGGTAGCATATTGTTTGAGAAGTATTCTCAAATGAGTCAAATCCCTTTTTCTCAAATTTTTAGATTTTAAATAATTGTTAGTTTATTTAAATTTATTGATGACTTTATAATATGATTTATTTGTTAGGGTTAATTATTGAGTTTTTGATTAAATGAGTGTATTTTTCAAACATATTTATTAAATGAATGTATTTTTAAACTTATTTATTAAATAGGTGTATTTTTTAATTTAACCTATTTTTACCCTTTCTAAATTAAACTGTTAAAAAAAACAACCTCATCCTAAGAAGGACGTTTCCCTACCCGCTGTTAAAAGTGAACCTTTGTAGAATTGTTCAAAAAAAAAATTGTAATTGTTATATAAAACATAATAAAAAACAGTAAAAACACAGCAGTAAAAACAGTAAAAAAGTAGTAAAAAAATTAAAATCAGTAAAAAAACAGTTTATAAAAAGCAGTAAAAAACAGTTTATAAAAACATAAAAAAAAATCAAAAACAATTTTAAAAAAAGCAGTAAAAAACAGTTTATAAAAGCAGTAAAAAAAATTAAAAACAGTTTTAAAAAAAGCAGTAAAAAACAGTAAAATCAGTAAAAAAAACAGTAAACAAAATAGTAAAAAAAAAAGCAATAAAAAATGGTTTAAAAAAACACTAAAATCTCCATTAAATAGACTATTACACCAATTTGGTAAACATGTTTAAAAGTACACCCATTTGGTAAATATGTTCTAAAAATACACTTGTTTAATCAAAAACTCCAATCTTATTTATTAAGTAACGAATGTGACAAGTATCAGTTGGCTTGGATCATCCCCCCCCCCCACCGGGGGCACGTTTTTTTAAGTGTGTCGCTTTAAGGTTGAATTTTCTTCCGCCATTAGTAGAGGTTGGCACCTTTTGTATTGCATTTTTTTACCGTGAGTGAGGACCACTAAGTTGTACGCATTCCAAACCTCAGACTTTCGTTCGTGATCGGCAAGAACCTTGACAATTTGTTCGTTTGATCCTTCACCAACCAATTTTTGAAGATAAAGAGAGAAAAAAATGAGAATGAGAAGTAGATGGTAAAAGTGTGAACGTTTTTACGAGAAACGAATACGAAAATAGCGATAGTTGTTTGCATTCTGTAACTTGGTATCTAACTCCATTCACCACAACACTTATATACAATGTTTAAAGGCGTAAGATAGCCAAAAAAAACGGCTAAATCTAAAAAAGGGTGATACCGTTAGAAACGGTAACATTTTTCAAAAAGCAGGCCCGGCCATAACCGGTCCCGGGCCAGGCCAGGCCCACAAATCCCTCCAAATCAATAAACGGTTGTTGTTTTTGACTGATAACCGATCCCGAACCGGGCTGGTTCTCAATCGGTCCCGGTTCTGGTCCTACATTAGTCCTAGAATGGGTCCGGGCTGGACCGGACCCATTTCTCCGTCTCTAGTGTATATATATATATACATAGACAAACATGGACGTTTCAAGAAACAATAAATAAAAAAAACTTGTGTGCGAGGTGTGCGGTTGGAAGGATGGTCCACCGGAGATAGAACATGGTGGACCACCGACGTCATTTACAATCTCCCTGCGATTTTCATACTTATTAGTACCATCTTCTTCCCCTCAATCTTTTTCCTACTTCCACCGGCGGTATACCTTTTTTTACCGCCGGCCGGCCGGCCATTAAATCATGTTCACCACCACCACCATTTCCGCTTCTTTCTCATCAATAAAAACCTCCAATTGGCGTTTCCGAGCATCGGCTGAGGTTTTCCCTTCATTTCTACCCAAAGAAGTGGATAAAATCAAAGACCCATTTGCTCGAAAATTAGCTTCAAGAATTCAGAGACTACCAGTGGAGGTCAATTCTCTCTCTTTTTATTTTTATTTTTTTGTTTCAAATATAATCCCATTTTCACTATTTCTTTTAAATTGATATGGGTTGCTTCTATTTTTGAGTTCTTTTAAATTATTCTTTAGAATTCATTTATGAAATACCAGTACAGGAAAAAGGTCAATTGTTTTAAAAAAGACATTTCTGATGGAGCTTTTTTTGGCCATATAATGTTATAATGGCTGTGGGTAGATTGATTGTGGTGGTTAAAACCCTGTTGACAAAAACCAGTGAGAATCTTTGCAGGAAATTGCAGAAAAACCACCTGAGACTATGGTTGTGGATGTAACACACAGTGAATTATGTGAAAATTAATATATTGCACAGTGGGTTTCTTTTTCTGGGCATAAGTTTGATTCCTTACAAAGGATGTAACAATTGTTTGAAAATCTTTAAAAAACTGAAATTTCTTGACTAAAACATGTGATTGAAGGAAAAAATCTTGGATTTCGTGCAATTTTCGATATAAATTTCTTGATTAAAAGTTTGTAAAGAGGGAGAACATAAAAATGGGATCACCAAGATTGTGTCGTTTATAACTATTATATGATATATAAAACCATCAAACAATTTTTAGAGGCAACTTGTTCTGTACAGTCCTAGTCGTACCAAACACTAGCTATAGTCGTACCAAACACTAGCTACACAACTTGTTCTGCACAGTCCTAATCATACCAAACACCAAATAGACAACTTGTCCTGTCCAGTCTTGTCTCCGTCTTATGTCCAGTCTTATCTGTCGTCTTATCTGTCGTCTTGTCCATCCGTCCTGTCCGTCTTATCTGTCAGTCTTATCGCCCGATCTTATCTGTCAGTCTTATCTGTCCGATCTTATCTGTCCAGTCTTGTCTATCCGTCTTGTCATCCTGTCCCCGTCATCTATCCCCGTCCCGTCGATCTATCCGATCCCCGTCTGTCTGTCCCCGTCTCCCTGTCCGATCCCGATCTGTCATCGCCCATCTGTCTGCCCCGTCTATCTGCCCCCTGTCCCCTGTCCCGGCCCCGTCTGTCGATCTGTCTGTCCGATCTGTCTGTCGGGCCCCGATCTATCTGTCGATCTGTCTGTCCGATCTGTCTGTCGATCTGTCCCGTCCATCTGTCTGTCCGTCCCCGTCCTGTCCTGTCCAGTCTTGCCTACCAAAAGCGACCTAACGATGGGTGACTTTGCCTACTTTTGTGTCTCATTGAGGCCTCACTAGTCGCTAGCCCCATGACTCCTCACCCTAATTCTGCATTCCCACTGTTCTATATATATATATATATGAATCAATCAACTTTTTTCTATTTGTTTCATATCAAATCGTGTGGTCATCTCTAGCGTAGACATTTTGGATGCCGATACGTCTTTATAGCACCTCCAATGGAGCTTTTTGTACAACTTTTTGACCCACCTAAGACGTGAAAAAAGCCATTTACAAGAAAAAACCCTTTTTTGGTTGCGCAATTCCGAGCTTTCAATAAGCTTATTTTTTGCTTGTGGACCCACTTTTTTGTAAAAAAAAATAGAAAATCTTTATCTGATCTCTGTCCCAAAGAGTAGAGCAGTTGTTTCCATGATAACCCTTGCTTGTGCAAAAGTCTTCTGTAGCGACTAATTACATTGTTGTTAATATTTACAGCTTACGAGCTCAAACAATTGTATTATGAGTAGTTGCGTTAAGCCAATGATCGAGACTTCGACCAATCCACTTGTTTTACTTCACGGGTTTGACAGGTACGCAGCTGTCGACTTCAAATACGTTCAATTTACACTCTCGATTAATTTTTTCTTTTTTCCTTCTTCAGTTCTTGTTTAGAATGGAGATACACACTTCCGCTTCTCGAGCAGGCGGGTTTCGAGACCTGGGCGATTGATATTCTGGGATGGGGTTTCTCTAACTTAGGTTGTCCTTTTTTTAAAAATCTTTTTCCATCTTTATATATTAATTTTATAGTAAGGGTGTGTAGACAGTCATCTGATCCAATGGATAACCAGTAGTAACATCCAATGGATAATTGGATTGGTTATAGTAAATCCATTGGATTTCAACTGATCAACACCCCATGATTAAAAGTAAACTTGCTTGTTGATCTCGATTTCGTTTCTTGTTATCTCTTTTTATTTTTATTTTTATTTTCATTTTCAGAAAAGCTTCCACTATGTAACGTGGATTCAAAGCGTGATCACCTATATCAGGTAAATTTCGCGTAGTAAATTTCTGCACATTTTTTACTTGTTATCATTTTCGCTTTGTGGGGCCCATTTACATGGTGCTCCCACATTTCTATTTTAGTTTGTCCCAAAATAAGTGTCCACTTTAAAAAATAAATGCATACTTTAATTCCACCCTTAATTATATAAAAATTTGAGAAATGACTAGTTTTTTTTTAATGATTTAGTTCTGGAAATCCTACATCCGAAGGCCTATGTTGCTAGTTGGGCCGAGCCTTGGAGCAGCGGTTGCAATCGACTTTGCTGTCAATTATCCCGAAGCCGTAAGAATATCTCGACTTCATTTTTATACAAGCAAAACGATATAATATAAAAAAGTGCTCGTTTTAATTACGTTTTCTGTTTTTACAGGTTGATAAATTGATTTTAATTGACGCAAGTGTTTATGCAGAAGGCACGGGAAACCTCTCTAAGTTACCTAAATTTGTAGCTTATGCCGGAGTAAGTATTTAAATACTTGATACATCTTTTTCTTTATTTCACTCAATGCTCGATTTTTTTTTATTATTATTTAAGGGCTCAAATTCTTACAAAAAAACGTATTTTTTAACCAGGTCTCATTGCTAAAGAGCCTCCCGTTGCGTATATATGCTACTTCTTTGACGTTTAATTCTCTCCCATTTCGTACATGTTTAGATTGGACTCGAGTAAGTTCTTTTCGTTCCTTTTTCAATTTGAACTGTTTCTTCAGTTAGGCCTTGTTTGTTTTTTCAGCTCTTAATCATCACTTATGTCTGATTCATTCAGACGTTTCATAACCATTTCAGAACTGAAATCAGATTTCAGACTTCAGCACCTCTTAAAAAACAAACGACCATTTAGTTCCTTGATGTCATATAACGGAAATGATTTTCTTTGTGGTTAGATCGGACGTTTACATTGTTTATTACCATGGTGGGATGAAGCTACGGTCGGCTTTATGAACAGTGGCGGATACAACGTCACTGCCCAAATTCATCAGGTCCCTTTTATTTTCTTCTATAAATTCATAATGAATATCATAAATATTCATTATGAATCAATGTTCATGACTTGTATATTTATGTACATTCATTATGAATATTTGGTTCCATGGTTAACAAAATTATTGTTCATGTTTGTGTTTTCGTGAATCTGAAAATAACCCGTTATACCGATGGTGGCACACCAGGTTCTGCAAAAAACGCTCATAATATGGGGGGAAAATGATCAAATAATCGATAGTAAACTTGGAGTGGTTAGTATCTTCATATCATAAGCTTCTTTTATCAGTGGATTTACTGAGTTTGTTTGGTTTTTTGGAATACTGTGGACGATCTAATATTGTATATAATATAATATTATTATGCAGCAATTACATTGTGAGCTTCCGAGTGCTATAATTCGTCAAATACCAGAATGCGGCCATATCCCGCACGTTGAAAAGCCAGATGCGGTTGCGAAGTTGATTAAGGATTTCATCACGACCAGTGCTCTTCCGTTGTTAAGGAAAGAGGAAGAGAAGGAATTGGTTCGTCAACTTGAATAGTTATATATACTAGTCGTAAATCTTCATGTGTTGCTTGAATCTTTTTCGAGCACGTGTGGGAATTTTCCTTCATTGCAGTTTGACTGAATCGTTGTCTGTAGAGATTTGGCATTCTGTAAATAAGAAATACGTGTTATGTGCGTTTTTAATCGTTCTTCTGACTTATTTAAAGTTTGTGTTGGTTGTTATTTGGGGGCGCATTTGGTAATGCTAACGTTAAAGAACAAAAACTTGTTGTATCAGGTTTGCTGTAACATTAGACTGGGACATAGCTGACAAAATAAGTGGAACAAAAAATAAGATAAAAGAAAATAGGTAAATTACTAGTGTAATATTAAAAGGGAAAAGTCTACAGAATTTTTGATTTTGAATGATGAAATTCATCAATTTTAAATAAATTAGTTGTTAAATTTTTCTATTTTAAATGCTCAAAGTCCCTCAACTTTTTTTCCAAATAAACAAATGATTGAACTTTTAAAAATCGTTTATCTACATTCTTTTAACCCAAAAAAATTACATATAGCTGGTTAGAAAATGTTTAAAGTAAAGAAAATAAATCTTAAACCATTTTTATTGTTTTCAAATCCTATATCATTCAAACCCCTCACACCCTACCCCTCGCTCCATACTGCCGACCCTCACTGCTCCACTGTTGTTCGCTCTTCATTATCGCCCATATCCCTGCCATCGATCTTCATCTTTTTGATATGATCTTTTTCCTCTTCCAATTATTTCGTTTCCAACAACTTAATTGGTTACATATGGGTTTTTTTTTGGATTAAATGGTGTATACAACCAATTTCTAAAAGTTTGTTGATTTTATTTATTTAAAAAAAAGTTAGGGATTTAATCATGCATTAGAAGTTGTACATTATGTGAAAGAGATAAAAAGAGTACCATAGCCGATCTAGAAGGAAACAAACACCTTCTACGTGAAAGGAATCTAATTAAAATCCCCATGTGTATATCATATTCATTCATTCATTCATATAGGAAAAGCAACGAGCTTAAATAAATAAATAAAAAAAACCATCATCTCTTTTATACTATTAATTAAAGGGGATCCATACAATACAGCCCATAATTTATACCCTGCTCTACAACACCAACATCTCATCCACACATCTGTTTACATCCCAAAAAACCAGATCAACCCTGAAACCAATAGGGTTGGAAGACTTAAAAGGCTCCTGATTTGGTCATGAATACACACACAACCACTGGTATCACCAAATCCAAGTCCTGTTGGCGCCAGTCCGATCGGTGGGTTCACATTGATCCCAGTCCCAGTCCCGCCGGTCCCCATTCCAGGAGTACCGGTGCCAGGAGTCCCGGTCCCTGGAGTACCGGTTCCTGGAGTCCTAGTGCCAGGAGTACCGGCCCCTGGAGTCCCGGCCCCAGGAGTACCGGTTCCTGGAGGAGTCCCAGCCCCAGGAGTACCGGTTCCTGGAGGAGTCCCAGCCCCAGGAGTACCAGTTCCTGGAGTTGGGGTTCCAGTTCCAGGTGGTGCTGGAGTTGAAGTGCTGCAATGTTAGAATCCAAAGAAGAATGTGAATACCATATCTTGGTCTTTCTAAAAAAGGAACATGTTCTTTATAAACCATGAAGAATGTGAATGTAACTATTTGAATTTATCGTTTAAAAAACTATTGTCTATAGTATATATATAACTTTTTCCCAAACGATGAACAACCGAAACCTAATTAACTCTGACAAAATATAGAAACCTTTTGGTCCACAATTAGGAGCGACGGAATTTTTGTACAACGAGGAACCATATTATGAAAACGAGCAATTTGTCTTCGATTTTTTCAAGAAATCTTGGTAAATGAACAAAGCTCATTTGATCAAAAAATTCATCGTTGGATTGACCAAAACCCCGTTATTTTAGGGTTGGACGAGAATTTAATCATCTTTATCGTTATGGATCCATTGAACCCTAATTCACCACAAGATTTTAACCCTAGTCACCACAAGTTAACTTTCAAGCCACGTTGTCTTAAACCCCTAAACCCTAAACCACCACACGAACAACTACTTCTATTCATGGCATTTAATATCCTTTAACCAACTAATCCAAGATCGAAAGATATCATACGGTTCGAACCCTATTAGTGCTTCGATGCGAAGGCACCAATAGGGTTCGAACCCTATTAGTGCTTAGACGCGAAGGCACCAATAGGGTTCGAACCCTATTAGTGCTTAGACGCGAAGGCACCAATAGGGTTCGAACCCTATTAGTGCTTAGACGCGAAGGCACCAATAGGGTTCAAACCAAAAACCAATTAATACAAGATCCTAATTCGGGTGTTTATAGCTATGGGAGAAAAAAAAGGGGTTTAGCTTTATTCACCTAATTAATTAAAAATCAATTCACAACAGCTATAAAAATCAGATCTTTACGTAATTTTAACACTTAAATCAAGTATGAAAATGGAAGAACAAAAAAAGACAAGATCCGAATTGGATGGCAAAAGATAATAATACCTAGGGTTCCCAGAAAAGCAAGCAGAATTTGCACCTGTAAAATTAAACCATCAAGAAATTAAACACCACCAAAAATGAGAATCAAGAAATCTTGATTCTTGAGAGGGGTAAGATGGTAAATTCACTCACCGGAAGGGGGTGTTTGGACAACACTAGCAGTGCCTGAGAATACACAGCTGCCATCAACTTGACCTTTCTTTTGATAATAACTATTAACAGCAAAATTGCAATGATCCTTAACAGTATTAGGGTTGAAACAAGCTCCATTTTGAGATATCTGACCACAATCAGCACCAGCTCCACAAGCATAATCAATGTTCTTTTGAAGCACTGCGTCACTCATTGCAGTATTGCATACACAATAAGCTGCATCTGTTGTTTATTAAGATCAAATGATCAAAATTAGGGCACAAAAAACAACAAAAATCAAACAGAAAAAAAAAAACCAATTCAGAGGAAAGTCAAAAGAAATTCATTAAGCAAAGAAATCTTGAAGATGCGTCTGTCTTTTCAAAGAACCCACCCACCAAAAAGGATCAAAAAGGAAATCTAATAAAAATCCAATAGACAAAAAGGATTAAAAAAAAGTAAAAAGAACCTGTTTGAGAAAAGGGAAGAAGAAATCTTGTTAAATGCGTAGTCAATTGTAGTTTTTTTTATTAAATTTTATTTTTGGAAGTAAATCCCAGAAATATCGGCATAACAAAACGATGAAATTATTGCTTAAAGAGAAAAAATCCAGGAAACCCCAATTGGGAAAAGCAAGAAATCTTGTTTCTTTAAAGAAACACATATAAATTAGAGATTAAAAAACGATGAAATTAAGGGTGAAAAAAGTGAAATCTGAGATTGAAAACAGAAGAAGATCTTACTTGAATAACCAGCCATAGCGAGGAGAAACAGCATGAAGATTGCAAGAAAAGCCATAATTGTAACCAAATTGGTAATTAAATCAAAGTGGTTATATGTTTAAAGAAAGAAAGTGTTGATAAAAGGTTTTAATTGTGAGCTTAGAAATGCAGAGTGAAAAAAGCTAGAGAACGAAGATGGAGGAAGGGACAGCGTTGCGAAAATGGAGGGTTCTAGACGAGATCGACGGTCGGCGTGGCGGCAGGGTATAGGCCGTTATTTTCATGTGCTGTTATTTTTACATACAAACTTTTTTTGTTTATTAATGTTTTAAACATTAGATTTAAATGAAAAATTTATGCTTTTAAATTGGTATGGTAATCATTTTTTGTTCAGGATTTATCTAGATGTTATTATTTTTTAATGTATTTTTGGACTAGCTAAAAAAAGAAAAAATCAACTTCAACCTATTTATCATCGTAATTGTAGACATAGAACATCGTAATTGTAGACCTTACCGTCGCATTTATAGATATGTATGATTTTTTTTTACCTTCTAGTTAGGTTCTTTAGATAAATCTAGAACATAAATGATTAAAAGACCAATTTAGAGGGTTGAAATGGTCATTTAAGTAAAGATCTCTTACATAAAATAGCTGGTATTAAAATAAGAAAGTTTAATATTTTTTAAATAATTCAAAAACTTTATCGATAAATTTTCCTGAATTGATAAATCTTACATATGTCGGTCCATTCATATCCAATCTTTTCAATACACTCATAACCATAAATACAAATCCTCAAAGGAATTTTGACCTCATATTAATATTAATATTTAAACTTCTCACCAATTTATGCAACTATATCATATTCAATTGTGTTACGTCCTATACATTACAATATAGGTTTTTTTTAGCAATATAGTTTCCGACAAAATGTTTAAGATATTTTATTTAGATTTTTATTTAACTGTCGTTATAAAAATATTTATTAGATATTTCACAGTTGTTACTTTTTTTCTTTTTATGTAAGTGTAATATTTTATTTGTTGTATAATCTAATAAAAAATATTTAATTTAATCCAGTATATAAGATGATGTGATAATGTAAAATGAAACCAAAATAAATATAGATGGTCCAAAATCAAAATTTTACTCATAAACGGATAATTTTAATTAAAAAATTGAAAAAAAACAATTTTTTATTTTTACTTGTAAAAACAAAAAGGTAAAGGTAGCATTATCAAGCACCTGGCGCAGTCCGCACGTGCCACCCATGTGTTCCTAATACCTGTCGGCTGCCGCATGTAAAAAACTATATTTAAGTACGATGAAAATTATGTTTTGAAATTAACTTTTTTTTATTTGCTTGTTATTTTGAAGATTTTTTTTATAAATTATTTTCTATCAATCTATAATAGAAAAAACTTATCAATGGTTTAGATTTTTTGAATACTAGGTTTATAACAAGGCTTGTGGCCTACTGGTTAAGCTTTGTGGGGATAATGCTAGATAACCCATCTACCTAGGTTCTAATCCAGACGTAAACAACTTGTGGCCACTGAGAAGTTATCTCAAGGTTGCCTGTTTTATCAGTCTTAAATTTGTCAGATATTAGTTTAGGCAAATGCCTAGTATATCCTTTCCAGAAAAACTTTACGGTGAACATTTAAATACATTATATGACACCTTTCATTCGTGATTAAGATAATACACATAAACAATAATTAATTACAAGATTTTTATTTGATTTTTAATGTATAATATTAACGTTTGAGATAAAAGCTTATCTTAATCATAAATGCTTGAATTGAAGTGCCATAAATATCATCTAAATGATCACATAAGCAACACCAATATATATGTTTTTAGTTTATTCTGGTCAATTGTTTTATATATAGATGTTTTAAAAACCGAAAATCTACTTAAAATTTGGTCTTATAAAGATAAAAAAAATGGGGTTTTACTTATTATTGTTATTTGACGTAGATATGATGATAGATGATGGTTGCACCCTTCTTTTTCATAGTATTGTGTGATGGGAAAAAGCATTTTAATTTTCATTTGTGAAAGTACTTTATCAATCAACCCATCATTTATTATAATATGTTGTTTTTTCTTTTATTTATACATATATATATACATAGAGAGAGAGAGGGGGGAAAGTTGAAATGCAAACTTAAATTTGGTTATGAATGTAAGGACAAATGAAAAAGCGACACGTGTTTAAATATAGATTACTCAGACTGAATATACAAAGAGATATTCAAACTGAATAAATACTATATCCAGTCTGAATATTTATTTGTATATTCAGTATGAATATTTTTTTAATGAAACATGTGTCGCGCTCTCATTTGTTCTCATGTTCACAATCAAATTTGAGTTCTCATTTGAACCCATCCCTATATATATATATATATATAATATATACAATCTGGAATCATGCAAGACAAGATTATTTTTATGAGAGTCGTAAGACTTTTTTTTTACAGTTAAAACTTTACAATAAAACACCATAAAAATAATCTGCACAATATTTTTACCGTAAATGTTTAAAATTTTTCTTTCATCACAAAACATTGTAAAGGTAAAAAAAAAAAAAAAAAAAAAGTCTATCTTTATTGAAAAACACTTCACGTTGATATAGAAAATATCTTCTTCACTCATTAGTCATTAGGTGAAAAATTGGGCCGAAAGCAAAAAATCCAACTCTACCCAAGCCCAATCGGCACAATGGCCCAACAACAAGCCCAATGCAAAAACAGCAGGTAAATCCGGATCAAACGCCAAATCCCTAGCTCCTCGGATTGATCTAATCAAAATCTCCTCAAAATCTTAGCAGGCTTCGTTTTGATTTGATTCATCGTTCATATTATCGTTGAATTACGATCCCCAAATCTCGTCTTTGTACCCATACAACAAAGAATTCGGATATTGTTGCCGAAAATCTGTCGTAATTCGTGAAAAAAAAGAAAGATGAATGGAGGGGTAAATAAGAAAAGCGGAGGTAAAGATGAAGAACAAGATGGATTGTCAGTTCATTCGCCTTGCAAAGCTCCGAATTCGTCTGCTTCTTCTCTTCGGAAGGTTATCCCTCTTTCTCTCTGTTTTACATCGGTGCGTGTTTTTGTACGTGTGCTTGATTAATTTACGGTACAGATCGCTTATGGATTTCATACGAAAAATGGAGTCGCAAATTTGTAACTCACTTGTAAAAAAAATAATCTAAATATGGTTTTCTGAAACCTAGTTATGATCATTTCGACTTTTCACGTGTATGATCTTGTTAAAATTGAAAGGCGGCTGGATATTTATTTATAGGTATGTATGCCTTTTTTGGGGGGAACTTGTTTTTATCTCGTTTGTTTTTAAGGTTGATAAGTTATTTGATGATGTTTAGTTGAGATGAATGCAGTAATTTTGAGGTTCTTAACTTTGTTCATCGTTCTGTGTAATTCTGAATTTTTCCTAAATGTTTGATGTTTTTAGGAGCAATCACAGGTTGATTTGGAGCTTAAGCTGCTAGAAGCTCTTGAAATCTATCCACCTGTAAAGCTACGAGGTAAATATGTATCAATTTTGAACTGATAATTCAAATTCCCCTTTGTGACCAATTCAATGTTCTAAACTAGCATCTGTTGTAAAACCTTAAATTTAGTCATTTTGTTAATGTATATAATATAATCTAGGGCTACATTGTTAAGAAAACATATGGGTATGGGCTATGGCAAAAAAAGTTGTTTAATAAGCCAAATGCTTTCTTGTCTTATTGGGTACTTATTCATTTGGTTTTTTTAGCGGTTAGCAAACTGTGTAGTCCTCAATAGCTTTTAATCCCATTTTATCATCCATATTGTAGTTCATTATGCCGATTAATCTTTTGATCTAGTTAAGCTTATGACCTTTATACCTTTTTTTCTTCAGGAATTCACCGCCACTTTGTTCTTTACGGCTTAACGGAATACATGCGGAGAAGGTTCATCTCTCCCCTCTTTTTACTATTTCAGCTGTATGTATTTCACTTTTTACAAGCCGGGGATCTTCACAGAAACAGCCAATTTACTCTTCAGGGGTAGAGATCAGGTCTGCATACATCATCCCCCCCCCCCCCCCAAAAAAAAGAAGACCCCACCTCCGACTTTTTCAGTTGTATATATATATATATATATATGTGTGTGTGGGACTGTAAGTAAGATCTACATATACACATAGTGGTCTGTTTTACATAGTTATACTTATTGCCACTGCAGCTTCAATAGGCAGTTTTCTGCTTCGGATGTCCTGCAAATGCTGGATCGTTTCTACAACTTGGATATGTTGGTATGTCTAACTTTTTCCATTTCTTGCCAAATTGGAACTGCAATTTGACTTTTGTGCCATCAAATCTGCGAAACTTATCTTCATTTTAAAACTGAACAATGGTATCATATTAAAATTATATTATGAAAGTAGAACAGAACAACAAATAAAGTTATCAAATTCTCAATAACAAAATGGTTCCTTTTGACTGTAAAATGTCAAAATGAAGCGCTTAACGTGCTTTCTTTTTGGCCGTAATGCAGAAGCCAGATGATGAGGAGAGCGGGATCCTGAATCAAGTGGAAGAATTTAGCTTGCCACCAAGTTATTTTTCAAAGGAAGAATCTTGATTTAACCTCTGTAAATACGCATATTCCCTTTTATCAAGTTTTACTTACGGGTTTCTTGACCTTCTTTCGACCATACCTTTTTTTCTGCTAGAATTATATACACAAAACTTGAATATGGGAATTTTGAATTTCGTCATCTTTTATTTTTTTCATGTGATCCGTTACCTCTAATTGATATAATGAATCAAAACTTAGATCGGAAACCAAAAGATGAAAAAACAATAGACCCAAAAAACCAAACTTATCTTAAATTGACTCGGTCCCTAACTAGAATATGAATCGAAAACTTTCGGGTAAGTGGGCTAAAACTTGATTAGGCTACAAAAGTTGTAGGGATCTATTCAGTATCTCACATTGGAACACCCTCCTCTTGTACGACTGTGTATTCTACTCTTAAGCATGAACCAATTCGGTTATGGGAATTTGCATAAATGGAAATGCAACAATTATTTTTTAAATTTGTTATGTATCAATTTAAGGGTGGACTTGGTATGGTACCGACTTTTTTTTTCCGTCGATGCCTAACAAATTATAATTGGCATGCAAAATCTCATACCATTTACCAACTAACTAAACCTGGTACCGACTTAATTGGTATCGACTTTTTTTTGTTGGTATATGTTACCAATTTATACTAGTTTTAAGTTATATATATGAAAATAAAGAAAAAACTAATTCAAAATACTATAAAAGTTAATGTAAATTTCTAAAGTTTCTAAATTTTAATCTAAAAATCTAAAATCTAAAAGACAAAATTTCCGGAACTTTGTATTTCAAACTCAAAATAAGAAAATATTATTGATTAATTTAATTACTATTTAATTAAATTATTAATTAAGTTGGTACCACAGTATATAATATTCAATATCGTGTAGCAATCAAGTTCAAACACTTGGTATGGTATTGTCAGCTACTTATAATTGGTATTGCTTTAATTGGTACGATTGGTATAATTTTGACTGGTTTGGTTTTGTACAAAATTGTCACCCTTACATCAACTTGGACCAGGATAAATCGCACAATTACGTTTGAGCAATTTGGTTTCCCACACTAAGGAAAAAATGATTTAAAATGCTAAAAAATATGATTAATTTTTATAAATTTCCAGATAAAATATTAGCATTTCCTTTGACAATGCATCTAATACAATATGTGTTGAAAATTTAGAATTGATAGTGTTTTTTTCATACTTGTGTTGGCCAAATTATAAATACAATAGTACGATCCGAGCTGAACTAGGTTGAAGAAACTCGAGAAAAAATTGGATTGGTTTTTTTGGTAGTGTGCGTGAGCATTTGACTATTTGTCGTGTACTTAAAAAAAAAACATTTCCGTTTTTTCCGTCATTGCTAAATATTTGTTTGACCATCCAAACTAGCACCATAACTTTAGGATCTAACTTTTCTTTTAGGTACATAATGTATTTGAAACAAATGACGTTGCTTACACTGATTGTAACGGATAATACTGCTTACACTGAAATTGATCGATGCTTGTGTTTGTCTCAAATATTACTTGAATAGCTATGACCAATAAGATACACAGTTACTAGCGAATGAACTTTTGTATGTTATTGATGATATAGTTGATAAAGAGGGAAACCGATATTTAGAGACTCCACTAACAACGGAGAGCAAAAAGTTAGATGCACTACTCAAACCCTCCGATATTGATCCATGACATATCGACATGACTATGATTACTAAAAAAAAATTAAACAATTTTCATGTATTAAATTTAGTAAATACCAAAAGGCTTTGGGCTAGTGAATAGTGATATCCATGTCATGGATCTAATTATTCAAAACCAACCAAAATGAGGCCGGAGGCAGATGGATATATGAGTTTATTTGTTATATTTAACGTGTATAGATATTATATATTTGAAACAAGCGTTAATGAAAAATATATTTTAATTATATACAATAAAAAATAGTTAAAAAAAACAGCAATGAACACAATGTAAATGTTATTTCAACCGATTAACCTTAACAGATCGCACATATATCCCATTTTTTTTTCTTGATAAAAAGCAGAGAAAACCACAAGGCTGGTGGCATACTGGTTAAGACTTGTGGGGACGAGGCTAGATAACCCATCTAACCCAGGTTCGAATCCAGGCGCAAACAACTTGTGGCCACCGGGGAATTATCTCAGGCTGCATGCTTTACCAGTCTTAAAATTGTCAGGGATTAATCTAGGCAAATGCCTAGGATACCCTTTCAAAAGCATAAAAACGTTTAGCATGCTTGTAACAAGATCATTTACTTTGATTACACCTAAAGAAAAGATCAACAACAACTGCTACTACTTTTATCTCTTTGATTCAAGGATAAAAGTTCCAATTTGATACAACAAAAAGCCCAAGATGAACAAAAAACCACAATCTGGATACTTAATTAGTGTTGATCACATCACACAAAAGATGGTCTTTTTTTTTTCCTAAAAGAAAAGATCCTCAATTCTTTAGTTTCCCTCCATTACTGCTTCTGCATATACATATACATATACATATATGGTTACACAATTTAGATCACAAACAAATGGCAACAACAAGTTCCTTCAAGATAAGACACAATGCAGTGCTAACCTCTAGTCCAGCTCCTTTCCCTTCTTCATTTTTTAACTTCTCATCACCTATAGAAAACAAAACATAAAAAATTATAATACTTGGTACCAATTCCAATGATTGGATTTCTATAATTTAATAAAATATTTTCACAAAAAACAACCGCTCTACTCTTTGGGTCAGTTGCCATATTATTAATACAGTACCTCCTTCCTCGGGCAAATCAGAGGTCCATAGCGTGAGGTTATCTCGAAGTAGCTGCATGATTAAGGTGCTATCTTTGTATGATTCTTCGCTCAAGTTGTCCAACTCAGCAATTGCCTCATCAAAAGCTTGTTTAGCCAAATGGCAGGCTCTACAATTATGTTAATGATAAAAACATTTAGGATGATTGTAACATAAAGTAACGAGTCTTATATACATAAAAAAAAAGAATTAACTTAGTTTTTTACCTCTCGGGGGAGTTCATAATTTCGTAGTAAAAAACTGAGAAGTTGAGAGCCAGACCAAGACGGATTGGGTGGGTCGAAGGGAGTTCTGTACTTGCAGCACCTGAAGCAGCCTACGATGGGATAGAAATAGGACGGAATTTTATGTAGACGTGATATCAGTTAGCTAAGGAAGAACCGAAAACAAGTAACTATATGCAGAGATACATAAAATTATTATCTATATAGTTATGTATTGAGATAAAAGATCGTGCCTCGTATCCCTTCAATGATTGCTCTGCGGCTTCCTTCCTATCCTCATCTGTTTTGAACTCAGCAAGGTACCGAAAGTAATCACCTTTCCTTTATGAGCATAGAACGACACAAATAGAGAAGGAGTCATTTATTTGAGGAAAAATTGAAATATATATATATATATATATATATAGAGAGAGAGAGAGGGGTTCAGGAAAACCTCAAAAAAAAAAATTGAAGAACACCCTGGGAGCGACGAGTGCATGTTATGCACAAGTGATTGAAGTTGTTTTTTTTTCTATGCACGAGTGCATATGCAAGTGTGCATGTTACACATTACCAGTGTGCATTTGTGCATACCGTCCAAATGGAGGGTTACCAGGGTGTTATTCGGTTTCTTTTTTGAGGTTTTCCCCTGAACCTGACCATAATATATATATATATAGAAAGAGAGAGAAAGATAGAGAGAGAGAGAGGAAAGTTCAAACGCGAACTCAAATTTGGTTGCAAACACGAAGGCAAAGGAGAGCGCGACACGTGTCTCATTCAGTCTGAATAATGAAGGACATTTGGTATGAATGACGAAGGTGAAGTTCATACATTACTCAGTATGAATAACACAACATTCAGTCTGAATATATTTAAACTAAATGGGACACGTGTCGTGCTCTCCTTTGTCCTCACGTTCACAACCAAAATTGAGTTCGCATTTGAACCCGTCCCTATATATATATATATATATGGAACCTCTTCAGTTTACTTTCTAAAAGATCCCTTGAAGAGAGAACGGAGGTTCTAACATATACAGAGGTTAAAAGGGACCATGTCTAACAAATGCAGGAATAATAGGCACAAAAGTGACTCACATCTTATGGTAGAAAACAGTAGCTTCTCCTGATCCTGAAGAGGGTAAAAGATGTTTATCTATGATAGTGAGAATATCATTACAAATCTTGCCAAGCTCCTCCTCAACTTTCCGGCGGTATCCTTTGATTAAATTGACATAGTTCTCGTTTCCTTTTGATTCCTCCTTTTGCTCAATTGACGACATAATACGCCAAGAAGCCCTCCTTGCACCAATCACATTCTTGTATCCTACTGAAAGCAGGTTTCGTTCTTCAACAGTAAGGTCAACATCAAGTTTTGCAACACTTTTCATACTTTCAATCATCTCTGCAACATCACATGTATCATAATTATCAGCTTATGTATACAGCACTATGATCTGTATATATATACACATGCTTATATGTTAATGAATTAATGAATTTTCCATTTAAGTTTGTTACCGAAATGGGTAATTATCACATCTCTATAATGGTGGACATAAAATGACATTATGTTACTACCATAAAAATGTCATCCCATCAACAATACATCATCATGCCTCTTGCACCAATATGCAGGTATTGTAAACATTTTAGATTGTATTTCCTTTTTTCCTCAGGGATAGATATACATATCAACTAGTTAACATAAACTAAAACAAACCAAATGAACCAATATATCTCACTAGAAAGTAGGGTCCATAGTGTGAGATGTATCCAAAGACCAAACCTATCATCTACCATTAAGGATAGAGTAGTTGTTTCGGTGAAGTAAACAATAAAGTTTACATCAAAATTCAGAAAGTGAAAATCAATTGGTGAGCTTATGCATATATACATACATAAAATATACTGGGAGGTCTAAAAAAAAAGCTGAAGAACACCCTAGGAGCCCGATGGTATGGATGGTATGCACATGTGCATACTAGTAATTTTTAACATGCACACATGCATAGAAACCAAAAAACAACTTAATTTACTTGTATGCACAACCGCATACTGTCCAAATAAAAGGCAAACAGGGTGTTTTTCAGCTTTTTTTTAAGGTTTTCCATGAACCTGACCCTCCAATATTCACATATGATGCAAATTGTTCATCCACGCATTTGTTTATATGATTTCATCCATTCTCCATTCTTAGTGGCATCTTCTTTTTCTTCAAGTAAAATGTTGCCCTAACTTAGATCTTTGCTGAAATGACTCTCAGATAAAAATGACAAATAACCAAAAACAATCGAAATCCACTGGCCGGTTAAGTAATAAACGTTGATTTTGGATTCAATGTTGTAATATTACAGAATAATCAAAGACCCCCAAATTCAGCCATAAATTTCTTTATGAAATCAGACATGTACTATTGTACTTATCGAATCAACCCAACATTATTATACCAAAATGTCCCAAACATATCGCAATCACATCATAAAAACCAAAATCAACAAATTAAACGTGAATACAGTAAATCCACACCATCCTACACGAAATCTTCGATCTATTCTCATCACATACTCGCAGAAATTTCTCATGCATACGATGATGATAAGAATGAAAACAACACATGATCGAATTCGAACAATAAAACGTCGATCGAAATAACAGAAATGTAGGCGAAGTTAAGAAATGAAGTTGATACCTTCGTAACGTTCCGCTTGTTCGGATAACTTAGCCGTGTAAACATGAGTTTCTCTTGCTTTATCAGTCGACATTTTCGTGAGAAATTGCAGAGAAGAAATGAGGATGAAGGAGGAAGGTGGTGGTTTACAAAAGTAATTAAAGATGGAGAAAGTTATGGAGGTTAAGATTAAATCTGGATCGTCCATCGGGTATGGGGCAGATACGGTAATAAATGCGATAATTAATACCAAAGACCAATTAATTATCTTCTTAAAAATCATTTCAATTTGTTTTTAGTTTCTTATATTATATACACATGGAGAGGATATCTAAAGGCTATGTTTGGTAAAAATAAGTTAGTTTATAAGTCGATTTATAACCTAGCTTATTTTTAGTGTACATGTTTCGTAAACCATAAGCTAACTTATTGAAACGCTACTTGGAGTAGCGTTTTGGAAGCTTATTAGTCATTTTTTCCAATTATAACCTAATTAATATTAATTATTAATTTTTATTTTTATTTTTCAATATGTCTTTCTGGTCATTTTACATTCTTATACGCTACTAGCCAAACATGATTTTTTTCATCAGCTAGCTTATCAGCTATCAGCTAGCTTATCAGTCATCCGCTAGCTTATCAGTTAGTTTGTCAAACATAGCCAAAGTATAAACAGGGCTCTCAACTTATTTTTGTAAATATAATTTTTTGTATACATGTAACTGTTAAATTTTGAGCGGTGTCCAAAGATATTAGAAAATACAAGAAACATTATAAAAACCCATTGATTGTACATATTGTTATGAACAGTTTTTTTGCTTAGTTTAATGATATATATTTGTTCAGTTATATTCATTTTTTGCTTAATTTTCAGAGATCACTAAAAATGACTTGGATGAACCATTATGTATCTCTTCTTCATGTCATCTTATGTTTTAGCTGGATTTTCAAAATAGTTAGGATTTTCTTGGATAGTGATTAAATTTCAAACCTTGGACCTCCTTTACAAGAAGCTTTATCTCAGTCGTACAAGTCAGCCCGTCAACTTTTTGTTTGTGTTTTATGTTTTGTTTTAAAATATTTAAGAGTACCCTTCAAAATCAAGCAGGTACACATTTAAAACACCCATAATTTTTTTTCTTTACGATAATCAAGTGAGCTGGTGCACTGGACCCGCTCAATATTTAGTAGATCCATCCCTGTTCGCAATAATAAATATTTAAACATAATTGATTTTTATAAAGCAAGTTTTAAAATGTAATAATAAAATTACAAAAGCCTGATCAACTTTATTATTACGATTTGTTAACAATCAGTTGGTTTTATTATTATAAACTATAAAGTTCTAAAAAGTGAGTATTTTTCTTGAAATAAGCTTTTAGAATATAATGACATTTTATTATAGTTTTAAAAGACATAATCTTAAAATATTATTTTTCTCTCTAAAAAATTATTTTGAAGCTTTCATATTGGTGCATTCATTTGGTAATCATTTTTGGAGTGATTTCTATATTTGGAGAAAAACCTATTTTCTCTCCTACTTTCTCCATTTTGGAGATAGTTTTGGAGAAGCTATTGGAGCACAATATTAATGAAAAATCCTTATTTTCTCCGGTTTCCCCATTTTGGGGAAGCTGTTGGAGATGCTCTTAGATTTGCAAGAGGATGAAGGGATGATAGAAGCTAATAGGGGTGGATTTGGTTCGGTATCGAATTTTTTTTGCCAATACCGTGTACCAATCAATTATAATTGGTATGCAAAATCCTATATCATGTACCAACCAATTGTATTTAGTACCGATTTAATTGGTACCGACTTTTTTCGGTTGGTACATGTTGATAGCGCCTTATACCAATTTCACATAAAAGAAAGCTAATTTAAAATATAGCACCATTTAATATTCAATATATGAAAAAGGAAAAAAAAAACTAGTCCAAAATAAGAGGGCAGTTTCTTCTTCCATGGGATCTTTACACTCGATCAGAGGAGATTAGAGTTAAAATTAGATTTAGAATTTAGATTATTTGGTTTAAGATTTGATTAATATAATTAAAAATTAATTTAAATATTAAATTATTATATAAGTCGGTATAGCGATCTTATCGCAGACACAACATTCAATATCGGTATCCAAATGCAAGTTCAAACACTTGGTATGGTACAACTAGCCAATTATAATTGATACTGGTATAATTGGTACGGCTGATTTATATGTTGACTGGTTTGGTACAAAATTGTCACCCTTAAAATTAATAAATATTTTTTTTTTTGCTTTCTTGGCAACAACACAAAAAATGATCAGACGAACTCAATTCCATGTCTCTCTCGTAAACCTCTCCTCCCTCCACCACCGCCGCCGCCTCCTTCACACCACCACCACCACCACCGCCGGCGATCACACAACACCTTCTCCTCCGCCGCTGACCACCACCCACAATCCTCTAACACCAGTCAACCCATCACATCTCCACCGCGTCTCCACCATCCTCTACCAACAACAAGACTCCCCCGAATCAAAACTCCACACCTCCCTCTCCCGCTGCGACTTCCATCTTTCCCATGAATTCTTCCTCCAAATCTGCAACAATTTCCCATATTCCTGGAAACCCGTTTACAAATTCCACAAATTCTCCCAGACCCAAACCTTCAATCACACTTCCATCACCCTCAACAGAATGCTCGACGTCGTCGGAAAAGCCAGAAACATAGACCTCTTCTGGGATTTAATCAAAGAAATCGGCCATCGCCGATTGGTTACAGACAAAACGTGTAAGATAGCGGTTAAAACGTTGGCTTCCGCGAGGGAGATGAAGAAATGTGTCGAGTTTTTCCACATAATGAATGGATTTGGTTATGGGTATAGTTTGGAGACATTGAATAAGGTGACTGATGCTCTATGTGGAGATAAACTTGCTGAAGAAGCTAAATACATTGTTGTAAAGTTGAAAGATTGGGTTAAACCAGATGGGTTTACTTACAAATGTTTGATACGTGGGTTTTGTGATGTGGGTGATCTGGTTGAAGCTTCAAAGATTTGGAATTTAATGGCGGATGAAGGTTTCGAGCTAGACATTGATGGTGTTGAGAAGATGATGGATACCCTTTTCAAATTGAATCGATTCGATGAAGCAATGATTCTTTTTCAATCCATTAGGCTTAATCGGATTAACGATTTAGGGCTTTCGACTTATAAGCTTGTAATCAATTGGATGTGTAAAAAGGGCAAGCTTGGTCAAGCACGAGAGGTGTTCGACGAAATGCTTGAGAGAAGAATACAACCAGATTCCATAACATTAGCTTCATTAATTTACTGTTTTTTGAGCAAAGCTCGGGTTCGTGAAGCTTATAAGATCGCAGAAGAGATCGAAAACCCCGATATAAGTATATATCATGGTTTAATAAAAGGGCTTTTGAGGTTAAAAAGGCCAAATGAAGCCACAAATGTGTTTAGGGAGATGATAAGAAAAGGGTGTGAGCCTACAATGCACACATATGTAATGTTGTTACAAGGGCATTTAGGTAAAAGAGGACGAAAAGGAGACGACCCATTAATCAATTTCGACACCATTTTTGTGGGCGGGTTGGTTAAGGCCGGGAAGTCATTAGAAGCAACAAAATATGTCGAAAGAGTGATGAATCGAGGAGTTGAGGTGCCGAGGTTCGACTATAATAAATTCTTGCATTATTATTCGAATGAAGAAGGTGTTGTTATGTTTGAGGTAATGTCAAAGAAATTGAGAGAAGTTGGTTTGTTTGATTTGGGAGATATATTTGAAAGATATGGTCAAAAAATGGCTACTAGAGATAGAAGGATAGATAGGTAGAATTGTATTTTGTAACATGAATGTTTGATTTACAATCTTTTAACCCAATTTAATGATTATGGTGTGAGTTTGGCTAAAATAAGGGCTATGTTTGGCAAACTAGCTGATAAGCTAGCGTATGACTTATAAGGTAGCTGATGACTTATAAAAATTTGTAGAATGATAAATACGATGAATAAGTTATGTTTGGCAAAAACTAACTTATGAGCATGTGAAATGACCAAAAAGGGTATGTTGAAAGTAAATAAATAATATTAGTTAAGGGTATAATTGGAAAAAGTGTCAAAAAGCTTCTCATAAGCTACTCCAAGTAGCTTATCGATAAGCTAGCTTATAAGCTGACTTATAAGCTAGCTTATTTTTGCCAAACAATGCCAAGATGGACATGATATAATAGTTAGAATTTCTTTTGTGGGTATTTTAAAAAGGGTGTGTTTGGTATGTGGATATTACTGATTTGACAAGATGCGATGAGAGTGAAATAGGTTGATATGAGTTTTATCGTGTTCGGCCTGGTTTCATATACCAAGAGCATCTCCGATAGGTTCTTCAAAATGAGAAAAATGGGGATTCTAATCAAATATTTTGCTCCAATAGCTTCCCAAAACCCATCTTTGAAATGGAAGAAATAGGAAAGAGAGTGAGTTTTTCTTAAAATATGGAGATCATTCCAAAAATAATTACCAAATAAAAGCACCAATAGGAAACTTAGAAAATAAATATTTAAAGAGAGAAATAATATTTTAATAGATGAATATAATATTTTAATATTATAATCAATGTTGGATTCTTCAAGACATGAAAAATGTAATAGCATCTCCAACAAATTCTGTAAAATTTCTCCAAAATAAAGAATCAAAAGTCAAAATCTCAAAAAAAAAAAAAAATTACTTCCACCTCCAACAAATTCTCTATTTTGGAGAATACAACATTAATTATAATATTACAATATTACAATCATCTACTATTAAAATATTATTTCTCTCTCTAGATATTTATTTTCAAAGCTTCCTATTGTTGCTCTCAATTGGTAAATCATTTTTGTAGTGATCTCCATATTTGAAAAAAAACTCATCCTCTCTCCTACTTTATCCATTTTGAAGATAGTTTTGGAAAATCTGTTGGAGTAAAAGATTAGCTCAAAATCCCCATTTTCTCAATTTTCTCCATTTGGGGAAGTTGTTGAAGATGCTCTAAACTTTTTTTTAGAGATTTTGACTTTTAGTTCTTCATTTTGGAGAAATTTTAGGGATTTTCTTGGAGATGCTCTGAAGGTACCGTAAAAGGACAACACATAAACTGATATATCTCACTCAAAAGTATGATATGACACGGTGAGATGTACATCATGGGACACAATCTTGTAGAAATCTACATCACATAATAAATACATTATGAAACAAAACATGGTTTTCAATTACAAAAATCAATGAAGAAAAAAACATGGGGGAAAGAGGCAGAATAAGCAAACAGGGGTGAAAAAGAATTGCTACAATTCCTTCTCAAAAAAAATGAAACAAGAAAAAGAACTCCAGATATATGGCACCAAAACTTTCTCTAAAATCTATAGAATTTACCATTGTTTCTGTTTCTCAATCCGAAGAAAACCGACTTGCGCTTGTTGTAACTGGCAATCACCATTGACGTATATAAAGTGAAAACACAAAGATTATTGCGTGAAAATGGAGTCGAATAATTATCGGAGTTCAGTTCTATACAGAAGAATGGTGTTTTTTTGTAGGTGAATAGAAAGTGATCATTTCCTTACAAATGGCTTTTGGCAAACAAGCAACCTTTGGTCACTTCCATTTTCAAGATCAATCACCCTTGCTTCCCATCGTATTTGTGTAGCGATTGTACGTGTGTTCTCTATGGTCCCAAGTTTATCGGAAAGGACAACCCATCCCTAAGAAAAAAAAAAACTTAAAAAGATCAACTTTTTATCTCGTAATTTAATACTGATGTATGTGGGAGGAAATTGACTGAGTGTGGGTTTATTTAGAATCGCTCTTTTTTATTGGTATGTTTGGATAAAATGGGAAAATGTGGTTCAAATTAAAAAAACCGAGAGCTTAGGGTGTGTTTAGTTGGCGAAAACTGTTTTCATTTTCCTAGAAAACGTTTTCAGAAAATAGAGTTGAGTTTTCATTCTTGGTTTTCTACAAATTTTTTAGAAAACGCGTTTAGTTGAAATGGTGGAGTTTTTATTTTTAGAAAATTAGAAAATGCGTTTGGTTGTGCATTTTCTATCACTTTTCATTTTTTTTTTCAAATTAGAAAGTGTGTATGTGTGTGTGAAAATGTGTGTGTGAAAGTGTGTGTGTGTGTGTGTGTGTGAAAGTGTGTGTGTGCGTGAAAGTGTATGTCTGTGAGAGAGAAAGTGTGTATGTGTGTGTGTGTGAAAGTGAAAGTGTGTGTGAAAGTAAAAGTGTGTGTGTGTGTGAAAGTGAAAGTGTGTGTATGTGTGGAAAATTATTTAGAAAACAAAAATTGGAAAAATAGTAAAAGTAGTTTTCTAAATTCAATGTAATTTTAGAAAATGAGATTTTCTTGGAATTTTTTTGAAAACTGAACGAACTAAACGCGTTTCCCAAATTTTCATATTCTCTGAAAAAATTTCCTAGAAAAATGGAAAATTTTCTATAACTAAACGCACCCTTAAAGTTAAAGAAAATGAAATAAGTACCTCAGGGCGAAGAATACGGTCCATTTCCAAAAGTAAGTTTCTGATGCTACATCCCTCTGATATAAGATGTGAGAGAAGCCCGTTGGCGTGAAGCATGTCATATGTCCGTGGATAAGTGGGAAACGGCTCGCACCTGTAATAAATAGTTTGTGCTATTTGTAATATGCGCTAGTTTTATACTTGCGTATTAACATCAAGACCTTTTTTCACGTTTTTTAATGCTAATGATTATTTAAAGGAAGTTCATTAAATTGGAGCCAGAAGAGCGTTCGATGATCCTACTTCTGATGTTACCCACTCACAAATATAGGATGAAAGAAGTTATATTCATCTTGATTTTATAATTTTGCAGGGAGAAGGTGGGATCCCAAATTATATGGGATAATGGAAAATTTATGAAGAACATCAAAACTTTATACCACCAAAATTTATCATTTTGCTTATTGGAAACTACTTTTCAGAAATGAAAGGGAAAGTTGTTCATCAAATTGTTACAATAAGAATTAAGAAACATCTTTAAATACCATCCAGTTCATTAAAAGTTGGAAAGTTCTCTGGAGACCCACATGGCATTGTGATCATTTTATTTGTTTTCCTTTTGGCCTTAAAACAGGGTGGCACATGCTTTCGTCCTTCAAATCTTTATAATAATTATTATTATGACAGAATGAATATATGGCCCATTTTGAAATTCTGTCATATGCAAGAATATTAATCATAAAAAGTAATAATGAAAAGTTCCTATTGATACCATAAATTGAATAAGAACCCCAACTTATATGCACCTCCAATCTTCTAAAATTGTAATATTTTCCCTTTTTAGAATTTTCCAAAAAAATTACAAACATTTTCCTATTTTGGGGAAGTTTCATACTGAACTGATTATTTTCCATCTTTAAGGTCCACAAGAATTGCTATAATTTGAATGTTCAAGTTAATTTCAAGATGGCAATTATCCACTTTAAGCTATTTTTATAAACTTGCTGTTAAATGTTGCAATTCTTTTAGACAGATGAAGAATAGAATTTCTTTAAAAGTAAATTGAAGTAATGCTTACCAGTCATGCAGAACTCCGGCAAAACCTTGATCAAGAATAAGAGGGAGTGTATCACGGGGCCCGTTTGGCACAACGTTCATCATCCATGCTGATTTTCCTGCTTCCAGAAAAGCGGAATTTAAACCCCCATAACGCGCATTCATATCCATCACATTCCGTATCATATTATATGGAGGTAACGGATCTTCATCACCCGGTCTTTTAGGATGATCAGAAAAAATCAATGGTGTAAGCAAAGACCAGTAATTTCTTAAAGCTGATCTTGAAGATTCTAAGTCTTCATAGAATTCATCCGGCTGAACTCCTGCAGAAACAAGCATAGATTAATAGCTGACTAGAGAAGAGACTAGCAGATGAAACCATCCAGCACAGTTTTAAATTTATAATCAGAATAAAAATTGCATAAGAACAATACTTTCCATAAATTTCAAGCTCAGCAGGGCTTATTTGGGAACTAGAAGATCTGTTCTGAATGGGAATCCAGCGTTTGCTGGCTGTCCCTGGTATACAAGATTCAAGTGGCTGATAATACGATTGAAGATCCGTATGTCCTTCTCTACAAGGTGGAATGGCACCCTGTTTGCTACGATTCAGAACCAAATAAATGTCAATAAATTGTATTTTGACAAATATGGAAAAAGCGAAATTTTACTATTGAAAAGAGGGAGAAAGGCGGGTTATATGCCAAAAATAGTCGAAAGGTTAAATGCAACAGTTTCAAAGAAAAGAAATGCAATCACATTGCAAAAGGGAAAACTTTGAATATGAATTTTGGGATTACAATCCTCACCTAGATGAGTAGCATTGGGCTTCGGTAGTTTTTTGCCAGATGAAAGTTTCTTCTTGCTGAGCTATCAATTTCCAACAGATATTTCGGGTGAATTCTTCAATAGGACTAGCCATGCTTCCTTTTTTCGTACTTAATGAAGTTCCATGTAATACAAAGTATCCTCCAGGCTTGAGTATCCGGTCAGCTTCAATAAGAAACAGTCCATCTGATTCATGAAACCAGTATTAGAAAAGAATAAATGTTACATGTGCCCAGATCAAAATAGTTGATTCTATGGGGATTATAGCAAAAGAAACATAAAATAGCAGCACATAAAAGAATTAGAAAGAACTTTAAATATAAAAAAATACTAATTTTTGTATCTAGAATTATGCCAGAAGTGAGTTTATGTCGGAGATGGATCATATGGTTAAACTACCTTTCTTGTCCCAAAGAACACCACATTGTGCACAGTGAACCATGTCATATGACAACGATGGAAATGGAAGTTTTCTTGAAATAAAGTTGCCGATAATTGCTGGTAGACCTCTCTCAAGAGATAACTGAACTTGGCTACCAGTTAACTCATATGCAGCCACACAGACAGCCATTAGTTTCAGTGAGAGCAAATGAGCCCCAAAGCTGCCAAAACCACAACCAATATCAAGAACTGTGCGCACCTGTTGATAGCATTAGAAAATGGTTCAGACCCAAAATGTAATTCAGTTGAATTTGTTCACAAAGGAAACTTTCGACTATAAAATGCCAAATAGATTTACACATGCTATGAAGACCATAAAAGGAAATTCTTTAGGTATCATGAAGCCAGCCTCTACTAATGGAATAAACAACAATGAAATAAAGATAAACTTATAGAGCACATGGTCAATACTTACACCAGCTTGCCAAAATTCTGAATCACTCCCTAGTCCTATCATCTCCGCAATTTGGCGGGAATGATCTTTGACAAATCCGTCATCTGAATGGAAAGAAATTTGGTTCTCTTCCAGCAGCATTAACCTAAAAGAATATTAAAGAAAATATGTGAATATGCAGTAACAGGTACCATTGTACTCAAAGCTCTCTAAACTTTAGTGAGTGGGATTAGACTCAAACTCAAAGCTCTCAGAGTAAACAAAGTTCTACTTGTGTGGGCAAAAACTTCACAAAACTCGTAACTTGGCTTAATACAGCTTGAAATTAAAGAATTACCTTTTTGTCATGCTTCCAGAAGAAAGAAACTCATCTTTGGTCATCTTCACATTTGCATTCCATATCACATCTCTACCAACTGGCCAACTCAGGGGAGTTTTATAGTCCCTTGGAGGACGAACCAAACAGTATGGTTGATCTTGTGATACTTCACAATGCCGATCAAACTCTTCACCATCCTTAAACCCCGCTAAAAGATTTGCAGACACATTATAGCAAGGAACATAGTGCTCTCTTTCCTTTCCACATAACCAAATCTCCTTTGAATTACTATTTCCAGATGAATAACTCTTTAACTCAAAATAATCGCTTGCTGCTTGCTCCTTTAATCTTCTATAGTTTGTATAAATTTCGGGTTTTAAACTAGCAGGGACAGAGTCGAAAGCACCAGAAGAAGATGAACCTAACAAAGCAATAAGCACAAAAACACTAACAAGACACAGAAGTAACCAATTCCGTGGCGGTCTAGTGCCCGAAAATAAGGAAAGTTTATTGAACAAAGGGGTTCTCATATCCAAATTGTGCAACCAACTTAAGGCTTGTAGCCTACAAACTATTATTGTTTCACCTTAAATTTCCACCAATTACGAAAAGAGTAAGCTATCATAACATAAAAGCTCCTGGAAATTTCACTGTAAAAACAGTTAATTTCCCTAGGCATATAGAAGTTACCAGTGTCTCTTTCAATAGAATCTCATCACATCACAAGATCTTGACACCAAACAGCAAAATCTCATGGCAGACAACCATCCAAATCTCAAAAAAGGAGCTGCAATCAGTACAGCTAAAGTAGATCGAGCAATCAATCACCAGAGATATTTTTGATTAAATCAACAGAATTCCAGCAGAAATATGTTCAGATCAACCTGCAATTATCATCAAATACTCAAATTCACAATTCCAAAAAAAAAACGTACAGAATTACACAAATTGGCATCAAAATTCAACGGATCTGATCCATACCAAACATAAAAACGCAATCAATCAATAGAAACCAAAACACGTCCCTCAATGTAACTGACAGATAGTTTTCACCTCAATTTCAAAAACCAGTATTACATAATTAAGTAAACAACCATATTAATTAGGGTTTGTCGACAACCACCACGGTTGTTGAGGACAATTGTGTGCGTAAATTGGATCACCTTTTGACAGAGAAAGATGAATAACAGTTCTGATCCACCATTGACGAGTAGAGAGAGAGAGAGAGAGCAGCCTTTTTTAATGAGAGAGAAATCAGCAATTACAGTTGATGATCCCAGATATATAGTGTCCTGATAAAGGGAATTCAAAATCGAGGATCAGAGACAGATAGATCCAAAACGGCTCGAAATTTCACAATAAAATTACTATAAAAAAAACAGAAATTCCAGTAACTAATCTTAAAATATTATTTTCAAGAATCATTAACTGTAAATAAACTTTACATATAATGTTATTTATGTACAATTTGTCTTTATTAATTGTGAAGATTCAAGTTTGATGTTATTTTGTGTGTTATTTTAGTGAAAAATGTTGTATTTTTTCATGTGAATGTTTTTGGTGTGTAGTAGGGGTGGATTTATGAAGGAGTTAAGGATTTTGTGTATTTGTTTAACCATTTTTGTAAATACTTAGGGGCCGTTTACCAAACGCTTACCCGGATAAGTGCTTATCAAGTCATATTACCTTATAACAAGTACCAAAAATGTTACTCGGTAAGAGCGAAGACAAGAAAAACAATGACCAGGAGTCTTACCCCGGGTAAGTGATAGAAACGGCTCTTACCACGGTAAACGTTTACCGGGTAAATTGTTGCATACGATGCCGTTTTCGTGGACTAAAATCTTATCCGGTAATTAAGTGATAGTGTTGAATTTTGCCGGTAAGCACTTTACCGGGGTAAGATTTGGTAAACGGTCCCTAATTTTTTTTTTAGTATGAAAGATGCACAAGTTAAAAAGACCCCTTGAATCAACCACAAAGCTCGAGACATCGAATTGGTGGAATTCGGCTGAAAACACATCGGGCCTAGGATGTAGGTGGCGTTTGTTTTCTAAGAGGTGCTGAAGTCTGAAATCTGATTTCAGTTTTAAAATGGTTATGAAACGTCTAAACGAATCAGACATATGTGGTGATTATGAGCTTAAAATGAAAAGACAAACAAGGTCGTAGTCTTGTGTCTTCCTCAAAAGATCGATTTCATTTAGAAAAAAATGTATTTTTATTCATCAAATATACACGAGAGTGGGTCTACCGATGCTGTAAAGGTGTAGGTGATTTTTTATTTGTTGGAGTCCGGCGAAAATTCAAGAAATTGAAATGGTCAATTCGATTGACCAAAATCTATTCCTGCATTTGTTTCATTATTTGAGTTTTGATAAGGAATTCGAATTCTTTTGAAGAGATTCAAATCTTTTGCCCAGATTTGATTTCAATTTCATTCCAATTCATTTTACATATTCTAATTGCAATATATTACATTCTGTGAACCAAATACCATCTTAATGTTTTGTTGTGAAAGTTCAGTATTTGATGTTATGAATGTTTTGTATCTTACTACGAAGGTTTGAGCAGATAAAAAAACTCATTTACAAGCTTTAATATAGTCTTATGGATCTCATAAAATTGACTCACATGATTCCAGATTTTATGTATAAAAGATTATCGTATAACAAGAATAATTGATTTTACATAAATCATCAAAAACGCTTTTTTTAATTTATTAAATTTACGTTTCTACGAAAAAGCCAGTATCCTTGACACTTTTTTATGTTAAATGTTAAAGAGTTGGTTACAATCATTATTTTATAAATCCTCTAATGTGTTTTGAATGGTTCATGTATATGGTAAAATGTCTTATTGTCCATCAAATTGTATATATTATCTATTGATAGTTTATAACACCATAATATATAGGGAGGGGGAGGGGTAATGGCACCCCTACAAGTGAATACCTACTTAGAGCATCTTTAAGAGCTTCTCTAAAATAAAGAAAATAGGGAATATGAGAATTTTGGACAAAAACTTTGCTCCAAGAGCTTCCCCAAAACTTTCTCTAAAATGGAGAAAGTACGAGAGATAAAGGATTTTTCTCCAAATATGGAGATCACTCCAAAAATTATTACTAAGTTTGATCACCAATAAAAAACTTTGAAAACAAATATGTAGAGAAAAAAATAATATTTTAATAGGTTAATTCAATATTTTAATATTTTAATCAATGATGAATTCTCCAAAATGAGGAATTTGTTGGAGATGATTTTTTTTTTTGAAGATTTTGAGTTTTAATTCTTCATTTTGGAGAAGTTTTGGGAATTTGTTGGAGATGCTCTTACACACATCTACATCAAAATTTTACTATAGCACAAAAGATTCCCTGCACATCTACACATCTACATCAAAATTTTACTGTAGCACAAAAGATTCCGTGCACATCTACTTAGGGGTGTCATTCACACCCCCAATGTATAATTATATAGGGTGCGTTTGGTACGCAGTCAGGACAAAACAGAACATAACAGAACAGAACAGGACAGAACAACTGTTACACGTTTGGTAAAACATGATATGACGGGACAGGACATGACAGAACATAACAGAATGACCAATTTACCCCCAGTGAGATGTTTAGTGTTTTTTTACCAAATAACCCCCATACACACACATATATATATATAGAGAGAGAGAGAGAGGAGAGAGAAGGGGAGAGAGAGGAGAGAGAGAAGGGGGGAGAGAGAGAGGAGAGAGAAGGGGAGAGAGAGAAGGGGGAGAGAGAGAGAGGAGAGAGAGAGAGAGAGAGAGGAGAGAGAGGGGAGAGGTAGGAGAGAGAGAGAGGGAGAGAAGGGAGGAGAGAGAGGAGAGAAAGAGAAGAGAATGTGAGAGAGAGAGAGGAGAGAGGAGAGAGAGAGGAGAGAGAGGAGAGAGAGGAGGGAGAGGGAGGAGAGAGAGTGTGCGTGTGTGTTAGGTTAGAGGGTAAAATGGTCATTTAATCCTTGTTCCACTTAGTTCTAGGGGGTAGGATAGAACAACCTTGTTCCACATGTGTTCCACTAAGTTCCACTTAGTCCAACATTTTATCACACCAAACATGGGACAAGCTTGTTCTGTTCCATCCTGTTCACCGTACCAAATGCACCCATAGGGTGTTACCTTTTACACCCTACTCTACATTTTAAAACATAATCTACATATATGTCCCCTGATTAAAATTGATAAATAAACATGGATGTTAGTATATTATAACTTAAAATAGATAAATACAATAGAGTAGTGTGTACTTGGAAATTAAAGTAGGGTGTAAAAGAAAAAACCCAATTATATATCGATCTAGTCATTCTTTTGTCAACAAGGTCACTTAAAATGGTCCAAACATAAATTACAATATCCAAGCAAATATTAATAATACATCACCTAAAAAGTTTATCATTTATGACAATTTTTTTTAATATACATACATATATATATATGGTACGTAAGTATATATTCTAAAAGTTATGTAAGTATATAATTGATATATATATTTATAAGAGTGAATTACACCGGTGGTCCTCGTGGTTTGCTCAAATTTTGGATTTGGCCCCTAAAACAAACTATCTACGCTGGTGGTCCCTAACTTTTCAATTTCACTACGCTGGTGGTCCCTTTCTTTTAACGCCGTCATGTTACCAGCCTTACACACATCACGTGCCCCTCACATGAGGGGTAAATCAGTCTTTTTATCTGATTCCAATGTCCCCCTATTTTATTAGAAATAAGCGTGCATTCATCATCCCTCCTAACTAAAACCCTTCAACTCCTCCTCCTAAAACCTTGAATTGATCGTCCTCCCTCCAAACTCCACACATCGATCGAACGTGGAAATTGGACAATGGATCAAACTAGGTGGCAAATACGAGAACAGTCAGATACAAACGATTACCTTGTGGTGTATGGTATGTATATAAATACATGGGTTTTGATGTGTTTTCTAAAAGGTTTGATTTTTCTCTCCATGTTATAATTTTCATTTGTTTTTTTATTATTATTTCAATGTAAACCACAGATTGTTATCCTACTTTAATGACATTGAAGATCCATCACGGTGGAGTATTCACAAATTCTCCCGGAAGGATGTATGTAAATGGTAAAACTCAATTTGTTGATTTAGTGGATATTGATGAATTTTCTGTTCATGAGTTAGATATGATGATGATGGAAATAGGTTATAGAAAAGAAGTTCCTACTTTTTATCATTTTAGAATTCCAGAGACTAACCTAGATTTTGGTCTCCATGCTTTGGGCAATGACCAAGATATTGTAAATTTTTTAGATCATTTTCCTAAATGCAAAGTGGCTGATGTTTTTGTTGAACATTTGGAGACTAGTGTGAATGATATAGATGTAAACAATGGGGAAGGGCCGTTAGGCATTGGATGGATTTTAGAGGAAAAAAGTGGTGGACATGAGGGTGTTGGAAGTGGTGGGCTTGAGAATCATGAAAGTGAATTTATAGTTGATGACAATAATGATCTTGATGGCATAGATGTAGACATGACATATTTTATGGAAAAGTTAGAAATGGAAACAGATTGCGTTGGGCTGCCAATTAACAGCCAGGTCTTGGATGGATCAAATATTGATGTGGATCCCGAACCATTTGATACCGAAGACTTTGAAAGTCCAATCAAGGATGATGACCGTGGTAGTAAAAGGCAAAAAATCTTGAGGCAACTAAGAAATGAGGAGCACGATGGTTTTTTTGTGGGCCAACTATTTGCCAGCAAGGCACTAATTAAAAAAGCCATTGACTTGTATGCAATTGAAAGTAGGAGGCAAATAAAAGTTGTAAAAAATGATCTAAAGAGGATTAGGGCTGTTTGCAAAGGAAAGATTCCTTCATTGAGTAAAGACAAAGGAGAAAGTAGTACAACCAGAAAGGTGAAGACAAGTGGGGCAGCTTGCCCATGGGTATTGCTTGCATCTATAGGCAAGAATGAACACACATGGGCGGTCAAGACCTTCTATGGTAAACATAGATGCTTTCACACAAGAGAGGTAGTAGCTTGTACAGCCTCTTTTCTGTCAGAACAGATCTTACCTACCCTTGTATATAACCCAGAAATCCCAGTGAACTTCGAATTTCAGAAATGAAGTCTTTTAGAGCAAAAACAATTGCTCTCAACAAGCTAAGAGGAGATTATGAAAGTCAATATACTAGTCTAAGGGACTACATCTGTGAACTTCAAAGCACAAATCAAGATACCACTGTCAAGTTGGAATTAGAGAGTGAACCTAATGTTGCAAGCCTAACAAGACAGTTCAAGAGGATTTACATTTGCCTAGGTGCATTAAAGAAGGGTTTTAAAGCTGGATTGAGAGACTTCTTGGGACTAGATGGCACATTCATGAAAGGGTCATATCCAGGGCAATTATTGACTGCAGTTGCCATTGACAGTAATCATGGAACATATCCAGTAGCATATGCCATTGTTGAGGCAGAATCAACTAGTTCTTGGAGTTGGTTCTTAGAATGTCTTGGAGATGACCTAGATTTGTATCCTAATTCCAACTTTACATTCATCAGTGATAAACAAAAGGTATGTGTACTTGTTTTCTATTGTGGAAATTAACTAGCTATGTATACTTGTCGTCTATCCAGCTGCATAACCAATGTTTTTTATTCTCTTTTTCATATCGTAGGGCATCATACCAGCTATGAAAAAGGTATTTCCGTGTGCCGAGCACATGTATTGCTTGAGGCATATTCATGAAAACATGAAGCTGCAATGGAAGGGAAAGGCATTCAAAGATTCACTCTGGAAGTGTGCAACAGCTACTACTGTACCACATTTTGAACTTGCCATGGAAGAGCTGAAATGTTTTAGCAAAAGCGCGTATGAGTGGTTGAAGCAAATCCCACCCCATCATTGGAGTAGATCACAGTTCACAGGTAACCACTTACACATTTTGTTGGTTAACTTTATTGTTGTTTAACAACTTACACATTTTGTTGGTTAACTTTATTGTTGTTTAACAACTTACACATTTTCATCTACTTACCCATTTAAACAGAAAGGTGCCATAGTGATATTCTTTTGAACAATATGTGTGAAGTCTTCAACAAACAGTTGGTGGATGGGAGGGACAAACCCATCATCACAGCCTTAGAGTATATTCAAGAATACTTGATGAAAAGAATAGTTAAGGTGCAAAAGTTGATTGAAAAAGCTGATGGTCCACTTACCCCAACAGCAGCAAAAATGATGAATTCAATCAAGGAGGAAGCCGCCAAGTATATTGTTCATTGGAATGGGGATGACAAGTACCAGGTGAATGGTCCATGGATGGACCAATCTGTAGTTGATTTCAATCGTAAAGTTTGCTCATGTAGAAGATGGCAGCTAATTGGGATACCTTGCAAGCATGCTGTGGCAACTATGTGGAATATGGAAGCAAATGGAATTGATGTCGGCATCCCCGAGGATTTGGTCCATGATTCATATTTTCTATCAACATGGAAAGACATGTATACTTACAAGATTCAACCAACACATGGAAGAATTATGTGGCCTAAGTCTGGGTGTACAATAACAATCACTCCACCAACATATGTTTCCAGATTGGTTGTTGTTTACATAATGAATGCTCTTGTTGTTTGCTTTTCCAGATGATGGATTTCATCTTTATGTTACTTTTTGATAGATGATGGCTTTGATTTATTTAATTAACAATTATAACAAAAGTTCATTGTTTGTATTTTGGTTGCTGTTGTTTGTATATATGTTGGGGATCTGTTTAAAAAAAATTGGTCTCAGGTTTATAAACCTCATATCATAGCTACTGCTTGTATGTATGTAGGGGGATCTGTTTCTAAAAAAATTGGTCTCAGATTTATGGCATCATAGCTGTTGGTCTCATGTTTACCCATCTTTTCGTTCATTTTGTGCATTCAAGAAATCCATTTTTTCACCATCTTCCAATTCAAGAAGGGGGGCACATATCCAAATGCTCAAATAAACAATTGGGTTTTCAATTAAGAAGAAAAAACAACAGTGTGTCGACTATTGCTTCCAAGTTAATCAGCTTTGGAGTAGAGAGTTAAAAAAAAGATGGAATCATCGAAGGGTTTAGTTTTACAGATTCTATCGATTTTCTTTAGAAAAAGGGAAGGGACGACTGCTTCAAACTCTAAAATCGGCTTCCAAGTTTCGAATTCTTTGGACAATCAATGAATGGGTTTTCACAAATAAAGGAAAGTGATAAAAGAAACTGATGAACTTGGAAGCCCCTCCATTGATGGTTGGCTGTTGTGGAGTTGAAGGGTTTTAGTTAGGAGGGATGATGAATGCACGCTTATTTCTAATAAAATAGGGGGAAATTGGAATCAGATAAAAAGACTGATTTGCCCCTCATGTGAGGGGCACGTGATGTGTGTAAGGCTGGTAACATGACGGCGTTAAAAGAGAGGGACCACCAGCGTAATGAAATTGAAAAGTTAAGGACCACCAGCGTAGATAGTTTGTTTTAGGGACCAAATCCAAAATTTGAACAAACCACGAGGACCACCGGTGTAATTCACTCTATTTATAATATATTAATAAAAGTGGTTTTTTGTTAAAGAAATATAATAAAATGAAGGGAATAATTAAACTAATGCTTTTGCACTTTTTTCCTTCCCTTTATTGGAGTTGGTGGCGGTAGGGAGGGATGATGATAATGTGTGTGTTTTCTTTAATACAAAAGTGATTATATATCATTAAATTAGTTATATTATATATTCGATTGAAAACTATTAAAAGACTGTTTGACAGTAGTTGAATGATTTGATATATAATAATTAAGTGATTTTTATGATGTAGTACAAAATGAAATATAATTGTTTGGTAATGATTTAAAATGAAATTAGAACTCTGAATGATTAAAAAATGTCCATGATATAAAATAATTTAGAAAGTTTGAAACCATTACAAAAAGGAGTTATTTTTTACCAAACATAATTCATCTTTTACAATTCAAAGATTGCCTCTTAATGAAACTCTTAAAATATAAACAAATTGACATAGACATCTATTTTAGGATACAAGAAGTATTAAATTAATATATTAATATATTTAAGGAAACTTAAATTCGAGTTTTAAAAAACATAGAGATCCAATGATACCATTAGATCGAAAACCATTTGATTTCAAAATTTTATTTATTTGAATATATTAAAAAGACTGTTAATTGTTCGATAGTTATTTAAAGTTTAGACTATGTTTTATGACATGGGTTATAGGAAATGTGTTTTAAATATGTGTTTTTAATATATAAAAGATGAATAGTTAATTGATTTATGGATGTGCCAAATGGTGGATCTGAAAGCCTCTATTTTGTCTTTTCATTGATATTAAATTGAAGCAAGCATAAGTTTTACATTTTGTGGATTCTTCAAAATACAATTAAAATCTTTTAATTCTCACATTAATTGTTATATATATATATATATATATATAAGCGAGGTATCCGTTGTAAATTGATAAATATTTGCAAACTTTGCAAACCATTATATTAGAAAATGTTGAGATATTTATGGACATTTATAATCAAATAGTAATTATTGGTTGAGATATATATAAAAAATGATTAGTTCATTAATTATAAACATGGTTTGAATTAGAAAACAAAATTAATGAATTATAATAAGTGTCCATAAATATCTCCATGTTTCCTAATATAATGGTTTGCAAAGTAAATATTCATCGTTTTGTAACGAATACCACCCATATATATATATATATAGAGTGAGAGAGAGAGGAAGGTTCAGTATAAAACGTTAAAAAAAGAGAAAATTGAAGAACACCCTGGAAGGCCATCTGGTAACATGCATTTGTGCATATACACTAATGCATAGAAAAAAAGAGCTCTAATCGCTTATATGCATTTGTCCATATGCATATTTATGCATTGATGCTTAGAGAAAAAATATCGTCCAGATGACGGACTTTTATGGTGTTTCTTCAGTTTTCTCTTTTTTAGCGTTTTTTCTTGAACCTCCCTATATATATATATATATATATATATATATATTGTAAATTCCATGTTCGTATTTTGAACATTAAAATTGTAAAGGACATTCTTAATATCGATTGTACATTGCTACCCACTTGCCAGTATGTTCTATCACCTTTCGATATACATAACAGACATTTATTAATGTATAAAATTAAATATAGCACATCTAACATGCCATAAAATTAGGTTTCCATCAAAAATTAATAAATTTATATTTTATCAATTTTATAAAAATTAAATATTCATTTTTCAACATGTTATTATATCAGGTATATTTTTTTAATGTGACATGCATAATTATACATATACGACCATTATTTGACTGGTATTTTTCTTCTTGAATAAATGATGTTGGGTCGAGCCGGACTTTATTTTTTCTAAAATTTATTTATTTAATAGATGTGTTGTTACAAATGTTAGTGGTATATTATTAAAGATGCCAAATATCAATATCATTGATATCCTATAGTGATTCTTGATTGATAAATATATAAATTTTAGACTGAAAAATCTTAGTAAAAATATTATATAGTTTTCTTATGAGAAATCATTTTAAAATATATAAAATACTAACTTATCGTATCAAAAAATGTAGTACTTCATAATTTAGTAGGGTGATCAAAAACCGAACCGAACCCGAAAAACCGAAATAAAAAAACCCCGAAAAACCGAACCTAAAATCCAAATGGTTTGGTTTCGGTTTTGGTTCCCATACCAACCGAAAAAACTGAACCGAACCAAACATATTCGGTTTCTCCAAAAACCGAACCAAAACGAACTGAAAATATATAATTATTTTTTATTTTTTTATTATATATATAATACTGTGAAATGTTTTTTATCATATATATAAACCTAATTTTAATTTTAAACATATATGAAATGTTTGTATTTTTTCTTAATATTAAATATCTTTATTATGTGTCGTTAAGTCATATAGAACAAAAAAAAGAAAACCAAAAACCAAAACATTTTAAACCATTTGCTTTAAAACCGAACCGAACCAACAAAAAAACCGAAAACCAAACGGTTTGAATTTTAAAAAACCGAATGGTTCGGTTTTCGGTTCGGTTTTATCAAAAACCAAATCGGACCATGCCCACCGCTATATTTTAGGTTGGAAAAAGTGCAACGGTTTATGTTAAAGATCTTATTTTTATTTAAAAAATGTCAGTAAATACATAGAAGTTGTTATAACTCATGATGAACAAACTTTTTTGTCTAAACAAATACCATATTTTATGTTTTGTGATGTGAAAAAACAATGTTTTCTTCTTAAAATATTCTATAGAAGTTTACTGATAATTATTAAAAGATTATACATGAGATTGATCGAATGATCGTGATTAAGAATTTTTTTAAATTAACCTTATTCAAGAGTATTTTAGATATTAATGTATCATCACACATGTTGTATTTTCTGATGAATCATATATAAAAATTTCAGTGGGAACATGAAAGTAAAACCTTTATATAGATTCTACTATTTTTATTTATTTGTTTTTATCATCATATTAAAACTTTAACAAATTTATAAATATGAAAATGATTAAATGTAGGGGTGGCAATCGTATCGTGTTCGGGTTGGCGTATCGCGGGTTGGCGTGTCATGAATGTTCAACCCTAACCCAACCCGTTTAGCTAATCGTGTCGAGATACGTAACCCTAACCAGCACACGTTCGTGTTGGCGGGTCAACCTGCGTGTTGGAGGGATGGTCGCGGGGTGGCAGGTTGGCGAGTCAACTTGCGTGTTGTCGGGTTGGCGTGTCGCGGGTTGGCGGGTTGGCATGTCGTTCGCGGGTTGAGGGGTCATGAAATCTCTTGTTTCTAGGTAGAGTGCCGTCGTAGCTGCTGTTGAGTATTCTAAGTTAGGGTTAAGGTGTTCGTGTTTCACATTTCTTCGTTTGAGTTTTGACGGACGGGATTACAATTTACACAACAAAACGAAAGAAACTCTATTGATTAGACTTTTAGATTTTAAAATAAAACATAAAATATATATATATATATATATTATTATTTTTAATAAATTTTGGCGGGTTGACACGAACGTGACCCGTTTATTTGGCGGGTTAACGGGTTGGCGTGTCAAAAAGTTCAACCCTAACCCGTTTATTTTCGTGTCGGGTTCGTGTCGTGTTTCGTGGCGTGTCGAGAATTGCTACCCCTAATTAAATGTATGTAAAAGTTTTTGAAAGTGAAAATAAATATAAAGATAAATAGTTGAAGGTGGTGTAAAAAATCAACTCATTCAAAGGTTCAAAAATGTTCCCATAATTCTCAATATAACTGTCATTTTCACACGATCCTAAATAAGTGTGTGTGTGTGTGTATATATATATATGTATATATAAAGGATCAAACAAGAACATGGTCAAAATGAGGGAACAAGAAAACAACTAAATACATGTGATTGTGGAACATGCTCAATGCAAAAGTAAGCGGGCGACTGGGCTCGCGACCTCAGGTCGTGGTTAAAATCGTGTAAATCACATGTGATTTTTGTGTAAAATTACATGTAATTTGGTTGTTTTAACTTTTCCTGTTATGTTATTTGGTTATTATTCTCATATGAACACAACGCTCTCTCTCTCTCTCTCTCTCTATATATATATATGTATATATATATATATATATATATATGAGTGGGTTAAAATGCGAACTCAAATTTGGTTGCGAACATGAGGACAAAGAAGAGCGTGACACGTGTCACATTCAATTTGAATAATGAAGAACAATATTCAGATTGAATGTTGTGTTATCCACCCTGAATATTGTGTTATTCACTTTGAATGTTGTGTTATTCACACTGAATGCATGTTATTCATACTGAATAATGTATGAACTTCATCTTCGTTATTCAGACCAAATGACTTTTGTTATTTATACTGAATGTCGTTCGTTATTCAGACTGAATGAGACACGTGTCGTGCTCTCCTTTGTCTTCATGTTCGCAACCAAATTTGAGTTCGCATTTGAACTCCCCTCTCTCTCTCTCTATATATATATATATATATAGTCCCAATCATCTGCAAACCTTCTAATTTATACAAACCAATCTCAATCGTTCATTTAGACTGATGAAAATCTGACTCCATAACTATCTCGATTGTTTCCTAATTAAATCGTTGACCATAATGTATGAACTCTCATTTTTTCATACATATCCGGATCATAATAAATAAACCCTCATCATGTTCTGTAAATTTCTTAATTGTTTGATTTGAATAAATCAACAAGTTTCTAAATCAAATGCGAAAAATAAAAAGGCTCGTAAAAACCAATTTAAAAATATTTTACTACATGATTTTTTTCATCAAATATTAAAATCTAAGATATTGTTTTTCATATTTTTATTTCACAATGTAATATTTTTGACGTGTATTTATTTACCATATTAAACTCTTTTTTATGTATTTTTGGTGAAATTTTTGTTTCACCAAATGAAAAAAAAATCACATTTCATTTTCTTATAAAGTAAACACAAACATACATCTTTATGAACAAAAAGTAACATATCATGTAATTAAGAGAAGATGCTATACATTTATGAACAAACAATAACATATTATAATTTTGTAAAGATAAAATATCTTTTAACCTTACTTTTTCATGATATTTTATTATAGACATCAAAATAAAACTCTAAATATAGATAACTTCAAATAAAAACTAGAAATATATATTCTATTTTTATACCACTTACTATATTTATATTAAATATACAAACTCATTAAATATTCTGTAATAAAATAATAAAAAATATGAAATAAAAAGGTGAATCTGAAAATAAGTACATTCATGTGTGATGTGTGTGTATTTATATCACTCCTTGATGGGTAATTTTTAAAGACTTGACCAATGGTTGTGACCATTTTTGGGAGTCCTTTTCAACCCAATGAGTGGCTTTTAACAACATTTGGACATACTCACTTTATGCTTTTTCTTTTTTACTTTTAATTTTCAATAAACCCCTTTTTATTTTTTGTGAATGACAAATTTAAATATGTAATTTTGGTCTTGTTAAAATATAAAAACGACACAATTTGGGGGTGTTTGGATTAGCTTATAAAAACAACTTATTGACTTATTTTGATGTGACATCGGTAATAAGTTATTTTAAGTGTTTGAGAAAAATAACTTATCCGGTGTCAAACCGGTGATAAGTCATTTTTAGGAAGTTAAAATTTTTAACCTATCAATTTTTGATAAGGACTTTTCCAGCAAGTCAATTAGTTATAAGTTAATCCAAACACCCCCTTGGTATGTTTTATGAATATTATGTTGCAGTTTTAATATACAGAAATTTCCAATTGCATGATTCATTTCAACTTATGATTCATGAAGCTATACCAAATGAGTTGTGTTTGATCTTGAACACAAAATAAAACTCGTTTAATTTAATGAGTCGAGTTTCATAAGACCTGAGTCCGACTCGGTTTGATTGAAAATTGATTAAATTTTGCGATTTTAGTCGTACCATTTGAGTATACACTTTTTCGAACTAAATAGGCTCATATTTTCATAAATCATACAATCAAAACGTAAAATAGTCTAGCCTCAAGCCTATAAACGAGTTAATTGCTCTTGCGATGGAGCCCATTAACAAGCTTATAAAGATTGAATCTTAAATATAATGTATGACTCGAACCTGTTAAAGAAGCATCAAGCTTGAACTCAAACAATCAAAAAAAAAATATCTGAGTTTACTTCGAAGCCTACTTTGAAAAAGTCATTCAAGGTAAAGTAAAACTCAAACTTGGTATTATTTTTTCCTTCCGGGATTTAATAACCTGATACTCGACTCAACTTGTTTACGCTAAACAGACATTTTACACACACAGTGTGTGTGCGCGCGCGCATTCATGTATGAATACAATGTATATTCGTGTATGAATATACATACAGACAAAAATATAATGTCACGTAACTTAATTTGTGATTCTCATTAATAGTGCGTCTGGGCTTTTCATGCCTTTGCACATTGAGAGCTAAAAGTCTTTGATAAGGAGTAGTACCCTCAAGACAAGAAAGAAGAAAACAAGAATATAACTTCACTATTCACAAAGATTATAAAAACACCCACAAAACTTATGGTACCTAAAAATACCACACTTTCAATAATGGACGGACCCAACATGGCACCTACGTGACACGTGCCACTGTATTATATCTTTGTCGAAGGGTAAAAAATTTTATTTTCATGAAAAATGCAACTGTATCGTTTTAGAAACTTCAAGGGGTGCAACTGAAACTACAATAAGAACAAGTTTTCTTTGGGATAGTAGGTTTGCTAGACCTTTCTTCCAACCCAAACCCGATTTGAATACTATTAGTGTCATTTTCTTAGTCAAACGGTGTCACCATATGCAAAAACTTGTTTCTTATAGTTAAATGGTGCCATCGTTTAATTTTTTTTTTTTACTATATTTGTTTCTTATAGTCAAATGGTGCCACCATTTTTTTTCAAAGTCTCCGTCCTTTTCCGTATCAAAGATTTCTCAAATCCTACAAAATTTACAGCCTAAGTTTTTACATACAAACAAACAATACCACAAAGAATCTGCAAATCCGACTTCTCTAATAAGCAAGTTTCAAGTAGTAGTCATTCTAAATGTACAAAACCACTATATATATATATATATATATATATAATCCAAAGTTTGGGTTGTTTCCAGCGAGGATGAGCGAGATTTCCGCACCACGGCTAAACACCTAGTTAAACATTAGTCGAGTTTGGAAGTTGAGATGAAAAAGGGAACCACCGAACCACGAAAAATAGGGCAATGAGGATAAATATCAGCATTCCCATCCCAACATCGTATAACCGACCAAGAGATCATACCGGTTTCCATAATCCAATCTTTTTCAACACGGTTTCCACGCCACAAAGATCTGGAACAAAACGATATATTTCCATTCATTTCTACCCATAAAACGAATACGAAAACACAAGATCAATTGAAAATTCACATAAAAACAACAAGCAATCCAATGCTCAAACTTCTGGCAATTATAATTATAACAAGCCCTTGTTCGTTCGATTAGTCGATCTAACTGAGCCTATACAAGCTAGCCAATGCTCAAACTTCTGGCAAACCTTGTTAAACAACCCATGAATTGCGCTTTAAAGGGAATTGATCAGTGTATTTCATTGGTGGTTCTTATCAATTAGGATTGATCCAACGGTGGAGGTCCCTTCTTATCTTTCTTACAATAACTTTCATTTTCATCGGAACCCAAACACATGAAAAAAAAAATTAAAAAGGTGATACGATGAAATACATGCATCTTCTATTAGTTATATTACTACCGGTTAAGAAAGCAAAAACACAAGAAGTCAACAATCAGGAAAGGATTTAAGAAGAGTGAAGAGGGTACATGTGCACCCGCCCCATCGTGCCGACACAATGTAATTTGTTCGGGGTCTTAAAGGCAGGGGCGGATACAGCCCTATAAGGGGGGGGGGGGGGGTCCTATCCCCCAGTGAAAATTTAAAAAAAAAATTATTAAGGCCAAAAAACATAAAAAATACTGAATATAGCCTTACTTCCCCCCAGTAGAAAATTTCAAGGAACCCCATCTTGTCGGCAATTGACAAAAACACTAAAAAAGTCTATTGAAATCAATAAAAAAACCCGAACAAAACCTTCGAAATCCATAAAAACACTAAAAAAATTCCTCAAAATCGATAAAAAACAATAAGAACATCTCTTGAAATCAACTAAAAAACTTTTAAAAAGTTTCGAAACACGTCTACCTTAACGGGACCCCGATGGACAAAAATCCTGGATCCGCCACTGCTTAAAGATACATCCATTTTACATTAATGGGTGCTTCCTTAAGTTAATAAAAAGTTGTTGTAGAGTATTGGTTATGTCATTGTAAGTGGTATTATATATAGGTTACAAGTTCAAATCCCTTTGGCTCTCTTTTAAATTCTTTGGTGATAACAACATAAAAGAAAGAAAAAACCTCTTGGGTGTCGCGAAAAAACCACTTGTATGTCATTTTTAATCAACCGGTGCTTTTTCTAAGTAATTTTTGTTATTTTATATATGTTAATTATTTTGTGTTGCCGCTCAAAAAAAATCTGGATCCAACTCTAATCGGAATATAATATCCATTTTCTATAACCAATTACTCGGCTGACATATTTAGGATTGTGTGAGAAATTGAGTTATGGTGAAAACCGTAAGAAGGGATTTGGACCCTTGATCACCTTAAATCTCAAACCCAGTAACCCACAGTTGGATCGCGCTTTAGAAGAGAGTTAATCCGATACATCTTGGTGCATCCAAGGATGAAGATCTATTTTTACATTTTTAATCATAACTCTCCTTATCACAAGAACCCAACCATTACTATCTTCCATCAATAATTATAGAAAGCAAAGGCATTATACAATGGTATCAACAAAATACAGTTAATAAATTGACAGAAATTGAGAATTGTAAATCAACCTATGCTATATTTTCTCTTCCTTCTCTTCAATTTGAAGATTTCTCTTTTATTTCTCATTTTTTCCCTCTATTTTAGAGGAAAGTTTAACATTGTTAAAGTAAACTTTTTTAATAAATCTTCAAAAATTTTAAAATAACAAAAAAAAATCTGTTTTAGATGCTATTAGTATTTTAAGTACCCTAATTCAAAAAGTAAAACACATCTGATTTTTTTTGATGTAATAGTATCAATTACTAATTTGAAAAATTTATAGTAACAAAAGCTATCATGTGTAAGCAAGAAAACAACCATATTTTAAAAAGTAAGGCGCTATGGTTTAAAAAATAGTCCTCAAGTGATCCAAAAAATTCTTCAAAATCTTTTTTAAAATGATGAAAATAGGACAAAAAGAATGAAATTCTTTAAATTAAAAAACTCTCCAGAAAATATTACTAAAAATTTGTTGAAGTTATAAATATAATCATCTTTAAGTATTTTGAATTTTAGTTATTTATTTAAAGAAATTAAAGAGAATTTTTTAAGGTGCTCTATAAAATTATGATAAAATAATGTGTTTTACATTTTTATTTATTTTTTTGATATAACTTTTTTTATTATATTTTGATTAAGAATTAAGAGGTATTTAATGATATGGTTACGGTTGACATTAGAACGAGACGACATTATTTTCGGAGATTACTATTTCTCCGATGACAAAGGCGGCAGTTGACGGTTTGAAACAGCTCCAAAAATGGAGTTCATCAGGCCTGCAATCGTCTGCAACCCTACAAATCATCTACTTCCCCATTCTTTAATTGCAATTGTTTTCCATCATCTTCCATTTGTCCCACTCTCTGTTGCATCTTTGTCTCCATTGCCATCTCCATCTCTTTTGCCTTTTGACTTGTAGTACTTCTTAACATGGAACCGTCAATGGTGCTCATTCAGTCAGCATCGCAATCTTTTTCTACTTATTTGACTACAGTTCTCAATTTTCCCTCATACCCTTCTTGCGTTTTTGCATTCTGTTTTCCGGTCATCGGAACCCATTTTGCTCTGCTGCTACTTCAAGTCTTCAACACCGGAATCAACCTTTGTTTTCATTGGTATATTTGGTCTTGTGCATATCAAGATTCAAGAAATCAAGGTGCGTGTTTTTGGTTTTCCCTTCTTAAATCTTTAAAGTTCGGTTGTGTTCATCAACTGTTTGAGGAAATGCGTATGTGGCTGACATTCTGAAAATGGTGTGACAGACATTCTTGGTTTTAAGGTTTGAAACTTTTAATACTATATAAGCATTTTGGGGTCATCACATGGACATACTTCTTTTCTATTCCATTGCGTTCTAGTGCGATAAGGATATAAGTTCTTAAAAGATGTCTTCTTTGGTAAATATGACAACGAAAGCAAGTGATTATTAATAGGAATGCATTTTTTTAATCATTTATCAGTAAATATGACATTGAAAGCAAATACTATTGAGTATCGTTTGTCCCAACTTATGTATTAATAGATTTCTTTTGACAAATATCCATGTGTGTCTTGCTCATGCTAGCCTATTCATTTAAAGTTGCAGATTTGAATCGGGGTGCACATTGTATATTTATTCGGTTTTATAACCGCTGAAATGACTTTGATTTCTTTGTTCTATAGCAATTCATACCAAGAAGCATTTTAACACCATCAAATGGCAATGTCGTTGGAGGATCTTCTTGAAGAGGAGGGTTTTAAGGGCAGGAAATCGAAGACGATAAGTAGAGCTTCCTCTGGATTTATATCAGCAAGAATACCAATTTACCCATTCAGAGATGAACATAAACAGGGTGCTTCAGCTCGTTTAAAAAAGACCGAAAGGGCATATTCGGATGCACATCAATATGATTTGAGTGTTAAGTCTACACCAACCGATAGAGTCAAGGGTAGGAGATCAGTAGATGTTGCTAAAAGAGAAAATAATGTCAGAAGATCTACGAATGATACCAAGGAAAGACATAATAGAAGAGGTTCTCAAGATATGCGGGTATCCGTTGGATCTAGCATCGAGACATCAAAACAGTTTTCTTTTGATGAGATAGTTGAGATCAAAGAAGGTGCTGACGGAGTCAGAGATGGAGTGCAAGATAAAAGAAAGCAAAAAGATGCATATCTGAACGGAGTGTATAGGCCTGCAGCACCTGTCTCATCATCTAGCAGACCAAGTATAAGTACACAGAACAAGGGAGATAGTCGCAATAGTAGGGTCCGCAGATCAGTTGATATTCAGCAGTCTGTTGCTGAGTTAGCCCTTGATAAACTTGCCATCAAAGCCATTATATCTATATTAAGTGATCATACTAAACGTATTATCAAAGACCAAGCTTTCAGGATATCCCTGAATCACAGTTGTCTTTCTATGCTCAATTTTAAAGGGTTAGAAAAAAATCTCATTTCTGAAAGCAAAGTAATATCCAACTTTAAACAAGCCATAGAAATAGTTGAAAAGGCCACAGAAGAAGATATTGATGCAAAAGTGTTGAAAAAAGCTGCTTTGCAGCTTAGTGTAATCACTGGTCTGAATAAAAATGGTTTGAAAGATGGATTTACATCTGGGATATCGAACTCCATGTTATCAGCTTGTGGTCATCTCTACCTAAGTGTTATATATCAGTTACAGAAGAAAGAGCGTGTAGCAGCCAGACATCTTTTGCAAGTTTTTTGTGATTCTCCTTTCTCTGCTCGGAAGACATTGGTGCCTGAGTTGTGGGACCACATATTTCACCCTCATTTAATGCATTTAGAGGAGTGGTACAAACAAGAAGTTGATTCCATGGGAGATGATTCAAGAAACATCAACTTAAAGAAACTTAAGAAGTTATATGATGAGATCATAGATGGTGGGACCTACCAATTTGCGTTGTATTACAAAGACTGGCTCACAGATGGCGTGGAAGCGCCCTCAGTTCCTTCCATCCATGTTCCTTCAGCATTTTTACCTCAGCATAATACGACAGTTACACACTCTTTGGAAGAAAATAAACATGAGGATTTGGATATCAAACAATATGGGGAATCCAATGAGGTAAGTGTTACTCTAAAACATTTTGGCATTGTCTTTGCTTTTTGTCACAAGTTATTTGATATCATTAAACATAACTGGGGTATACTTCTGATTCATTGATAGCTGCTATCATTTAGTGATCTTTTTATGCATAATTATTGCACTGCAGGCTATTTGTTGTATAGAATTTAGAACCTTTTATATGACAGTAATAGTCGATAGTACCAATTGTCTTTTTGAAACAAGGTTAAGTTAATTGCTGCAGTGCTAATCATTCTATTTACACACATACTACAAAAAATGATTTATATATTCTTTCAATAATCTCTATACAGCAAGATGGACTAGTAGCCCAAGAAGCACTGGAATTGCACAGAGCAAATGCCTTGGGAAAATTTAGAAATGCCATTATGTGGCCAGAAGGTTTGACGAGCACCAACATGCTACATACCCTTCCAGTTGCAAAAGTCAATGAACTTACTCTCAAGATGCTAGCAAAATCTGTTTTTGAACTCCAACAAACTGAGAGATCTGTTGCTGTTATCGAAACTAATTGCTTGCCACATTTTGATGATGCACCATATCCTGATCTTCCGGTAATTGTGCCAAAAAAGCTGTCTATTTTGTGCAATACAATTCATTTTCCCTCAATTCTAACTTAAGTTTTCTTTTCTTTTTTGGAAATGTAGCATATTGAAACGAGGACTATGGGTGAAGGTCAGGAGCTTAAAACTACCTTGAGAAGTAGCTTACCTTTTACAGTCAGCATATATATAAGATGCTAACCACAAGGGTTGTGGCATACTGGTTGAGGCCCTGGGAGATGTGGTGGAATATCCCATCTGCCCAGGGTTCGAATCCAGGCGTACACAACAATTGTGGCCACTGAGTTTATCAGCGCTGATGTATTGCAGTCATAATTTGCCGGGATTAGTCCAGGCATAGCCTGAGATACCCTTCACAAATATGTATATATATATATATATATAATATAATGTTGGTTCATTTAGAAACTAGACGAAGGGTAGAAACTATAGAAACTTTGGCAAATCAATATAAAAAATAATTTTTTTCATGATTTTTTTATATCAAATGTTATGATTTAAGATATTATTGCACATATGTTTGTTTCATAATATAAAAGTTTCACGTGTATTTGTTTTTCATAAGTTGAAAGTTTCTCATATATTTTTTTATGAAAAGTTTCATATGTTTTTGTTTCATAGTGTAAAAGTTTCACATGTAATTTTTTCACAAGGTGAAACAAACATATGTGCAATAATATCTTAAATCATAGAATTTGATGAAAAAAAATCATGAAAAAAATTATTTTTTGCCAAAGTTTCTACCCTTCGCCTAGTTTCTAAATGAACCAGCCTCTATATATATATATAATATGCTGAATTCTTTGTTTTCCCATTGCAGATCTCCATGAAAAGCATATTGGTGGAGGCAGAGGATTATTTTTCTGTGATATCCCACAGGATTATTTATGCCCTCTAACCGGATTTCTTTTTGAAGATCCAGTGACCTTAGAGAACGGCCAAACCTACGAGCGGGTAGCCATTGCTGAATGGTTCAGTAAGGGAAATAAAGCATGCCCTGTAACCAGAGAAATACTAGAATGCCATAAAGTACCGCACACAAACTTGATCTTAAATCGAGTTATTGATATATGGAAGGCAGAGCACTCTAGGAATATATTAGCTTCTTCTTGTCAGCTAGCAGGAAGCTCCTGGGAACAGAATTTTAAAGATGAAGAAGCTATTTTCATATTAGAGCAGCTTTTTACTGTTTTTGGTGAAGAGGAAGATATAAGAATTGCTAAAAACCTTATGGCACTTGGTGGTTTACATTTTCTCATTAAAAGATTTAAATATGGTGATTTGGATGAGAAGAGTTGTGTGGCAGCACTATTGTTATGCTGCATTAAAGCCGATTCTGGTTGTCGAATAAAAGTGGCTGGAAGAATTGAAAAAAAGTGTTTACTTGATTTACTTCATTGCAAGGGGGTAAAGTCGAGAGAAAATGCTGTGATGCTGCTTTTTGAACTGATTTGTCTTAACAGGTATGTTAGACCTCAAATTTTCAGGTTTTTCTTGCCAGTAAGCGTTAGTCCGTTAAATATTTAGAAAGTTGTTTTTAATGAAATATTTATAAGACACAAGTAAGCTATATTGTGTATTCGATTAACAAGATTATGACTTGTTGGATTGGATGTAAATCTTGTTCATGTTTAATTTTCCAGGAGAAAGGATGTTCGCTTTTTCTTAGGTGGCTTGCAGAAGGGAAATATAATGAGCTCAATGCACATTTTACTGGTCTTTCTCCAAGATTGTTCACCTGAGAAAAAACCGTTGGTTGCTGTGCTCCTGTTACACTTGGATCTTATGGTACATTTGTCGATTAACTTTTCTGCAGTATTTGTATAAATTTCAAGAAATCTTTTATTTTGATCATTCTTTATGCATATAACTTCATGTTCAGATATCACATATTCTAACTGGCAGGTAGATCAACAAAAACATAGCATATATAGAGATCAAGCTGTTGATACCATTACATTCGCTATGGATACGAGTTTTTCTAATGAAAAGGTTCGAGTAGCATGCTGTACGGCCCTCCTTATCCTGGGAGGACATATATCTTTATCTGGGAAGGTAATGACGGAAGATTGGAACCTAAAGAAAGCTGGGTTTCTTGATGGTCCTGAATTGGATGCCCAAGAAGACGAAGTAACAGTCAAGGATAACATTTTGGCGGTAATCGTATTTTATTTGTAAACGCGTCTTTCCTCTTTGTGTTACTCGATAGTACTTACAGACTATAGTTTTACTGATTTCATTACAGAACTTTGCAAAGCTGTTTTGGTCCACTAATTGTTCCTATATATATATATATATATATATATATAGGGGCAGGTTCAAATGAGAACTCAAGTTTGGTTGTGAACGTGAGAACAAAGGAGAGCGCGACACATGTCATATTCAGACTGAATAATGACAGGAAATATTTAGACTGAATATAGTGTTATTTAGTATGAATGTAGTGTTATTCAGCCTGAATAATATATGAACTTCACCTTCATTATTCACTCTGAATGCTCTTCATTATTTAGATTGAATGGGACACGTGTCGCGCTCTCCTTTGTCCTCATGTTCGCAACCAAATTTGAGTTCACATTTGAACTTTCCTCTCTCTCTCTGTCTCTCTCTCTATGTATATATATATATGTATATATATGTAGGGTTAGGTTCAAATGTGAACTCAATTTTGGCTGTGAACGTGAGGACGAATCTCAGCCACACATCTTCGGTTATGGTGGATGCGATCACGGAGGATTGACGCGATTCATGGGAGGGTGGAGATCATTAAAGGAGGGGAACCAGGTCAAAGCCGCCTTTATTGACCGGATAAGTGGCTGAGATTCGTCCTCACGTTCACAACCATAAATGAGTTCACGTTTGAACTTTCCTCTATATATGTATATATATATATATATATATATATTTGGAAGGGTGTCCCAAGCCATGCCTGGACTAATCCGGGGAAATTGTGACTACAAGACATCAACCTTGATAAACTCAGTTGCCACAATTGTTGTGTACGCCTGGATTCAAACCCTGGACAAATGGGATATTCCACCACATCTTCCAGGACCTCAACCACTACGCCACAGACCTTGTGGTTTAATTGTTCTTATATTAGTTTGGCATAATAGTTATTATCATTATTACACTACTTGTTTTGTATCCATGTAACTATAGTCTACACTGCGGTATATGGGTACGTCTCATTTAAACACACTTTTTTGGTACCTCTACTTGGCAAATCCATAGGATTTAGGAATAAGTTTCGAACAATCATTTTGGTCTTGTGACATCTGGTTTTCAGTTTAATCCATCCTTAGCATTGACCTAAAGTTTCTATAACTTGTACTCACTGATCCTTTTTTTGCACTTCAAGAAGATTCAAAATATGGGCCTTTTAAAATTTAAATATCTTTTTCCATATCTCGATATCATAAAAAACAATATCCTTGGTTATTTACATTGGTTATCGGATACAGGAACTGAAGGAGGAAGAAGAGGCTGTTAACGATTGGTTGATGATGTTGTCAAGATCCCTTCTTGGTGATGGGAAAAAGTCGTTTCTTGATTCACTTTCCCGATGCTTAAATTCAGGACATATAGATATAAAGAGGGTCTGTTTGACGACTATGGCATGGTTAAGCTCTGCACTTGCTTCTTTACCTAATTCTGAATACCAGCTCTCTGCCTTCTCAATTGTCATCAATCAGTTGAAAGAGAATCTTAAAGATGGTGAAAGGGTAGAACACAGAATTCTCGCAGCTATGTCGTTACTAAATTTCAGCAAAATTCCAGGTTGGCATTTTCTCCCAATTCTTGGCGTTTTTCGTTTATTGTTATATAAAATATAAAAAGTTAATGATAACTTTTCTAACTATCGTACTAGCTAAATATGATGGTTCAAAAAACTTACATTTTTGTAATACCTCATATCATAGCTTAATCAATAAGCCCATCGATCTCGTATAAATGCTTGATGACGCTAAAATCACCAACAAACGACCCCTTTACGACCTAAATTAGGTGCCATATCCAAAAATAATTGCTTTATTATCTTGATTTTCTGTTTTGAACTTTTTCCTGTTTTTACAGAATGCAGAGACCTTTTGATGACAATTGCATTTAAGATCGCCGAACCTCTAAGGGATCTTTGCGAATCAACCTGGATGGCAAAGGAGTTGTATGCCTTGATTTCTCAACAAGATTAATAGATTTATGACAAAAATAATATTGATTCGGGCAGTGCGAAAAAGTTACAACTTGAGGAACTTGTCAAATTCACCATCGAGTTATCAACTTTTTGGTTTTTTGTTACAAACTAACTCTGCCATGAAAAACAGTAGTTTGAAAGAACGAACAAAGAAATATAAATGCGAAAGAAAATTTGGTTGTGCTCAATCCTTTGTCCAAAATCGCTCAATTCTTGCAAACTTATGGGGGTTTTTTTTCTACTTTTTCATGAAAAATATGGTTGGTTTGCTACGAATATCCTTCCACTCGTTCATCGTCATCATGATCACAAGAAAAGACAACCATGTCTCTCTTTGAGTTCTTAAAAGCAACCAATATGTTATCTTCCACCACGTCTCCTTATATTTTTGTTTTGCAAGCCGACAGTTTTTTATAGAATCAGTCTCTTTATCCTTTGGGATAAGGACAAAATTTACATACTTTTTAGTTCTCAATATGTTTGTGGTTCTAGTGTGAAAACGCTCCCTTATATATTCTAAAAAAATTCATTATTGACAAAATGACACGTGTCACTCTGTTATTGGTTGGTGATTTCGGGAAATGGCCAAAAACCTCACCCTTTGGTGATTTACATTGATCTTTTTAGTACTCTTTTAAGAAAGCGGGTCTCACCTCTAACATTAATGGAAAAATCGTCAATAACAAATTCTTTTTGACGTCGGCAAGTTTAGAAGAAAAAAAAAGTCTTCACTTCCAACGTATACTAGACATTTTGAAGAATACCCGAATATTAAATCCTCTTGAAATTTAAAATTAATTGGTGTTTCACAAAATTGATTATGAATTGCTAAGGTCTTGTTTGTTTTTTCATTTTAAGCTCTTAATCACCACTTATGTCTGATTCGTTTAGACGTTTCATAACCATTTCAGAACTGAAATCAGACTTCAGACTTCAGCACCTCTTAAAAAACAAACGCCACCTGACTTTTATCAGAGAACAATTCTTTTTTTGAAAAAATACAGATTGAATCGGAGGTTACATAAATAGAGTTAGGATATATTAACTTATACTCAACTCCATCAAGATGATCTCAAAATACATTAATTCAATTCTTTTGTTTCTAAAACTAATTTTGGTTGGATTTGATTTAAATACATTAAGTAGTTTGTAACTTTGTATATTTTTCAACTCAGTTGTTATAATTCGATAATTGTCGATATCATCTAGGGGGGTATAAATGATTCAAGCTTGATATCTATGGGGGTTGTAAATGATTCAAGCTTGAGTATTAGGATACTCGACTTGAACTCGATACCCATTTCACAAGCTCGAACTTTATACCAATTTTCTAAACTCGAACTCATTTAAAGCTCGAACCAAGCTCGAATTTGAACTCACGAGACTAACATACATTCAACCACAAGCAATCAAACAATTTTATGCAAATCCTACAAAATTGGTTCTATTTTCTCTAAAAGGTCATAACTTCATCTGTGTTCGAAACCCGCTGAAAGGTCCACTAAAAATCAGAAATTGTTCAAAAAAATGACAACAAAATCTTTCTTTCCTGCAGTTGGAAAATGAAGTTAAGCTGAAGACATCATATCAATGCTCAAATCAAATGCCATAAACTCACTTTACCACAACATACATTGTATTTGCCTTTTTGTTACAAAAAAAACCCATCATTATGCCCCAAAAGAACTACAATTTGATATAGTTTTTTGCCGACATTTTCCGTACCAACAATGGTTAGTTTGCAACGAAAAGCTAAAACTTGATATTCAAGAAGCAAATCACTCGTAAAAATATGCAAAACTTTTGCTAAATATAACATAAAAAGGCCGAGAATTTACCACATTCTTCATCCTCTTCAAATTTCTCTGGTCAAGTAGTCGATAAACATTCTCTTTGCACTGTCAGCATCCGAAGGTGGTGGTGGCCCACTTAAGCTCGATTGACCAGTCAACTTTATGAAAGTCTTTCTTAGCCTCCGAAGCTCCGGTAACCCAACGGGCCTCGAAATGTTGATAGTTGGCAAATCTGGCCCAAGAGAAAGCCCAGTAACAGGCCCACCCATGGCCAACGACTGAGCTTCAACAATGGCACTCGTTACCTCCTGTGTAGCTTTATCCATTTCATATAGTGAATTCGCTTCAGAAAAACGAGCACCTTGTGTTGCTATCGTTGGTTGCAAGATTTTTATATCTTTAGTCTTCGAGTCCACTTTTTTCGTTAAATAAGAAACGAGATCTAAAATGGCAGGAGAAGATTTCTCGATTCCATCTTTAAATGGCGATAACTCAAATAAAGGTGAATCCCATCGGTTCCTTCTATCGGGTCTTTCAAATCTTCTTATTAAATCTTCAAATATTTGATCATTATATGAAGGTTCATCCTTTTCCCGACGCTTATTATTCCATTCCCGACAGTGGGTTTCTTCAACATCACAAAAAAGAACGCAATGCCTAGTTCCTGCAGCACGAGCTAGGCACCATAACTCGTATCTATAACCTTTTATGCTATTTAAGGAATCAACTATAATTATGTTATCTTTTGATAAAGATCTATCGACTTCGGATCTAAGAACTCCCCTTAAGTTCTTTTCTGAGGTCATTTCAGCATAGCTTTGGTTACGATCAAGATGAAAAGAAGTTTCATCGATGATTCTGACACTAGGTTGTTTAGATTCTATGTCTTTTAGAGCTTCGGATAGGCAAAGTGCAGCCTTTGACTTCCCACTGCATGGTTGACCACAAATTACAACCAATGCCATTCAAAGTAGTTTACTTTGAATAAAGATGCAAACTTTCTTTTCTTGATTGCTTGTATGTGACAAATGATCACATAAAAATCCTGTTTATGAAGAATAATATTAGCCACCTAAAAGAAATACGCAAAAAACTTGAGCAAATATTTGATTTATCGACTTCTTCATACCATTGTATTTGGGTATTTGGTAAAAAACTAACCAACATTCTTCCAAAACATCCACCATACTTGTCTTTTGTTGCAAACTAACTATTATTGTTATAATGAAAATGTCAAGAAACATTGTAGTTTGCAACAAGGAGTGATCTTTGTCAAATAACGTTAAGACATATATGTTTGCAAGATTTATGATATTTGGATAGCAGATCTATTTTAGTACTTGAATTCCGCTAAGAGAAAGGTAACAGTTCTTAGCATGAAAGTCTTTATCTATATCATTGCTTAATATACTCTGTAATTTTACATTAAAGAGCTGTGGCAGGTAATCGGGAATCATTAGCATGTATCTTTGAATCTATGATTGTTGGTTTAATTATTGGCACAGTTGAAAGAAAACCGAACACACAAAAATTAAGCAACTATTATGGTTTGTATTTATCATTCATTTGCAGCTTTTTTTTTCTTTCTGGGGAAATTGTGTGTTGTACTTATGTTGACTAATGCAGCATAAGTCAAAGTATAAAAAGAAAGGCCAAAACAAACCAGTGGGAATCGTACACTGGTCTAATATAACTCTAATTGATAGGAGAATAATAAATCTAGTCTTACAAAATGGACTCTAGAAATGCAAAAAGAAAACATTTGCCCTGTAAATTACTTGCACATTCATGGATCCAGAAACGTTTTGAGTTGGGGGTACACTTTAGGGTGTCAAAAAACTTCTGAAACCGAATAATTCATCCAAACGAAAATGGTTTTGGGTTATTCGTTTTTGGCTTAAACGGTTCGGTTTACTGAACGAAGATAACATATTCGGTTCATTTTTCACTTAACTTTTTACTATTTTGGTTAAACCAACACATTATACTACTATTTATATACTTTTTTCTATTCCGTTTAAACTTAAAGCAAATAAACACATTACAAACTAATACAAAATTCGACTGCTTCACAAGAATGAAGCAGATGGCTAGAGAAACAAACCATTAAACAAAATTGTGCACTTGGCATTAACCAATTAATCACAGACCTAGTAAAAGATTAAACAGATTCTAGACAAAATTGCACATTGGGGTCTCTAGATTCTATACAAAATTGCACATTGCAGTCTCCAGATTACAAAATTACAATTTCTAAAATCAACATGATATTATCATTTAACAACTAATACAATTTACCATATTCATCCAAAAATTAAGAAGTCAACAAAATAAGAAATCAAAATCAAAAATTAAAAGAAGTCTTCTTCTAAGGTTTTACCTAAAAACCAAGACTCAAGATGAAGAGCCAGATCGTGTTTTAGCTTTAGGGTTTCAAAATCGAATTCAGAAGCTAACTAAATCGTAAATCAATAAAATAGCAATAACAATAGCAAAAGATAAGTTGTATTCTAAATCAATAAAATCAGGTTCTATACTTCAAGAGTTCTATTCTAAATCAGAAATCAAAACATAAGCTAACTAAATCATAAATCAATAACATATACAGAAGCTAACTAAGTCATAAATCAAAATCAACAAATAGCAATAACAATAACAAAGTCAGATTATATCCTAAATCACAAATCATAAATCAAAATCAACAATTAAAAATTTAAGAGTTTTACCTAAAAAACCAAGAATCAAGGGATATGTTACGATCGACAGCCACTCTTTCTCGTTCGATTTCTACTTCTGGAGTTGGATACAAACTCACAGTAAGCGGCTGGAAGTGGAAGATGTGATTGTGGGCTTAAAACTTAGGCTAAGCTAACTCCCTTTACATATTTAAGTTGGGGCCCATTAATAAAACCTATTTTAAAAGAATTTTTTTTTACCCATAACCACATATTTTAGTTGTTATTAGTAAAGAGTTAGGGTTAGGGTCGTTTACTAAAACTTACTCCGATAAATGCTTACTGGTAAAATTTAGTATTATTATTTATTTACTGGGTAAAATTTTAGTCTATCAAAATGATAGCGTATGCAACAATTTACATGTTAAGCGCTTACCGGGTAAGACTTTCGGTCATTGTCTTTGCTCTTACCGCTCTTATCGGGTAAGATTCTTGATTATTACCATATTTATCTGACAAGATAATATGACTTGATAAACGCTTACTCGGGTAAGCGTTTAGTAAACAGCCTCTAAATATATCCCTAAATATATCTGATTCCAAACCAGCATTCTCATAGAAAACCTGAAGATATATGGTTTATTGATCCTACTAGGGTTCAGCTTGATTGGTACAACGTCTATATTTTCTAAAATGTTACATGTCATACTTATTAACTTGTAGTCAGATTGGTTTTTCTGAAAACTTCTATAGTTCTATTAGGGGTGTACCAAAAAAAACCATCAACCCGCTCAACCCAGCCTGTAAATAACCCGATTAAACTCAACCGCCAAACTGCTTAACCGCCAGCCTAGGTTAACCCAACCAACATGCCGTTAGTATATATAACTTCGATAAATTTTATTTATATCTACATATAATATACTAGTCTAGAGACAGGTTCAAATGAGAATTCAAATTTTGTTGTATATGTAAGGACAAAGAAGAGTGCGACACCTATCCCATTTAGGGGGTGTTTGGATGAGCTTATTGACTTATAACTTATTATCGGTGTGGAAAAGTGCTTATGAAAATCTGATAAATTAAAAAATTTTACTTCTTAGAAAACAACTTATTTCCGGTTTGGCACCGGATAAGTTGTTTTATCCAAACACTCAAAATGACTTATTACTGGTGCCACACCGAAATAAGTCAATAAGTTGTTTTGATAAGCTCAAACAAACACCCCCTTAGTCTGAATATATTTAGACTGAATGATGTGTTATTCACTCTGCATGACGTGTTATTCACTTTGAATGTGTGTTATTTATACTAAATAATGTATGAACTTCATATTTATTATTCACTCTGAATGCCATTCATATTCAGATTGAATGAGACATGTGTCGTGCTCTCCTTTGTTCTTATGTTCGCAACTAAATTTGAATTTGCATTTGAACTTTCCTCTATATTCAAAATTGATTTTTGGCGTCTCCATTGGAGATATTTAATTATGGTGCGTTTGACATGTAAATTGGACATAGCGGAACTAGAACGGATGTGACCGCTATATCTATACCTATACTATATTATAAAACATTTGATAAATACTCTTAAAAACCATTTTTTATGCATATAGTATTGTTTATTGATGCATATTACTTAAACTTTAAGATTACAAGTAATTATGCGTAAGTACAACTTATTAAAACTTCATTTCTGAATTCGTGTAACTAAGTACAGATAAACATGATCAAATACAGAATAAACCTCTCATTTTAAATACAAATGATTTAGAATATAATTAGGATAATAATTGAATTTTAATATAATACATAATTATTATTTTTATAAAAAGTTATATTATTAAATCAAAAAAATTACTTTGTTATTAAACCTAAATTAAAATATAATAAAAGAAAATTGAATTAAAGAAAGTACATAAAAAAACTTTTAAATGAAACATTAAAAATCGCTTTATCAAAACTACTTAAAATCATTATAACATCGATAGAGGAAAAAATGAAATATTAAAATCATATTGTATCTCGCTGTATTACGTGGGTACCCTTCTAGTTATATTATAAAGCATTTAGGCTAGACTCTTAAAAAATGCTTTTTATGCATCAAGTACAATCCATTAAATCTCCATGTTTGAATTCGTGTAACTAATTATAGATAAAATTAGAAAACACTTATTTTTATTTTCAAGAATATCTAAAATTCTTGGACTTGAACCACATACCTCGTCCGTGAAGTAAATCATCGCACCTACGGTCCAACCAATTGGGAGAGAATCATTAGATTTCTTTTCACCAAAACTAGGCACAAAGAACCAACCAGACTGACCTAGTGGATAAATCAGGAATATATAAACAAAAATGGCAATTGGACCAGAGAATGCGATTACATTATAAGGTCGTAATTGAACATATCGATAAAACTCTTCATATAAATAACCGACAAACACAAAAAAATCAGAGATAAAACATCTCATTTTCATTTTTTTTATTAAAATGATTATCTTTTTAATTTTAAATTTTAAAATATATTTAATATAGTTAGCATTTAAATTATACTAAGTGAGAGCTAACAAAATACTTTATCATTATTATTTTTTTATTAAAAATCATAACTAAATTAAAATAAAATATATTCTTATTTGAAATCTAAAATATAATAAAACGTAAATTAAATAAATTAAACTAGAAATTTTTAGAATTTTATAGTTTTCAGTTTTAAACCTATATTGATATATATTTTAAGATAAAACAATAATTAACTCATTTCTAAATTTCTTAAACCCGTAAAAGATAAAGTCGAGAAAGATAAACAACAAAACAACTTATGGATCATGATTGAAGGTTTGAGTTCCAGATTTTAGAATCGTACTATATTGCACAAGTACATTTATAGTGACTAATAATTTATATAAAAGTAAATTACACTTTTGGTCCCTATGGTTGCCACCTACTATCAAGAGTAGTCCCTATTTCAAAGTAATTACAATTTTAGTTATCATGGTTGCCAATCTGTTTCAATTTCGGTCCCTTTGACTAGCTCTATTAAAAGGTCTATTAGTTTTAAGATTATTTTGGTCTTTTTACTATTTTGTTTAATTTTTAATAAAAGTTGAACACATATATCGTATCATTACATATGTCCTCAGGAACCCTAAAATCAACACATTCGCATACCCAGACTTCAGGAACCCTAAAATCAATCGTCGTCTCTTATCTCCTCTCTCGTCGGCCTCCAATCTCATTCACCACCGCCCGTCGATCTCGTTCACCCCCAGCCGCCGACCTCTCGCCCTCTTCTCTCTTCTATATTTCTGTCGCTGACACCATCTCTTATCTCCTCTCTCGCCGGCGCTGGCCATTGCTTGTTCATCTTTTATTTGTCCCTGGGTTTTCGATGATTGCTTCTAGTCATCTCCCTCACAGTGACCTTCGTACCACCGCTGACGCACGTACCCCATGTCGTGGATGACATCATCGACCACGCGTGGGTTAACCAAACTACTCAGTTACAAATAATTTAAACAAATTACCGTACCACCGCTGATGCACAGTTCCCTTTCCAAACAAATCCGTTAGATTTCAAACGGAAAATTTAAAATTCAAGTTTGTCATCTTTTATTTTAAATTTTGGGGCAAACTGTTTGGACCAAAAATACCATATAGTGACAAACGATAAAATAACAACGACCATTTATATTTTATCACAAGAAACTAACGACTATTGATTTCAGGATAAGACGTCGAGACATAAGAGACACTCGCATCGTACGACCAAGAAAACAATGATATACCTTGGAGGCGGACGACAAAAAGAGGGAGAGTGAATAGGGAGACTTGACGGTAGGTTAAATATTACTTTATTAAGGTTTCACACTTGACAAAACTGAGAGAGTTTCAATTTTTCAATGTTTCATAGATAATATTAGACGTTATAACTAAAAATAAAATAAATATATATAATATTTTAAGTGGATTAAAAACGGGTTGTAAATTTGTTGAAAATAGATCGAATACGAGTTAATCCATTTAACTTAAATGGATTGAAAATCTCAACTCAACCTGTTAATTTTGGGTTGGGTCACTTTTTGCCACCCCTAATATAATGTTTCGATTTTGTAGCTTAAGGGTATCTCCAATGAGTAATACCAAATCCATAGAAAATTATGTAAAAAACTTGCTGCAAACGATCAATCTACTCTAGTGCATAACATCAATTTCACATGAAAATATAAGATTTTAGGTATATATATATATATATATATATTTTGTTTAAATCTTTTTGTATTGATATAAAATTTGGTGTAAAGGAATTTTACATCACCAATTTTACATCAAATTTGGTGTGTTACTATTCATTACACTAAATTTAGTACAAGAATTTGTGTGTCTCCATCAATGATTTAGCGTCAATTTGATATTTGATGTCTCTGTTGGAGATGTCTAATTAGGCTGCGTTTGACATGTGAATTGGACACGACGGAACTAGACCAAATGTGGCATGACTAATAATTTATATAATGTTGAGTAAATTGCGTCTTTCAACCTTGTGGTTTCTTAAAAATTACAGATTCTTTTTTTTTGAAAGGCATAGAGGCATCGAACCCACGAACGACTACCACGAACACACGCACGCACGCCTCCCCGACGGTATCGGGCATCCAAGGGCAGCCCACTAATCCGCCGCTGTCCCGGCCCAACTTACAGATTCTGTTCATGTGGTTTTGAAATTGCGGCTTTTTTACATGATTTGTAATTCATTTATATTTCCGTCAATTACACTCATTATAACTTTTAAATACGAGAGAGTAGAGACCATAAACCACAAGAATGAAAACGAGAAAAAGGTTAAATAATAAAGATGAAAATAAACAATAAATTTTAAATCATAGAAATGAAAATAAAAATGAAAATTGTAATTTTAAAATCCATGAAAATGGTAGAGAAAATAAAATATTCAAATAATAAAGTTATTTAAATGTTTTATTTAAATAAAAAAAGATGTAACAGAAAAGAAATCGATAACCGTTTTCCCTACTGTTTCTCAGGGTCTCCGCTGTCACTACTGATCATTTCCTCATAAGTCGCCATATTAACCTCTCTACCGCTTCTTCTTCATTCCATTTGGATCTGCACCTGCTACTTTTCTCTCTTCTACAGAATTATCAAAAACCAAAAGGTAAATTGTTACTCCATTTTAACTATTAGTTTTCGTTTTATAAATGTCTGTTGAATTCCATTGTTACGTTGCCGAATTGATGTTTTCTGCAATCACGTTTTTGTTCTCCTGGTAAAGAAATTCGTTGATTTTGTTCGTATTTGTGTGTTTGTTCTGTTCTGTTCTTAATCTGTATGTTATGAATAATTAATGTGAAGGAAGGCTAGATCTGGATTATAGTAGGTGATCGTTTTGATTATGATATCGAAATTGCCGATTATGTGATCAAACTAATGCCTAGTGATATTGGCTCATTGCACATTTTGTGAATTTTTTACTTCGATTTTAGGTTTTTTGTTGTGAAACTTGTGAAATTGGTTACGTAGTAATGTTCGTTTCATTGCCTCATCTGTATGATTGGTAGATTTTTTTGATAACCTTCATGCCGTTTCCTGATTTTCGTTCATTGTTAGAGAAATTTTTTCGCATTAAACTTATAATCAACATTTTATTTGAACTACTAAAGAGATCAACATTTAATTTTAAATCTTAGTATTGCTTTGGTATATTTTGTGTAGATTTCTTAATACACAGACATATACATTATATAATATATATTTTTTCTACGTGGTTTGTATTTTGATTTTTAACCAGTTTTGATTTTGAATTCTGAATAGAAGATGAATGCGGGATGTAATCATGTGCTTTTCATTGACATTTCCAACTATAAAACTCAACTTAAATAAATCATGATCATATACTCTGTTGATGAATAAAAAGATAGCTCTAAAGAACAGACTTATAAGATTTGTGAATTTTCTAGAATGATATACTTTTTTTATGAAGCACATGGTTGTTGGAGTATGACAGTATGTTCAAGAACTTAGAACATCTATCTGGTGCACTTATCATTTCCAAAGTTCCAATGGTCTTTGTTTAATTTTGCAAAAGCATGATATCAAGATTTTTTTTTCATAAAGACAATTATATCAAGTTTTTAACACACTTATAGCTTTTTCTCGTTAAAATTTACTTTATCTTTCAATTGATTTTGGTGTTGGTTTTAGGGGCTAAGGAACAACTAACAACAATGGTGAAAATCTGTTGTATTGGAGCTGGCTACGTTGGTGGGCCGACTATGGCCGTTATTGCATTGAAGTGTCCATCGATTAATGTGGCTGTTGTTGATATCTCTGTGCCTAGAATCACAGCATGGAACAGTGAAACACTTCCTATTTATGAGCCTGGTTTAGATGAAGTGGTGAAGAAATGCAGAGGAAAAAACCTTTTCTTCAGTAATGAAGTCGAAAAGAATGTTGCAGAAGCCGATATAGTTTTTGTTTCTGTAAACACTCCAACTAAAACTTCAGGACTCGGAGCTGGAAAAGCTGCTGACCTAACATACTGGGAGAGCGCTGCACGTATGATCGCTGACGTGTCGAAATCTTCAAAAATCGTAGTTGAAAAATCAACCGTTCCAGTGAAAACAGCAGAAGCTATCGAAAAGATTCTGACCCACAACAATAAAGGAATCGAATTTCAAATCCTTTCAAACCCAGAGTTTCTTGCTGAAGGTACTGCAATCACCGATCTTTTTAATCCAGATCGTGTCCTTATTGGAGGCAGAGAAGAAACTCCAGGAGGGTTGAAGGCCATTCAAACGCTGAAAGATGTTTACGCTCACTGGGTCCCGCAAGAACGGATTTTATGTACTAATCTTTGGTCTGCTGAGCTCTCCAAACTTGCAGCTAATGCTTTCTTGGCACAAAGGATCTCTTCGGTTAACTCAATGTCAGCTTTATGTGAAGCCACAGGTGCAAATGTTTCCCAAGTTTCATATGCTGTTGGTAAAGACTCGAGAATTGGGCCAAAATTTCTCAACGCTAGTGTCGGTTTCGGTGGGTCTTGCTTTCAGAAAGACATCTTGAATCTGGTGTACATTTGTGAATGCAATGGCCTTCCTGAGGTAGCAAATTACTGGAAACAGGTTATAAAGATCAACGACTACCAAAAAAACCGATTTGTGAACCGACTTGTTTCCTCCATGTTTAACACGATATCCGGAAAGAAGATTGCCATTTTAGGGTTTTCGTTCAAGAAAGACACGGGTGATACAAGAGAAACCCCGGCTATTGATGTTTGTAGAGGGTTGTTATCCGATAGAGCTCAGTTAATCATCTACGATCCTAAGGTACCCGAATCACAAATGATGAAGGATCTTTTGACACCTAAATTCGACTGGGACCAGCCAGGTTCAACCGCACCGGTACCCGAAGATTTGATCAAGAAAAACGTCAAAGTGGTTCATAACGCATATGAAGCTACTAAAGATTCTCATGCCATTTGTATTCTTACCGAATGGGATGAGTTCAAAAGTCTTGATTACCAGAAGATATACGACAACATGCCAAAACCGGCGTACATTTTTGATGGTAGGAACGTAGTAGATGTGGTGAAGCTAAGGCAGATCGGGTTCATCGTGTACTCGATCGGCAAACCGTTGGACCCATGGCTAAAGGACATGACTGCTGTTGTTTGAAGATATTGGTATCAAATGGTTAGCTTTCAAATTCTCAAAACTTTATTTAGTGTTTCATTATTATTCTCATCTTTTTTTTTTATTGTGTGTGTGTTTTTTCATAAGGATTATTTAGTTATGGTTTTGATATAGTTGTAGTTTAATTAAGTAATAAACCTTTAGAAGTAAAGAAATTGCTGGTAACAATTTGTTTGCTCTGAGATCCATGTTGAGTAATGTCCTATATATATATATATCTTTGATATATATAATTAAAGGTACATATTAGGGTTTTTTTATGCCATTAAGGAAATACATTATGTTTTTTATATGGTTTGAAGTAATGTATTTTAACTTTGTGAAACAATATAATGAATCATATTATTTATAATCTTGTAAAGTAAAAAAGGATTAAACTTTTTTATTTAAGATGTCTTGTTATAGATATCTGTACTTTCACAAACTAAGAAAAAAAAGCATTTTGATTATTTGATACAATTTACCAAGGTTTTGAGATGACTACAACTATGTCATGATATACAAATGGCCATTGTTTTGGTGGTAGTTAATAACCCATTTTTTTCATTATGTCAAAGGTTTAAACTTTATTAAAAGTAATAACTAATAAGTGTATATGAGTTTAATTTGTCATATATAAATATTGGGTCATTTAAAGATATGAACCCTATTTGTTTGTTTTATGTTTCACATCTTGAACCTCTATACATAGTAATTCACTATGGGCCCGTTTGGTTGGAGGGATTTGAAGGGATTTGGAGGGATTGGGATTTCAATCCAATCCATTGTATTGGGGATAGTTCTCAGATTACTGATATAGCGACTTATTTGACTGCAGTGTTTGGCATAAATATTAAGATATGGTGCAGTATAATTTCAAGAAAATCACCAGAGTTCGCACTGTAAATGACTTATTTGAAATCTCAACCCCTCCAAATCCCTTCAAATCCCTCCAACCAAACGGGGCCTATGTGATTACTTATCAAATGATGTTCTTCTTCTTTATTTTGGAACGTCCTCATTATTCTTGTAGTTGTTTGATGATGATTTTTATTAATTATGAAAACATCGAAACTATTTAATTTATTTGCATTTGTTTATTTAAATTTAAATGCAAAAAAATAAAACCCAAAAAAAGGGTAATTCTAACCTTTTTAGAATTGAAAACGGATCGAAGGGGATAAATTAGGGATTAATTTTTTTTTAAAAAGTTATTTTAATTGGTAATTATTAAATTATTTTTTTACCATATCAAATGCTTTTATTAAAATAAATAAATTAGTCGATATGGTTGAACCTCACAATTTTCATAAATAACCAAGTTCTCAAATAATTACCGCTCTTTCGTAGTCAAATGCATTAACTATATATGATTTCATGAACGTTCAATTTAAAAGTTACTTGCGTACTTTTTTTTCCAGCGACAATATGTTATAAAAAGAAAGTGAAAACAACTCGGGGCGGTTTAGATGTATAAACTTAAATAAGATTTTAATTAAATTCATAACTTCCTAGCCTATTAAAGAAAAAAAATGACTCAAAATGTCATGGATTTAATTAAAATCCCATTTAAGATTATATACTTAAATATATCAATTTGTCGGCTCTTATACAAACTCTTCCTTGGGGCTCATTTTTTTAATGAAATGGGTCGTATTATCGGAACCTGTACATGCCGTCCATCACACCCTCGGAATAGGTTTCGCCCGAAGCATCGGACCAATGATCATCCATGACTTTTTGTGTACCACTAGTGCCACAAACGCTTTTGGTGGTCTTATTGGATAGAGATCTCAAAAAGTATCCAATTGATGTTACTAAAACCCTAACTTGACAAATTAGCAAAAGATTTGATACCACGTTAACCGTTGATCTTGGATACACATCCAAATCCAGACATTGATTCTAAAGTCACAATTAATTATGATGTTAAACAGTTGTTCAAAAAAATTTATGATGTTAAACAATATTGTAGCTAGAAAAAATATATTTGTGATGCACACAAAAGGTATGATGACGGAAATTTAGGCATCAACAAAATAAATAAAACTGTAAAAAAGGCAGATAATGGACTTTTGTGACGCATAAATAATACAAGCTCTTGACCACTACAAAGGGTTAACAGTAATCTTACATAACTGATAAATGAAGTTATAAAACTCTTGAAGTTATTACTCCTTGACATAAGAGGTAAGATGATGTTCAAGAAGTTTTGATCGTTCCAAATAACAAAACCCGTAACAACATTTGTTTTTATTTTTTAAAACCTTTTAGGATATCATTTAAAGCCTATCCATATACGGTGCCTAATGGCTGTTTACACATATTATTTTTCTACCTTTCTCATATATCTTTTGCACTCTTGTTCCTTCAAACTTTGAATCTCCTTGGGTTAGAGAAAATGTATGTGTGCATCATATCTCCAACTTATTTTGAGTAAGACAGTGTGTTCGTTTAATTTTATTTGACCTCTAGAACACCACCTGCTAATACTCTATTCGTCCCAAAATAAACATGCACAATAAAAAAGACACATAATTTTAGAAATATGTAATAATTATAATTTGTAATTAACTAAATGACAAATTTACTCTTATTAATATAGAGGGTAATGGATCTTTCCATCTCAAAATGGAGGTAGAATTGAACAGTGGATACTTAGGAGTCATATACCAAACACTTACCCAATAAGCATTTACTGAATCACTTACCTTACTGGATGAATTTAACATGAGAATAAGTGAATAACCAAGAATTTTATCTGGTAAGAGTGATGGCAAGAACCAAAAGTCATACACGGTAAGGGTGAATGTGACAACTCATGCCTGGTAAGCGTTTACTGGAAAAATTGTTGCATACGATAGCCTTTTGATGGACTAGAATGTAACCTAAGGTAAGCAAGAGTATGGACTCTTATCGATAAGCGTTTACCGAGTAAGCGTTTTGGGTAAACGACTTATTACATTTGAAAGTGAACACTTATTTTAGAACAAACTAAAATAGAAACTTAAATCATTGCTTTAGGACAGAGAGAGAGAGTAATACCTTACTCTATATGGTCTTATTAGGCAAACACAATCATTAATGGTTTGTAGGTTCCGTCCTACTTGTCGACACGTATAATAATGGGTATTCATGTTGAATTAAAATGATGTAAACAGATCGACCCTTTAAAATTTATAGTTAATTACAAATTTCGTCCTTGTGGTTTGTAGTTTCTATTCATTCTGATACCTACACAATTTTTATTCCAAATGTGCCACTCTAGTATGCACTTTTGCTTGATTTTGATCCCTCCCACTAACCAGTGTTAACTTGCATCCACTAAATGGGTGGGTATTTTGACTTGTTCCCCTTTTCTCTAGTTTGCTTTAAAAAATTCATATAATTTATTAATTTTATTATATATAATATAGAAATTATGCTATAGAAAGATGATGAGATGCCACGAGCCCATCTTCGACCATCTTTTCTAGTGACTCCCCCTCCCTGACCTTTATAATGAACCTTCTCCACAATTTCTTCTGGGAACCTTTGAGTTGCTTTTTTGTCTTTGGAATGGTTAGTTTACTTTTCTATTTATTGAATACCCCTCACAAACGACTTTAATAAACAACATTATTAGGAGAAACCATATCTGTTAATAAAAATAAAACCACAAGGCTATCTTTTGTTAAAAATTCTATTAGGGAACTTACGCGTTAACTTATGTAAACCATAGGAACCAAATTTGCATTTAACTTTATAATATAATATAGTAAAGTTCACTTTTGGTCTTTAGCGGTCGTCCCTTTCAGCAGTTTTCGTCCCTCAACGTTGTTTTTAACAAATCTGTCTCTCACGTTTGTCACCTCGTAATGATTTTCGTCCATTCTTCTAATGGTCGTTAACCTTTTCTATTAAGTCTAATTTAATGAGGGGTATTTCATTCATTTTAAACACTTTCTTAGTCATTAAAACTATAGGGACCAAAATGTCATTTACTCTATTTCCTATTAAAACCACAAGGACCAATAATGTAATTTAGTCTATCATAACAAATCTTCATCTCCATTGGCGTAAACCAAATATCATCTTCTTCATTTTTCCCTAAACCCTAGTCGCCACCCTATCTCTCACTCTCAATCTACTCTTAGTCTCTCTCTTTTCCTCTCTCTCTCTCTCTCTCCCTATCTTAGTCTCAGTCTCTCTCCATCAGTCTCACTCGACTTGTCCACCCAACTCTAACCATATCTCTCAGCGCCTCTCGTACCTCCTCCACCCACCGTGCATGATGACACTCAGTCCAATTCTACTCAACTTTGGTGACCACCAAGATCATGACACCTTCCCAGTCAGTTCACATCGGTAGGTTAGATAGATGAATTACTTGAGTTAAAGGGGATTTGATTGTAATATGTTTCTACTTTTATTTTAGTTATGTCTTAAACATGTTTTGCTTTTAGTTTTGTAACTTAATGAGATTGTTCTTGAGATCTAATGTTTTGATTTTCTATTTTGTATCAAAAAAAATTCAGTAAAATTGTTCTTCATCTGGTTAATGTTCTTGATGTGTAATGTTTGTTTGAAAAACATATTCTTTTTTACAGTTTTGATCTAGAGTTAAGATTTTAGATTCAAGTTCTTCATGATGCTTTTGGGTTTTGATATATTCTTGATCTGGGTTAATGATCTTTATTAGGTCATGTTCTCCGTTTATTCTTGATCCGTGTGGATTTTCTTCATGCTCATATGAGAAAAGGTTTTGGGATGATATGTTTTGGGTTGGATGTAATTAGTGAAGTGGAGGGACGGGAACCCGATTTTTAGTAAACCATAGGGACAAAAAGGTACTCATTCAAATTGCAATGACTAAAATACCCCTCATTAAAGTGGACTTAATGAAGAAAGTTAATGGTCGTGTGGACGAAATTTGAGGGATGAAAACTGTTGAAAGTGATAAACATTAGGGACCAAAAGTGAACTTTACTATAATATAATATAGTCTTAGATTTGGTCCTTATAGTTTTAACATTGTCTTATATTTGGTCCTTACAGTCTTTTTATTCCAAAATAGCCCTTGGTTGTAACTTATGGTTAGATATGGATTGGGTTTGATTTTGAACTGAGTTGAGTAGTTGTTGTTGTTGTTGATGTTGCTGACTTGCTGTTGGTGTAAGGTGGCCGAAAGTCGGATAATCATTGGAAAAGAGGTGTCGATGATCTTTACTTGAGAAGAATATGTGCGAGTGGTTCTAGTTTTCAAATTAAATAAGACAAACTGAAAAAAGACAAAAAATGACTAAAATACACCTCACTTAAAAACTCTAAGAGACAAAATCCAAGACAAATTTAAAACAATTGGGACTGAATCCATAATTTACTATCTAATATAATGTTCATAATATCATAACCTAACATGATATAGTTACATCAATCGTCGTTGTGGTTTGTCCAAACTCCACCACACTACAATTTTAAAATCATACCAAATCTTGTATCGTTTCATTTTCCTTACACTATTCTTTCCTGACTCTCTACCTTAAAGATGGTTGTAGATGACGATGACACCAGGTAATCAAACTGTAACAAAGTGGAAACCCTCAGGACGCAAAGTGTAAAAAATAAAATTTTGGCACTATGGTAATAATTTTTCTACAAACCACAGGGACTAAATCTGTAATTTACTAATGGTTACTTTGTAAAAGCAATATATATATATATAAAATGGAGATTAGTTGAAGGGCCTATTTGTAACATTTGGAGTATTTAAAGAACGAGTGTCATGCACACGTGTAACCGGCTTAATTTGGCCAAACCGGCTATCTACCGGACCGTTCTCCTCTTTTACAATAAACAAAAGAACCGTATCCATTCCCCCCTCTTTTCATCGTATCCCTCGCAATCTCTCTCAGATCGAGCTTCGATTTCTCAATGTTTTTCTAAATCGATGATCAAATTGATCTTTTAATTCGTTCTATTCTGTTCTTCCTCTATCTATCGATCTAAATTTTGCTTAATTTCATTTATTTTTACAAATTCTAGGGTTAGGGTTCGTAGTTCAATTTTCGGATTCATACCCCCTTTCTCATCGATCGTTACGTTCTCGTGGTCGGATTTTGATCCTTTCACATAACCCTATATCCATCGATCGTAAAATTACAGATTGTATGGCTTAATTTATTCTAGGGTTTGAAGCGCTCGTGCTGTGAAAATTCGCTTTCTCTCTAAATTGATTGAGGGATTTGGTAAGTATGGTCGTTAATTATGAATTATTATTCGATTTGATGCTAATTTTGTTGATTTATACATGTATGAATTTCTAGGGTTAGGGTTTCAAGAAAAAAATTGGGGGTTATTATGGTTGCTCAAATTAGCCTCCCTAATCCTGAAATTACGTCAAATATTGAGAGCTTTAGGGTGTTTGTGGATATAAGAAAGGAGAATTTTTATGTAAATCATAATTTCTAATTCATTTCTGCCAATTTTTAAATTTCGATTAAAAATTTGGAGAACTTTTAGTACCCTAATAAGATTGATTTTTAATGGATGCAAAATGGTGTATTTTTCACTCCTGCATGCACTTGAGCATACCATATTTGCTTGCAGACCAATGTAAAAGTATGCTAATCGTTATAGATGATCTATTTGTTGATTCTTCAACTAAATTAGGCATAAGAAGTTGTGAAAGCAATGACTGAGTTAAAGCAACATTTAATTTATAGATCTTTTGCTTAGTTTTTTTACTCATCTGCATGATATAAAACCTCTTCTTTTTTATTAATAAAATTGACCTTGTTTGGAAGATTGGCTGTGGAGTTAAAGAGCCTAGAGCATCAAAATACCTTTTTTCTTTGTGGGAAGCTACTTCTGAAGTGGTGGACCAGTAAACACTCATATTACAGTAAGCATTAAAGAGGGTGGAGAAGTATATGTCATCTGTGTGTGTAATGTGTGTGTGTGTATATATACACACACGTATATGCTGATATCTTAACTTCGGTCAAATAATTTTAAGTATCTTTGTTAGCTTTAATATGATCATCAATGCGTTGTGGATCTTGCTAGACGAATGCCCAATAGGAAAAAAGATATTTGTAACTTATGTTCTATGTTAAAGAAACTTAGCTGGTAATTCCGAATCTCTTTTCCAAATTTCCTGTTTTGTAATCTCTGTTTGTTTCTTACCTTTTGTACGATCCAGGGTAAAATGTTATTCTATTCTAATAAAGGTGTTCTTACAACACACTTCGGTTTTGTTTTGTTTTATTGTTTTGGACAGATGCTTTAGGTTTGTATGTTCTTTTGTATGATACTTGTTATATTTAGCAGTTTGATTCTTTTTTTAGCAACCATCTAGATGGAACACAATAATCATGTGCTTATTTGTATTTCTTTAGGTTTCATAAATACCTATTTAGGGTTTCCGATTCTTGACTAATATGCGTATGTGTACATATCTGTATAGTGGCAGCCATTATCGGTCTCACTATCACACAACACTACCAACTTTGTGTTTACCTCTAGAATTTATCGCAGGTTGTGATGGGAACCAAACGGGTCTTTGATGAAGATTTGCAGGAGTTAATTAAGCACCCAAAAAATCTTGACCTTGGCGATAAACCGGTTTCATTTGAAGAAAAAAAAGTTCCTCTTGAAACATTTCAAGATGTTGGGATTGCAGGTGCGAAGAGTGTTACATAAAGTTATATCTTTTATATTCCTTTGATATTGGATTTACTTTCATACAAAGCATGCATCCAAAATATAATAAACAAGAAAGGTATTAGCGACCTTTTATGGTATTTTTTTCATGACACCCTTTATGGCATGCGTAAGCTTTCGAAAAGGGATCAAAACAGAGTTGCTTTTTTTAAGAAAAAAATTGACATTTTTTCTTATATGAAGAAGGCATATCTGGTTTTACCTTCCTATAAAATACTCGTCTTTTTGTTCATGGTCTGGCTCAGTTTCGACTCTTTCATTTGATAGGTGAAAGTGGATGTAAGTACGGAAATAAAGACGATGACCCGGAAAGTGAAAATGTCGTTACTGTCCCTGATATGGTTAATAAGGAGTTCGATACTAATGCTCCATTACCATTGGTGACTGGAATCAGCACTGATGAAGATGGTTCCATATCTGGGCCTGTGTTCTGTGCTAATCTTTTCTCTGAGTTTTTCGAATACAGCTTTCCAAGGCGACAGCTTTTTCATTATGATGATATACACCCATCGTTATTAAATAACCCGCGAAAAGAGATTCCTGTTGGAACAGGTCATCAGGCCGATATTCCTGAATTCGACCCAGAACTCGCAAGAAATTATAACAAAAACAGTGGCGGAATGGACAAATTCTTGGGAATTTGTGTCATTCAAATGCCTAATTCCGATTCTGATAATTTAACTGAAAATGATGAAGGTTTGGATATTCGAAAAGATTGCGAGTGTTTGGATGTTGGTTCGATTAGATGCGTTCGACAACATGTGAAAGAATCGCGGTTGAAATTAAGAGAATCTGTTGGAGTTGAAAAATTTGTCGATTTGGGAATGCTTAATATGGGTCAAGAAGTTGCGTGCAGGTGGAGTGAAGCAGAAGAAAGGATATTTCATGATGTTGTTTATTTGAACCCTGCATCTCTCGGTAGAATGTTCTGGAAGCAGCTCTCGATTACTTTTCCTTCTAGAACAAAGAAGGAACTCGTTAGCTATTACTTCAATGTGTTCATCCTTCATAGACGGGCTGTTCAGAATCGATCAAGATTGTTGGAAATTGATAGCGATGATGATGAATGGCGTGGGAATTATGGTGGGACTTCTGGGGTTGGAATCGACGGTCAAGATTTAGTTCTTGGTGGATCTTTTGGAGATAACGATGATTCTTCTTCCGAAGATGGAGTTGACAATAATCAAAACGATAATGATGGTGAAGATGAAGGTGATTTTGTTATCGGTCCTACAGATGAGTTATTTAGTTCCTTTGAGAACCAACCTCTCGACCCCAATTCGTCGAAAAAAGTTGATCAAAAACCATCTGTCGATATGAATGAAAACAAAGTTACAACCGATGAGGGTGAAAACGGTCATTTGGGATCTGAATATGGGTTTCAAACATCTGATGGTAAGGCATGGGACCCACCATATTCTTCGGCTCCAACAACAAACGGTCTTGATCTTCAGTCTACATGCAGCATTATCGAAGAGATCTTTGGGTGTTCTAAAAATGGCGGCAATAACAGTATCCAGTAAGACAAAAAAAAATGTTCAACTGTATGCAAATCTTGTTTTCTTGCCATTTTTCAGGTAACTTGTTTTCGGTTCCCTTTGTTCTTTTTCTGTACATTATTTTCTTGGCACTCGATGGGTTTTCTTTTATTTCGTTTTTGACATCGTTGTTGGTGAGTTGCACATACAGATAATTGGAATTTGGGTTTTCTATTTCTTCGGTTTTCAAAAATCCTTCTTTTTATTGTTTTTTAAATGTATATATAGATAGCTGTATATATATATATATACACATTGGTGGGAAGAATAAAAAATGGGTGAATGAGGTTGAATTTGATCTGCAAAAGGGTTCTGCAAATCAAAGGCACATCTGGGTTTTTGAATTGGCTCATGGTGCATCGAACTCGAACCCATGGTTCGAAGTAGCCGATGGGTCAGTGGCAGTAAATAGTATTTGGTTGGTTAAATCGGTTTTCAATTTTTTCTAAACTACTCGATAATTGAACTGAATAAAGTTCGGTTTAATATTAATTTTGGGTTAGTTTTGATTTAATATTAATAATTATTGTTTGCATTTTAAACTATTGATTGCTGACCGAATCAACATCATTCCCCCTCTTTTTCCCTTCAGTGCTAAATAGTAGTTATCAAATCGCCCTTTGCTGGTATTATATTTTTTTAGTAAACTACCATTTGGTTAATTGGTTCATGTGGTTTGGGAAAGATTGCACTTTTTGTCCCTGTGGTTTTGAAATTGTGATTTTTGTCCCTGTGGTTTGTAATTTGTTGTTATACATCTCATAGTTTGTAATTTTTTGTTGTTTACATCCTCATGGTTTTTGTAATTTATTGTTGTTTTCGTCTCTATGGTTTATAATTTATTATTGTTTTTGTTTCTGAAAACCAAGAGGTCGTTTACCAAAAGCTTACTGGGTAAGTGTTTACCAAGTCATATAACCTTACCGGATGAACATGACAAGGACCAAGAATCTTACCCGATAAGAGCAAAAGCAATGACCGAAAGTCTTACCCGGAAAGTCAAAACCATGGGATTGAAAAATTGCAATCTTTCTCAAACCACGGGTATCTTTTTTTAATTACGGGTTTCCGGTTCAACTTGCTCACACTTCCACTAATCCGGGAGAACAGACAGAAAAATTCTCAGTGGTCTTGCTGATGGTTATACGTGTTTCAGCCACTGACACATTCATGAAATTAGATAATTGAGGGCACACCTACGTACTAATTGAGGTTTGGGTTAAACAGTTTCTGGCTATTAGGAAATCGTTATTAAAACACCAATGATGGCAACCAAAAACACATGACAAAATTAACAAGTATTTTAAAAGAGACGTCAGATTTAATTTTTTTTTAATTTCATCTAAAAAGTATTAAAATTGTTTAAGAATTACAATATTAAAAGCATTAAATGGGTAGTCGAAGGAATGAGTGAATCGTTGGAAAAAGAATGAGGGCATCAAGGAGAAAAAGTTGGGGACAGTAACAAAAAATAATGCGGTAAATATGAGATGGTGGATTTTTATAAAGTAATTTATATTTTTCTAGATGGGGGCATGTGTTCCTACCCAAAAAGGTGCAATTAGCTATGCTTTTGGTAATTAATATAGGGGTGTCACCCTTGAGCCTTAGTAATAGCACCCTAAAGCTATACCAATCATTGGGTTTTTTTTTGGGTTTTGTCATTTGGAGATCTTTTTTTTCTCTATTTTTGTTACTATTTAAATATTTATATTAAATATAAATTATTAATTTTGTTCTTATTACATTTAATTAATATAAACTATTTGTTTTCCTTTGTTCCCTTTATTAATTAATATAGATTATTAATTATTTTTTTTCGTTTTTTTCTTTAACCGTCATAAAATTAATTTATATAAATGTATGTTTAATTAATAGGAATATATTTATATAAATATAAATTATATAAATATAAATTAATGTAAGTATATAACTGTTACTAATTTTTTTAAATAATTATATAATTATAAAAATAAAACTTAAAAATTAAGATTAACATATAAATATAGTTTATAAGACATAAGTAATTTATATTACATTTTTGTTTATTCTAAAATAACATTATTCGTTGTAGAATTAACACGTAAATATCGCCATAATTATAGAAACATTGGTGCATAAAGAGAAAAAAATGTTTGTATGCACTAGCGCACCCCATCTGGATGAAGGCTTTCATTGTATTCTTCAGGTTTTTTTAGTGTTCTTACTTGAACCTCCTTTATTTTATATATATATATATATATATATATTTAAAACAATAATAAAAGTAGATAACATATAATAAAATTTATATAATTAATAAATTTCAGAATATATATATATATAGGAAATATATTTAATAAAAATAGAAATCATTAATTAACTTTCTTTTTCTCTTTTTTTTTTCTTTTCAACAGTATTTTTTGTTTCTTATTTTATATTAAAATAATAAATATTAGAATCATAATAATAATAATAATAAATAAGTAATATATAATAAATTAATATGAAAATTATAACATATATAAAATTAAAAATTATAAAACAAGATGTACTAATATATAATAATCATAATAATATATAAATTAATATGTATATGTACATATATAATTATAATAATATATAAAATAAAATCTATATATATATTTATTATAAATATAAAATAGTAGTTTTAAATAAAATAAAATTAAAAAATATATATTGAAATGATAGTTTGGAAGTGATTTGATGGGGGGTTCAATTCCCTAACAATCAACAGCCCTATTAATGGGGTGTCATTAGCACTCCCCTTAATATACTCTGATTTAAAATAATATTCACAATAAAAATTACACATATATTTAATAATATAATAATATTATATTTTTAATTAATTAAATAATAATTTTATTTTTAATACAAATATTTACAATAAAACTGATAAAAAGTGTTAATAATATATACTTGTTACATTTTTAATTAATTAAATGACAAGTTTATCTTTAATAACAGTGAGAAATTGAAAACGGGATTATTATATTTTTAATTTCAACATTTCAAATACGTGAAATCTTGTTGATTGATGAAAATGGGAAATTGATAAGGAAAGGGGAGGATCTCGAAAGGGAGATCAAATCCCACATACGTTATCTATTATTGATTGTGAGTGTTGAAAAGGTTTGCACCTTGTACCATCGCGTTAAATTCTTAAAAGGATAGTTATATAATAATATAGGACCATTTTAGATCAAGGAAATATTGAATTAGAGGCTTTTAAGGCTATATATTGTGGAAAAATTGTGTTTGAGTTCATGGATTCAAATGGTATCCTGAATCCGAAATTGGATTATGATGTGGTGATTAAATGATGATTAACATGCTAAATGATGTTTAATCATAAAAAGAATGGTAAAAAACGAGAAAGGAAATATATTAAATTATGTCTGAAATGGTTGTGTGCAAACAAGAACTAGGGCTAGTGTTCAGTCCTTACGCTCAAGGTGGCACAAATAGGGAAACCAATGAGCTATAAACTTGCCATGAAGGTCGTAATGAGCCTAAGAGCGAGCTCGAAGCTTGCCTAGGAGGTTGCTTAGGGTGTGGCCAAACGAGGTCAAGCCAGATCGCATGGCCATGGCCGCCAAGGCATGGTTTGACATGTTTGACATGTTTGACCAAATCTTTGATCAACTTAACCAAAATTGACATGGGTTGACCTAATCTTGACTAATTTGACCTAAGTTGCACTATTTTCACTAGGTTGACCATTTGACCAATGTGTCTAACCACTAACGTTGACTATGTTTGATCGAGTTTGGCTAAGTTTGACTTTTTGACCAATGTTACCCAAATGGATCATATTGTCAGGTTTAAATTTAGGATATTTAATTGTTTATCATGCTGATAATAGGTTGGTTCAGGTTTGACTATAATTGAATTTCTGACAAAATGGGAGGTTAATGGGATCTCATGGTAGGTCATAACCGAAGCAAGTGATCAGAATAATCACGTGAACTTTTTTGTTCTTTTTGAGATGCATGTATATGCATGAAAATGACGTGTTTCATGAAATATTGGGGCAATAGATCTCAAGGAACAATATGGTTTACATGTTTGATTCGATATTACATGCATACACTTTAATTTTGTAGACAAACATGTTAGATTCGATATGCATACACTTAATTTTGTAGACAAACATGTTACGCATTTTAAATTGTTTTTATTTCACCTAGAGTGAGCGTGAGGAATAATCATATATGTTTTGTATATCATGAATTTTATGGATGTATGGTTCCACCAATCGGGATGTTGGCAACTTGAGCAGACTGGTGTAAGTTGCGAGAATCAAAACGGTAAGGGTTGAGTAGCCAGATAGCTCCCGTCCGAACCAACGTGGCAGAATAGAGAACCATATCATACGTACGAGCATGTATGAGATCTCGGTTGTTATTTCAACAAGTTCATTTCAACTTTAGATATTACATTCGCAATTGCGAATTGAACATGACAAAAAAATACATATTTGATCTCTGAAATTGCGAACCTAGTTTAAAAACTTTTTTTTTACATTTTTATTTTTTTTAGAATTACGAACCTAAGAAATAATTAAATAAAACTTATATTTAAGAATGACTATTTCAATTTCAATAGATTTCCATTAAAATATGGTTCTTCAACATGTACCTTGACTTTTGAGGCAGGCAATCAAAACTCAAAAAGGTAAACAATAAGAAAAAGATTTATAGGAATAACTTTTGCGACACCTTTGCAATATAGGATATCCCATAACCAAAAAATAATAACTAATAAATAACTAATATATTCCGTTTTAAAGTAAAGTATAAATATAGTATACGCTAAACTTTTCCTCTATCTTGGAAATTAAAAAAAACTATTATTAATATATTTTAAAATTAAATATATGCAATATTGACATATTTTGAATCAAATTTTATTTCAGATAATGTATTTTTTTTAAAAGGGTATCCTAGGCATTTACTTAGACTAATCCCTTATAATTTTAAGACTGCTAAAGCATGCAGCCCTGAGATAATTCTCCCAGTGGCCACAAGTTGTTTGTGTCTGGATTCGAACATGGGGTAGATGAGTTATCTAGCCCCATCCCCTACAAGTCTTAACCAATACGTCACAAGCCTTGTGGTTAGATAATGTATTTTGTTATACAATGACAACATATTTTAATTTCTATTCATTTAAACTGATGTATTTTCATCATATTCAGCAAAAATAACAAAAAAAAAACTATCTAAGAGAATGATATTCCCTATGTTAGATATTTTTCAATAGGTAATCAAATCTCATTCAAAAAGTAGAATTACTGTTTTGTGAAAAAACATTTAAAATATATAAATAGTTTTGACATCAAATTACTTAATTGGGTAATGGAGTCCAACCCTAGATGCCATGCCTTGATGGAATTAATAAAGAACTCCAAAAGCATCAAGAAAAGAATTCTTGTTCAACACATTTTCAATAACCAAATTCAAAGGTTACATGGCAAAAACCTTGCTTCATTGTTGTGTGGATCCTTCAAATAAACACAAGTTCATGACTTGGATTTCTTAAGAATTAACAAACCCATTGAATCATGGACAATTTGATTAAGCAAATGAGGTGACAAATTTTTGCTTTTCGGTTTCGGTTTTAACTTTCTGTATTGAATTTTGTTGATTAGTTGCGTATGGGAACTAATGGTTTGTGTTAATTAGGGTGAAGTTTTCTGGAATCGAGGAGGGAAACATAGGAGAAACTTCTCGTGTTAGAGACCGGAAAATGTCATCTCAAAAGACTCGATCATTTAACAGAGGTAATTAGATTTCACACTACAACTGTCTTATTGGACGTCAAATATATTTAAATGTGCCAATAAACCGTTTTACATGACCGACTTAACAAGTTTTTTTTACTATATTAGCTTTTTATACGATATTTTTCAAAAGTAACAAACATTTTTTTTAATAAAACATTTTGTTTTTACAGGAGAATTTTTATAACCGTTTAAATAATAGTATCATATAAGAAATTAATAGAACGTTTTATTCAAAAGAGTTCCAAAATTTTGTTAGGACGCCTAAAAACGACTACTATGACATAATTGGCTTTATAAGATGCCTAGTTGTCTAAGACGTCATATCTACAAACATTACAATAGGTTTATAGAACGTTTTTTAGAGTTGTAACAAGTTTTTTAAAACACTTTTAAAATAAAGTGTCATATTAACTACTTTATAGACGTCCTAACAACATTTTTTCAAATAGTATCGTATAAAATAGTTAACACAACATTTTATTTTAAAAACGTTCTAAAAACCTTGTTAAAACGTTCTAGAAACGTCCTATAAACTTATTGTAACATTTCTAGATAGGACGCTTACTGGTTTGGCTATAAACTAGAGTATTTTATATATTATTTTATTATGACATTTTTTTTGTTTGGTCTATAAACTTAAGTCTTATAAAATTTATTCTTATAAATCAGTTTATTGATATATTTAGACATATCTAGCTTCTTATAAATCGGATTTTGTTGCACTATCACCCACAAGAAAATAGGTCAATTACTATACATGGAACTCAAATGTGGTTTTGTTTGTAGGAAACATATACCTCATAGATTGAAGCCATTTTTGTTTTGTAGACAACAGAAGAGGTCGACAGTCGTCTTCACGCGAATTAAGGTACGATGATGATTCGGATTACATGGAGAGTGATGAGTTTCGAACAGCAGTTGCAGCAGCCGCATTCGCCATTAATTCAGCCGAAGAACAACGAAGAAGAACAAGAAGACGACGAGATGATAGTTTGAAGAACAAGGCCAAGAAGAAACAAGTGGAAGATGGTCAAGTTTCAATTAAGCCAAGAGAAAGAATCCACCTGCCTTCTTCTTCTTCTTCTTTAAGCAATAAAATGAAGAACAAAGAAGATGACATAGTTCCCATATCAAACCCTACTCTTCTCCCCAAGAAACCCTCAGGTATACAAAAAATCTTGAATTCCATGCATGGGTTATCAAAGAATTTTTGAAAACCTGTAACAACCGTACCAGATATATATTGTCTGCTTTGTCCACACACTTGGACTCACGGTTTCAAAACGCGTCTCATAGAGGAGGTTTCCAAGTCCCTTATAAGGCAACTTTTGTTCTCTTCCCCAACCAACGTGGGATGTTACAAAACCCAGATATGATCTGCTTTATAAGACCTCAAAAATGTCTAAATATCCAAATAAAATTGGCTTATAAGATTTAAGTTTATAGAATCAAGCAGTTATGCATCTTGCATAAATTAAGGTGTTACAAGAGAAATAGAATGTTATGACGCGTTTGGGCATTTTGTCAGGTTGTTTATGACAATTTTGAAATAAAGTGTTATGTTAGCTTTTTATATGATATTTTAACGTTATATAAAACGACTAACATGAACACTTTATTTCAAGATTGTCCTAAATTTAGCATGTTATATCACTTGTAAAGTAGTCTATTAAGACATTTAAACATATTTGACGTACTATAAAGTCAATATTGTTGTAAACTGGTCTATTAAGACGTTTAGACATATTTGACGTTCGAATTTTGGCTGGATGATCGAGCTACAGAATTGCAAGAAAAGGTACCCAAAAGCGCTAGTCGTCCTCCAGGAAACACAGGTGAATCGCCAAGAGAAAGTGTCGTTGCACCACGATTTGTGATTAAGAAAACTCCTCCTCCGACTCCTGCTCCTTTCGACAAACAGTCGGACAAAACTATTACAAGTACAAAACCTGAAAGCGGCTTCGCAAGTGGTAGTCATCAACAATCCCCACCCCCACAAACCAAAGTCGATAAAAAGCGTCCACAATCCAGGCTCGAAGACGTAAAGGCGGATGTTTGGGAGAAAACGGAGATGGAACGGATCAATGAACGGTATGTATTATACCTTTAAACCATACACTATAACATTATAGGATGACAAAGATGTCATAATATAATATACTGTTTTATTGGACGTACGTACATGATAAGAACAATTGTCTGTCCCATGTAAATGTATTACATAAGTTGATATAATTCTTTTGTACATCCTAACAAGTTTTTTGGAACAATCTTAAAATAAAATGTTGCATTCATTTTATACGATATTATTAAAAAAATGTCTCATAAAAATAAGTGTCCTGTTAAAAAACTAATAAGACTTGTTTGGATGTCAAATATGTCTTAAAATTCTATTGTAACAAGACACATAATTTGTTTGGTCATATAAAATTAATTAAGGGTTGTTTGTTTACCTCTTAACAGTTCCATTAAGAGGCATCCTCTGAATCGTTAAGAGGTGAATCCTGTTTGGCAAAAAATAAGTCTGCCTCTTAATGGTTTCGAAACCCTCAAAAGCATTTTTATCATGGACCTCTCTTAACCATTAAGAGCCCTAATTACATCATGAACAGTTACCAAATAATTATATTTCATTTTGCACTATATCATAAGAGTCTCTTAATCATTCTGCACCAAACCATTCATCAACTGCCAAACAACCCCCTAATTAATCATATAATATTAAGAAATCTAGACATTTTTAACGTCATATAAAACCGATTTTATTGTAGCATACACGAACATACTTCCATGTTCTAAACGTGTATGGTTGTGTGTGTGTTTCCAATTTGCCCCCAACTTAGGTACGAGAAGTTGAATGCGAAAATACTCGAGTGGGAAAATGAAAAGCAAGAGAAAGCAAAGAAGAAGTTGTCAAGAAAAAAGGTATTGATAATTTCTTCATTTTAAAAGTGTAGAACGTCACCCTTTGAAGCACGTTTTATACAACGATCCACTAGGGATGGATCCATAATTTTTTTTCAAATGGTTGCACCGTTTAACTATAAAAAATAATGTCGAGATATTTTTCACAACATCATAATTGATTTATTGATTAGTTCATTGATTTTCATACACGAGGTCTTGGGTTCAAGTCTTTTATTGCGATTTTTTATTATAAACATAATAAATTTGAAATTAAAAACAAAAAACTAAAAAAATGAAGCAAGTGGGATACGAACTTGGGTCTTGGGTGTAGGAAAAGTCTTACAAACCAAATCTACCAAGAAAAACTTGTGTTCATGTTGTAGTTTTAAAATATACATGGTGGCACACAACAAAACAATATGGTTAATACGGTGGCCCATGCCACCGTATGCAACCACACAGGTCCGCCCCTGGATCCCATAATCATCATGAGAAAGGTAAATCAGTGTACGCATTTAATTCCATTGGGAGATGAACGGTACCTAGACTAGAATCCAAGACCTCACTTATATAAATTATATATAGATGCCATTGAAACTCGGAAATATATAAGTTATTGAAACTTGTTGCAGGATGGGTCGGAGAGTAAAAGGGCTCGAGCTTTGGAAACCTACAAGACTGATATGGAGATGATCGATCAGATAGCGGAAGGAGCACGATCACAAGCTAAGGAAAACCGAAGGAAGGAAATAAAAAAGGTCGAGGAGAAGGCGGACAAGATTCGGTTAACCGGAAAAATCCCAACAAAAACATGTTTATGCCTTTAAATCTCAATCAAACCTTCATATGTGTATGTATTTTTATGGTAAATGTGTATATATATAATTATAATATCATACATGACCAATTGCTTTTATATTCTCATGCCTTCTAATTTAATCACCATATCCTCTCCTTACTTAAAGAAAATACAATTTTTAAATTGTCAAAAATTCAATATATTCTTCAATGGATTCTATCAATTGCAACCACTATATAGTTCTAATTAGTGGTGGACGGAATTATTTTGAGTGGATACACATTTAAGGTCGAATCAAATAGTTACAAAATCACCGTTGAGAGGAGGGGTGTCATCACAATTTAATTCAATAAAAAGTTAATTATGTCGATTTAGAAATATAATACATTTTTCAAATGAAATCGATCTGGACTTTTTACATAAGATGCAAGACTATGTATTACATTCGATGTGTTTTTAGCCGATTTTCGCATTGTAAACAATTTTTTTGGTTTTTTGGTTGATTTCCTAAATTTTCTAATTTTTGGATTTGAATTTGAATTTTATTCTTTAGATATTATATTTGGCAATTTAAAAATAATTAACCAAACTAAAATAACAATAGGGGTTGAACAAATGAAAAATGACTACAGATCACTGCAAATCGGATTTAGAATAAATCCAGAATATAGGACAAATCAATAATGAAATAAAACCAATTTAGAACAAATCTAGAAATCAACGCAAATAAGACAAATCAATAATAAAATTAGAGCACTAATAAGTAAAATGTCAAAAATAATATGCTTGGAAAATACGAACCAGATGAAAGGGTGGAATATGATTTCTTACCGATGATACCTAAAGAACAGAAATAGTAACAAAAACTCATTGTTTAGAGACATTCTAGTAAAATTTTAGTTTAGTCCCTTCAGTTTCAAAAAAATTAAAACACCCATATTTATTTTTAAAAATTCATATTAGAACAATTTAAAAGATCAAATATTAAAGTAATTAAACCATACTACAAGTGAGACTCGAATCTATAACCTCTTAACAAAGCGACACGAGGCTTACAGCAAACATCTCACCCGCTTCAGATTGTTGATATGAATTTGGTTTTCAAATATTTAAGGTCACAATCATAATTAAGCGGGCGCACTCCTTTAACGTTTCATTTTTTTTCCTCTTGCAATAATCAAGTGAGTGGATCAACCTTTAATAGGTCCGCCTTTGATTCTATTCTAACAATTATTATAGATTACGGATTTCGTCCCTGTAGTTATATGAAGTTTTGGATTGGGTCCCCCAAAAGAATTTATTACAGTTATGGTTAGTGTAGTTTCACTTTTGTTATTGATTAGGCCCCTTGATCAAACTCTAGACTCCATTAAGTGAGAGGTATTTTAGACTTTTTATTTTTCTCTCTTTCATTAAATTATTTATGCATACAGAAACACACCAACTCGAGTGACTAACTCTGATACCTGAACATCAATTGTCTTCTCAAATAAAATTAAAAGCATGTTATTGAGTTTTTGGGCAAAGGTTGCAAGAAATCCACCAACAAAAGAAAATTAAAATGAAGATGAATGAAAGAATAGAAAATGAGAAAACTTGAAATGGTCATATACCCTTGGTTAATTAAACGGAGTAAAGGTTAATTAACGGACTCAATCCATAACAAAATTAAAATCATAATGATAATATCTCTAATTGAGAACTAGTTCATAATTTTTATATAACCACATGGACCAAATCTGCAATTTACTCTTAACAAAACTTGGAAAAAAACGTTAACATTTTTTGAAGTACGGAAATTTGCATGTATAAGAAATGAATGCTTTTTCTTTTCAAAAAAAGAAGAAGAATGTATTTCCATCCTGAAAAATATATTTTCAAAGAACATATTTAAAGCATTTATATATAAATATAAATAGGTTTATGTAAGAACGATAATAATTTACGAGAATGTGAGGACAATTCTTAACCAATCATTTTTGTATATGAAAATTTTCATATACAAAATCACATAGGATTCGTGTACAAAATCACATATGATTCACATAGAAAATCATATATGATTAGCTAATACTTTTCCCGCAACAAAAGTCGCGTGCCATTTTTTATACTAGTATAAAATCACATATATTTTTGTACATGAAAAAGATTTCATGTATAAAATGATTGGTCGATGATTGTCCTTGTATTCTTGTAGACTGTTATCGTCCTTGCATGAACCCGCCTCTCTCTCTCTCTCTCTCTCTCTCTATATATATATATATATATATTGTTGGGTCACCGATGATTTGGTGATGAACCTTCTCTATAATTTGTTTGATCTTTTACGGGGTCTTTTGAAGGTCTGAAATATACTTCAAGTATTGAAAAGTCAAAGACTAATCAATCAAGGGTTGTACATCAAAAAGTGGAATTTTGGATGTACCAACTAACTTCAATATTCAGATCATTTTGCCAAAGTCAAGATTGTTGGGTCACCATGGGTCACCGATGGTACACTTAAAAGTTATCAAAGTACTATGACATCAATACTATGGGTCACCGTTGTTGTCACCGACCAAAAAAAAAATTAACTTTTTTTTGGTACTCTCCTAAATTTTCGGTAACCCCCAAAATTCATATTCTGAATTTTGACTCCCCGATTTTAGACAACTAACATCCCTCCAAAATTTCATATCTTGAAATTTTATTTATCTCCCTCTCTCAGAGTTTGGACAGCTAAAATTCCTAAATTTCTCCTCAGATATACTTTTTCCTATATATCTTTGTCAAAATATCTCTCCGAATTCTCTTGCTGTTAAAATTCTCTCTAATTTCTGTCATGATAAAATTCACTCCAATAATTTTGTCAAACTACTCTTTGAATTCTGTCTGTCAAAATACCCACCTATCTTTGACTGTCAAAACAGACTCCTGATTGTTGACTGTCAAAACAGGCTCCTGATTGTTGACTGTCAAAATATCCATCTATTGACTGTCAAAATTCTTCAATCCTTTCTCTTTCAAAAATCTCCAAAGTCTCTGATGTTTCTCTCTCTATTTTTGGATACTTAATATCCTTCACTCTTTATTCTCTCTGATCTCATGAGCATAAAATTCCACAAATTTTGCTCACAAACTTCTCTCTCCTACATATGGACATGGTTAAGAAGAAAAAGAAATCTAAGGTTTATAAATATTCTACCATTTCCACCTCCGCGCCTGCTTCTACGGCTATGACACCGAAAAAGCCTTCGGTATCTACCCAAGCCAATATCCTTTTTAAGAAGCGGAGGAGTTCCAAAAGCCCCCCCAAGTTCTCCTCAAAGAGACTTAGGGAACCTCAAGGATCAAATACTCACAAGCCACTCACTGGTTCCCAAAAATTGGTGAGTGTTGAAATTCTCCCTACTGGACCCAGGGAATCCTTTAAAAACTCACCTAGCTCCTTCATGCCCTCTTAAAAGGACCTGATTGTATTTTCGGGGACCCTCACTAAACCCTTCTCAACATTCTCTTTGGTTGATAAGGATGACTTGGAACCTTCCCAATCCAAGGACTATTTTTGTCACTTCACAGCCTTGCACCCAAGATCTATGATCTTGATGACCTTGCACATCTCTATGAAGATTCGGCGAAACTGGTCGAATTGGAGGGACTCCCATTTTTCTTGTTCACCAATATCTCCTTCTGGCAGAAATGTTTCCACCTAGTGAACTCTCCGATATATGGGTTTGAGAAATAAAAATAAAAATAATTTTTTATTTTTATTTCTGATAGCTTATTTATCCCTCTGGTGGACTCCCCAAATTTGTTCCACCTTCTCACCTCATTTACTCATCTTCTTCCCTCAGCCGCGGAGGGGGAGAAAATTCAAAGTTCCTAATAAGGCTAAATCAACAGCAGCTGAGAGGAGAAAAGAAATCTTCTCAAGAAATCAACTAAGGCTAAAGTATTGTAAGCTGAGAAGGAGAAGAAGAAATCCTCCTCATGCAGCTGAGAGGAGAAAAGAAATCTTCTCAAGAAATCTACTAAGGCTAAAGTAGTATAAGCTGAGGAGGAAAATGAGAAATCAACAGAGAAGAAGAAATTTTCTCAAAAAGAGATTTCAGTTGAAAGGGAAGAAATCTTCTAAGTGATAAGATATCAGCTGAGGGGGAGCATCTAAGTGATTTTAAGAAGAATGAGTCGAAAGCAATTGTTGAGGGGGAGAAAATCCAAGACAGAAAAAATGTTAACCCCGATGCAGACTGAATTCTTCTCTCTCCCATTCCACAAGGAAGCATTCATGATATCTTAAATTTTTGATCTATCAAATCCAACCTTCCTAGTTCAATTAGCAACAACCATCATCACTGCTCCAGAATATGCTTCCTTCAAGAAATTCTAAGTGTGGTCCTCTATAGCAAAGATGAAGGAATTCTCTACAATTTAATCTTCAATGAACTCAAGAGTAGAGATGCTGCAACAATTCCCTTCAAGTACCCGGATGCTTGGTATATATGTAAATTTATTTATTTTTTTGGACATAATTTTTTTTCATACATACTGTACATACTCAGTCAAAAAAAAAAAAATCTGAGTCAAAAGAACCCAAAAGAAAAATAGAAAGGGTCCAAAGTATTTCTTTCTAACTTACAGGTATCATCATCATATAGGGTGAGATTGTTGGGTCACCGATGATTTGGTGATGAACCTTCTCTATAATTTGTTTGATCTTTTACAGGGTCTTTTGAAGGTCTGAAATATATTTCAAGTATTGAAAAGTCAAAGACTAATCAATCAAGGATTGTACATCAAAAAGTGGAATTTTGGATGTACCAACTAACTTCAATATTCAGATCATTTTGCCAAAGTCAAGATTGTTGGGTCACCATGGGTCACCGATGGTACACTTAAAAGTTATCAAAGTACTATGACATCAATACAAGATGAGGACATCAAGTTTGAAGTCATGGTCACCGACATTACAATCTTGGTCACCGAAATTGCAGGTATATTTTCTAAGGCTGTGATATCAAGTCACAAGGATGTACACTTTCAACACTTAGTGAAAGATGAAGTTTATCAAGCAAAAGCAAAGTGTACATTTATCATTTCCAGTCTTACAAAGTATCCACCGATATGATACATGGCTTCATGTATCACTTAGCAATTTCAAGAGATAAAGTTCTTACTCACAACAATTGCAAGATACATGAGCTGCAAGAACTTGGGCATCAAGCCTTAAATAAAGAACATTCTTTTTTATTCTTATAAAAGGAATATTTGTCTTTTAGCTAAAAGGTTTGATGGGACTTCACAGAGCATGAAGAAAAGAAGATAAAGTTATCTGACATTACGTGCTACAAGGAATGGTTCATCCATTATTCTAGTACAAAGGGAGTGGCCTCTTCCTTTTCCATCAGATAAACTTTCAGCTAATCAATCCTTGACAGCTGTCCACTTGCATCCCTTGCATGGGCACTATAAAAGGAGATGAAGTCCTTCCCAGAAATCTCACGTCTTCAACAATACTTCTCTGAAAGTATTTGTTTGATTTCGCCAAAGCTGTGTGCGCTAACAGTCTTATTTTAACTTCCTGTGTGTATAAGTTAATTACTGTTATTTAAGTTTGTTAGAATAGGTTGTCTATTCTTTTCCGCAACAAACTTCTGTGTGTAAATTTTTAATATTTGTATTAAAAATTTTAAAAAGAGCAAAAACTGTGTGTTTGTATTCATCCCCCCCCCCTTCTACAAACTCTTACTAGCTTAGCCATCTCCCTTCCGGGACTAACATATATATATATATATATATAGAGAGAGAGAGAGAGAGAGGGGTAAGTTTAGGAATGACAAAAAACCCTGAAACTGATGGTGAAAACCGAAAACCAAACAATTCGGGTCGGGTTCGTGGACGGGGCGGGGATCGGGGATTTTAATGGGGATGGTACTCACCGGCCCGGCCCGGCCCGGTAGTGTATATACATATATATAATATTATATATATATATATATTAATATATAATATAAATAATTTTTAAAAATTAATAAATGGGTTAAGTATACTAATAATTAAAAGCCCAATCTAAATACTTTTGAAAACTTTTGCATTTTTTCTATTCGGTTTCCGTTTCGAGTAAAAGCAACGGGTAACGGTGATATTTTTGCTTAACGGGTCCCTAACAAGGATCGGAAAAACCACGAGGACCTAACGGGGATCGGGACGGGGTCGGGAACGGTTTTTCTTATCGGTTTCGAGGACGGGGATACCGATCCGATCCCCGGCCCGAACCCGCCCCGTTGCCATTCCTAGGTAAGTTCAAATACAAACCAGTTGAAGGGTACAAACTAGTTAAGATATTAATATAAAAATAAAAAAATTCATTATTTTTTTTCATTAAATGCTATGATTTAAGATATTGTTCCACATATGTTTGTTTTATAATATAAAGTTTCACATGTATTTGTTTCATAAGTTGAAAGTTAATTTCTCATATATTTTATGAAAAAATTTCACATGTAACTTTTTCACAAGGTGAAACAAACATATGTGCAGTGCAGTAATATATTAAATCATAGTATTTGATGAAAAAAAATCATGAAAAAACAATTTTATATTGATTTGAACCAGTTTGTATAGTTTGTATCTTTCAACTGATTTGTATTTGAACCAGAGGTGATATCAAATGCAAACCAAACAAATTAAACAAACCATACAAACTTCTATTATCCAATCAAAACATGCCACGTGGCAAAATCAACTCAATTTGTCAAATAACACTCTTGCCTTTAGAAATTAATGTAGTTATTAAATTATAAGAAATACTCGAGACATGTTTTGATTGGATAATAGAAGTTATATTGGATAATAGAAGTTTGTATGGTTTATTTAATTTATTGGTTTGTATTTGATAATAGAAATACGTTTAATTTCACCTAATAACAATCGTAAATATAATTATCTAGAAAAAAAAAACATACATGGAAAAACGACATCAACCATTATACAATTAAAACCAATTTAATTAAGAAAAATATATATTATAAAAATACATGAAAGTAAGATTTATATATAAATTACTACATTAAAAAAAAGACTATTTAAAGATGCATATTAAAACCGATGTTAATTATAAATTAATTATTAATTATTTACAGGGGTTGATCCTAGTGTAGGGAGAAGCGGGTGACGGTCTAGGATATCAAAGTCCAAAGGGCATCATAGTCCAACAGTCAAATAAGGTTTAGTAGACTCATTATTTGATTTTCTTTCCAAAAAAATGTTACCGTTATTAGTCTCTCGATCTCACCTCTTCCCTTCACGATTGGCCTTCTGCCATTTACCTACGATGCACAATGCTGCCAATGCCGACCATTGCTCTCAACAATCATCTCTCAGCCTCTCACCTTGACTCAGGTTCTAACCTACGATATAGCTAGGCTCTCAAATCACAATTAGTTTTTTTCAAGCTTGAACCTAGATGTTTTCTTTCTTAGTTTCTTATTCACTCATCTAGTGATCAGATTTGCTTAGTTTTTTTGATCTTGATGTTTTCTTTCTTAGTTTCTTGATGTTTATTTCTTGTTATCTTGATAATATGACTATTTGAGTGATTTCTTTAAAACCTATTTCACTTATTTAAGTGATTTGCTTGTTTGGTTAAATCTCGATTTCTCGTTTTCGTGCCATAACTACAATGGTGTTATTGTTAGTCCCCAAAGAGAGATGGCTAACTAAGAGAGGGTTTTGTAGAAGGGGGGGTTGAATATAAAACACACAGAATATACTCTTTTTAAATTTTTTAATATAAATATTAAAAATTTACACACAGATAGTTTGATGCGGAAAAGAACGAGCGTACTATTCTATCAAACTAAACACACAGATAACAGTAATTAACTATTACACTAAGCAAGTTAAAACAATACTGTTATAGCACACAGCTTTGCCACAGTCAAACAAATAATCACTCTGAAGATTTGTTGAAAGCGTGAGATTTCTGGGAAGGACTTCATCTCCTTTTATAGTGTCCATGCATGGGATGCAAGTGGACGGTATCGAGGTTTCATTAGTGGAAGATTATCTGATGGACAAAGGAAGAGACCACTTCCTTTGTACTAGAATAATGGATGAACCATTCCTTGTGGCACGTAATGTCAGATAACTTTATCTTCTTTTCTTCATGCTCTGTGAAGTCCCATCAAGCCTTTTAGCTAAAAGACAAATATTCCTTTTATAAGAATAAAAGAGAATGTCTTTAATTAAGGCTCGGTGCCCAAGTTCTTGCTGGCTCACGTGTCTTGCAATTGATGTGAGTCAAGAACTTATCTCTTTGAAATTGCTAAGTAATACATCTCACTATGTATCACATCGGTGGATACCTTATAAGACTGGAGTTGATAAGTGTACATTTTGCTTGATAACTTCTTCTTTCACTAAGTGACAAAAGTGTATACCCTTGTGAGTTGATATCACAGCCTTAGAAAATATACCTGCAATTTCGGTGACCAATATCATAGTGTCGGTGACCATGACATCAAACTTGATGACCTCATCTTATTTGATGTCCTTAGTACTTTTGATGACTTTTGAGTGTACCATCGGTGACCCACTATATTGGTGACCCAATCTTGACTTGGCAAGATGGTCTGAATATTGAAGTTGGTTGATACATCCAAAATTCCACTTTTTGATGTACAACCCCTTGATTGAATAGTCTTTGACTCTTCAATACTTGAAGCATATTTCAGACCTTCAAAAGAACCTGTAAAAATTCATTCATATAAAGGAAGGTGGTTCATCACCAAATCATCGGTGACCCAACAATCTCCCCCTATTTGATGATGATACATGTAGGTTAGAAAAGAATTCTTTTTGACCCTTTCTATTTTTCTTTTGGGTTCTTTTGACTCAGATTTTCTTTTTTTTTTCATTTTTTTTTTATTTTTTTTTTGATTTTTTTTTAACTGAGTATGTACAGTATAGAGTATAAACTGAATAAAAGAATAAGTATAAGTTTAAATATGTGCAAAGCTTGTAAAAATATTAACAAGAGATGGGATGGGAGAAAAGTATGAACTTTTATTAATCAACACATAGGATTGATAAGAGTACATGATTAATAAAGTTCATACTGCACTATACGTCTGCAGGATCAAGGATCTGAGGAGGGTTCTCTTCTTTTAAGTTCATCCAGGATCATTCTTGTGATGCCATGGTCTTCAATGGGAGGCACTCCAAGAATAGCAGAGAGGGAGGAGCTGTGAGCCCTTGGAATGTCAGAGGCTCTGAAGAAACCTATGTTGCCATAGATGTCCTCAAAGAATACTCCAAGTTCAGGCTCTGTGATCATGGTTTGCTCAGGATAAGCAATAGGAGTGGGAATAGAGAGATTAATACCTGATGCGTCAATCTTTATGCCCCTTTCATGAAGCATGGAAAAATGTCCTTTCTTTTTGTTCTTTGGAGGTTTGACCAACTCTCCAGAGAGACCCTTTTGAATAAGGTACATCTGTTGACCTTCAAGAAAGGTGACAAGAATATTATGCTCCTTTTGAATCTTCACCATTTTGACAAAGAGCTTTCTGATGGTATTTAGTATCAATTCCTTGTGTTTGCTTTTGCTCTTGTCAATGCAATTTCCAACCTCTATCCATTCAGAGATCCCAAGAGCTTCAAGCCAATCAACCTCACAAACTTTCATAAGAGAATCAGCTCTTTTAAGAGTGATAAGAAGTTTGGGAGAATTCTTAGTTGGGGGATGGATGGTAGCACCGATGATCTTTGAATCATCCTTTCTATTCTTCAACCTCCTTTTGAACCACTCTACTTCCTTTGCCTTCTTGGCCTCATCAACCAATTTTGGCAAAATTTTCGCATTTCTTCTTTATATTTTCAAGCTCATCTTTTTGAGCTTGAATTGCATCGGTGACTTTGGCATGAACAACTTCATCATGAGCTAGCTTGAGTACATTAGTCTGATCATACTCAAGCTGAGCCCTTATAGCTTCCTCTCTTTCGACCTCGGAGAGAATTACCCCAAGAGGATCGGTGAGTCTTTGGGGGCGGTGAAGTACGAGTGTACTGCATGAGAATCTCTCATCCTTTTCTTTCTCTTTCTTTCTTCTTCTGTTCTTCAAAAGAGAGAGGCTTCTTTCCTTTGGCTTTTTCTTTTCTTTTCTTCTCTTCTTCAGTTTCAAGGGGTTGAGCGCGACACTCTCCCCCTCGACGGTTTGCTCCCGGATAACTCGGTGACCACGTGAGAGTCACCTCGGTGGCCGTGGCCACCACGTCGGCGCCCGTAGTGTCGGCGGGCGGTGTGGTATCGGCGGCCACATCGGTGGGCCGGTTGAGTGGCGTCGGCGGCCGGCATCTTGTCGTCGGCGGCTTTGGCCGTTGTAGAGGTCTTCACATTTTTCTCCCCCTCGGTGGTTGAACCCTTGAAACCCGGCGAAGAGAGAAACTCCTTAATTCTTTCCACATCGGAGCGAGAGACCCCCAAGTTTCTTTTCTACCCTTTGAAGGACAAACTGTCGATATCTTGGAAGAAAGAATCACCAATATCAAGTTCAACCGTTGGAGAAGAGGTTGGAACTTTATCAATCTTGGTGTGTAGACTTGGGAGAGACTCCATTATTACTCGTTGGTTTGCAATAAGAGTAGAAATATCGGTGGCTTGCTTAGAAGAGGTGCTTCGAAGATCCCGAATGGATGAAAGCATAGAAGCTTGGCTTGAAGAGAATCCTTCTTGAAGATCAAGGATATCCAAATGTAGAAGATCTAAACATGTCATTAGAGTTGGGTGACTCACCGACAACTCCTCTATGTTAGATACGAGAGATGAGGAAAGTGGAATCCATTCTTTCCTTTTCCTTGGTTGCATGTTCTTCTAAGACCTCCACCCTTCGATAGTATTCTTGGTAAAGGTGGTGAAAGCCCGTAGAAGATCATTCCCTTGCTTTGAAGACATGGGAGCGGTAGGATGAGGCTTTGGTGGTTGATCAGTATTATCATCATCACTGGAAGAATAATCCACCAAACCTGTAGATTTTCTTGGGGGGGATTTAGGAGATGAGGGGGAGACACTCTTAGGAGAGTGTCTTTGAGGGGATTCCTCAGTAATGGGTTCCTCCACACCCTTGTCATGTACGGGAGACGTACCTATCCAAGGAGTAGTGTCGGACATCAGAAAATCAGTAAAGAGGGTTGCTCCATCAAATGCACTGGTTGTGGTGCATTCTCACGTGGAGTGTGGACACGGAGTGAGAGAGCTCTAGGGGTGAAGAAGAGGTACCTTGGATGGGAGACTCCAAGTCATCTTTATCAACTAAGGAGAAAGTTGATGAAGGAATAAGAGGGGTGTCCTTTGTCGTACAACCATGTCCTTTTGAGAGGGCATGGAGGAGGCAGGAGTAGCTAAGTGTTCCTTGGGTTTTGTGAGGATATTTTCAACACCTATCGCTTTTGGGAGCCAGTAGATGGATCATGTGCTTTAACCCTTTGGGTTCCCTTAGACTTCTTTGAGGAAGTCTTTGGGGGGCTTTTAGAGTTTCTCCGCTTATGGGATTTGGATGCTTGGGTGGAAGCCAAAGGCTCTTTTGGCTTCGTAGCATCGGTGGGTGCGGAGGTAGATGTGCCCGACGCTTTGGATCTCTTAAGAGATTTGGGCACACCAGTGACTCTAGGTACAGAGGGGGTAGAAGACATACCTGAAGTTCTCTGAAGACGCGGTTCATTCTCTCCCCAAGCAAGAGTTGCATTCCTTGCAAACTCAACCATAGAAGGTCTGAGAGGGTTGTCTGATGCTAAGACAACCTTTTTCATAATTTGATTTCCCACTTGATGAAGAGGGAGATCATATATGATATCATCTCTTTTCTCTAATTTATCCGCCAACTTTGCATGAATAATAAGAGAGAAAAGTCGTTGGAAGTGGTACCCGAGGACGTCGGAGGGTAGAGAACGAGGAGATCATTTCATTAAAGAAATAGGCGGCATAATCTATTTTTCTGCGAAAAATAAGAGCATGTGCCCGGCTCGATTCTGAGAAGGTGAGCGATCCGGACCACTGTCTTCTTGCTCGGGCACGAATCGGATGAGCAAAGAAGAAGTTCCAAATACTTCCCATGTTTTGCGCAACAAAGTACTGGACCCTTTGACTTTGATCCCTTCTTCTCTTCCAAATAATTTAACACATCAACCACCATTTGATGTTCATTACCAAGCAGGGAATGGTTCATAGGAATCATAAACAGAAGCTTGAGAATGCTTCTAACATCTTCCACATTGAAGATCACATCATGTTCATCATTACTTAGAACGGATGCAATAATTTGATCCGATGAGGCATCAAATGTGCAAGTTAACCAAAAGTTTCCAAGAAGAAACTTACTCATTTTGGGTTTCTTTGTCGAGCATATTGTAGAGGGCATCTTCTGAAGAAACCAACAAACATCATTGTACTAGGATGAGCATTGTCAACTCCTATTCTTCCAAAGTAATTGCATGCAGGGAAGGAGAGAGATCCAAAGGTGATTGTTTGTTCTTCACCAATTCTTGAAGGAGAAGCCATTGAAGAAGATGGGAGTTGCAGGTTTGAAGTTCTTGCTTTTGAAGGTGATGAGAAGATGGGTGCGAGAAAGGTGGTGAAGTAGTGGGATGGGTGGTTATATATGAGAGGGAAAATTCAACTTTCAAAATTAATGATTACTTTTGGTGATTGAAAGGTCAGAATTCTAAGGGTTTAGGGTTGAATTCGGCGCATGGTCTGACATTGATGATGTCATTAGGGATAAGAACAAATAATCTTGCTTATCAAGAGTGGTAAGTCAAGAGTTATCTTTTAAGGGTTGAGAAGGTGAAAGGTTTGTAACGGTTACTTTTGTGAGTGGACAACGTCGGTGGCTTGTATGCGAGAGAGAGACGTCGGTGGCCTCATAAAATGGACAAACGTCGGTGGCTCAGTAATGAGATAAACGTCGGTGGCTTGACGTCAGCAAACGTCGGTGGATGACGTCATTGAGAGAGAGAGAGACGTCGGAAAGAGGGCTACACGGTGACCGTCGGTGGCTTCAATGATTCTTGTGGACGTCGGTGGCTTGGGACGTCGGTGGCTTGGCTTGGGATGACGTCGGTCGTGTCGGTGGCTTGGGATCAAGGTACAATGTCGGTGGCTGGAGTATGGGTTCGCCGTCGGAAGGTGGACGATGTCGGGATGCCGTCGGTGGGTCGGAAAGTGGACAACGTCGGGATGCCGTCGGTGGGTCGGAAAGTGGACGACGTCGGCGGCGTGTGCAACGTCGGTGGGTGGCAGCGTCGATGGTGGGTGGTTTTTCGGTGGGTATCGGTGGCCGGAGAGAGAGAAGCGGTGGTGGATGGTATGGTTTTAGGGTTAGGGTTTTATGAGGTTTATAGAAAGGAGAGAGAGAGAGGCTGTCGGTGACTAAGTCACCGACTTTGTATGCATATATATATATATATATTATTTTTATTTTCTTTTTATTTTTCTTTTTATATAAATATATTTATATAATATAATATATAATATATCTATGAAGTATATATATAATATATATATAAAACATATAACCTATAAATATATGAATGTATATAATATATATATATATGGAATATATATGTATAAAACATACATAAATATAAGATATTAGTCTATGTTTACCATACCTAACTCACCGATGAGAAACTTGAACCTTGCTTCATCAAGGGGCTTTGTGAATAGATCAGCTAGTTGATAGTCGGTGGGAATGAAATGTAACTCCACATCACCTTTAGAGACATGATCTCTTATAAAGTGATACCTAATATCAATGTGCTTGGATCTTGAATGAAGCACAGGGTTGTTGGCAATGGCTATTGCACTTGAGTTGTCACACATTATTGGGATTTTTGAGAAAACCTGATTGTAATCACACAACTGATTTTTCATCCACAATATTTGTGCACAACAACTTCCAGCAGCCACATACTCTGCTTCAGCAGTAGATGTAGACACCGAATGTTGTTTCTTACTTGACCAGCTCACAAGCTTTCCACCAAGTAACTGACAACTTCCAGTTGTACTCTTTACGTCTATTTTTGAACCCGCAAAATCGAATCGAGTACCCGATGAGATCGAAACCCGAGTCTTTGGGATACCAAAGACCCGCATTTATGGTACCTTTCGTATACACGAAAATCCTTTTCACAATGACTAGGTGTGATTCTTTAGGATTTGCTTGGTATCGGGCACATAGACAAGTAGCAAACATAATGTCAGGTCTACTTGCAGTTAGATAAAGAAGGGATCCTATCATGGCTCTATAATTTGTAATATTTACAGAAATGCCATCAAGATCAGAAAAGAGTTTAAGAGGAGGAGCCATAGGAGTTTACATGGTAGAGCAAGTATCAAATTGAAACTTTTTCAGAAGATCTTTAATGTATTTACTTTGATTTATGAAAATACCTTCTGAAGATTGTTTTACTTGCAAACCAAGAAAGAAAGTTAACTCCCCCATCATGCTCATTTCATATTCTTTTTGCATGAGGGAGCTAAACTCATCACACAAGGATTCATCGGTGGCTCCAAAAATAATATCATCTACATAGATTTGAACAAGAATGATATTACCTTGTGATTTCTTGAAGAAGAGAGTGTTGTCAACCTTGCCTCGTATGTACTTATTTTTAAGTAGATATTCTGAGAGAGTGTCATACCAGGCATGTGGAGCTTGCTTCAGTCCATATAGAGCTTTATCCAGCCTATATACATGATATGGATGGACTGGATCTTCAAACCCAGGAGGTTGCTTCACATACACTTCTTCAGCTAATTCACCATTCAGGAAGGCACTTTTGACATCCATTTGGAATACCCGAAAATTCTTGTAAGCTGCATGGGCAAGAAATATTCGGATAGCTTCCAATCTGGCAACAGGAGCAAAGGTTTCATCATAATCAATTCCTTCCTCTTGCCGATATCCTTGAGCAACCAACCTTGCCTTGTTCCTTATGACAGTTCCTTCTTCGTCCATCTTGTTTCGAAACACCCATTTTGTTCCAATAATTGTTTTGTTGGATTGACGAGGAACTAACTTCCAGACTTTGTTTCTCTCAAATTGTGAGAGCTCTTCTTGCATGGCAATTACCCAGCTAGGATCAGCTAGGGCTTCATTTATCAGCTTAGGCTCAACAATGGAAACAAAGTTGACATATAAGCACAGATTGCTTATGCCTCTTCGGTTTTTACACCAACTTGTGGATCACCTATGATTTGATCTATTGGATGATCCATGGTCCACTTTAGAGCAGGAGGTAAGGAGGGAGGTAGAGAAGAGGATGAGGTAGGAATTTGGGATGGTGAAGAAGGGTTTAAGGGAGATATTGTGTTTTGGTGGGTAAGGTCTTCTAAAGAGTTAGTTTTAGGAGGTGGAGAAGAAAGAGAAGGTTCTGAAGGTAAGGTGGTGTTTATGGGAGGCTGAGAAGGGTTGCTATCTGGAGGATTGGTTTGAGAGGAGGATGGAATTTCACTAACACATGAATTTATCCATAGGTTTAATTCTTCTTCATCACAAGATAATGAAGAAGTTTCAAACTCATCAAACTTTACATGCATGGATTCATCTATGCATTGTCTTCTTAGATTGAAGATTCTAAAGGCTCTTGAGGAGAGAGAATAGCCCATGAAAATTCCATCATCAGACTTTGGATCAAACTTTCCAAGTTGTTCCCTGTCATTTAGCATGTGACAAGCACGACGAAACACATGGAAGAAGTCAACCGGGTTTTCTACCATGGAAAACTTCATACGGGGTCTTGTCATGCCTTTTGACTATGATAGACCTATTTTGAGTAAAGCATGCAGTGTTAACTGCTTCTGCCAAAAATAGGTTGGCAACTTGGATTCACTCAGCATAGAACCTTGCAGCTTCACATAGTGTTCTATTCTTTCTCTCAACAACACCATTTCTTTGAGGAGTGCGTACGGCGAGAGAAGTTACGAGAGATTCCTTTTAGGTCAAAGAAATCTTCCAGAGCAAAGCATTCTTGAATTCAGTGCCATTATCACTTCTGAAGGACTTCACCAGTTTACCATTCAAATTTTCAATTTTTCTTGTAAACCTGATGATTTCTTCAGCAGCATCACTCTTGTGTTTCAGAAAGAACACCCAAGTATATCTAGAGAATTCATCGACGATTACTAGCATATACTTTTTACCACCCAGCATCGGGTGTACTAAGCTGGACCGCATAGATCCATGTGAAGCATTTGAAGAGGTTGAGAGATAGAAGAGCATTGTTTTGTTTTAAAGGAAGTTACGGTGAGTTTTCCTTTTTCACATGCCCCACATGCCTTTTCTTTTTCAAAAGGTTTTTTTGGCATTCCAACAACCACTTTGTTGGAGAGTTTGTTCAAGGTTTTAAAGTTTAGATGAGAGAACCTTTTATGCCACGACTTTGTTTGGCTAGTTCTTGAGAAAGGAGACACACGGCTTCTCCTATTGCACTTTCCTTCATGTTGATTATGTACACGTCATTCGGTCGGGTTCCCTAGTACAATCTTGTTCGTACGTCAAAGACCAAACATACACATATTTGGAACATGACTTTATAGCCCAAATCACATATTTGGCTTATGCTTAGAAGATTGTACATCAGCCCTTCAACATGAGCTACTCTGGAGAAAGTGATGGTTCCATTTGAAATGGTACCATATCCTTTGGTGACCCCTTTTCCATTTCCTCCAAAGGAAACAGTGGGTCCCTTTTCTTTTGAGAAGTTAGAGAGAAGAAGTTTGTTTCCGGTCATGTGTCTTGAACATCCACTATCCATGTACCATATATGATCTTTATTTGGTACCTGAGGTTTTGTCCCTGAAGTGGATCCCTCAGTAGATACAAGAGTGGTGTAGAGTGATTTCTCCATGTCTTCTATTTCATCAATTTTGGCCATGAGGCACTTAGTGACATACTCACTCTCACTCTCAGAGGTTTGCTCATCTTCCCAAAGAATGAGCCTCAAAGAACTAAGGTTTTATTTTTACCTTGGTTTCTCTCCTTTTCTCTCTTGTATTTGGCTTTGTATTTCTTGTAGCTTGAGGTTTCTTTTGATTCAGAGTTTTCTTTAGAGGATTGGCTATTTCTCTCTTCATGCTTCCTAGAAGCTGATTTTGAGAAGTCATGGCCATAAGAAGAAGAAGGTTTAGAAGAAGAAGCTTTTGATCTGCATTCAGAAGCAAAATGACCTTTCTTTCCACAATTGAAGCATTCTTCATTTGCTTTATCAGAAGAGGATTTTTGAGAAAAAGATTTTCTATTAAAATTGGAGCGGTTTGAAGAAAATCTTTTGTTCTTAAGGTTTCCAGCAAGCATTGCCATACTATCAGAAAGTATGTCAATGGCTGATTCTTCTCCTTCATCATCAGCAGCACTATAGTATGCATCTGATAGATGAGAAGAGTCTTCCTTAATATCTTTTTCAGAATTAGAAGAAGGATAGGTGATTCTAGGAATACAAGAAGAAGGTTTTGAATCACCGATCAAAGCAATAGAGGAGGATTTGATATCCTTTATAAGAGACTTTCTCTGATTTTTAGTTTGTTCATAGTGAAGAAGAGTTCCATAGAGAGCAGTTAAAGGCATTATTTCTAAGTCCTTGGTTTGCTTGATGCAAGTACAGATAGTTTCTCAGAAATCTGGAAGACAATCCATAAACTTGCAGAGAACTTCTTCATTATCATAAACTCGTCCAAGAGCTTTGAGATCGTTAAGAAGACAGTTAAAACGATTAAAGTAGGTAGAAAGAGATTCTCCCTTTTCATGGGAGAAGAGTTCATACTTTCTAACAAGACAGATCCTGTTAGATTTCTTTACTTCTTTGGTGCCTTCATATAAGACACTCAAAGTATCCCACATCTCTTTAGCAGTGGGAAGGTTAAGAAGAGAATGATACACATCATCAGGAAGGGAAACAGCAAGAGCAGATTTGACTTTAGTATCTAAAGCAACTAGGTGTTTATCATCTTCACTAAATTTGTTAGAAGGTTTAATGATATATCTACCAGTTTTCTCACTTCTTTCGTCATCCGACTCTATGTCCTTTCCTTCGGCGTCCTTTTCGAGGGCCAAAGCGAGCCCATATTTTAGGAATAATAGGTCCTCACCGAGAATGTTGGGGTACCTGCAATCGATCCCTTCCAAGAATAATAACATGCGATTTTTCCATAACCCAAAGTTGTTTGGGTTGAATCTTGGGGGTTTAGCCAAAGATCCTAAATCATATGTATTACTGGAAGAGGTCTGCAAGGTACCATCAACATTTGAGGTAGTAGCCATCACAGATCCGGTTTATGAGATTAAACCAACTGCTCTGATACCAATTGTTAGTCCCCAAAGAGAGATGGCTAACTAAGAGAGGGTTTTGTAGAAGGGGGGTTGAATATAAAACACACGAATATACTCTTTTTAAATTTTTTAATATAAATATTAAAAATTTACACACGAATATAGTTTGATGCGGAAAAGAACGGGCGGACTATTCTATCAAACTAAACACACAGGATAACGATAATTAACTATTACACTAAGCAAGTTAAAACAATACTGTTATAGCACACAGCTTTGCCACAGTCAAACAAATAATCACTCTGAAGATTTGTTGAAAGCGTGAGATTTCTGGGAAGGACTTCATCTCCTTTTATAGTGTTCATGCATGGGATGCAAGTGGACGGTATCAAGGTTTCATTAATGGAAGATTATACGATGGACAAAGGAAGAGACCACTTCCTTTGTACTAGAATAATGGATGAACCATTCCTTGTGGCACGTAATGTCAGATAACTTTATCTTCTTTTCTTCATGCTCTGTGAAGTCCCATCAAGCCTTTTAGCTAAAAGACAAATATTCCTTTTATAAGAATAAAAGAGAATGTCTTTAATTAAGGCTTGGTGCCCAAGTTCTTATTTGGCTCACGTGTCTTGCAATTGATGTGAGTCAAGAACTTATCTCTTTGAAATTGCTAAGTGATACATCTCACTATGTATCACATCGGTGGATACCTTATAAGACTGGAGTTGATAAGTGTACACTTTGCTTGATAACTTCTTCTTTCACTAAGTGACAAAAGTGTATACCCTTGTGAGTTGATATCACAGCCTTAGAAAATATACCTGCAATTTCGGTGACCAATATCATAGTGTCGGTGACCATGACATCAAACTTGATGACCTCATCTTATTTGATGTCCTTAGTACTTTTGATGACTTTTGAGTGTACCATCGGTGACCCACTATATTGGTGACCCAATCTTGACTTGGCAAGATGGTCTGAATATTGAAGTTGGTTGATACATCCAAAATTCCACTTTTTGATGTACAACCCCTTGATTGAATAGTCTTTGACTCTTCAATACTTGAAGCATATTTCAGACCTTCAAAAGAACCTGTAAAAATTCATTCATATAAAGGAAGGTGGTTCATCACCAAATCATCGGTGACCCAACAGTTATATTACTCAAGGTTGTCATGAGATGTTCTGTACCTCGGTTGTTACCTACTCGTAGTCGTTAAATATAAAATCATGTTGGTGCACCATGCAAATGATTCTACGGTCTAGATCCAATCTCGAGATTCCCGGTTGCCTTGGATCTACTCTCTTCCCCAAAAAAGGTAGCATCCCTCTATAAATTTGTATGAGAGTCCGAATAGGTTCCAAACCTCTTAAAACACGTGCTATCTGTTTCTTGGATTTAAGTCATTTTACTTTCCGTTCAGGACATTTAAAACCATCGGACCAGTCCTGCTTATTTACTCATATATGTTCATACATACAACTTTAAATAAAAAAATTCAATTATTCATATATAAATCTTCTTCTTTTTCCACAATATTTAACCTCTTTATTTACACATTTTCACTCTACTACAACAAATAAAAGAAAATACATTATATGTTTTAAATTAATGCTTCGTACCCAAAATGTGTATTTTTAGAACGATGATTCCAAAACTTTTGCATGGCATTTTCAACCTCATGAAAAAAAAAAGAATTTAAAAAAAAATATATAATAATAACATTAAAGATCCCTTCAACAATCTTCATTACATCTCCATATCATCTTCACTTGTCATCATCATCATCCGCCGGAGCTTTTTTGGTGGTGGTGGTGGTTTCAGTGGTGGTCTTGTTGCCGGAATCATCCGTTTTGGTGGTTTTCGTGTGTGTTGTTTGATATTGATGAAGATAATCCTCCGCCTGATCCATATACTTCCCCACCCCTTGCTTCTCATCCAACTTTCCGAACGTTGCAGCGGCGTCGAGGATGTCGGCCGCCGCTCCGGCGATCTTCCCCATATCATCCTCCTTGCCGCCGGCGTAGTCAGCCATCACTTTGGCGCTGGACATAAGCTCAGAATTCGATGGTTTTGGGTGGTCCTTGCCGGAATCTTTCGACTTGTCATCGTCGTCGCCGTCGGCGGGTTTGTCTTTGTGGAAAAGGGCGTCCATTATTATTTTGTGCTTTTTAGGGTTGGAAGCTGTGAGAAAATTTTGATAAAAAAGAGGGGGGTGAATAAGTAGGGGGGATATTTCCGGATTTGACCTTGGTGTTGAGAGCGTAACTTGAGGTTTGTTGGATACGTGTTGGTGGTGTGACGAGGGTAAAATGGGGATTTTTGTTATGAAGAAAATGGGTGGTGATTATATTGTTACCTAAAATGGATGTGGGTTCGTTTTATTTTGATCCACAAATCATCTTTGAATTCGGGAAATGAATAGGTAAGTACGATTAAATTAATAAAAATTATTTTTTTTATATATAACTTTAATTAATAGGGCAGAGACACAGATTGTAGTCAATTAAAAATTATAATTTATCCAATAAATATTTATTCGGTGAAAGTCGTTATGAATTAGTTAAATAGTTTACATTTTAACTAGTTAACGGGTTTACATATAAACATATAGTTCATATGTGAATCATATGGGTTCACATACGGACTTGTTTGCTGTCTATTTGTAAACGTTATAAAATTATTCCCTCTATTTTTTGCATACCCATGCGAGGAATTATTTAGTGTTTTACGGTTAAAGCGGCAAATGTTGACCAGATGAAAGGGTATGATTACTTCTTTATTTCTTAAATATTTACCACTTTTCAAATTGAACTTTTTCCTATAGGGTTGAGTTCACGTGAGACCAACAAGTTTTCGTGCATAAAAAAAAGATCCAAACTTTTACAGTGCAAATCCTATGAAAGCTCAAAATGTTTTGCTGTAAAGTTTCAGATATAAAAAAGTTGTCAAACAGATCACACGTAATCCCAAGTCTTTTCCTTTGATATATATGGGTGTTTTATAATATACTAGAAGAGGTACCCGCTGCAATGCAGCGGAAGTTAAATATTTCATCAACATTAACGTTAAAAATCTTGAACTCTTTTAAAATATCAAATTATCTATCATTATAAACTTATAAATCGGCATCCATTAATTTTACAAACTCAAGTACAACTCTAATTTAAAAAGAACAAAGTAACACATTTATGACACATTTGATTTGATGAAAATATAAAAATAATGGGTGCCGATTTATAAGTTCACAATGATAGATAATTTGATATTTTAAAAGTATTTGAGACTTCTAACGTTAATGTTGATGAAATATTTAAATTCCGATGCAATGCAGCGCTACGTTTCTAGTAATGGTATAATTTGTAAAAAAAGAGACATATTTTTTTAATTTAATATGATTGATATAAGAATATCAATTAAATTTAAAAAATAATTATAGTATAGATTAGGATGTAAAATTGAAATGTAAAGAAATTAAATAAATAACTATATGACATAAAATGTAATTTTTTTAAAAATAACTCATTACGTATTCATGTATATAATAATATGTTTAAATCAAAAAATATTCAATATTAGGCTCATTTTGAAGATATTGACCACACGATCATAATGGTATAGTTTATAAAAATAGAAAGTTATTTTTTAATTGTCTTATAATTCATATACAATTATTCAGGTTAATATGATAAATGTATAAAATAAAAAATGAAAAAATGAAGGATATAAAATAAATTAAATAAGTAACTATATGTGTGTCAAGTGTAACTATATGAAAGCTAAGGGGAAGAGAGGGGTATAAAGGGTAGATGATGTATAATACGGGGTTTAAAAGTAAAATTAAAAATTAAAAATTAAGATATTAATTAAAATAAGTTAATACATATTCATCAATTTTTATAAGATTTATAAATCGTAAAATAGTCGATATTGGGCTCATTTCGAACATATTCAAAAGGCGATCATATAGGTATAATTTACTACAAAATATAATATGTTTTTAAATACAATTTAGTTGATATAAGATTTTATATGTTAAAATGAAAAAGGTGCAAAATGAAAGTTACAAAAGGAAATGATATAAAGTGAATTAACTAACAAAATCTAAGGGTTCAAAATGTAATTTTAAAATTTAAATTAAATTTATTTTAAATAAATAGGGGATAATGTGCATTAGAGTGCTGTACATTAGCTTGATTTTTTTACCTCTTAAATTTTGTAAACTAACCGTTTAGTAGCCTTTATAATATAGTATAGATATACATGTAGCAAACCAAATATTTTATTAGAACCCTAAACCATGCCAAAATACATCTTCAAAGCTAAAGATAATTGATATAAACACTATCCTTTCCATATCGTTTTCTTATTTATTTTTCTCGCTAATGAAAGCAATTTATGAATTTATTGACAACATGAAAACACAGTCAATTAATTGCAAACACATTTAATTTTATATATCTTCAACATATGCAAGAAGCTCTTTATCCTTTCGAAAGATTTCCATTTCTTCTTCTTGCAAACGCACCAATGCTTCAATCCCATCTCCAGATTTAGCATCCATAAGAAGAACACAATTATCATTCACTTCTGGAATTCGAAACAATATATCGACCGGTTTTCCCCATCCAAAATCCATTTCGTAAAAGGGAAACCGACACATACTCGAAGAAAGATACGCTCGACTTTGTAATTCGCCCCCTAACATCGATAATTTGCTCATCAAATTCCCGATTACTTCTTCCACATCGTTCAGCTCTCCAACCTCTATGATCCCTTTCCTTAACATACTAATCACTTCATTAAGCTCGATTTCACTTGAATCAGCCGCTATCTTTACAACCACCGTTGTACTTAAATTTCCCGCAGCCATTTCTGGGAATTTCTTGATGTTTCGGTTCCTCATGTTCACAGTGTGAAACAAGTTTGATTGCATCGAAAAACCCGAGTTTTTTGTGGCTGCACCCACCGCACATTTGAAGAGTAATGATGTCAATAATTCGACCCGACTAGGGTTCATTATCGGAGATGTTCTTCCCATTTGATCATTAATCTTGTTCTTGAGCTCATATAATTTTGAATTAGGAAACACAAATCTCCTTCTCACATAGTTAAGTTTTTCGGTATCTATTAACGGAAACCCTAAAATTTCATCGTTAGTTACGGGTGAAGAAACGAAACTAGGGTTTATTGGTGATCCACCACGCGTTATAGTGGCCCAGTGGTTGAAAAAGTTAGCCATGGTTAACGCGTCAGCGAGCTTGTGCGATATGGAGACCGCGAGCGCGGCTCCACCATCCGCGAAATGGTTCAATTGGACCTCGATCAAGTTAGGGCTAGTTTTGTGAATGGTACAACCTAGACCATTAGGGATGAGTTGGTCTAGGGTTTCATCATGTTGTTTCTTGAGGATGAATTCATCGAGTCTGCCATTGTTAGAAGCTTCGAAGAACACGATTCCTTGGTCGTTACAGTCGATGTGAGGTGCATTTGGTGCTGAAAACCGACCTGCGAATGGATAGTATTGTGTTAAAGATTGTGATAGTGATTTTTTTAGGATTTGGGTGTTGTTATGGTTGTAGTTTGGGTAGAAGAAAACAATTGGCATGTGAATGTGGCCGACGAATCGATCGAGTAATGAAAGATTGTGGGTTTTGAGATGGGAAGGTGTTGGAGAAGATGGTTTGATGGTTTCTTGAGATATGATGGTGTGAAGTTGTCTGGTTCTCAGAAATCTTTGAAGCTTTGCCATGATCATATTTTGCTAGTAATATCAAGTTGTATATAAGGTTGATATATATATATATATATAGAGAGAGAGAGAGAGTGTGTGTGGGAAGATAAGAGAAACCTCAGAAAAAGAGAAAGTGAAGAACACCTTGAGAACCTTTCATTGGACGGTATGCATTTGTGCATACACGGTATGTACAAATGCATACACGCAATTGAAGTTTTTTTTTTCTATGCACAAATGCACATGTACGTGTGCATGTTACAAATTACCGGTATATATATGTATTTGTGCATATTGTCCAAATGGAAGGCTACTAGTTCTTCGGTTTTTCATTTATTTTTGAGGTTTTTCGAGGTTTAGAGAAAAACCGTTAAAATTGAAAAACTAAAAAATACCCTAATAACCGGTATATATGTACATATACATAACATACATATATGCATAAAAACCGAAAAACAACTTTAAATACTTATATGCACATATACATATAAAATTTTATTTTGAATCTTTCCACATATATATATATATATATATTAATTATTACATATATATATATATATGAGATTAGATGAGAGTATCATATATTGTGATAATAAGTACTTTTAACTTAATGTGAGAAGGGTGAGAACAATTTATATTTCCATTTTATGACGTATTACATATTAAACCAATACATAGAAAATATTATAATTTTCACAGCTCATTAAAAAAATGTTATAATTGAAAATTGGAAATAGTATAAAAGGGTTGGTGGTCGGGTGGGAGGTGTCAAAAGTATTAAAAAATATGCACAGCTGGCCGATAACTTGTTTATTTTGTTTAATAATTGAAAAATTGAGGATAATGTTGAAATGGTTTTTAGGTTTGGTGGAAGGAATATATAAGCAAAGATTTTGTTGCTCTAGGTTTTGTCCTCCGGCTTTGTAAACCGTGAAAAACAAAGTTCAATTATCAAATAATAAATTATATTTTTAACTAATTTTGAAACTAAAAACCTAATTTAAATAAGATGTTTTTGAGTTCTATTTGAGCCTTTAACCAATCTATTAAATAGGCTTTATTCAGAATAAATGAGGATTGGTATTAACTGTATGAACTACTCGAACTGATCAGTTATCTAGACTTTGATTGATGTATGGATTAGTTACACACATATACCTACATTATATGTGTAGACGGATGTTTAAATACAACCCCTCTAGATTATACAACCGATACAACCCACCTATCCGCTATCTGTTTCCTTTTTTATTTTATTTTTATTAAAGGTAGTTGCAACCAATTAAATAATAACCGTTGATGATCAAATGAACGCTCCTGATTTGGTTGTAAAAGTTGTAGGAATGCAATGGATTGTATAATAACGGCCCTATGTATGTGTGTGTGTATAAGACTGAGTTTTCTTAGGAACCTGAAATTGATTAGGAACTCGGAAACCACCCACATGTCGACAAGTTACATATTTTTTTTCAGGAATATGGACGTGTTATTCATCATGAATGTTATAACATATTCATGACGAATAACATGATGAATATTCATCTTGAAGAGAGACATGTGGCGCATTAGTCATAATAATAATATATGACAAATAAGACTTGAGAGAGAACTCGAAAAGTTGGTGTGAAATAAAAATATAACATGTACTCGCTATATTATTACGAAATCACTTTTCTAATAAACACCTTCTGGTGTTCTCAAATGCTTTTTCGGGATTGGCACGACCAGGCCTGGGACAAAAACTTGGGCTTTAACTAGGTCTTTGAAAAAAACTTTAGTATGGTCAAGCTTTTGGTCTTACTCTTTAGAGATGGACAAATATTGGTCTTGGATCGCTCCTTTTAGAATCAGGTCGGCAGACAGCAAGTCCCTGTCCTATCAAGATGGTCCCAAATCCGATTCTAGGCCTAACCTCTTTTTTTTTTTTAAATTACACAAAATTTTATTAATGTTTTTTTAGTTACGCTTTTTGAAATATAGTATTGAAACACTTTAAATAATATATTTACTTAAAACTTGTAAAAAAAACTTATATTATAATTAAGAGTTAGCTCCAATTTTGGTCCTTGAGATTTAGTGAAAGGTTTGAAAGTGGGATCTGAACTTTGATAATTCTAGAAAATATATCATTTTGTTCTGAAATGGTCCCCATTCACTAACTTTGTTAAACAATATTCGTTAAGTAAGGGATAATTTAATTTAGTCTTTTTACCTTTTTTCCTATTTCTTTTTTAAATAAAAAACATTATATTGATTTGTATAATGTTAATATATCTATAATAAGCACACCATGGGACCCGACCTTTCTTCCTCATCGAGTTACTGAAATCCAGAAACCAAAAACAAACTGCAATCCTAATTAAAAATCGAAAAATGGATTTATTGTTGGAGTGTCTAATTGGGTTTGTTGGGAACATACTCCATTAGAAACAGATTAGGTGCATTTTCAATTTCAATCTGTTAAGGATAGAGATAGCAAGAAATGGACGAGTTCTTCTAAATTTTTTTTAGGGGGGGGGAGTAGATTTTGTCACTATGAGTCGATGGCCCTTTGAATGGAAACAAGAAGGTGAAATCAATGGGGCCTATTTTGTTTCCCCTCCAAGACATGGATAGCCCATAAATGCTAAATCCCAACCCTAATTTTTTTTTACCTCAAATCGTTGCAACACAAATTTTTGACAAAGGCTTCATCAAACCAATATCTGGAGTCGAAACATGGGAACACAGAAGTCTTGAGAGAATGGTAGATATGGTGGGTTTTCTATAAAGATGAGAAACATGGCTACTGATGATGAGGTTAAGGTTAGCCAAGGCAGATCTTGTCCCTGTGATTTTTGTTGGTTTCAACCATCAGATTTGGTAATAATACTTATAAACATTTGATCACACACTTAGAAAGGAAAATATTGTTGTTTATCTTTTGTTAGAAGGAACCATATCCGATGTACTTTATTATATCGAATAATATCCCATCAGATATCATCCAATCCTGTTGTTTTAGGGTTTAAATATACCACCCATCGGATATATGTCTATGTAGTTGGATTTTATAGAGTTATATAACAAATAAATCCGATATATAACTGGATATGTGAAAATATATGATTTTTACTTGTAGAAGTCTTATATCTATCTGTATTGATCCAAGACCATAATGACTTCAACAAAATCGAAGACTAGTTGAAGTGAGGTCAAGATCGTTACCAAAACGGATTGGTTTGTCATCTAGCCACAAAGAATTCAATGCAAGATAAAGTCAACTAGTAGACTGACAAATATTACTACTGACAAGTTGAATCTTGAAATACAAACTTGGTCAACCAGTTTGGTTCACCAACTATGTTATTTCCTTTCTTGGTATGAGAACATGTATAACATGTCAGCCTAAGTAGGTACAAAAACACCATTGCATTGGTACTTTGCTACCTCACTGTTCCCTCGACATATCTAAGGATGGAGTAAGTTAACAAAGGGTCTATATCAAGCTCAAAGGTTGAAATGAATAAGTAATAGGATATATGGATCAACCACATAGAAGAAGACACATATTAAAGTTGGACAGTTATGCATTTAATGCAAAGATGACTATAAAAAGCCACCCTTGTCATTCCATGCAACTCACTCGTTTTGAAAGAACATCCCCCACGAGTGTTTTTAAAGTAAATTCGGCGTCATCCTCTAAAAAACTTCCTTAAATTCTTTGGATCTGAAAGAGAACCTCCTTCCTTCTCTCTTTCAATCTAGTAAATTTGTTACAGTTAGTTAATTTATAATCACAAGCCTTACCTTCCTAACTTTCACAACAAATATATAATTCTTTGTTTTTATAAAAAATGTAGAACAAAGAATTAAAACATGAAAAATATGGTGTGTTTGTATTCAGCTTCCCCCCCCCCCCAAAAAAAAAACACTTCTTGTGTAACTCAGCACTTCCCAGGACCAACTGTTGGAGGAGCTCGAAATGTTTGGCCGATGGTGTCATATGTTTCGGTCCCTATGAGAATATATATATATATATATATATGTGTGTGTGTGTGTGTGTGTGTATGTGTGTGTTGGTGTGTGAAAAATACAACAAAACCTAAAGATCCAATTGTTAACATCGATGAATCAGACGAGTTGCAGATGTTGTAATGGAGAAGAAAAACGATGATGGTGGTTATGTTGAACAAGAAGATCGATCGAGTCATCTTGGATAGGTGGCGGGGACAATGGAGAAGAATATCAGTTGTGGTTGTTTGTTAGAGGTTGGGATCAACAGAGAAACATAAAAGGTTGAGGGTGAGGGTAGAGAGGTTTGTTTAATGTTTTTAAAAGAAAATTTTGTAATAAAAGTAAAAAAGATGAACATATCTTTATTTAGTTTAAATTGTTTAACGGAGTTAGTGATTTGAGATCACTTTCAAAGTAAAATGAAAACTACAAGAATGCTTTTTAGACTTGTCAAAGTTTATGTTTTATTTTTAAACTTTTCACTAAACCTCAAAGACCAAAATCGGAGTTTACTCCATAATTAATAAGACTTTGGTTCTTTTTAAAAATATCAGTTCTATATAACCAACTATTGTCTTGGTTGGAAACCGAGCCAGACAAGACTTTTTAACCGATCCTGGGCCAGACCAAAATCGGAGTTTACTCCATAAATCATAAGACTTGATTCTTTTTAAAAATATCAGTTCTATATAACCAACAATTGTCTCGTAACTAGTTCTGGACAGTCGGTCCATAATCCGTTTCAACCGATCCCGAGCCAGACTGACACCTGTCCCAGGCCCAACCTAGTCCGATTTATCCATCTATGGTCTAAAGCCGGGGTGGGGGTGGAGATTAACAGGGGGATTTTGTTACGCGGGGACAAAATCCTAAAACGAACGAATGACGTTTGGGTAAACTATCTAGAATGGCTGTTCATGTTTCGCGGGCGTAGCTGCCCCATCCTTGTCCAGTAGCATACTTCCAACGATAGAAGTTGTCCCTTATCCGGGCATAACCTTGTTCGTCCAACGAACATGGAACACAAGTGTTGCTAACGTCTACCTTTCGATAATGCTCGAAGACGCATGGATAATACAACTCGACAATAGGAAGCAGAAGTAGCCGGGGTGGGTTTGACTTTTGAGGGGTTGGACTTGTAACTTTTTCCCCATCTCTTTTGAATTTGAGTTATTACCCCTTGGGTTTATTCAAATTACTATTCAGACCCTTTTCTTTTTGTTCAAGCCTTCTCCGGCCGGCTATCACACTATCAAGGTCACCTAAAACCCTGAACTGCACCACCGATTCCGCAATTGCCGACAGAAATGGAGATAGATCCCCACAATTCACAACATGAAGCCGACCGAACTGTATCCATTAAGGACGATGATCTCTTCAAGGCCGCCGATTCCGGTGACGTTTCATTTTTCAAATCCCTCTCTCAGCCGCAGCTCCTCCGTTCTCTCGCTCTTCGTAACGAAGACGGCCGATCGCTACTTCATGTCGCCGTTTCTTCAGGCCGCGCCGAGGTCTTACTTGTTCCAGCTTAATTTGTTTTTGTTTCTTACTTTGTAATTTTGCTACCACCATTTAGAAAACGAAGTTTTATGAAGTTGTCTGAAATTGAACGAACTAATCAGGATATTCTAGTATGAAATTGCTACCCCTTAGTTCTAGAAAGTAAAGGACGTGTTTGCCTTCTACGGTGTTTAATTTGCAGAAAAGTTCGTATCAACTTCGAATTTGAAATTTTTTGGGTTTGAACTTGAATGTATTTCCCTTTTGGGAAGGATGTTGTCTTTTTACTAGAACACTGTGTGTGGAAGATGAATGACAAGATTAGACATTTTTGTGAATTTGGTGCGGTGTTTAATAAATTGATTAAATGTATTCTAGGGCTTTGCTGTTTGTTAGTCCTTTAGCTTCTATAGTTGTTAGCTGATGAGCTGTTGCAACTTTGATAAAAGGTGCAGAATTTGCTGGTGAATGCCTTTTTTTTTTCTAATACTTGTGGAACATTAATTTCAATAAATCAGGTGGTGAAGATACTTTCAGCTTTTGATCAATCGGTTAGTGGTATTAACAGTGCTGATGAAGAAGGTTGGGCACCACTGCATTCGGCGGCAAGCAGTGGAAATGTCGAGATAGTCAAGATTTTGCTAGATAGAGGTTGGATGATTGTTTTTCAGTTGGCATGCATAATCAAATTTTTTTTTTGGCTCCAATACTAACTCGGATAGATATTATACATACCTGTAGTAAAAATAAATGCATCTTGTTAAGTAGTAGTTAGTTCAAAATGTTGGATTCGTTGAGAAAAATGTGGGTTGATTGGACAAATTGTTTATATTAGTTGCAAATGCATCTGAAGTGTGTTCTTTGACATGTCAAAAGTAAAAAAATCAGCCATGTAGCTTAATAATTGAATAGGTGTTTATAGTTTATGGAGGTTAAATGTTTGCAATGGACATTATTTTGACTTAGTTTTCCAATTGATCTTTATCGGGTTTTAGAATTATTTAGGAAGAATGAAGAATAGGGTCCCTTTCAGTTGCAAATGTATTTGAAGTAGGTTGTTTGCATGTTTGAAACAAAGCAAAGCAACTATATACTATATAGCATATGCAGGCCTAATCAGTAAAATATGCTATTCAAAATTTCTTCTCATATTTCCTTTCCTTCTTTCTTGGTGAACTTTATCTTTTCAGTTGTCACTTAAAAAAACTATTTGCTAAGATGGAAATAAGGATATCATATTTCTACCGAGATAGCTAGAGCTTAAAAGTTTTTATGACTTACTTACACAGTGACAATTTATGATCTGCTAAATATAACATTTTGATGAACAGGAGCTGATGTAAATTTGAAAAATGATGGCGGACGCACTGCTCTTCACTATGCTGCCAGCAAGGGTTGGGTGAAAGTAGCTGAAATTCTGCTTTCAAATGGTGCAAAGATCAATTTGAAGGACAAGGCTTGTAGCTTCATAATATTTTTTTTAAGTTTTTAGTTCATCTTTCGGTCATCTATTGATCAGTTGCACTTTAGGTTGGAAAAACATCTTTTATCCTCTCTTTGATTGCTACTTGTTTGATGTTCAACATATTTTAGGTTGGCTGCACCCCCTTGCACCGTGCAGCAAGTACAGGGAATTCAGAGTTGTGTGAACTTTTAATTGAGGAAGGTGCAGAAATTGATGCTGTTGATAGAGCAGGACAAACTCCTATTATGAGTGCAGTAGTATGCCATTACAAAGAGGTAGATATGCAACTCATTCAGTGGATTTGTGTGCTTTATACTTTAAATATAAAATCCAAATATCTTCTCAGAAGTCAGAACCAATCATCTTCTTGCATATATGTATGAAAATAGCAGTAGAATTGACTCATTGAGGCTTTAGTTGTCGTCAATGATTGTAAAAATTCCTACTTCGATCTTTTAAATATGCGACTCTATGACGATGTTTTGATTTTCTGGTTAGAGAGTGTTATTTTTAGGGTTAATGTAGGAATTCCTGAAGTGGTTTTGTTCCTAGGGTTACTTGGATATTTTAAAAAATCATGCATATGTAAGATTTTGTTCTGAGATGTGTTATTGTCGATCATATTCTTGTGGGGTTTCAATTTTGTATGCTGGTATAAGTTTATTTGTTTTAATGTTTCTTTGACAATTTAGACTCTTATTGGTGGACCAAGTAAAAGTAAAAGACTTAAGCTCAACAATGTGTGTATTCTTTATGTTTTAATCTAGTAACCATGACAATAATTTTCTCTGTATATATGCACACACACGCACACACACATATATATAGGGTCAGGTTCAAGGGAAAATGCTAAAAAGGAGAAAACTGAAGAACACCCTATGAGCCCTCCATCTGGACGGTATGCACTAATGCATACTGGTAATTTGTAACATGCATTTGTGCATATGCACTAATGCATATGTAATTAAAGAAGCATTGGTGCATAGGAAAAAAAACGCTTGTATGCATTAGTGCATACCGTCTGGATGGAGGGCTCTTAGGGTGTTCTTCAGTTTTCTCTTTTTTGAGTGTTTTCCCTTGAGCCTCCCTCTCTCTCTCTCTATATATATATATGTGTGTGAACACACACTATCTTCATCTTCTTTGCATTTGTTGAATCCTTGCATCTACATGTCACTTGCTCATTCTTGCAACATAATCTTGTGCTAACATGGGCCAGACCCGAAATTTGTTTGCCAAAAGGTTATGATGATGATTAACATGTAATACTGGAAATTTCTGGTAATATTCTTAAACTAGACTGTTGAGTAATCTTGAAAACTGCTTTCTGTAACCCAGCTGTTTCCGTGAAGACATGTATCAAATGATGACCGGACCCTACTTCCAAAAATGCAACCCTTTAACCTTTTTGTTTTTGTTTGGTGAAACAGGTGGCTCTTTTACTGATCAGACATGGTGCAGATGTTGATGTGGAAGATAAAGAAGGATACACTGTGCTTGGTAGAGCATCGGCTGAATTTAGACCAATTCTAATAGATGCTGCCAAGGCCATGCTTGAAGGATGAATGTTCCTACCACAAAAGCTCTAGGAGGAAAGCACTAAACATGGTACGCAATTTAGCGTTTGTATGGTATATTGAGTAGTAATATATACCTGTTTAGAGCAAAATATTGCAATTCTGCTGGGTTTTTCCTCTTGAATTATGGTTTTCTATGAAGAATATCCAATCCTTTTGTTGAAAATCTAGATTCTTGAGATAAATAGGCAGAGATTTATCAGAAAATTAGCAATTTGTTGTGTTTGGAGACCGGGAGTTTGAGTTGTAGAAGAACAAAGAGAGAGTTTGACAGTTGACCATTTGAGATCAAACGTTTTGCTTTTCGGTTTCTCATCTTCTTATATCCTAGACATCTTAAAAAAGATTTATTAAAAAGATTATACAAGTCAAACCCAATAATAACTACCAGTTCTTATAATTTCAACCCTCGTTCTGTATAAATACCCAGGCCTTAAAACTTCTTCCTCATGGTTCACGCTTTAAACCCTTCTCCCTCCTGCTTCTATCTAAGTACGGTTGGTTGTTGCACTGGAGTACTTGCTACATATTTGAGTTGTGTATAACTACGTGTGTGTGTAAATATATATATATATATATATATATATGTATATATATAAATAAGATGAACCTCACATTCTTGAGGCTCACGCCTAGTCCCCGGGACCCTTTGCGCCTAAGTTTGTCTTGAGCCTTTAACAACTTTGATCTTGTTATATTTGTTGAATAACGGAAGAGAAAATATTCATATATGATGCCATATTATTAGAATCATCAACACTCATGTTGCTTTGTTGGCTCAATCAACCATTATCAAAATAATGTTCGATAACTAATGCCAATTTGACAAGCTCAAAATCATGTTTTGAGCTATTAAGCATAACTCTTTTAGGGTACATTCAAGGTCTCACTAAGATGCCTATAGTCGTTAACTTTTTGCAACGCCAAAAAGGCACTCGTGGAAGTTGAGGATCACTAATTGCAAATTTGACTATTTCAATTAGGAGAGAAGCCAAAACTTGAAAAAAAGAAGTCATGACTAGCTTTAAATCACAATTGCACGAAAAACTTGCAACAAAACCAACAAACAGTAGCGCATCTAAGGGCGGAAAAAAATGGACTATGATAGGTTTCTCAGTTCATAATTTCTTTCAAAATGACATCTTCTGCTCTTGAGAGCTGAGATTCATTTGGCTTTATATCGCCTTTCATATGAGCTAATTTAGTCTTTAGTTCGATATTCTGAACAAGAAGCTTACGGATGTAAGCACGCAGGTTGTCAATGGCTTCCGTATTCTTATCATTTCTCTTTACCAGCTCGACTTTCTGCTCTAAACGATCCTGAACAAGTTTCATGATAGTTAACCTCAACTTGTTCCAACCATTTTCAAAATCATCATCAAACTGAAGAACCCCATGTTTCATCTTCTTTAGATCGGTTTGCCTTTCGAGAGATAAGCATCTCTCAAAGTCCAAGCCAGAGTTATGGTCATGATCGGAACCCTGAATTTTAGGAGGGAACCAATTAGGGTTTTCAGAGATAAGCAAACACTGATGTGTATATATATATATATATATATATATATAGGGGATGGATCAAACAAGAACCACTCATCTTTAAGGGAACAAAGGAATTCATTTGGGACCACATATGATGTGGGGCCCACAAATAAAAAGGCAAAGTTCTCATTTGAACCTCCCTCTATATATATATATATATATATATATATATATAACACGTCACGTCACATGTTCCTCTTCAGGACGGATATTTTTTTTTATCATGAATAACACGTCCATATTCTTGATGAATATGTTGTGTGTCATGTGTCATGTTGTAGACAGTTCCTAGGTTCCTAATCAATTTTGGGTTTTCAATTTTTTCATGATTTTTTTTCATCAAATGCTATGATTTAAGATGTTATTACATATATGTTTGTTTCATAATGTAAAATTTTCACATGTATTTGTTTCATAATTTAAGTTTCACATGTAATTTAATGAAAAAAAATATGAAAAAATTATTTTTATATATGGTTTATACATATATTATACTTTGAAAAAATACATGTACATTTTCAGATCCGGCCACGAGCTGGTTGTACTTTTCAGCCAAATTCCGGTACGATGCATGAAGATCTTCCACGGATGCAATGATCGAAGACCTCTTTTTGTAGAACATCTCAGCCCTTTTTGCAAAACTTTCTCCATCTTCTTCAATCAAACTCAACATCTTTTTTACCTTCTTCTCAAACTCTACATGCATCAAACTTATTAGTCTTTTATACCCTTTGACTTTTTAGTCAAACCATTGACTTCTTGATATCGAAATTGACACAAAATTAACTTAATTTTAGGTGTCGTTTGTTTTTTAAGAGGTGCTGAAGTCTGATTTCAGTTCTGAAGAATCAGACATAAGTGATGAATGATTAAGAGCTTAAAATGAAAAAACAAACAAGTCTTTAGAGATAGAGAGATAATGTAACCTGATAGAGTAAACTGAAGCCATTGAGATTGATGGCAACGATTATGGCTGTTATCAAGCCACCATGAATGGGAAGAAGAAGAAGAAGAATGATACTCAGTGCTGCTGTTCTCCATGTGTTCTTCAAAATCTGCAAGAAATATAGATACAGAATGTATGTATATATAGTGTATCTATAATAAGAGTTATACGTAATTATGGAAATCTAAAACCAACTTTCCTTAAAGAAATGAACCCCACAAAAACGATTAAAATGTAGACAGGCCATCACCCAAATTTCAGCAATTCTTCTTTTTTAAAGATTATGATATAGATGCCATAAATTATGAATTAAATTGATGGCAAAATATTAATGACGAATTAGTGGTCAAGTTAATGACAAGTTGGAGGGTAAAATTGGCATAAACTTTACTTAATAGGGGAAATTGAATAAAACATTATTTTTTTTTCGAATTTTATTTCAGAGAATCTACTTAAACGCTCTGTTTTGATGTTTACGATAAGATATCTTAAACAATAAAGTTTAATTAAAAAGATTCAAGCAGCCAAGTAGGTAGGGGTGACAATCATGTCGTGTTCGGGTTGGCGGGTCAGGGAGGGTCAACGGTCAACCTGGACACGACCTGTTTAGCTAATCGTGTCAAGATACGCAACCCTAATCCACACACGTTCGTGTTGGTGGGTTGGCTGGTCAACCTGCGTGTTGGCAGGTTGAGTTTTAACGGACGGGATTACAATTTACACAAGACAATGAAAGAAACTTTATTAATTAGACTTTTAGATTTTAAAATAAAACATAAAACATATATTATTATTTTTTTAATAAATTTTGGCGGGTTGGCGAGTCAACCCGCGACTCGTTCGTGTCAACCCGAACACGACCCGTTTATTTGACGGGTTGACTGGTTTGGCGGGTTGGCGTGTCAAAAAATTCAACTATAACCTGTTTATTTTCGTAACGGGTTCGTGTCGTGTTATCGTGTCATATCAAGAATTGCCACCCTTACAAGCAGGGGACCTACTATAGTACATTGGCATAAGCCTTCGTTTTAGTAAAAAACAAAATAGGGTCGTGAAAGATGGTACCAAGCCTTTGTTTCAGTAAAAAAAAATTAGGGTCGTGAAAGATGGTACTGAGTTGTACATACAATTATACAAAAGTATATAAACTAAGCAACAGATCAATGATGGTTTTGTAAAAAAATATTCAGTCTCATTTTTTATTTGTCAAATGGCATCACCAAGAAAAAAAAATTTAGGTCCATCTATGAATTCAAGATTTTTTTTTACAAACTTATGATATGATCTTTTTATTTAGAAAGTTATAATATGCTTTCTTAATTACATAAAAATTTGATAGGTTTTGTTAATTGATTCAAAAACGTAATACATTTCTTAAAATGAAACTTTTAAAATGTAAAAATTTTCAAAAAAAAAAACCAATACAAAATATGTTATATCTTAATGCAATTTCCCTTGTTATATGAATTGGTAAAAGAGCATTTGAATTATTTCTTAAATTGCATAAATAAATTACGAATTTTAAAATTTGTTTCTTAAAAGTAACTATAGAATTTATTTAAATTTATAAGTTGTAATAATTTATGTTTTAAACCCAAGTGAAAACCATTTGGTTGTTTATGGCTTCATTGTAGTGATATATTTCTGATCTTTCTTGTTAATGGTGAAGAATAAATAATCAACACAAAAGATGTGTGCGTGTATATACGTGTGTGTGTATATATATATATATATATATATATATATATATATATATATATATATATATATAGGGGAGGGATCAAATGAGAATCATCCCATCTTAAAGGAACAAAGAAACAATTGTGGACCACATATTATGTGGGTCATACATAATATTAAATCATTTATGATTTAATATTAATTCACATTAAATCATAAATGATTTAATATTATGTGGGATCCACATCATATGTGATCCACAAGAGTCCCTTTGTTCCTTTAAAAATGTAAAGTTCTCATTTGAACCTTTCTCTCTCTCTCTCTCTCTATATATATATATATATATATATACTGACGAGTTCAAATGAGAACTCAAATTTTGTTGTGAACGTGAGGACAAATGAAAGCGTGACACGTGTCATATTCAGTCTGAATATTTCTTTAATTATTCAGTTTGAATAATCTACATTCAGACACATGTCATGCTCTCATTTGTTCTCACGTTCACAACCAAATTTGAGTTTGCATTTGAACTTTCCTCTCTCTCTGTATATATATATATATATATATATATATATATATATATATATATATATATATATATATGCAGTAATAATAATAATGGGATCCACAAAATTAAATTTTAAATATTAATAATAAGATTAATAAAAATATTGATCTATCAAATTAAGTTATACATTTCGGGATAAATTTTATATTTTTGTGATAAAAACATTAAACCATTGTATTTAAAGCATTAAGTGTCTTTGATTAGGCAGATGCATATTCATAATTTCAATTATTAAAACAGAAAGTGTCCTTGAAAATATTAATTATCATCTATTTATTATTGATGTTAATGTTATAATTTATTTTAAGTTTTTTAGGTTATGTTTTTTTTATTAACTAGTCTTCTTTGGCAAAAATTAGTTTAAAATGGTTAAAACACGTAAAAATGATAAAAAAAAGTTACATGTTAAAAAGTTTGTTAATTTGGTGTTGTTTAACAAGAATAAGTTAATTTATAAGCTAACTTATTTTTTAAGTAATTGTTTATAGACACATAAACTACCTTATAAGTTAGTTTATTGATAAGATACATGGCGTAGTAGATGAGAAACTTTTTAACATTTTTTTCCAATTACAACTCTAAAGTAATATTAATTATTATTATTATTATTAATTATAAATAAGTATTATATATTAATATTCATAAATATTAATTTATAATAACTAAAATTAATAAAAATTATTCATTAATTTTAGTTATACACTGTTAATTAATTTTAATTATATAATAGATATTAATAATAATTACTTTATTTATAAATAACTGCACCAATTATTTTTTAATTATTATTCAATATATTATATATCAGAAAGTAAATATAACAATTCTAAAAACGTTTATTTAAGTTACATAAAAATTAAAGTTTTACATAAAAAATAGAATTATACTTATATTATTTCATAGATAATTAAAATATGCTAAATAATTTTAATAAAATATATTTAATTTAATTTATTATTAATTATATTTTTTAAAAATATTAATTAATTAGAATATATGAAATTGACCAATTTTATTGTTATTTATATTATATATGATGGTTATTTAAAATCACATATTAATGTAGATTTTTTTCTAAAATTTATTTTAACAAATTCATAATTATATATAGGGGAGTATATATATATATATAAAATCAATTCTAAATTCTTCCATTTAATATTTTTACTATCTTTCTTTGTATTAATTAACATATTATATTATTAGTAATTTGTTTTAATTATATTATTAGAAATTTATTGAATATATCATGAAATATTTGTAATTGACTATTTTTCAAAATGCTCTTTTTGGTTATTTTACATGTTTATAAGCTCGTTTTTGTGAAACAAATTTATTCATCAGCTAGTTTACCAAACATAACCATAAACATTGACCCCATTTTGACTCATCATCCCTGTAAGTGTCGTGACCACATTCCCCACCGCTGCCGGACAAGAGCATCTCACCACCGCCAATCGACCATCACACCAACTACCAACGCTCTATCCTTTGTTGAATCGGTGGTAATGGCCATAGGGACCACCATCGATCTGGCCCATTATGGTCTGACTTCCATTCCAGTATATAGTTGCTTTCTTCTTGCTTCCATTTTCATCGATATGTATAATGCTGGAACTGAATCTATAATATGTACAAAGTGTGAGGTTTCAAATTTGGAACATGGATTGGAGCCACAATAGCACACAAATTGATCTTGTTCTTGAAGGGTCAAAACTTTACTTTGAAAAATATTAATGACATTGATAGTTGAACAAGACTAGTTAAATTGATTATCTTGATTCATTAGTAAACAATAACTTGGGATTTACTTAGAGTAAAAGGTGGAATAATTTTGGTATTTAGGCTTGATTTATGTTAGGCTTTGATTTAGGTTTTTGTTTATATTTCAAATTTGGGTTTGATTTAGGTTTCAAATATGAAATCGCTTTGCCAGATAAAGATGATAGCAGAGAGTCATCGGGGAGGGTTGGTCGGACTGTGAAAGGTGATTTGGGTAAAGACAAAACTAGAAAAGGACAAAAAAGGGTAAAAAGACATAAACGCCTCTTACTTAACAGACAATTCTAGCGGAGTTAGTAACAAAGGATGATTTCCAAAGTAAACTGTAAAGTGTAAACCACATGGACTAACTATACTTAAGTCTAAGGACTACTTTCGTAGTTGGGTGTAAACCACAGGGACCAAAATTGTAGTTTACTTTAAATGGAATCAAGAGAAGATGGAGGATGATTCTGACGGATTGACAGCAGTCGAATATGCACAAAAAGACAAACACAGCCTCTCTGCACACCAATTTCACCCCAAAGTTCTACCCAAATCCAGCAAATAATTGTCGTCATCTCTATCTCTATCTCCAAATAGCAATAGTTCCATAACTTCTCTACGATTAAGGTATGTATTTATTAAAGTTTATGATGTCAACATGCATCTATTTGATTTCACTCGATTCGTGTATCGTAACTTTGAAATTTTATGAATTTCTGTTATTTTTAGATATGATTTTGATGCAGGTTTTTTCGTATTTAATTAAATTAAAGTTTGAATCGATGATTTTTGCATTAGATAGAGATTCAAGATCATGTTGTGATTGTTGTCGATAGAGATTTATAAAACCTGTTCAAATAAAAATTCTAGTTGATTAATTGGGTTATGATTTGATAATTTTGCTCGACCTCCCTGATTTCTCTACATTCTGTTTATCGATTAAGTATTGAAGCTTGATGCATTTATTTTTTGATGTTGTGAAGGTGTTTGGGGACTTCAAATTTGTGATTCCCGTTTTTGGACTTCTCTGAGTTGAGAGAATAGAAGGAACAATAAATCAATAATATTTTTTTTTGGATATTGGAGGGTAGTGGAGATTTGATTTGGTTAGGGAAAGTAAGGAAGGAATGTATAGGCCAGTGTCAGCGATCACGAATCGTGGTGGATTGCCAACTGATAGTGGAGATGCTGTGGTGACTCTTGACCAAGTTCCTCGATGGATTGATGGGGATTTTAGACATTCCTATGAAATTGAAGACCCCAGATCGCACTTTCCGGACCCGTTAGCTTCATTTTCTGAGGCAGAGAGTAGTGGGAATGGAATGGTTTCAAGATTTCCTGTTGATCATGAAGTTAATTCGAAGATTTATCTGTGGAGAGGAAACCCTTGGAATATGGAGGTTGATGCTGTTGTGAACTCCACCAATGAGGTGAGCAGTTGATTCTTATGAAACAAGTGTCCATAAGTCCCATGAAACGAACTTAACGCATAATGCATTTCTGGACAAGAATTGGTTTGGGAACCGTGTTATGTGCAAGGGTTCCTCGTCATCTGGTTCTGCTTATGTTAATATTCTCCTATGTTGAAATGTGATTTTAAATGCGTTTATGTACCATTGTCTGTGATATGCTCCACAATAAAATTACTAGAATAGGGAGATTGAGGAACTTAGGCAGATATAAGATAGTAGAAGTTATACATATTTCAGTTAAAATTTTGAAATTTAAGCAGCTAGTCACAAATCTAATGTCTGTGAACGTGTGTTAGTGTTATTTATATATGATAGATGCTTCCCTATTGCTAAGTGCAGAAGAATATTGTGTTGTTGGCCTTCTTTATATATTTGACCACAATTATTTTGGGCCCAGAAGTAGAACATTAATCTACATAATCTTCTAAAGCATTTGCTAGCTATAGTCTAAAACATCAATGTGATACTATAGGTATTTATTTGTGTGCATATCTGTATGGTGTTATCGGAAATCTCATGCTCCACATAAGTCTCATGTAGCTCCTAGAAACATGGCCTACTTGTACATGTTCTATGTGTTGCTAGAACTTCCACAAGCACCATTAGTTGTGCGGGATTCAATAATATGACAACACACACACACACACACACACATATATACACACATATACAGCGATCATCATTACTATACCTCTCTTTAATTGAAGTCAGTGGTGTATCATTAGTTGGTCCCCTTCGTATACTATACGACCCACAGATATCATAGTATTATACATGAAATCAAAGTACAAAATTTTATGTGCAAGCGATGCAGCATGTAGGACATCAACTGTCCCACTTTATGCATATGGGGGTGATCATTGTCCCACTTTATGCATATATTTGTGTATAGACATATAGATTATCAGAAATTAGCTTAAATCAACTGATCAACTCCTGCAGCCAGTGTGTTCTTATCCCTGGCATTGATCATTGTTCACATTAGGTCGTGCAAAATCTAATCGTAATGTTGTATAGATTTTCATAAGATGTTTATTATTGAGTTTCCTTTACCAGAACATGGATGAAGTGCACTGCAGCACTGGTCTGCATGCTGTAGCAGGGCCTGGTCTTGCTGAAGAATGTGCAACACTGGTAACTTACCTTTCAACTTAATACTTTTTTTATGTAATAGAAGGGACATGCTTTTGTATAACATGTATCTATACTCTATATACTTTACTATTATCAGAGGAAGACTTAAAAAGAATACAAACTAATCTGATACAACCTTTGACTTCTATAGGGTGGCTGCAGAACAGGGATGGCGAAAGTTACCAATGCATATGATCTACCAGCAAGGTAGGCATTTGGTGGTTGTGTAGAATTGCTTAGTAATTAATATCCCTTTTGTAAATTTCATGTTGAATGATCATCAAATAAGCTATACCTGAGTAGCACCAATTAAGCGTAGATTTATTAGTGTCAGTTTTTGTTGTTTAGCTAACTAGAATCAATGTAGGATTTGATTTTAGTTCACTAAATTCAGTCTAGGATTTTTTTCCTTAATTTTGATCACTTCTCATCACTTAGAATTTAGAAAAGCCTGCACAAAATGCTCTGAGCATAGATAGTATATTCTTTATGAATGTATTTAAGATTTAGCAAATATCACTCATTTTTAACTATATGCAAGGTCTGTTAGCCATATGGTCTATATAGCATGAAAAAATTGTGTACTTATTGGTCTTTCACGATGGAGATTAGACATGTTTCATGTTATTTCAGTCAATTCTCAAAGTGTGCTTCAAGACCAATATTTTATCCAGCATACTCCAAGATGGATCCAGACTCTTTTCTAACATAACAAATTATATGTTCTGATTTTCTTGTAGGAGGATTATACATACTGTCGGGCCTAAATACGCCATAAAATATCATACTGCTGCAGAAAATGCTTTGAGTCACTGCTATCGCTCTTGTCTAGAACTTCTCATTGAGAACGGACTTCAGAGGTTCTTTCGTACCCATAGGCTGCATCCAATAATTAATTTTGTCCCTTTTAATGTGGCAGTTGTATGTCTGGCAACACTTGAGCTTATTATTATCCCCTCAAATTTATGAACACAGCATTGCTATGGGCTGTATATACACAGAGGCAAAAAATTATCCACGGGAACCAGCTGCTCATGTAGCAATAAGTAAGAAAATCCTTATGATTCCGCTTCTTTTAAGAACCTTATGTTCCACTTTGATTTTATTTTGCCAAAGCAACTGTAGCACATATATATATATATATATATTGAGTTAACAAAAGAACTTACCCCTATATATAGAGAGAGAGACTGAGAGAGAGAGAGAAAGAGGTTGGTTCAAATACAAACCAGTTAAATGTTACAAACTATACAAACTCATACAGATCAATATAAAAATAAATTTTTTCTCATGATTTTTTCTCATCAAATGCTATGATTTAAGATATTATTACACATATGTTTGTTTCACCTTGTGAAAAAATTACATGTGCAACTTTTACATTATGAAACAAATACATATGAAACTTTTGCATAAAAAAGTATATGAGAAACTTTCAACTTATAAAAACAATTACATGTGAAACTTTTACATGATGAAACAAACATATGTGTAATAATATCTTAAATCATAGCATTTGAAGAAAAAAAAATTCATGAAAAAATTTATTTTTATATTGATTTGTACGAGTTTGTATAGTTTGTAACATTAACTGGTTTGTATTTGAACCTCCCTATATATATAAATTCCACTCCTGTGCCTATAACTGCAATAGGGGTGAGGCTCAAACCTGTAATCACCTTTACCACTAGATTATCACCTTGGAATGTAGGTATACATATTACATACATACAAGTAAAAAAAATACACACCCTAGGCTCATGGTTTTGTGTACATCACTGAATTTGAAGCTGAAGGGAACTGAAAGTGTTCTTGAATTCAAATTTTTCTGTTTTCTTTGACTTCCAAAAAAACGAAGCAATGCATTTCGTTCTTCTGTTTAAAATGGGTATTTTGATGCAGACGCATGAAGTAGTATTTGGTGTACAAAGTTTTTCTTTTTCTCTTTTTGTGTCCTTTGCATCTGTATAGTGGTAATAAACTCTTGCCTCATATGTGCTAATTTTTATTTCTATCAGGAACCATCCGCCGGTTTCTTGAGAAACAAAAGGATAAAATCACAGGCGTGGTCTTCTGCACAACTACAACTAATGATACTGAAATATATAAGAGGTAAGCTGGTGGATATCTGTTATGCCAATCTAGGCAAGAAATTTTCCGCTACTTTATATTGTGACTTTTTATCTGCTTGCTCTCAATATATGAAGAGTATGTATGCTTTTCATTTAATTGAAATCCATTTAAGCACTTTCTCCTTTACGTCCTTTACAAATGTAGATTACTTCCGCTCTACTTTCCTCGCGACAAGAAGGAGGAGAAAATTGCCATTTCAAAGCTTCCTGCTGATGTCGGAGATGAAAATGGTGAAACAATTATAGATGAACGAAAAATCAGAATAAAAACCTTACCCAATGTGAAGAAGACTGTTCCAAAATCCCCCCAAGCATTAGTAGATGTTCCTATCAGTGATCTTAATTTGGCTAGACGGTTAGTGACCCGGAAAACTCATTTTTTAACATAATTTTGAGCAGATTGATACTTCTTTTTTGTGAAATATGTGCCACTTAATTGTTCTTAAAGCTATTGTTGAATGGCAGGAACTCTTCATATTTAGATTCATATCTAGATCCTGCTTTCATGTCCCTAATCAAGGATCCGGATCAGCGACGCAAAGAACAATGGGAGAAAACTGCTCAGGCACAAAATGGGTTTAACTTTGCTAAAATTCTAGGGTTTGGTAATCTTGGGGGGCCTCCACTTTCTGCCGCTGAAGAATACTCGCTCCATTCTAGATACCTTGCGAAAGCTAACACTCTTAATCTTTCTGAAATAGCAGAAATGAAGATTGTGTAAGTAATCGTTGAGTTATTTATTATATATGCTAACTGGGTGTCATGTATTTCAATTTTGAAATTTCATGTTTATATTCAACTGTATAAAAATCAATTACTATCTTTTACATGCTCCACAAACTCGTTTAATTTCATTTTCTGGTAACTTTTAAACTAAAGTTAGTAAGTTACCTATTTGCCCATTCTCTTTGGTACAAAGAAATAATACGATCACAACGTTGTAACTTCCATGGGACGGATAGAATAAGTTGTCATCTTTCAACTATTTTTCATTGGTTTTTAGTGCTTTGCATGTTGATTGTTATACATTTTGTTGTACTTATTAGACATAATTATTTTTATTTCAGATACCGAGGAGGAGTAGACAGTGAAGGTCGTCCAGTCATGGTTGTAGTTGGAGCACATTTTCTTCTTCGTTGTCTTGATCTTGAGAGATTTGTACTCTACATAGTAAAGGTAATAAATTACTTAGCCAGATATGTACCTCTATCCAATAAAAAAAATGCAACTATTGACTTTACCAGTAGTCTAATAAAGATATTTGACTCACTATTCTATGACAATAAAATGGAGGATAATGACCCAAAGCAATTGTTAAATACAGTATTTAGTGTTCACCTTTCTTAGTAGAAAAGTTGGCAAGGCTTCTTGATGTACATATATTATGTAATGCTTTCTATAATGAAAAGTGGGAGAAAGATTACTGAGTTAAAAGATAAACATGGTATCAGAGCTGATGGAACCCTAGCCGCCGCCGGAGCTTGTCGGAACCCTAGCCGCCGCCGCCGGAGTTCGCCGGAACCCTAGCCGCCGGCCTTGTCGTCCCGACCCGCCATTTCCGGCGCGATTCACGTCCAGAACCGCCGGCGACGACACCATCCCGTGCTAGAAGCGCCGGTGCCATTCACGTCCAGAACCACCGCCGCCGCCCTCTGCCTCCGTCACCGGCGCCGGCACCGCCGTTTCTCTTTGTTCCCAGGTTACCCCTTTTGTTTCCTGTTTGGCTGTGGTCCCTTCTCTAGATATACAACTCCAGTCTCTTCTTGTTATTTTCCCTTTGTCTCTGTTTCCAGAAAGCATTAAGGCTGGTCCTTTATTTCTATATAAAAAGACCAACTCCAGCCCCTATTATATATATACACAATTTTTGAGATGTCAGTCACAGACAAAGCTCAACATACGACTCCAAGTGACTCTTCTATCCCGGGTATAATCAATTATTCTGTTGTGTTGAAGATTCCAGTTAAACTTAACTCTACAAATTGGGCCCAATGGAGTATGTTCGTCCAAACCGGTCTCGAAAGTTTGGACAAAGATGATTATTTAAGAAAGGATCCTCCGACTACTAGAACTCGGGAATGGAAACTCGACGATAGTGGCATTCGAATGGCGTTATGGAATGCGATGGAACCACAAGTCCTAAGCATTGCCCATACCACAAAGAAGATGTGGATCCACTTGGAGTCTTCCTTCTCGGCTAAAGAATCCTTGTCTCATACTTATTCTGTATTTGGATCCTATTTCAGATGTGAGCAAGGCGATTCTGATCTCACCGAGTACTATACAAGATTATCGAAGCTATCAGAAGAGCTCCGAGTTCTTTTCCCAGTCACTCCTGATGTTAAAGTTCAGGAGGAGCGGTTAGCAAAAATGGACGTGATGACGTTCATTTCGGGATTGTCGGGCAAATATTCCAGTGCTCGCCCTCTACTGTTGAGTCACTCGGCATCTCAGTCATTGGCATCCACGTATCATCTTGCCCGAGAAATGTACTCGAGTCAGACTTCACTACCATCCGGGATGGATGTATCCGCCTTTGCCTCTTCAAGTACTAGAAATATTGGAAAGGAGGTGTATAAAAAGAAGATCCAATGTTTTTATTGTAAGGAGTATGGGCACACCAAGTATAACTGCCCAAATCGTCCTACTTTTGGTCCTGGATCTCAATCGCCACCTCGCCCTTTCCGAGCCCAAGTAGCCTCTGCAGATAATACCGCCCCCACTCGCACTTTCCACGATGAAGATATCTCTCGGTTCCACCATGGATCTTCTAGTCAGGTTTCATCTACTCCTCGTGCTAGCACAGCCCAGTCAGGTATACATCCTGCCTCTTTAACTGCATGCTCTACATCATGGATTATTGATTCAGGAGCCACAGATCATATGACTGGGAACAAGGACCTTATATCCAATCTCAATACTGATATACTCCAGACTCCTGTTCGACTTGCTAATGGCTCTTTGTGTCCAATTATGGGCACAGGTACCACTAGCAACTTGTCAAAACTAAACCTATCATCTGTTCTTTACGTTCCCACCTTTCCAGATAGTTTAATATCTGTTAGCCGAATTACAAAAATGCATAATTGTTCAGTAACCTTTTTTCCAACACATTGTGTCTTTCAGGAATTGGGAACGAACCAGCTGATTGGCACAGGTTTTGAATCTCAAGGTCTCTATCGTTTGTACGGGTTGCGGTCTTCGATTGCACGTCTTTGTGATTCCGGTATCGGGGAGGTTCACCTGTCGGCTAGCCACCCTTCTGCTTTGCAGAAACAATTGAGACCAGACTTGTCATATGTACAAGAGTTAGTTTGTGAGTCATGTCAATTGGGTAAACATACCCGTTGTTCCTATCCCTCTAGAGAGTCTAGTCGTGTCACTTCTCTATTTAAGTTAATTCATTCCGATGTATGGGGACCTTGTCCTGTAACTTCTACCAGTGGATTTAAATATTTTGTTACGTTTGTTGATGACTTTTCTCGCGCAACATGGGTTTACTTGTTAAAGTCACGTAATGAAATATTTTCTATATTTTGTGAATTCTATGCGTATGTCAAAACCCAATTTGATGTCTCCATTAAAACTTTGAGGTCTGACAATGCAAAAGAATACTTTTCTTCTGATTTTACAAGTTACTTATCCAAGCATGGAATTGTACATGAATCGTCGTGTGCCTATACACCCCAACAGAATGGCATTGCCGAACGGAAGAACCGCCATTTGTTGGACGTGGCTCGCACTATGATGATTCATTCCAGTGTTCCACAAAGTTTTTGGGGTGACGCGGTTCTTACTGCTAATTATCTAATTAATCGTATGCCCTCTTCTGTCCTTAAAGGACCAACACCTTTCTCCGTTCTCTTTCCGAAAGGCACTGTCTTCCCTCTGGCTCCTAAAATCTTTGGTTGTACCTCTTACGTTCATGATCATCGCCCGGGACATAATAAACTTGTTGCGCGTGCTATCAAGTGCGTGTTCCTTGGGTATTCTCGTGTCCAAAAAGGATATCGTTGTTATAGTCCTACCTTGCGTCGGTACTTTACGTCTGCTGATGTTACATTCAATGAGTCGACTCCCTTTTACAGTAAACCTATCACCGGTGCTTCCGAGTCAACAAATCTTGAATCTGATCCTTTCGATCCCCTTTTTTTACGGATTCCAAGGATGACACCAGATGTTCCTATTCCAATATTACCGACCGATGATACTCGTTTCACAAATGTGTATGCTCGACAGCGCCCACGACAAATGTCTGAGACCCAAGAGTGCCAACCTGTGCATGATGCTTCTGGTACGTCTTCCGTTCCACCACCCAATGCTATTGTCCTTGACCCTATACCTGATATTGTCCCTGACACTATACCTGATACACCTTTACCACTCCATATTGAACCTTATGACCCCCCTGGTGCCCATCTCCCAGATATTCCACTTGCTTTCCAGAAAGGCACACGGACTCGCACCCGATATCCCATTCATGATTATCTTGCCTACTCTCGCCTTTCTTCAGAATCGAGTGCCTACACTACAGCCATTGATAGATATATTGTTCCCAGAAATGTGACTGAGGCTCTTAATCACCCAGGATGGTTTAAGGCAATGCAGGAAGAGATGGATGCCTTACAGAAGAATCATACTTGGGATTTGGCACAACTTCCTAGTGGCAAACGCAAAGTGGGTTGTAAGTGGGTTTTCACAGTGAAAGTACATCCTGATGGTTCACTGCATCGGTTGAAAGCCCGGTTGGTTGCAAAAGGTTATTCTCAAGCCCATGGAATTGATTATGATGAGACATTTTCCCCAGTGGCTAAAATGCCATCTGTTCGTATTTGTATTGCTTTGGCTGCCATTAATCATTGGCCGCTTCATCAGTTAGATGTCAAGAACGCCTTTCTTAATGGCATTCTTGAGGAGGAGGTGTACATGGAACAACCACCTGGGTTCGTTATTGAGGAGGAGGTCACAAAGGTATGTCGATTAAGACGTTCGTTGTATGGTCTCAAACAGTCTCCTAGAGCATGGTTTGGACGTTTTTCAGATGTTCTTCAGGAGTTTGGTATGACACGCAGTTCCCAGGATTATTCTGTGTTTTTTAGACATCATGATGATCGACGTATCATTTTGGTGGTCTATGTGGATGATTTATTACTGGAGATGATAGCACCGGAATTTCAGAGCTGAAAGAATTCCTACAGACTCGGTTTCAAGTTACTGATCTTGGTCGGCTTCGTTACTTCCTTGGGATAGAGGTATCTCGATCTCCACAAGGGATTTTTCTATCCCAACGGAAATATGTCCTTGATATGCTTACTGAGTGTGGTTTATTGGGATGTAAACCTATGGATAGTTCGATGCTTGCTACAGGAAAACTTCTTCCGGAAGATGGAAATCCTATGAAGGATCCAGAGAGATACAGGAGACTAGTTGGGAAGTTAAACTATTTGACAGTTACTCGACCAGATATATCTTTCCCGGTTAGTGTCTTGAGCCAGTTCATGTCTGCTCCTTATACCGGTCATTGGGATGCAACACTACGTGTTTTGAGGTATCTCAAGGCCACACCAGGCTTAGGGATACTCTATTCAGATCAGGGCCATTGTCGAGTAGGTGCTTTCACTGAAGAAGGAGATGGTAGAATATCCGGTTTCTCGGATGCAGATTGGGCTGGCTGTCCCGTTTCCAGAAGATCGACTACGGGGTACTGTGTATTTGTTGGAGGAAATCTAGTTTCTTGGAAGAGCAAGAAACAACATACTGTCTCCCGATCAAGTGCTCAATCAGAATACAGAGCCATGGCTGATGTGTCATGCGAAATGACGTGGGTAAGGAGACTCCTAAGAGAGCTTGGAGTAATTACAGACGATTTGATGAGACTGTATTGTGATAACCAGTCAGCCATTCACATAGCAAAAAATCAAGTATTCCATGAGAGAACTAAACACATTGAAGTTGATTGCCATCTCATTAGAGACCGTGTTGTGGGAACACGGACAGAGGCTCCATCGATCCAACCAGTACACATCAGGACTGAGCACCAGCTTGCAGACATTCTCACGAAGCCATTGCGGAAAACACAGATAGATTTTATTTGTAACAAGTTGGGCATGATTAATATATTTGCTCCAACTTGAGGAGTGTTAAATATAGTATTTAGTGTTCACCTTTCTTAGTAGAAAAGTTGGCATTTCCATATTTAGGCTTCTTGATGTACATATATTATGTAATGCTTTCTATAATGAAAAGTGGGAGAAAGATTACTGAGTTAAAAGATAAACAGCAATAACATTAAATAAAATTTTATGAATATTAATCGGAAACAAAATAACTTTTTAGATCAAAAACATGTCAAAGAAGGAAATGTTGCATTTCTTGAGACAATCTTGAATGTTGAATTACAGGAGTTTGAGCCTTTGATCCAGAAGCCTTATAGCATTGTTTACTTCCACTCTGCTGCATCTTTACAAGTGTAAGTATTTATTGCTTTTGCTTGTCTTGGTCTTTAAACCGTCTTTCTTTCTTTTTATCAAAAATATATATATGTAGAAGCTGCATAAAACTGTGCAACATGCATACAACTTGCATCTCTTAAAGAGCCAAAGTTGTATGGGCCACCCAAAAGGGATTAGAGCCCTATTTGGATGCCTAAGGATCAAATTTTATGTAGTGATTGCTCATAGTTTACAATTTCTTCCCTTTTTCATTTTTAATTTACGATTTAAGAGAAATATGCAATTCATGGCTGTTGTGGCGCGGTTATTGGACATAGGTGGAATCCTACATTTTTACAAAAGGGTTGCCTTTTCGAACAATCATACTTGGATTTTCGTTTGCAAACTATCTTTCTTGTGAAAATGCCAAAAGAGAGCCATCTTGGGTGAATTGTAAGATTGATATTGATCCACATGCTTAAGGGGTATTTTCGTTACATGATTGTTAGTCAAAGATTTTTATCAACTATATGATATGTCAAACATTGCATTTTTTTACAGGAGTATATTTTTCCTCTTGAATTAGTCATGGAATTTTATCTACTTACACTTTGCAGCAGTCCGATGATGAACATGCTTATCATTTGTTATATTCAACATTATCCAATTGAATTCACTTCGTAAATCAATTGTTTTTGGAGTTAACAGACAGCCAGATCTAGGATGGATGAGGAAATTACAACAAATTCTCGGTAGGAAAAGCCAGCGTAATCTTCATGTAAGCAATACATGTATTTTTATTTCTGTTATTATTTGTACGTTTTGGCCTACCTTTGTGCCCAAAAAAAGAGTCCACTTTTTGGTTCTACTAATTCAAACTTGAACTTCTAGATCATGGGTGAGCTATCAAACCATTTGGCCATCAGCCTTTAACCGACTTTCTGAATCCATGATTTTGGTGTTGACCCATGCCGGTTTTCTGAATCCATGATTAACTTATATTTTATGTAATACAGGCAATTTATGTTCTCCACCCAACCTTCGGATTGAAGGCTGCAGTATTCACAATGCAACTTTTAGTCGATGGTGTGGTATGCATAAACATGCTTGACCTATATTATCACTTTCATTTACTTAAATATATCTTTATATAAATAAATGGATGTCTCAACTTACAGGTGTGGAAAAAGGTTGTATATGTTGATCGGCTTCTTCATCTCTTCAGATATGTTCCTCGTGAACAGCTAACCATCCCAGACTTTGTTTTCCAGTTGAGTCTTTCATCCTTTTCTTTATTAGAAACCTCTTTTTCTTTATTCCAGTGAGATATAATCATATAACACCCTTTACCAAAGTAGTAGAAGCAATTCTTTTGGTTAATAATCACACACAATGTTTATATCTGTGGTTTAGCAATTTGCCAAAATCCATGGTGGTGGTTAGAATTCTTATTATGTTTTCATGAAATAAGCCATGTTTGGCACATAAGCTATGGCTATTTTTTGAACTTATTGAAAAAGCCATATGTTGCTAGCAATAAGCTAGCTTATAAGTTGGTCCATTGTGTTGTGTGTGTGTGTGTGTGTGGGGGGGGGGGGGGGGGGTTTGACCATTTTAATGATGTGATTAATGGAATTTTTTTGTGGGTTTTTTTTGGTATTTAGGCATGATCTGGAAGTAAATGGAGGGAAGGGGCTTATTGTGGATCCAAGAACGAAATATGCATATCATCGACCGTAGGTGAAGTCTGCAATGTTAACCGTTGAAGTTTTTGGTGTTTCCATAAGTTTAGTTATTAGTACAGTGGGTTGTGATTGTAATTGTTTTTCTATTATTCCTTTATTTGGTTAATTTTTCTAGAAATTAGCTTTCAAGCTTATGAAGATCCATGAAACTAATCTCTTCTTTTTCCTGATTTGTTATTATTTATAGAATAGGTGTTCTTGAATAAACTCTTTTTAAGTGGTAATGGTGCTGTTATCAGACTTAGATTTAATCCTAGAAAACCTGGCTGTAATGCATTTGATGCACGGTGGCTCATGCCACCGCTTCAGACAAGCTACTTCCGTAAGGCTGGTAGACCTGTAAGAAAAGCGGGTTTGGACAACCATTCTCAAAAAAATGGCTAGAGGTGCGTTTAGTTAGCGAAAACTGTTTTCGTTTTCCTAGAAGACGTTTTTAGAAAATGGAGTTGAGTTTTCATTTTCAGTTTTCTATGAAAATTTTAGAAAATGCGTTTAGTTAAAATGGTGTAGTTTTCATTTTTAGAAAATTAGAAACCACGTTTGGTTGTGCATTTTCCATTTTTTTTAAATTAGAATGTGTGTGTGTGTTTGAAAAATGAAAGTGTGTGAAAAAAAAATATGTGTGTGTGTGTGAAAGTGTCTTCGTGAAAATGAAAGTGTGTGTGTGTGTGTGTGTGTGTGAATGTAGAAAAGTTTTTAGAAAACAAAAAATTGGAAAAGTGATAAAAGTAGTTCTCTAAATTGAATGTAATATTAGAAAATGAGAATTTTCGTTTTCTTGGAATTTTTTTGAAAATTGAACAAACTAAACGAGTTTTTCAAATTTTCATTCTCTAGAATTTTTTTTTCTAGAAAACAGATAAAATTTTCTACAACTAGACGCACCCTAGGTGATGGAATAGTTTATATAATTAATATTTTTATGTTTTTTATTAAAAAAAATTAGTTGATGGAATAGTTTATATAGTTAATATTTTTGTGTTTTTTATTAAAAAAAATTAGAAGCCCACTTGACTGACTTTGGACCTGGGCTTCCCTTACGGATTACCATCCACCTCCCAAATATATATATGCTATATAATGATATGACATATAGTGCATATATCGAATCTCAATCTCAATTCTTCATGACTTGGAATTTCATTACAAAATCTTTAGACTAGGTCTAATTTCATTACATAAAAATAATTTATTTAAGTTTAGCTCATGTTAGCAAATGATAGGTGGTTGCATACAAACACAACATCTGCAGCCAGTGACGAAGGCCAACAACAGCATTTGGGGAACAACCATCTACTTTTCATCTCTAACTAGGCCAAACTTAGACCAATATGTGAAAAAAAAAACGTTATTTTTTATTTGGGCCCTTCATGGTCCACACTCCCAATCCGGTACCCAAAGTTTTGTGGTTTCGTTTATGATTTAAGTGGTTAAACCGTCCACACTGGACCACAAACATCCTTTAACTTTTGCTTTTTTTTATGCATTCATCACTTTGATTTTTTTTAATATGTGAATAGGAGCCAGGATTTTAGCCACTTAGGGGTTGATTTCTTTAATTTTACTGTTATATTCATTTTGAGACTGATTTGCCTATCTTTCGTTTTACAACTTTATCTAATCATATGCTTGTATGTGATTTGGATGTCTACACACTTTTTGGCAAGGGTGATTAATTTGAAATAAATACTTAACATTTGCTTTGTTTTTCTCATTGAATTGTTAAAAATATACTCTTGACAATTGCTCTACATTTTGCTCCTCATTGGCAAAAATCCAAAATTGCATATGCTCAAAATTTTGAGACTTGCATCTATTTTTGTTTGCAAGTGGTCTTTATATGTGTAAAAGCATAATTATTTGTTTATAGAGTTAGGTTTCTCTTGCACAAAACTATGTATGTGTTGCTTGTTCATTTGTTTTAACGATGATGGATAGGAGATCTTTTTTTTAACAGCGGCAATGATGGATAGGAGATCTAGATCCAATTTTTATTAGGGAAGGGGTTTGATTCCCCGTACCAGCAGTGGTGGATCCAGGATTTTTGTCTACTGGGGTCCCATTAAGGTAGACTAAAGACGCGTAAAGTCACCCGACGTGTTTCGGGAAATTTTTTACGTTTTTAGTTTATTTCAAGGGATTTTCTTAGTGTTTTTGTCGATTTTGAAGATTTTTTAGTGTTTTTGTCGATTTCGAAAGATTTTTTCAGTTTTTTTATTGATTATAAGAGATTTTTTTAGTGTTTTTGTCAATTGTCGGCAAGATGGGGTCCCTTGAAATTTTTTACTGGGGGGAACTGATGCTAAATATAGTATTTTTGATATTTTTTAGCCTGTATAATTTTTTTTAACAATTGACTGGGGTCCTTGGACCCCCCCCCCCTTTAATATTGCATCCGCCCCTGCGTACCAGTGACTTGGGGACATCAAATACATTCCCCGACCCGTTCCTGTCCTCTACTTCAAAACACAAAGATAAACGAGTTCCACTTTGATGGTCGGTGCTCAACATTTTTACATATTTAATATGTTGTTTTAGATTTTTAATATGTTATAACTTTGGATAGTGTGTTTTTTTTTTGAAAATATACATATGATTAAGTCCGTCCATCGCATTTGGAAAGTCTGTGTTCCGTTTCTGTTTAGAGCTACTTATTTTCCTTGTTTCTTAACGTTAATTTGTAAACGAGTTATTTTGACATTTTATTATATCTTATTGTAAAATGATATTTTTAGATATCTGATTGATAGTTAATTTTTACAACTAGTTGTTAGTGTTGGGTGATGCACTTCGTTCTCAAGAGCGCATGCTTGCTTGATGAAATCCCAACGGGTCTGGTGTAACTGTTCAACCTATTTTCATAAATAGATTTTTTTTGGAATATGATGGTCACGCAAAACTTTGAAAGGTGCTCCAGGATATTAGAAAATCCAAGGGATATCAACAAAAAACCCCAAGTCTCAAAATCAACCACAAAAACAGAAAAAGTTCCTCGAAATTAACCAAAAAAAACTTTTAAAAATCTCTAAATTAAGCTAAAAACACATAGAATGACTTTGTAGACCTTTGATTCACTTTTAAAGGTAAATGGCTCGACAAAAATCTTTGGTCCACCACGGTTGGGCCCGACAGCCAGCAACATTAATATTCCCGCTGTAATCAACTCGGCAAAAATCTTTTATTAAGGGGTCGTTTACCAAATCTTACCCGGGTAAGTGCTTACTGGCAAAATTCCAACACTATCACTTATATATCGGGTAAGATTTTAGTCCACAAAAAGGGCATCGTATGCAACAATTTACCCGGTAAGCGCTTACCGTGGTAAGATTCTTCACAATCACTTACCCGGGTAAGACTCTTGGTCATTGTTTTCCTTGTCTTTGCTCTTACAGGGTAAGATTTTTGGTACTTGTTATATTCCTACGGTAAGGTAATATGACTCGGTAAGCACTTACCCGGGTAAGCGTTTGGTAAACGGCCCCTAAAGTCTTTATTTTGGTTGGATGTCGTTATGGTATGAAGGTCATTCCAACCCCTTTCTAATTAGACTTTGGGTTAATGCACTCCATTTTTATTCTTCCTTAATAAAATTTGTCAAAGATGTCGTCCTCTTACCACACAAAATCCAACGCAAGCACACATCGACATTAATTTTTGGACGCAATTGCTAGACCTAGAGTTCATGCTCACCCATGGTGCAACCCCCGTGAGCCTTCTTCGCAAAAAATCGACCACATCCACCAGGCTTCCAATGATAACAAAAACTCTAATAAATGACAACATATAAACTCAGATTTCCTTTTCTTTGAGGCATTTGGTCGAACACTTTGCAGGCACTTTGCTATCTTACCATCTCCAATAACCCATTATATCTTTTCTTTAAACTAACAAGTTTTTTAGAAGCTTTCGATCATCCAAGAGTAGCCAATTTCATCATACCATGTATCCAAAAGAAACCATGAGAGAGAGAAACATCTGTTTCGAATAATATAAAGTCGGGATAAGACAACTCAACACAACAAATGCTTGCCGAGGGGGGGGCTCGTGACTGTAATCACGGTCGAGATTTCAACCAGCCATAAATCGGCTTTGCTAAAATGCTTCACTACTTTCCCTCTATGGTTTTCGAGTTTTCATATAACTACAAATGCTCGTTTTTCTTTGCACAAAAAATATCACGTTAACTGAACCGCACATGAATTATTACCAGCCGCACATCTTTGCCTTCGAGGCCGTCTAGTTGTCTTCCCCCATCCCACCACCTCAATATTGTTAACCTGCTTAGATGACGACGATGGCGGCGGAGGTGGCGGCGGTGGTGGTGGTGACGGTGGCGAGGCGGCCGGAGTTATCTCCACCGCCTTCACCTTCCGCCTTCCTCGAGCTCCAATTTTTTTCCCATTCTTTCTCGTAGATCCTAAATTCCAAGAATGCCCTGTAGCTCTCATCAATCCACCGAAGACCTGAAGGTCTTCGGTTATTTCATGTCTTGATAAAGAAGACATCCCCGGAAGGATATCCCTTTGGAAATCCCTCCGTGGCCTTCCTCTCCTCGCTTGCCCTCTGCGGGGCCTACTTGTTAAAGTAGGCCCCGCAACCACGTCATCCGGTTCCTGAAGAAATTCTTCAGGAACCAGTGGCATAGGCATGTAATCTTCTTCTTTAGTCTCCTCTATTTGTAAAGCCATCATCTCGTATTCATCCATCTCGTGAGCTTTTTTCTCGCAAGAATTTATCACCTCGACAAACCATAAGAGCGGATCGTCGTTTTTCTTTATTTCTCCATCCAGATGATCTTTTTGACCAGATATCGCTACAATGGCTTCGGCTGCAATCTTTACAAGCTCTTCGCTTCCGGAATGTTCCATTTTATGTTCGGTTTCTTCCTCGATTTCCGAAACAGCGGGTTGTTCTAAATCTATTTCCACTGTCATCCTTTTCAAACTTCTAAAAGACTCCGTTACTAACAAATCATCATCATCTTCAGTAACACACGAGTTCAAGTCGAAATGATTCTTGAAATTCTTGATTTCCGCATCTTTTTCTTCCCTTTTTTCGTTACAAATTTCAATATCAATCGGTTTATCGATAAGCTCAGAAGCCGTAGTACCGTCATCCCAAGCCACATTGATGTCAAACCCTCTGTGTTCCATTGATACAGATGTCGAAACGGCAGACGAAAAAGCTTCATTTTTTGAAATACAAACATTCCCAAAAATCGGAAACCCTAATAGCTTTCTATTAGTATCATCTTTCTCTTTTGGCTTATCAACCGTCTTATTAGCATAAAGCCACGGCAACACAGTTTGGTCGTGTTTTCTTGAATCGTCATCATCTTCATTCGACAAACACTGAACGGTATTCAAGTCCATACCTTTGGTAGTAATAGTATCCGTTAAATCTACAAAGTTTGAACCTTTAAAGATCTTTTGAGACCCACCATTAATCTTATTGCAGTTTCGATAATCAAAACCAACCGAAGGCAAACGAGCGGATATTTCTTTCGACCCAGATGACGACCCATGGAAAAACCCGTTATTCGTTCCATAACCGCCATTTCTATGCCATTTATCTCCAAAAACCTCATGAGTTCGTGGAGATGATAGAAACGACGGGTGTGTTTGAAATGAGGTCAACTTGCGAGTCGAGTTATCATTTGGTTTTCCCCAAGATGGACCCGAGTGGGCCCACGAATTTCCGATATCTGAGGTATTAACAAACGGGTATTCGTTAGAAGCACCGAAGAGCAAAGGGGTTTGATTAAAATGGGAACGATCTTGAATTTGGGAAGAGATTTCTGAATAAGTTGGTCGACGTTGAACTTCTTTACCATGAAACCGTTGCATTGTATCAGACGGTATTTGCAACTTTCGGGATTCGAAACATTGAGATGAGTAGTTCATATTGCTTCTAACATTGCCTGTTTAAAATAAGCATACATAAAACTAAATGTTATCCTTCAATCAGCCAACAGCTAGTTTGTCAAAAAGATAAAAACTTTAAAAGAGATGGAATCACCTGATTCATTCAGACAGGAGGAAAACCTATCTCTTCCATTGCCTTTTCCCTCTAATGGTAAATGGCTGAATGCTGCTGGTTTAACAGACGCACCGAAAAAGTCAACCGGCGGAAAAGCAGTCGTTTCTTGAATGTAAACCGGTTCATTAAGATCCGCCAACCCATTGGATCCCATAAAGTTTTGACCATCTTTATAACCATCTTTCTTCCCACCATGACCATCATCAAGAAATCTTGTTAATCCATTTTTAGGCAAAAAGCCGTTGTCTTTAATGGGGTAGCTCGATATTTCAGATGTCTGATTATCCACCATCTGTTCGCCTTCTTCTGGCTCAATGTACTCATGGGCCGGAAGTTGAAGATCAAATAACTTTTTCCTAACTTTCGAAGGTCTACTACATTCAGACATCTCGAAATCCTTTGAACCATTCCCTTTTGAACAACTTAATGGAGAATTACTTATATCCGCACCAAACATCGATGGTCTAACAGAAGTAGAATTCCCAATTGGGAAGCTCGGAATCTGCCATTTGTGACCATCTTCATAAGGTTTTTGAGATGGCATTATGCTTGAAGAAGATGATGTATCGATAGATATATGATATTTGTTATTTAACTCCCTCCTTTTAACTTCTTCCATCATGTCTCTTTGTCTTATATAAAGACGGTGGAGTTCAGAAACCTGATATGACAACATAAAAATTAAATAAAAATTAAGTACCAAACGAACCCAATAAATCCCACTCAAAAGTTGTATGCAGACCTGACCTCTACCTTAAAAGAGTACAAAAACAGTTGTTTTCGCGAAAACCTATGATTGTGAATTGTGAAAACCTTAAAAATAAGGTAAGAAAGAATGATAAAAAAAAGTACCTGATTCTTGAAAATGGCTTCGTGTTGAAGCATTTTCTGTTTTAATTCGTCTTTTTCGTGACCTAAATATGGATCGTGGACGGTTCTTGGAGTAAAACCTTCGTAATAATGGCCGTTTGTTAAAGTGTTATCTCCATAGAAGAGATGCCAGCCATTATTGCTATTGGAATCTTCATTCAAATTTCTCATGGAGTAATATCCGGGGAACGAGCTCTTATAATCTACTTCTGTTCCCATTCCTGTTAATTCATCAATCAATATATATATAGATATATATATATATATATATAAAACTCCATGGACAAACTTATTTGTTAATTCATGTTATAAATATGAACAATGAAAACCAATTTCTTCGAATTCGAGATTAAATTTATGGCTAAACTTGAACAATTTACAACTAGACAACAACACAATTTAGCATATCAAGAACCCTAATCATCAATAAAGGAAGTTCTAAAATTTTCCCCTTTTGCAGGTTATATAAATTGAGAATCTAAATTAGATGAATAAACAAACAAATAACAGATCCGATGTAGAATTATTGTTGTTGGTTAGCTAGAGCAACATCAAATGCTTAATCCAAGTATTTAAATTCAATAAAAGTTATCAAGAATCTTAAATTAAGAACCCTAAAATCTTACTCCCATATGACATAAAACTAAAGTTCATTTCTATTTTTTGAAAAATTCAACCCTGGTACTTTCCAAAATCAAATAATTACATTGATAAATTTAGTAATTTTGTTATTTAATTTAATTATCAAACTACTTGGTCTATACCCAGATCAATTATTTAATCAATCTTTAAAGTTCATAAATAAATAAATAAATAATATAATAATGAAATGGATTAAAATGAAAAACCCCAAAAACCACCATGAATCAGAAAACTAGAAATTGAATGTAAAATTTACCTTAGACCCACATCCTTATCTGCCCTGTTCTTGAAGAAATTAAGATTGATGGAAGTATTTTGTTCATCTATCCATGAACTCAAGAAATCTTGAAATCAAAGAAATTGCAAAAAATAGCAAAAAAGAAAATGGATGAGTGATTAGTATTATTTGATAGTAATAATGGTTAAAAGATACAGAATCACCATTGAAGGGGTTGGATCATCAGTTCCATTTCATGGAGTATGATAAATACAATGAAGATTTTCGATCTGCTGGGCCAGTCTCCCTCTGAAAAGAAAGAAGGGTTTTTTTTTTTTTAGAGAGAGAAAGATTGGGTTTTCTTTTAGAGAGAGAAAGTTGGGTTTTTTCTTTTGAGGAGAGAGAGATCCCAGATAAGAAATCTTCACACAAACAAACGACCTTCTAAGAACAGTGACATTTATTTTGTCAACATCCGGTCTATTTTTATTCTCTTCTTTTTCATCACTCCTCTCTCTCTCTCTCTCTATATATATATATATATATTATATATTATATATATATAAATAATATTTGTGGGATTTTGAGGAAATTGAAAGAAATGGCCATTTGTAGATGCTTCTGCCATTGTTGCTTTTGGTACTTGGTTTTAATGAAATATTGTTTTCACATACCAAAATGGTCCAATCTTTTTCTAAGAGCATCCAAGGGAGGAGCATGTTCTAAGATAATTTTGATTGTGGTTTTTATTCGGTTGTATTAAGAATCTAGGTAATTACACAAAGATTTTAAAGTTTTTGTCTTCTTTTCTTGTTTTATTATTGTGTTTTTACAAGGTAGTGGTATTTTTTTACGGTATATTTGATAGAGTTGGGTTTCGGTGAAAACGAGAGTTAAAGTGTTAAGTGTATGAAAGGATTTGCATCTTTGGATGCACATTATGATGAGATGCACCAGATCAATTCTCATATCAATCGTTATTCATAGGCGGGTTTGAGATTAAGAGCATCCATAATGGAGGTTCTTGATGAGGTTCTTCTTGTGGTTTTTACAAGAACCTCCATTGTGGGACAGGGGTTCTTGTTAAGTGACAGGTTCTTATTGGAACTCAGATGCTTGAACAAGAACCCGGGTTCTTCCATACTTTCCTTCTGTTATTATTTTATTTATTATTTTTAACCAATTTATTTAATAAATCTATAAAACATACAAGTTAAAAATAAGAAAAGTGGAGTTTTTGTAAGAACCTCCATTGTAGAGCTTTATGGAGGTTCTTACTTTGTTGATGTGGCAGGAAAAAATATGGGCAATTGAGTTTTTTTAAGGTTCCACCTCTGTGAGTGCTCTAAAGGTGATTAAGGGTTCAAAATTCTTTTTACATTTCTCACTTTAACTCTCCTTCTCACATGATCTTTCGCCATATTTGATAACCATAAGTTTGCTTGATTTCTGAGTTTATTAAAAATCTTGTTTCATTTTCCATAAGCTAGCTTGAGTCATATTCGACAAGTTGGGTTCCGTTGAGAAGTGAAATCATGGTGAGAAGAGATCTTCACCGTTGGATCAATCCTAACATGAATGTCAACACTAACGAGGTGCACTGAGATGCATCGGAACAATTCATTTCTAAAACGCAATTCATGGGTAGGCATGAGATTAAAAGTGATCAAAGTTCATGTTTTTTTCTTACGTTTCTCACCTTAAATTTTCTTATCACATGATCCTTCGCCTATTCGACAACCATGAAGTAGCTCATTTTTTAAGTTTTTCTTAGGATTGCCATGCGCTAGCTTATAAGCTCCGGTAGTTTTTTTATTATCACTTTCTTGTAATTATACTCCTAATTATTATTAATTACTATTAATTTTCAATGATTATTAATAGTAAATTTTATTAATATTAACTAATTATTATTTTGAATTTTTATTACTCATATTAACTGTTTCATAGTATGATTGTTATTATTATTATTATTATTATTATTATTATTATTATTATTATTATTATTATTATTATCAGTAATTAATATGTCAAAAATCAAACAAAAATATTTAATCTAAATGTTGGTCTCAACCATCGAATTTGAAAATAATACACATAGCATCTGATCTAACAATTAGAAAAGAAATATTGGATTAATGTCTTATATGGAATATATCCTATGAGCACCTTCCATCGGATATAGTTCCAAACAAGCAACATCTGAAACCTTTGTTTTCGGTTTCAGATGCAACACTCATCGGATCTCTTTGTATAAATTGAATGCTTATGAAGCTATCACTCGATCATGAAAATCCGATTAATTTTCTTGGAGTCTTGGAGCTTAAAAGTTTCAAATGTTCAAAATCTATGCCAAGCCTTTTATGTATTTGATGAAGCATCTTCATAGTGTTTCTATGGAAATCCGACATATATCATATATTTCAAATATAGAAAAAGCTAAGATTTTGTGCTTAGTAAAAGTCATGTAACTATCTGTATTGATCAAAGAACTAATTATCTTTACAAAACCAAAGACTATCGTCACCAAAAAGTGAATTGGTTTGTCATCTAACAAAAAAGAAGGTAAAATCAAATAGTAGTCTGACAAATACTACTACTGGCAAGCCGAATTTTGGAAGCCAACTTGTCCAGTAAATTTGGCTCACCAACTTTTCCTACACTCATCTTGTATGAGAACATGCATAACATATCAGCCAAGATAACTTCTAAAGAATTATTTTACTAGTGTCATACTTCCTTTATTGTTATGGCACGTTACGTGTTATTTTGTAAGGTCTGGAGCTACTTTAATAAATAACTTGAGCGATAAATGATGATTATGTACGAGAAATATAACTTACATAAACATAAAAAGAAAACTTAATTAAAAACTATAACCATAAATAGGTAAATACATACTCACATTCCTGTACACAAAAGATCGAACGCAAACTCTTTGAAAACTGAAAGAAAATAAAAGTAGTGAATTGAGATTCAAGAGATTTAATCGTAATTTTACACTCTTGGTATCATTTTTTTGTAAGCTCTATATATTTGGTATCAACTGTTCTTCTTTATTTTTTTAATTTTATTATTTTATATGAATTTAATTTGTTTTTACGTATTATTCAAAAGAATCAAAACACTAACACATGCAAGTGTGGTGGTGTGAGTATGTCGTCTTAGAGTACGCCTTGAAAAACGTCACGTCCTCGCTGTAATTCGTAAGACTTGGGGTTTGACGTCGCCGCCACACCTCACGTCATTTAAAATATTGGTAACGGTTATTTAAAATCATCAATAATATATATATTTTTCAAAAATTGATATTTGGTTACACAAATTTACATTTATAAGTGTATATATATGGGAGAGATCATACAAGAACACCCTCTATTTAAATGAATAAGGTAACACTTTGTGGACCACATATGATGTGGATCCCATATAATATTAAATCATATCTGATTCAATGGGTTTGAATCAGATATGATTTAATATTATATGGGATCCACATCATGTCCACAAAATGTTCTTTTATTTCTTTAAATTTATAAAGTTCTCATTTGAACCTTCCTCTATACAAATAAATATACAAATATTTTTTTCACAAAGTGAAACAAACATATGTGTAATAATATCTTAAATCATAACATTTGATGAAAAAAATCATGAAAAAAAAATTATTTTTACATTGATTTGTACGAGTTTGTAACCTTTGACTGGTTTGTATTTGAAGATGCCTCTATATATATATATATAGAGAGAGAGAGAGAGAGAGAGGAAAAAAAAGAGGAAAGTTCAAATACGAAATCAAATTTAGTTGTGAACGTGATGACAAATGAGAGCGTGATATGTGGCTGAATATAGATTATTCAGACTGAATATTTAAACGTAACACGTATCATACTCTCATTTGTCTTTACGTTTACAACTAAATTTGATTCTCATTTGAAATCGTCCTTAACTCCCTGTAGATATTATATGTTCTAACATTTTTCAAATTTAGCTTTTTACACAAGCTTATCGTATTTAATTTTAGTAAGTTTTTTTAATATTAATTTTTCATGTGGTTTATGCCAAATTAAAGATACCATTACTAAAATGGGAAAAATTACATGGAGTGTCCCCATAGTTTATATTTTGTTATGTTTCTAGTCATTTACCTTTAACTCTATCAAATCTAAATTGTTAAGTGATGGACGCTTTGATTGATTTAACAAATTCTACAACTTCAATCCACAAACTCAAACAAGCATGACAATTGACAAGTGTTGACAAACAAATACAATAATAGTACTATTGTAGTGTATAGACTTTGTTTATTTGTTATTAAATAACTTTTTAAATATTTAGTTGTCTGATAAACTAAGATGGAGTTTGTTTTTTAAGAGGTGCTGAAGTCTGAAGTCTGATTTTACTTCTGATTTTTAAGAGGTGGTGCTGAAATCTAAATTAGTTAGACTGTTTGTTTTTGTATGCTGACAAACGTCTGAAAATATATATTGTCTATTTTATCCCTCAAAATGTTTTGCAATTGAATTTATAAAAGCATCTATTCATTTTAATTAAATTATATACCATTCATTTTAATTAAATTACTGTTAAAGACACCAAATCCAACTTGAAAATCTGCAAATAAGCCACAAATTGATGATCTACAAACGTAATAGGGACCAAATCAACCCCCAAACAACCCCTAGATGTGAGAAAAACCAGCAGCAACAACCCTTGAATGCAGAAATTCAGAACCAGCGCCTTTTTTGGCCAAAACCTCATAATCGAACCCAAAAATTCGACTAAAAGAAGAAATTGATGCTCAAAACCAGCAGATAAAGTAAAAACGACCTCCAACAGCCCTTGAGAATGAACCAGAAGCAGCCCCAAATCGACAGATCCAAGAAACACAAAAATCGGCCAAAAATTGTGATTTTGAAAAAAAATCCAAAATCGGAACTCAAAACCCGATATAGAGAACAAATTGAAGAAACAAACCTTTAAAGGAAGCTTAATTGATCACCAATCAGTGTTTATATCAAACCAAAATAGCCCCAAATCCACAGATTCGAAAATCTCCATTTTTAGGATTTGATGACGGAGAGTTTTGAGAAGTCTTGAGATGTTTTAAGTGATAAGTCTACCACTTAAACTTTCAGAGGAAACAAGGAGGTTTTAAGCTCTTATTTGGAAAAAAAAAACCAAACGATCTGAAAACAAAAAAGTCTGACTGAATCAGACTTCAGACCTTTTCAGATCTGAAAATGGAAAAACAAACAACACCTAAGTAACCATAATTTGAATTTCATTTATTTTACTTACCTAGTTATACTTATATCGATTTTTATCCCAATATCTTATGTATATCCAGTCTTGCCTACTATTTAAATACATGATAGTGTCTATTTATGTTACTTATATTTATGGTTAACACATAGTTTATTTTTTCTCAAATATGTTATGTTCGTCTCTTAGGGGTCTGGAATTACAACAAAGTTGAACACGTATGGTTTGAGTTTCTATCTTTCTTTCTTTTTTCATTTCCCTGCATTACAATGTTGGTAGAAAATCACTATCAACATGTATCAACAGAAAAATTGATACCAATAAAGTTGATTAGTACATAATATAGAATTTTCCGTACCAATTACAAGGTATTGAAGAAAAATAACACATTTATCGTACCATATGAACCCATACTGACATAAACATCTATTACGGACTCTCTAACAAAATCTGTATTTGTTCAATTATATCTTGAAAAAACAGAACATTTATTATGCACTATAAAATTATAATTAATTATAACCATAAACATCTATTACAAAAAAAATATGTATTTGTTCAATCATATCTTGAAAAAACAGAACATTCATTATGCACTATAAAATTATAATTAATTATAACCACAAGGGTGGTGCCTTAATGGTTTGAGTATGTGCTCCAAATACAATAGTACCTGGAGGTCACAGGTCCAAACCTAGGGAGGAATAAAAAATCCCCTTACGGCCACGGAGGTTAAAATGTGGTGACTCCAGGCTACCCGCAAAACGGGTGATCGTCATGGAATTAGTCGGCTCGCATAATGGGTTGGATATTCAGGTTAATAAAAAAAATGTTATAATTATACACATAGCTTTTATTATATTTTTTACCCTTTGTTACTTTAAAATAGTATGTATAATATATTGTAATATATGTAAGATCTGGGATAAGGGGCCGTTTACCAAACGCTTACCCGGGTAAGCGCTTACCAAGTCATAATACCTTACCGGAGGAATATGACAAGTACCAAAAATCTTACCTGGTAAGAGCGAAGACAAGGAAATCAATGACCAAGAGTCTTACCCCGATAAATGATGGCGACAACTCTTACCATGGTAAGCGCTTACCGGGTAAATTGTTGCATACGATGCCGTTTTAGTGGAATAAAATCTTACCCGATAAGTAACTGGTAGTGTTAAATCTGTGACATCACCCGTCCGCGTGGTCCGGACGGGTGATGTCACTAAAGGGACTTAAGTAAAGACACAGACAATTCAGAGCTACTAATAAACTCCAAACATAGCTTACAACTTCTAAGTATAAAATACAACCCGAAAATATTACATTCCGAAAAGTTTTTATAAGCTTAAAATATTAACATCTAAATCGAGTCTGAAAATTCCAAAAGTTGCACTCTTGATCTCAAGCCCCGTCCTATCGATCACTTGGAACCTGCCGTGTCAGAAAACAAAAACACGGCTGAGCAACATGGCTCAGTGAACGGATTATAATATAAATTCGAAATAACAATTGATAACATCGATAACAAAGCAAAAGACTTATAATTTAATAAATATAATTTCACAGAAAATTAAAACGGTTCGCAATTCTCAATTCAGTTCATAAAGTAAATAAAGTTCATAAATTCATGTTCAAGTGCTCGGTTCATAATTCTCGCTTCAAAAACATAATATAAATAAAGTCCGTGTTGTGTTCGTGAGGTGGCCAAACCACACGAACTATCGGGTCGGCGTGTGGGCACACACCCCGAGTCCGTCGTTAACTTAACCACAATCACGTGATGGGTAAGTCCTAGGATCGATCCATCCGCCCTGGAGCTAATAAAATCGTCCTAGTCCACAAGGTGGGTTCACGTAAGCCACTATTGGGCTTAACCATGTGGACCGAGTTCACCTGCAGGACGCCATGACTACAAAGCCGTCATAGAAGGCATCCCAACTAACGTGCCCATCAATTGGGTGATACTGAAAACAAAGTAAACTAAACATGTAGGATCTAAGTAGCTTATTAGTAGAATTAGGATATGTTTTACGTTGTTTAGGTAATAACCGATTTATGCTTTCGTTAGGCAAACAATCAAGTCAAATCTTACCGTGAAACTCTTCTAATCGTGCGTTGCTTCTTATCTTTGACTAAGGTATGGATTTCACTTTCTTTTGACTCTCGGGAAACTAGTCGTTCTAGTTGACCTTTCATAACGGTGGTTCACCGCCTTGTGATTGATCACTAAAAAGCGGGGGTAAGATTTAATAAACGTCCCCTAAGTCATCCATTTAATATAATTACTCATATTTCTTAAATAAATATAAAGGGTAGTTTAGTACAGAAATCATTTGACAACTCAGAACATTTATACACTTCAAAATTCTCTAGGCCTTTGCTTTTCTATTTCAAATTACATAACAATTAAAATGCTATAAAACATCTCCCTCTTCTCTCTCCATGTCCTCATATGCCTCTATCTCCGATCAACCAATGGCGTTGCCAGCCCCCATCTCTCATATCTTCCTCTTTTTCGATAAACTAAAGTCGTCGTCAAATTCAGTCAACTAGTGTCACAGTCGATCTTCTTTTTCCATCTTTTCGATCTTATTTTTCCAAAGAAAAAAAAACCCTATAAAATTTCATGGAGAAAAGACACCCACAAACCAGGTTCTTGTGTGAAAAGTGTCATTTGTGTATTATTGATTTATTTCTAAATCAAATAATGGTAGAGATGAAAAGCCATAAACTTTGGGTTTGTGGATGGAATCCCCCGAGAAGGGTTAAAATGGGAAAAGCAGCTACAGATACAGGATTTGTGTATTATTAGGGGACATGTTTTTGATTTGGTCAGAAGTTGGTGATAGATTTGGACCAACTTAAACTCCATTACATCAATCCGATTTGTTTTCGTTTTTTTATTAAAAAATTTTGTTTAGATTTAGGTGGATGATGGTGGTACACATTCTATTTATAGGTTTTAAATAGTGGATCACTGTATTTAATCTGTGGATATTCAAGCATACAACAATGAACGAGTGAAAAGTTCTATACATCTGTCTTTTTTCAACGAATTTCTTTAGACAAAAACTTCATTTTTTCCTCTTTTCGGAAGGTAAATATTTCTCAGTATGAATCAAACCCATGTTTGAATTGAAATTGAGATACTGATACAAGTTCTTCCCGTCTGAATCAGATAGATTCATATCTGAAAGAGGTTGACAATAAATTCTTTCAAAATTGACTATTTTTCCTCTAACATAAACGAAAAGTTTAAAATAATTTTTTAAATAAAAATACGATTTCATTAAAATGATAAAACAGGTATTCTTCAACAATTTTTCTCGACGAGACCTCCTTTTTTGAGTACATCATCATTCATGACATTGCATGAGACTTTTTTTGGTTTAAGTTTTTTGGTCGATTTCATTAACCGAATTCCATCATTTCGAGAGATGGTTTAAGTTTTTTGGTCGATTTCAAGGGATTTTTAAGTTCTTTTTGCCTAATAAGAGACTTTTTTTTGTTAATTTCGAGAAGATTTTACGTTTTTTTTTGTTAATTTCCTAAAGTTTCTCAATTTTTAGAATTTGATTATATTAAAAATTGTCATTGTTTTTTTGCATCCGTTGATTTAATTTCATTAAAGGATGAGATTGATCCTTACAGTCCTCAATCCTTTGTGGTTCTCTCATGATTTAGATTGTGTGAGAATAATGGAGTTATTGTAAAAATGGTGAGAACACTTCAGAGCTTTTAAATGAGTTTACTTTTTAATCTAACTTAATTTTTCTTCAAATACCTAGCTTTAATACCTTCAACTACATTCATATATCATCAATTACGTTCATTTTGTTCTCACCTTCTCACTATTACTTTTATTCTCACAAACCTAACCCGATCCCATATATTTATGCGTGTGTGTGCACGGAGGTTCAAAAAAGCAAAAACACTTTCATTTTATAAAAAAACGAGAACAACGTTATCATATTTGATAATACATGTGAGAGGATCAAATTGTGTGCAAACAACTTGGCATGCAACCTAAGTCGTGCCAAGAGTCGCTTTGTTTCTCTGATTTAGTATCAAACATATATCATATGTTTTAGTAAAATAAACATGTTTTCGTTTAAACTTTTCCATAAACATACACACACACACACATGTAGAGGGAGGTTCAAATGAGAACTTTGTAAACTTAAAGAAACAAAGGAACATTTCCCATCCACATATATATATTTTAAGGAATTAAAAACTAATTAATAATAATCTAATTACTTTAAGGGTATTTTAGTCAAAATATTACTTTACAATGTTACTATTCATGATTTCTATCAGATTTGTACTATTACTTTATGAATTATTTAAATTGTACAATTTTGATTACTTCTAAACAATTTAAATATTAAATATATTTAAATAAATACAAGATCAAGATAAATATCAAATATCTTTAAATAAATATAAGATCAAGAGAAATATAAGAAACCAAACTCGCTATCATATATGATTTTAAAAAAATGAAAGTTTATTATTGTTAAAAATTGAAATATGAAATATCTTTAAAGAAAAGGTTTATTATTTTTAAAATATCTATAAAAATTGAAGGTACTATTTTTAAAAAGTTTATTACAATGCCAATTATATTACCAAAATCACATATGATTTCAGTATCATATATGATTTTGTATAAATGTTAATGTAAAATCACATGTGATTTTGTACAAATGTAAATGTAAAATCATATGTGATTTTGTACAAATGTAAATGTAAAATCATATATGATTTTGTACAAATGATATTCACACATGATTACAATGTCAAGTATGTCAACAAAATCACATATGATTTGAGTATCATATATGATTTTGTACAAACGTTAATATAAAATCATATGTGATTTTATACAAATGTTAATGTAAAATCATATGTGATTTTGTACAAATGTTAATGTAAAATCACATGTGATTTTGTACAAAGGTAAATGAAAAATCATATATGATATAGTTATAATATAATATAATATAACATTTTAATATATTATCAATTGATTTTACAAAATTTGTATATTTTAAAATAATAATATATTAGAATAGTAATAATATATTAGGATATTATATTATTACTATTAAGCCCTACCCATTTTACCCCTAAAAGAAATAACCCTTGATGGAAAGCAACTATCAGCATCCATTAATTACTACAATGCTATCCAATATAATATCAATTGTTTTTACAAATTATCTGGCTAAAAGTGGTTCCTATGTTTCTTTAAATGGGAGGTGTTCTTGTATGAACCCTCCCCCACACATGTATATATATATATATATCCATATATGAAGTTACAACATAAATTCTATATTCATTCTAAATATTTTTTGATTATTCAGTCTGAATATAACACGTGTCGTTCCATCATTTGTCCTTACGTTCACAATCAAATTTGAGTTCTCATTTAATTTATCATCCCAGTACATTTTTTTTAAATCGTGTAAATGATAAAAAATTAATCTTATTGGTAGATTTGAATAAAATATTCATTTATCTCTTCCACCATCAATTTTTAAAGATTACTCTAAATTGAGAAAATTCCAAGTTTTCTCTATTATAAAAACTATATAACAAAGCTGTTGAAGATGTTTATAAGAAAAAAAAACACATTTTTTTCTATTTTAACAATACTCTTGTAGATGCTCTAAATAAACTAGAGGGACAAAAATCGCAATTTACTATAATTATGATTATTGGCTATTATTATGTGGGGACCAGCCTACGAAACAGGTTAGGTATTGCAATAAATACCCTCCGAGTTTGTGATATTTAATGGAGTGACCTTTTCGTCCTTCTCATGTTTTAATTGGTCCATGGATTGATCCTCTGTTACAAATGTGAGACTCCATAACGTGATGTGTCAATAAGGGCATATTGGGATCTGCAAATCGTCTGACACGTGGCATCAAAAAATAACTTTTTCTATGTTATTGGGGCTTTAATTTCATGCATATTTTTTCTTGTAAATTGTGGGCAATTGGGTATATTAAATTAACCCCGTTCCTACCATTTTATGTGTTCCGGACGAAATGTAAAAATTGGCTCTTGTTAAATACGATTTTTTTCTTTGAAATATTGTTTTTATTCTCAGAAATAACATTGAATTCAAAAAAAAAATATTATATAAAACCGTTTTCTGAGTTTTCTCATATACATCATTAAATAGTTACTTCTAAATTAATATTATTATCTTCTTATTACATAATATCGTAAATCCGTTGCACCGTCAAACATATTCTATGATTTATCTTTAGTATATAGATTGACATTATTTGGGATCACAATGTTGAGTTATCATAGATAATATATCAATGTTGAGTAGACATGGTAGTTTTATATTTTTGTTGATAAAAAGCTTAGAGGAAAAATCTTAAAAGAAACAATAAATAATATTATAAAATTAACAACTAATTAATATTTTACATAATTTCTTCTCCATTGTAATTAGTTGATACATGGTTGGACCTTTAATATAATGTTAAATTATTTTTGGATTATATTAGATACTAAAAAAGACATTGTGTCTTTTTTATTTATTAGCTTTTTTGAACTACTACTATATATTATATAATATACATGAAAAAATCGGGCCCCAATTTCTCTTGGGCCCTGGGTGTACGCCCGGCCCGCCCTCTCCCAGGGACGGCACTGTATTAAATACGAGGGCATATTAGTATTGTTAATTACTCTTTTTTTATCTTTAAAACAAAGATGAAATCTTACAACTGTAATCAATCTGAGTTTTTGACTTTAATATGAGGTGAGATAAAAATACAACTGATTTATATTGTTTCATATGGAGCATTACTTTGAAGTTTGAATAAAAACTTACCTAGAACTTTGTTTTATGTTTCGCTCAGAACCTATAACATATTAGGAACAATCTTGACTAAAATGAAAAAAATGTGGATTATGGATAAACTTTTTGTTTTAATATATTTTCTAAGAACATCTCCAACAGTTATGGTAAAAAATTTCTATAATAGAATATGAAAAGTGAAAATCTCTAAAAAAAATTGCATTCAACTCCAACAACTATTCTATTTTAGCATTTCTAACTAAACTATATTAATAAAATATTCAATACATTTAATAAAATATCATTTCTCTCTCTTACATTTGTCATGACAATAATTCTAATTGGTTGCATATAATTAAATTATTATTTTTCTCTCTTTTATATGGTTTTAGAGCTTTCTCTAAATTTAGAGATTTTTTTCATCTCTCTCCTCAATTCTCTATTTTAGCATATGGAATAGCTTAACTATTGGAACAACAAATATGCTAGAATCACTCTTTTTTTATTATACCATAGCTATTAGAGATGCTCTAAAACCTTTTTACTTTAGAAAAAGTAGGAGAGAGGTGTAATCTATAAAAAGGATTACAATAGAATAGATAAAAATGGTTTTTATTACATTACACCAATAGGTAACATTAAAATAAAATGTTTAATGAAAACAAAATAATATTTAATTAAATGTATAAAATATTTTAATAATATAATTAATGATGCAATCTTCAAATTTAAGAATCTATTGGAGACGTTGGATGCAATTTTTTAAGAGATTTTAAACTTTGGTTCAAAATTTTGAAAATTTTGCTGAAAATACTCTATTCTTTTCTTAAACATATCAACATTCAATTTTACTTTTATATTTGTACAAGAATAATTTTACCTAATTATGATGTGAATAGAAATGTATTAGCATCATCCATAAATTATATCAAAATTAGTTTGAAATGACTTTTATTTTGACTGATCTGTAGCTAAGAACTTTATTTTAGAAAACTTATTATTTTCTAATGTAATTTAATGGTACATACTATGTATTATGTTCAATATATGAGATTGGATATTACGTGACAAAATTTATTATTTCATGTTTGGTACAATGTGACAAGATAAAAAATATCATTGTTCTATATTTATCGCGACATAAGAATTGGACTAAGTGGGACTAAAAAAACATTTTTTTATTCGATCAAAAGAAGTGCAACAAAAATCACAAGTGTGAGAAAACACTAAAAGTTTACTAATATATTCTCATTTAATATAACTTTAATATGGTTATTTGTTTAATGGTCATTGCCGCCAACTACTGTCTCCTCTTTCTTCACTCCCACCACCACCACCACCACCAATAACCGTCGTATCAGTCACCACTGTCAATACCAAAAGAATGGAATTTCTTCAATGAAGACTATTTGAAATGAGGTTAAAATCGTCACCAAAAATGGATTGGTTTGTCATATAGCTAAAAAGAAGATCAATACAAGATAAAAGTCAAATAGTAGTCTAACAAATAATATTACTGGCAAGTCGGATTTTGGAGTGCAAACTTGTCCAGCAAGTTTGGTTCACCAACTCTTCCAACGCTCACCAACTATGTCGGTGTTATAATACAGTTTTATGTGCTTTGTGAAAGCGATAATGTTTTTATATTTTAATAAAATATAAGTTTAAAGATATAATAAAATCTTGAAAAAAATATCGATATTGGTATCAAATCAAATATTTAAAACTTCTCGTTTTGTGTATAATTTCTTTAATTCAATTTTTTTAATATAATTTAATTTAGGTTTAATAACGAAGTAATTTATTATTTGTTTAATAATATAAATTTTTTTTATAAAGATAATAATTAAGTATTATGTTATAACTCAATGATTATTTTAATTATATTTTAGGTTTTATATATTTAAAATTAGATGTTTATCATATATTTAATTATGTTTATCTGCAGATAGTTACACAAATTCAAACATGAATCTTTAATAAGTTGTATGCACATACAATTTACTTGGAATATTGATATTTAAATAAAACCTAATACATAAAAATGGTTTTTAAATTTTTTTGTCAAATATTATGATATAATATAGATTAATTAGGATTAAACAACTCTATTATTAGAGTTATTATCCTGTTATTTATAAATAGAACAATTTACAAAGTTAAAAACATTTGAATACATTTTGAATAAGTTCTTCTCATTTTTTTATATATATTTTATCAATCCCCAATAATAACATCCCTTCTCTCTTATTTCACACATTCGTAAACGTTGTTTTTATAGCACATGGTTTCATAAAATCGTATGATTTTCTCAATCTAAATCAAACATATTTTATAATAAAATAGGAAGGAAAAAACGTAAGGACTTAAACCATCGATTCAAATCCTATCTTTTTTAATACGTCGTCCCGCAAACAATGAACGACACAAAATGGGTTGTGATGATGTCATAATTCACATAGTTGAGAATAAATATAACGCTAATCTACAATTATTATTAAATAAGTGAGTCAAAATAATTTTAAGATAATTATACACATTATATATAATATATATTAGAAACTTGAGATCATGTACCAGATTGTTTTTGTGGGATCCGTAAAACCATATTTTTATATTTAAAACTTTACAACAAAATATTGTGAAGGTAAAATAAATCTGAACATTTATAATAAAAACCGTAAAAATTAAATTTACATTTGTTATGAAGTTTTAAAAGTGAAAAAAATAGTTTGAGTTCATGTAAAACCAAATCCAATCCATATATTTTTTTTTGTATATAGGTACAAGATGAACCATAAAAATGATGTAAGAATAGTACTAAATTATTATGTGGTCCCTAAGATGAGCTATTGTCACTATCACGGGGAAATGTGCAAAACTTTAAGATTTGGTTAAATTGATGTTTATCAAAGGTCCTACACACATAGTTGGAGCCTTGGATGCACGAGATTGTACGAGAAGAAAGTTAAATAAAAGCGTAAGAGGAGATCTGAATTCTTAATTATTTTTAATTTTATATTTATTTATGAATTAAGCTCTTTACGAGAATTGATCTTATCCATCTCGATGTATCTCATTAGTGTCGATTTTCAATTATGAATGATCTAAAGGTCCAGATCACTTCTTACGTTTCTCACCATAATTTATCTTTTTACCAGAACTCAACTCTATAGTTAGATCAATAACATTCACAGAAAAATGTTAGATCTAAAAATAACAATGAATTTTCATAGAAAATTGAATTTTTACAACATTTTTCAATGAATATTTGGTCATTCAACAATTCAACAGTTGTTTCACTAAAAATGGGTGGTTTCACGACCTACATGGTTGTTGTTTATATTAACCATCTGAATTGTGTGCGTACTGGTTAAAGATGAGGAGGATGTAGTAAAAATATCATCTTTTCTGGATTCAAATTTAGAAGATGTTAAGATCCTTATAACCACTGAGATTATCTACAATGATTCCAACCATTAATATGGAAGAAATTTCAATCAATGGAATTTCATAACTTTTGTGCCTTTTTGGTTAAAAGAATAAAAAGAGCAAGATACAGGAAAGATAAAACACTTTAATTCAATTCATATTTATATGAACCATCTTTCAAAATTCCATTTAAAGGTTTGTATTCGAACTCTCTATTTTGGTATCGGATCAAACTTTGTTATATTTTATATGAAATTTGACATATTTGATAAACAATTTTCATATAAACCATCAAATTTGTCGTTTAAAATTAAGGGGTCGTTTACCAAACACTTATCCGGGTAAACGCTTATCAAGTTATATTACCTTACCAGATGAGTATGGAAATGACCAATAATTTTACTCGGTAATAGCGGTAAGAGCAAAGGCAATGACCGAGAGTTTTACTCGGTAAGTGAGTGCGACGGCTCTTACCACAGTTAGTGCTTATCGGGTAAATTGTTGCATACGATATCATTTTGGTAGACTAAAATCTTATCGGGTAAGTAAATGATAATCTTGAATTTTACCCGTAAGCACTTACCCGGGTAAGTTTTGGTAAATGGCCCCTAAGAGGCCGTTTGGTTTGCGGTAATAGAATGGATTTGGGGGGATTTGGATTTCAAATATATTCCAATCTTATGTTTGGTTTATTGGATTGTCCGGATTTGAAATCCTACAAACATAGGATTTTGAAATCCTTAGGAGAAGCTCAGGATTTCACGGTATTTCGTAGGATTGTTGAAATAAGATTTTTAAAAATGTTAAAAACTTTTGTTTTATAATAATTGATTAATAAAAATATAATTTAATTATTTTCATAATTATTTATAACTTTTTTATAAATTATTTATAAATAATGGAATACAATCTCATTCCAAATCCTACAAATCAAACACATAAAAGAATTTCAAATCCATTCTAATCCAAATCCTTCCAAATCCAAATCCCTCTATCAAATCTAAATCCCTCAAAACAATCCTGCAAACCAAACGCACCCTAAATTTCTTGATACGTAAACCATAAAAAATAGCATATTGTCAAATTAAATATTATAAAATTACTGTATTTTGGTGTAATTTATTTAATTCAAATTTTAATATTTTATAACCAAATATAAAGATGTAATCCATTTTATTATTGATGATTTTTTTTAAAAGGCAACATATTATAAGCACGATGCATGAAGACTGCGAGAAGCAGTAACGAAAAAGAAACATAGGGGGTTACACTACTCCATTATAACCGAAAGAAGAGAAACAGAAAAAACGAAGAGAACAATCGAAAAGGGATCGAGAAACAACGGAAACCAGGTCAGGGTAGGGAAGTTTTGGGGTGAACTAAGCCAGACGTCCCAAGTAGGGGTGAGCATGATCGGGTATCCGAACATTTTCCATGGAACCGGAACCAGAACCGCCGGTTCCTGGAAATCCTGAACCGGTGTTAACACCGGTTCCTAATATTTTGGAACCGGTTTCGGTACCGGGTACCCGGTTTCAATTTTAATTTTTTACATTGCATACAATAAATATGTACTTATAAACTACAAAATATTGATTTAAAATAATAAATATAACAAATGGTCAAAACTAATTCGATAAAAACTTATTATTACATAAACAAACTAGAAAGTTTGAGTTTTTATTTATTATTTATAAATATATAAAATATTTTTTATTTAAAAGTGGCGGGTAGCGGGTACCCAGTGGGTAACGGTTCCAAAAAAATGAGAACCGGAACCGGTCCGGATCGGTTCCATATTTTATGAATCGGAACCGGAACCAATCACATCGGTTCCGGTTCTGGAACCGGCAGTTCTGAAGCGGCTCCGGTTCCAAAAAAATGAGAACCGGAACCGGAACCGGTCCTGATCGGTTCCGTATTTTAGAAACCAGAATCAATCACATCCGGAACCGGTAGTTCCGAAGCGGTTCCGGTTCCAAAGGCGGGTATCCGGTTCCGATGCTCACCCCTACTCCCAAAGGATGACAACCTTACGAACACGACCATTAATCCAAGCGTGAGAACGATCCCGGATTTCTTGAATAAGGATGTTATCATTTGACGTTTTTTGATGATTGATTATTTATTTGTGGATACAAATAATTAGTGAGTACATTATATGTATTTAAATATATTTATTAATAGTTATTAATTAGTTGTATGAAGTTTATAGAGTAATAAAAGATTATAATTTTCTTAATATAGTAAGACAAGTTTTTTTAGACTACTGTGATTTTTTTTCTTTCTGAAATAATAGTTTCAAATATGATGGCTATATTTTTTCAATTGCTGTGTCAATGATAAAAGGAAAGGTCACATAGTTTTTAACGTATTTCTTTGTCTTTTTCATATTAAATTTTTTAGTAAACAATCCAAATTAAAATATTATTATAAATAAGAAAAAAAAAATAAGTCGTCACAACCAACAAAGTCATGGAGGCGGATTGCATTAAACCCTCATATATTTTCATGATAAATGTTATAATCGCAACATTATTTTTAAACTTTAAATAAATTGTTTTTTTTATTTTTTAGTATCAAGGGAAGTTTCTTTGTATTCCATCAAATGAATCTTTTTTTACTTTTAATTTGTTTTTTTTTGACTTTTTTAATTATGGATAGTTACACCCTATTAAGTGATAACGATTGATGATCAAATAGACGCTTCTGATTTGGTTGTAAATGTTGTTGGAATGCAATGAGTTATATAATAACGGCCCTCTTATATATAAACATGAGATCATATGAGAAGTGGAGTTAAAGTGAGAAGTATAAGAACAAATCTCCACCCTTGATCACTTTTAATCTCATGTCCACCCATGAATTGCGCTTGAGAAAGAAATTGATTTCATGCGTCTCATCAGTAGTGATCTTCAATCAAAATTGATCCAAATGGGTATATCCATTTTTACATTTCTCACAATAACTTTCATTGTCACTGGAACCCAACCCTATATATATATATAGGGGAGATATCCCCTTACAAGCCGAAAAATGTATGAGATAATTTCATGAAAAAAGAATTATATGAAACAATTTCATTATATTATACACTTTCGTGAAACAATTTTATTCAATAAAACAATGAACCATGAAGTTTGTACGCTTTGTACGAATTGTAATTGAAATCCCCCTATACATATATATACTCTCTTACAAAACATATGAATCAAAATCTTAAAAACAACTTGTAAAACACATAATAGTGTTGTTTTAATCACAAAAACTTAAAATCTCTTAATTACAACATCTCAAACTTCATTTACAACTTATCAATGCCAACCTCACCTCTTTATTGATCAGGTTCATGTTCCCAAAGAACTCACGCCTAACCCGCATCATTACTATACCCATAAAATCAAATTTTCAATTTTATATTAGTTCATGTTTATGTTTTTATATGAATTTAGGTTTTTCATGGTCAATTAATAAATGGTTGACCGTGTAATCCGCTGAGAACATTTTTACACTGTGGTCATTTAGCTCCTTTTATTTGGTTTTGGTTGATCATCGTCTGCTTATGCTGAATTCGGACTCCAAATCAACGGGCGTAGTCTCGGGCGTATTGTGAGGAGGTATGCATTTGAACTTCGATATCCAAACGTTTGTTATATATTTTTGCTTATGGTCGTAATATTATTTGTTATCGTAAGAAACTTAGTGGTTACTCATATTATCGATTGTATGTCATGCATCCCAATTCTGGTCATGATTTCGACTTCAAAGTGAGTAGTGAATATCTATATCTATATGCATACTATCTTATAAAACATATAGAAAAAACAACTTGTTAAACACATAATATTGTTGTTTTGTGCACACAAACTTAAAATCTCTTAATTATAGCATCTCAAGCTTCATTTACAACTTATGAATGCGAACCTTCTTTATTAATGGTGTTTATATTCCCAAATAGCTCACATGTAACCCTCATCATTTTTCTTCCCAACATCTCGGTCTTCTCCCCCAACACCCAAAGTGATGATTCGCAGACTGAAGACAGTGATTCACCGCCCTTAAGTGTTTAGTGATCGTTCCTCTTTATTATCTCATAACTCACTAACAAATTTCTCCATCAATCCCATTGTTTGTATCTTATTGTTTGATTTTGTATTTGTCAAGTTGATTTTTGAGATCAATATAAAAGAATTTTAGCTAATAGCATTGTTGAATGTTGCACCATTCTTGGAGCTTGGGGGTAATTTTGCTTGCCTTTTTCATGCAATCCTTTTGTTTAAAATCTATATTGTAGTGAAATACTTCATTATCACAAATGCCGGTGAAGTTCAAATAATAACAAACGCATGTGGGGCATATTTGACCCTTCTTCGTCCTCTAGGAATCCTTTCACATAAGTTTCGGAAGAGTACACTTGATCTTGTATGTTTTTTTTACTGTCAGAAACAACTTGATAAAGTGATTTAGAAAAGAAACTTGATGGAAAGTCTTTATAGATATATTTAAATTTCCTAATAAACTAACCTTATAATTTTGTTCTTGGTGTGCATGGATTTTGCTTGATGGTTGGTACCCTTAGAGGCTAAGGTATGAATTAGTCTTGTAATTGATGCATTTACTTGTATGACATCACTTGGTGATGTTGTTTTAGAAGTTGTATGACATCCTTATTTAGGTTGATTCTTCGTGTTTTCGGGTTGGATGAAATTTTTAGGTAGTTTTAGTATATGTAGGAAAATAATTGAATTCATTTCATTTACCTCAGAATCACTTAATTATGTATCTCAATTTCAACATATTGATTTGTTGGGAAAATCGATTATTGTTAATTTACTATAAATCTGATGCATTAAAACTATATATGCTTGTTGTGCAGAGGGCGTTGGCAAAGTATGGATCCTTAATATCTGTGATCTCCATCGTGGTTTTATTTGTGTACTTGGTCGCAATTCCATCCAAGTCAAGAAAAAGTTTTATTTTGGTCTATGTATAGTTTAGTTTAGCTTTTATTCATTTCTATGTGTCGGTGAAATACTGAACGCATTCCCTCTTTACTCTATTAAATATATTTATTTTTTGTTATAATTCTTGACATTGATTGTACCTGTTATATACGTGTTTAATGGTTGTGGATCAGAGACATGATGTAAATATGGTGTGTGTTGATAGTTTCCTATGGTGCGTTGTACATATGGCATGGGTTGTATAATTGTGGCATGTCTTGTGGTTTGTATAATTGGCGGCAAGAAGATTTATTGTTCAAAGGGACCGCATGATCTGTCAAATCTTATTGAAAGGTGTTTGTCTTTATACCCATTCTACGTAACTACTCGTTTTTGTTACGAAGGGTTGCACAAGTTGCTAACACCAACATGTCTTATGGATTAATATTTAAATTTAACATAGGTACAAAGGTAGCAAACGTTATAACATCTTGAAAGAATTTAGGATTTCAAATTTGAAATCGTATAATTTATTATACCTTGATACAATTACTACAAATGATTCGAACAAGCTGAGTGATTTCACATAACAACTTTACTTTTCTACTCGTAAACGAAAATTCTGTATAAATTATACCATCTTCATACCTAGTTTTAAGAAGGATATACTGTATTAATTTGATTTGATTCCAAGTGAGGTTATAATAACCATGGTTGGGTTAATTACCTTTTCCATGCTTTTTTTAACAAGTAATGATTTGAAAGATGCCAAAATTATGGGAGCCAAACCCTAGTAGTTGTTCTTATTCTATTTTTGGGATATTGGAGTCAAAGGTTCTCTCTAGATTTCCAATTAAGAGTCACTCGCTTTCAATTTTTCACTATGCCAAATGTACAAGTGTTTAAGCACAATGTATAACCAACACTAAAGAAAAGTTGCTTTGGATTCTTTGATCATACTTTTTGTCTCACTAAAGTTACAATTACATGATCTTTTTACATGTTTTATAAGAATTATATAAAAAAGGGTCTCGCACTAAATATCATCAAAAAAAAAAAAAAATTAATTTATAATGTTGTAAACACTAGAGAAACTTTTTTTTAATGAAGGGTATCTGGACTTTTGTCTAGACTAGTTCCAGTAAGGTTTTTTTACTGCAATATGTCAGCCCTGATAAACTCAGTGGCCACAATTGTTGAGAACGTCTGGATTTAAACCCTGGATAGATGGGATATTCTTCATCCCTCAGGCATTCGACCAATAAGCCACTATATATAAGTTGTTGCATATTTCTTAGCTAATATTTTATTTTCTTTTGCACATTGTTCATTGAAGTTGATTTTTAAGTTTATAAATGTAACAACTCGTCTCACATGGATCGAAAATGAAAGTTGTTAGTTTATTATAAGTATAATAACTTTCATCATTGTTTTAAGTTGAATTCAAAATTATTTTGTGAATCTGTTGCTTTGGACTTTGAAGATGTTACAATATTTTTTTTTTTGTTTATTCATGCCGAAGCAGTATAAAAGAAATATTAATGTTCTTTGATTAAAATTTAAAGTAAGAACGTTAATAATGTCTAAAAGAAATATTAGCAATACATGTTTCAATACATTATTTGAATGATTGTTTATCCTTATTCTATTGGATAATTATTAATAGTTTTCAATATCTTTTAAATTCTTTATGAACATTAAAATATTTTTTTTGAATTACTCTATGTTTCATAGCAATTAACGTGTTTTTTTCAAATAGTAAAGTATTTTAATTACCAAAAAATATAAAATGTATATGCGGGGAGTGCTAATGACACCCCAAGTAGGGATGTTGAATACTTAGGAAATTGAAAAAACACTTTAAATCATCAAATGTCAATCACATCCATCAAATCTCAAATCTCAATTATATTTATTATTACTATTATTATTATTATTATTTATATATAATTCATATTAATTATTATCAAACAAATATATCCTATTTATATTACGAATTTTTTAATAAATACACAAATATTATTATATACCATCTTTGTTTTATATATATATATATATATATTATCCCTTACATATTATTATATATATAGTTTATATATTTATTATTATTAAATTCATATAACCTATATATATACTACGATTACTTACAAACATATTAATATTATTATGTATTATTCATAAAAGTATTTTTTTAATTATATATATATATATACTAATTTTATGTATATATATATATATTAATTATTTGTAATACCTTACATAATTACTATAATGTCATCTAATAATTGTTTTTACAAAATATGTGGCTAGAAAAAGGTTCATTTGTTTTTTTAAATGAGGAGTGTTCTCGTATGAACTATCCCCTATATATATATATATATATGGTGAGAGAGAAAAAAAAAATCAAATGCGAACTCAAATTTGATTGTGAACGTGGGGACAAATAAAAGCGCGACACGTGTCTGAATATAGATTATTTATACTGAATATACAAAAAAATATTCAGACTGAATAAGCATTATTCAGACTAAATATGTATTATATTCAATCTGAATATTTCTTTGTATATTCAGACTGAATAAATATTTATCGTTCTTGCATGAATCTCTCTTTCATATATATATATATATATATATATATATATATATATACACACACTAGAAACGTACCCGCGCAATGCAGCGGTTCTGAAAGCTTGCACTCGATTAAAAAATCCACATTGGAAATTCAAAAAATCTAACAGATTATCTAAAAATCGACAACACAAAGCGAGATAAGTCGATACATACTATTTTGCATAAATCAAAAATTAAACTTGGTTTTTATGCTTACGTGAGACGCTGTAATTTGCAATGCTTCGAGTCCCCTTGAGTTGGAGACTTGTCCTCATTTACTGTTCTCATCAATCGGGATAGAAATTCCCTAAAAAAAGAAATTACAGAATAAAAAATGGTAATCGAATTGAAATATTTTTGTAAATATAACTCACATTTACAATTATGGGAAATAGAAAATGGAGAGGTAAATAAACATTGACTTACAGGAAGAATTTTACGAAGAGGAAGCAATAAGAACCAACCCAAGATGAATAGAGCCAAGCCACAATTTGCAAATAATGTATGAATTGGTCCATTTAAATATATAGTATGAGGATGAGGATGAGGATGAGGATTAGAATTAGAATTATGATTAGGATTAAGATGACCATATATGATTTAGGGTTTAGGAGATAAACGTATGAGATTTAGGAAAGTTTGTTAGGTTTTTTAATAAATTGTATTGGTGTATTAATATCTTGTAACTTAAAATTTAAGTAATTAAACATTAATTGATGATACTTAATGCTTAATAGCTTGTTTTTAAGAGTTTTATCTAAATGCTTTATAATATAATATAAATATAATGTGAGAGGTGGTGGAAATTATGGATTTCGCGCGATAGCTGTCAACTTGATTTTTATTAATATTCATGGCTAACAATTCAGTTTAATTTGTTAGAAAAGTTAGACACATATAAGACATAATACCTTAACTTTTAAGTTTTATTTTTATAATTATAAAAAAACTTTTCAAAATTAAACATATATTTATATAAATTAGTTTTTATTACGATTAAAAAAGGGAGAAAAAATTAATTAATAATTGATATTCATTAAAATAATTAAAAAAATATTAACAATTTATATTAATCAAAAATAATAAAAGTAAAAATAAAATAAGTTAATTATTAATTTATATTAATTAAATCTAATATAAATATTTAATATAACTAAAACATAAAGAGAAAAGTCAATTAAAAAACAAAATAGACAAAAAAAAGAAATAAAAATCAATCATAACTCTAAATTTAGGGGTGTACTTAGTCATGGTTAGGGTGTCATTAGCCTCCCCCATATATGCTTGTTTTCTAAAATCAGATATAAAGTACAATCATTCAAAAAATATTAAATTAGTATTTTATTATCCGACATGTTCTTTTTTTTATCATTAAAATAACTAAAACATATGTTTTTTTTAAAACACAAAGAGTTATTATAATATTATTATACAGAATATAAATATCATACTAAAGATTTGAACTTTTTTAAAGAAACATATTCCATTTTTAACCACATTATTGAATGCAAAAGGTAGGGTTTGAAAGTGGAACTCATAAAAGTTGTCAATATATTAATTAACTATTACTGGTATGCAATATGCATTGATGTTTGTACCTACTACAAATATAATAAAAATAATTACCATTAACTCATTAATTTTGAGTAAAATATATTCTTTGGTTTTATTATATATTTATATAAGTGTATATCTATATAGTTTTCTCATTGTTAAAAAAACTTGTCGTAGTAGTCGCCGTGGTACATCGTGACTTAACGCTTGTGTCTTAAGCCACGTTAAGACTATGGCATGTCATGATCTAATATGCAGTTTTTATAATGCAATATGTGATTCTTTTTACTTTTTTAATGTTTTATTTGTTAAATTTTTGTGTATAATCTATTTTAAATTATTTAACATCAATTTTTAACGGCAATAACACACATACGTTCTTGTGGTATCCGGGATCCATACGGGCACTCGACTATCCCCGACGACTAGGACCCACCATAGAGTGGTAGGCCAAAGTCTGGATATCGCCACATGTGCTGCCGCAGGGATTCGAATCCGGATAGTCAAAGATACCATCCACTAACCCTCCTAGGATGTTACCTTTCCACTGAGCTAGACATGTTTGCACAATTATTTAACATCATTGACTAGTGGAGAATATATGTTTATATGTATAATAATTTATATGATATAAATATTTTTCCCTATAAATCACGTCCTGAGAAACTCTACAATCTCGTCGTGGCCAATAAAGTTTAAGGTTTGCCTACGCCGACTCGTCATGCATCACATCATTTAGTAACTTGAGTTATATATATACAAGCCTAAATATTTGTGATAACTGTATTTATTTTTAACTTAAAAACTATCATATATTATCAAAAATTTAACCAAAAACCTTTATCTTTTTAAATTCAATATATTTTGAATATTAAACAATAAAATACGGTAATTATTTTTTAATTTGGTAATTATATCATGATGTAGTGGGTCATTGGGTTGGGTTAATTCAACCCGTTGGAACATTTCTGACCCAAGTCCAAATCCAGTTTCCATAAATAAATAAAAAAGGTCCATGACCCATATCCAAAATAAAAGGCTTGAATCCTTTTTGGTGAATTGACAAAAATAACCTTCAAACAAGTAATTATCGTTACTGGAAAAATAGAAAGAGGGAGGCTAATGGCACCCCTGCAAATGAATTGCTTCTCACACCCATCTACATCAAAGCCACTATTAAGTACAAAAAATTCCGTGCACACCCCTATTAACGGGTGCCATTAGCACTCCCCAGAAGAAAGTAGGAATCCAAAATCAGTGTTTTAACATGTAAGTTTGTGTAAAAAGGTTTGTAACCAGCAAACCTCGATCCAAACTATATTTCTCCAAAAGCATCATACGAAAGACAAATCATGTACATATTGGCCCATTATGTTGTTGGCTCAAGAGCCCGATTATTTTACGGAATCCAATTTTAATTATAATTCGTACACTGCTGACTGCTGCTACCATACTTGAATTGTCGTTTGCTTGCACAATTATATGACTTTAGAACCAAATATACTACTGGTGGTAACAACATGTAAGCTGATTGTGTTATATATATTTCAAAAAACAATTTAAACACTAAATCTAGTTGTATTTAATTTAATCTTAAATCTATTTTATCCATTAAGACATTGTTTGGCACAAATAAGGTGACTTATAAATCACCTTATAAGATACCTTATTTTTAATGTACTTGTTTGGATGACCATAAGTTAACTTATAAGGTACCTTATTGAGAAGTTAACAAAAGTAAGGTTTTGATAAGCTACCTTATAAGTCATAACATACCTTATAAGCTACTTTTGCCAAACATAGCGTAAAAGTTTTTTAAGGGGTCGTCGTTTTAATATCATTTATACCTCTCAATTGGTAACGTCGCATTTATGAGAATAAGGACTTGTACTCATCATAAAATGTGCATGCCTAGTCCATCACATTTATAAGGTTTGTTAACATGATATCTACTATGATGCAAATCCAAGTTAAAAATTAAACTTGATCAACAATCAAAATAAGCAAAAACTAAAGGTCGATTAATAACCTGTGACCAAAAAATGTATACGCTCATACAATCGATGATCAAACTCAATGTGTGACAAAGTAGTTATATAGATGATATGGATTTGCAAAATCTTTTTAAAGGAGTTTCGGTCAAATGAGTTACTTTTCTCGTTTAAAAAAGTATAATATTTGATTTGATATTTATTTTAAGAAATTTTTTGATGTAACTTTTAAAATGTTTTTTTAAATAAAAAATATAATAAAGAAAACTTGAACAAAAGTAAAATTAAACATTCTAAATTTTAGGTTGTTAGTTGCTAAGCAAATTAATCTGAAAAAATGTTAATTTTAAGTAAAAAAAATAAGCCTTCATCGTAAAACACTTTATTTTAAGAATTTGATATGAGGATGTCTGAAGGTGGTCCTATGACATTTTGCTTATCAAACGGTCCAAAGGATAACAATAAAAATTTGGCACTAACCGACGTTCATGAACAATCCATGGTTTGATTTGAGACCTTTTGTAAATGTTTTTGTCTCGATATCTTGATGCTAATTTATGTAGTTTCTTTTCAAATTTAACGACTGCAACTACTTTGACCTGTAATGAATTAACATAAAAGGGTCAACCTATTTAATTCATACTTGATTTTGAGAAAGATATAATAATGATCTGATGTGTGCTTTGATTGAGTGAAACAGAAATAATTTGAAATTACATCTACCCTCGTCTTTATGAATCACAAAAGTTGTACTCATTGAAGACCCAATATCACAGTCAGTACATAAAGTCTTATAAAACAACTTAATAACTCTTTATATGTAATATCAAAACTGACCTCATCTAAACAACACAAAATATGGTAAATTGTGTTTTTACCGGATGCAGTAAAACGGTTCTTCTATCATAGCTCTTAAAATGACTTATAAATCTACAAGTACGTCAAGAAATGCTTCTATAAGTAAAAAAAATAAGAAGATTTACAAGGACTAATTGGTAAATAATGTATTCTTTAGGGGTGAAATATGAAGAATTTAGTCCAACGTGTCCTTACCAAAACGGACTATTAAAAAAAGACTTGGATCCACATGTCAAATCCAGGGTCCGCGAATCTTGGTGTGTAAATCTATTTAAATGAATTTACTATTAAACCCTTTATTTTAAGAAGAAATAACGAAAATGGCAAGCAGGGTTGAAGTACAAAATTGGTGATGTGGGGCCCAACATAGGCACACGCTGTCTCTTATGGTGGACCCTATAGCATCTGATCTATCCATGGCTGCCAATCGGATCCCACCGACCGACCGACCGCCATCTTTTCAGGAGTATTGTATTTAATAAAATAAAACCCCACTCACAATTTCTTATTGGAAAAAATTCCAAATGAAAATAAAATATTAGAGGTGTATTATTAGTGTATGTATTGATATTAGGTTTCGAAGACAAGAAAAGTTAGGGTTATAAATGTAAGAAAATATCTATATTTTTAAATCAATTTTAATCAATCTTCTAAATAACTTGTTATGACAATTCTGAGGTATTTTAGTTAGTGGACCGGTCCTTTGGGCTGGATTATGGGCGAGTTTATGGACCAGTCCATAGGGCTGGTTCATGGCGCTGGGGATTAGTCGGGTGACATTCTTAAGTGGGAGCCCGGATACCCCGGGAAATGATGTGTGAGTGTGTTAACTGCCTTTCAAAAAAAAAAAAAACTTGTTATGACCTTGTTATGGCACGTTATAGCATCAAGGCTTGGGGTCGCCGCCGCTTTAACCTCTATGACTTCACTCTAAGGTTTGACTTGCATCATAACGGTTTATGCGCGTTATGACACGTTACGATGCGTTATTTTATAAGATGTGGGGTTACTTTAATATATAAAGTGTGCGATAAATGATAATTACATACAAGATCTAAGACTTAAATAAACATAAAAAGAAACTTAAAAACTAAAACCTTAAATAGGTAAATGTTAATGATATTCCCGTATACGAAAAGTTGAACACGAAGTCTTTGAATATTGAAAAAAGTAGTGAGTACAAATTCAAGAGATCTTGATATCATTTTCTATAAGCTCTATATGAATATCTATGGTTTTTCTTTCTTTTTTACTTTTATTACTTTATACGAATTTAATTTGTCGTAAAGTATTATTCAAAACGCTAACAATATAAGGGTGGGTGAGTGTCTATATATGTGTGTGTGTGTGTCTATATTATATATATTTTTTTATATATTATGTGTTATATATATATATATGTTGCCTTAGGGCATGCCTTGAAAAACGTCATGGCCTCGCCGTAACTCCTAATGCTTGAGGCTTCACCTTGCCGTTACGCCATGTCTTACGCTATTTAGAACCTTGATTCTAATTGAATGTGAACACCAATGAGGTGTACCAAAATACACTGAATCAATTTCCTTTTAAAACATAATTCATATGTGGACATGAGATTAAAAATGACCATATATATTAATATGCGTAGGTATTTCTACTAATCTAAACATATTTGACATAAAATTGGTTTCAGATTATTTATTCAAAAAGGTAAATCTAAAAAAATGCCTTGAATTTAAAATTTAAGATATCCTTGTTAGAAAAAAGTTATATTTCGGCTCTAGATTAAATCGTAAACTAATTTGTAGAAGTATTTCAAAACGAGAATCCATTTTTTTTGAAAGAAAGTATATAGGATCAAAATTTGTTATGGATTCCCTATGTATGCATATGTATCTATGTATGTCTGTATTTATTTTTGAAATTCACTTTTTGGCAATAAGTTCATAATCGATTTAAGTTTTTCTACAATCAATTTATGTTTCTTAAAGAACAAATCATACATATATATATCACATTACATATGCTTTTAACACAAAAAAAATATCTAATGTTTTAATAGAGAATCATATCCTTAAATTATATGTTAATAACTCAAAATTAAGAAAATTTATGGATCACGTTACATATCATAAATATATTATGAATGTTAGAAAAGCAACATGTCATAGATATGGACATGATCAAAATGATAAACCATAAAAGGGTAAGAAAAACTATAGAAAATCACTTTGATCATGTATTATTTTATATTGTGAAACGTGAAAGTAGGATATTGTTTGATCATGTGAAACAAAAAAAATACATATTCAAAATAATTAAATTATGAAACAACATTGCATTTCCACATGTATAGTTTTACAATGTGAACAACATCACTTCTCATGGTCCTTAATTTTTTTTTGTGATTCTCGTTTGATTATATATATATATATATAGATACGGAAGGGATCATACAAGAACACCCCTCAATTAAAGGAACAAATGACCACATTTACGACCACATATGATGTGGGTCTCACACAATATAAAATCATATCTGATTCAATTTGGCCCACCATTGAATCAAATATGACTTTATATTGTGTGGGGCTGTGGGCCCCACATCATATGTGGTCCTAAGGGTGTTTCTTTGTTTCTTTAAAAATGCAAAGTTCTCGTTTGAACCTCCCTCTCTCTCTCTCTATATATATAGACAAAATTTTCGTTGCAAACTAATCGATTTTTGCAAACTGTGCAAACTCGTAGTGAACACAATGATAAAGCACCAAGTGGATATCATGAATGTTGAAAGTATATTCACGAATGGTAAAAGTGTATTCATGAATGACGAAAGTGTATTCATGAATGGCGAAACTTGCCGGAAAACTCGACGGAGAAGACGAAGTCGTCGGAAAGTGTGTTCATGGCAGAAAATTACTAAATATTAATTAAAATTGGTTAAATTATAAAATGAGGATGATACCCTCAATGAATTAATAAAATATTAAAGCAATACTATCCACATGGTTTATTTCTATTAGGTAATGGTGAGTTTGCAAGTTTGCAAATATTGAATAGTTTGCAACGGATACTACCCCATATATATATATAGGGTCGATTTCCGTTATAAACCACGTCAATTCGTACAAACCGTACAAACCGCATGCAACCGATTATTATTTTTTTATATATTTTTTTTCACTTTTTCTTAATTATTAGGGTTGATTAGTCAATAATATATGAAATTTTTTATCAAGAATACATGAAGATTGGTGAATCAAGAATATGTGAAACTAGATTCATCAAATTGAGAGTTTCATGAATCAATTCATTTTCATGTAGAAAGAAAAATAATTTCATGAAGAAAAGAATTATATGAAACAAATTCATCATATTAAACACTTTCATGAAAAAAAAATTATTCAAAAAAACAATGAAACACGTGGTTTGTACGAATTGACGTGGTTTGTATTTAAAATCTTCCCTATATATATATATATATAGGGGTTTAATCAAATAAAAACCACAAAAAGGTTACAAACTCGTAAAAAACGATATAAAAAAAATCATGATTTTTTTATCAAATGTTAGGATTTAAGATATTATTTCACATATAATTGTTTTATAAGGTGAAATTTTCACATGTATTTGTTTCACCATATGAATCTTTTTATGCATATTTTTTAATTCAATAGGTGAATCAATTTTTTTTCTTCACATGTAATTATATTCATAAGGTGAACACAAACATATATGTGAAACAATATCTTAAACTATAGGTTTTGATAAAAAAAAATCATGAAAAAAATATATTTTTATATCGGTTTTTACGAGTTTGTAACTTTTTTGTGGTTTTTATTTGATTATCATCCTATATATATATATATATATATATATATATATATTATAATAGGGAATTTAATTAAAATGACCATTTTACAAATGATATTTACTAAAATGACCAAAATCTTTTTTATTTTACCAAAATAACCAAAATATACTCGAAATAGCCCTCGAAATCACTTTCAGATGGAGTGGGTATAAAATACGGCCAAAACCTCCGCCACATACCCCAAAACCTCCTCCACATACCCAAAACCTCCTCCACATACCCCAAAACATCCGCCACATAACCAAAACCTCCTCCACATACCTCAAAACCTCCTCCACATACCCCAAAACCTCCGGTACCATTTTCCGAATTTGTAATTTACATTTTACATTTTCTACCCTTAGAGTTAGTTAATAAATTACTTTAGGTACTTTATTTTTTAATTTTTCGTTTTACATCCTTATCACATTAACATACATACTCGTATATCAATTAAAATACGTTTAAAAATTACGTTTTTATTTTAACAAGTTACACCATTATAATCGTCTCGACAATATCTTTGAAATGAGACCAATATTGAATATTTTTCGATTTAATTGTATACTTTTAAAATCAATTATCCTCTTGATCGGTGAATATGAATATTTTTCACAAAATTCGGAATATTAATTAAAATATAATGCTATTATTTTTGTAAGTTGATCGTCTTTTCCGGCTATTAAAATATTATATTGAAGCTGAAAAATTTACTCATTAAAGGTCTTGGAGAAGGAGAGCATGGAAATATGCTTGAAAGATTTCTGTATTTTATTTCTGTACTCCCCTCCGCATTGTGTATATATCATTGAATAAAAAATGGGTTAATTATAATATATATCGTAATAACCTTAAAAACCATGCATTATATGTTATTGTACATGAATATTAATTTATATGTGTTTTATTATAGAAAAGTAGTACAAATTCACTATAATTTATATCTTATTTCTTTATATATCCATAATATTATACTTTGTCTACAAAAATAATAGCATTATATTTTAATTAGTATTCCGAATTTTATGAAAAATATTCGTACTCACTGATCAAGAAGATAATTGGCTTTAAAAGTATATATAATTAAATCGAAAAATATTCAATATTGGGCTTATTTCGAAGGTATTGTCGAGACGATTTTAATGGTGTAACTTGTTAAAATTAAAACGTATTTTTTAGACGTATTTTAATTGATATATACGAGTATGTGTGTTAATGTGATAAGGGTGTAAAATGAAAAATTAAAAAGTAAAGTACTTAAAGTAATTTATTAACTAACTCTAAGGTTATAAAATGTAAAACGTAATTAGAAATTGAATTTGGAGGCATTTGGGGAGGTTGGCGAAGGTATTTGGAGAAGGCTTCGATTTCGGTGGATATTTCGATTGTATTTTGGTCATTTTGGTAAAAGTGAAGAGAAAATGGTTATTTTGGTAATCTTGATTTATAAAATGGTTAAAATTAATTTCCCATTATAATATCATATTAAATGGAAAATATTTTTGATTTGCTATTTAAAGATCAAGTTTATGTTTGTCTAGCTATATATATAATATCATATTAAATGGAAAATATTTTTGATTTGCTATTTAAAGATCAAGTTTATGTTTGTCTAGCTAATAGGGCTCGCTCCACAAGATTATCGAGGTTAGGGGTGTATACGATTCAAACTTTTTAACGAGCTACTCGAGATAGAACCTGTTTATTTTAAGCTCGAGCTTAATAATTATCAAGTTCGAGACGATCTTGATAATAAAATAAAACCAGTTTAACTTAAAAGAGTCGAGCTTCATGACACCAATTTTCGACTCATCTCGTTGAAAAACTCGATTAAATTTTTCGAGTCAAACCCAGCCATTTAAGCATTGGCTTTTTTGAGCAAAATTCACTCATATATATATAGGTGGAGGATCAAACGAGAACACCTGTGATTTACGAGAATGCGAGAACAGTTGTGGGCCTCAAGTCTTTTTTTATAATATAAATAATTAAATAAAATCATTAAGGTTAGTATTGTAATCTGGTATTTTTCCTAATTTTTATTTTATAATAGTTAATTATATTTATCCCATGTTTATAGATATACATGATCGTTTCCTAATTCCTTGTTTATCGAAGGCTCTCAATTATAATATTAGCAATTTCTATTCAATTGTTTTACACTAAACTGTGACAGTAGTCGAATATTGAGAAGATGAAGGATTCAAATGTTTTTGGTAAGCGACTTGTTGATGTTCCTGATGAAGCAAATAAATATCATGATGATTCAGAAGAGAATGTAGGGGATTTTGAAGAAACGACTGATTCTAAAAATAGCTTATCTGAAGATGGAGTTGATGATGATAGTTCTGAAGATCCTGACGGTGGTTCAGATGATGATGATGATGTAGGTAGGGTTTTCCCACATTTTTTTGTAAGCATAGTTGTTTCTTATCACATGTGATAAATGGTAAGTAGAAGATTTTTCTATTTGATTTACTTATTTTTGTTTAAGTCTAATGTAATAGTATTGTCTTTTGAGTAATTTGTAGTTTGAAAATTATGGTTGTTGAACCCAGTAGGGAAGATTTCGAATGTTATCACATGTGATAACATTGTAAGTTCGAATACAACCATATGTGATAAAATTGTGATAATGTATATGATCGTTTCCTAAATATTCCTTGTTTATCAAACTTAACCATATGTGATAAAGTTGTGATAATATGTGATTTTGATTTTATAACCATGAATATAGCAACCGTATTTGAATTTGATGTGATCTTTTATTTCAATCTTATCACACAAATTACAATTGTGCCCTCAATCTTATTACATATATTTATATTTTAATTAATATTATTTTTAGTTTAAATATTACATTTATTTTCATTGTTATCACACTAATTAAATATTACTTGGTTGTTAGGTGTTCTTGCATTCTCGTAAATCACAGGTGGGCACGTCATCCGCACACCATCAAGTCCCCTCTCGTGTGTTATCACATGTGATAAGGGTGTTCTCGCGTTCTCGTAAAATGAAGGTGTTCTCGTTTGAACATCCACCTATATAGGGAAGGGTTCAAACGAGAACACCTTCATTTTGCGAGAACGCGAGAACACCCTTTTACTATAGAAAATCACATGTGATACTATTATTCCATCACATATAATACATACGTGATACTAAATCAGAGATGCGGATGACTTTTGGTGTGATCTATGTTACCGACCAAGTTGTTGTTACACCACTAAGCTCCATCACATATATTATCACATGTGATAAGGGCCTTTGATGTGATACTATAATCAATCAAAACCATCATATGTGATATTAAATCATAAACGCAAATGATCTTTGGTGCGACCTAAATAGCAAGGCACGTCATCCGCACACCATCAAGTCCCCTCTCGTGTGTTATCACATGTGATAAGGGTGTTCTCGCGTTCTCGTAAAATGAAGGTGTTCTCGTTTGAACATCCACCTATATAGGGAAGGGTTCAAACGAGAACACCTTCATTTTGCGAGAACGCGAGAACACCCTTTTACTATAGAAAATCACATGTGATACTATTATTCCATCACATATAATACATACGTGATACTAAATCAGAGATGCGGATGACTTTTGGTGTGATCTATGTTACCGACCAAGTTGTTGTTACACCACTAAGCTCCATCACATATATTATCACATGTGATAAGGGCCTTTGATGTGATACTATAATCAATCAAAACCATCATATGTGATATTAAATCATAAACGCAAATGATCTTTGGTGCGACCTAAATAGCAAGGCACGTCATCCGCACACCATCAAGTCCCCTCTCGTGTGTTATCACATGTGATAAGGGGGTTCTCGCATTCTCGTAAAATGAAGGTGTTCTCGTTTGAACCTCCACCTATATATATATATATATATATATAAATTCATAAATCATATACTAAAATATAAATGAGCTCAACCCAATAAACAAGATAACCTATCACGAGTTTGAGCCCGTAAATGAGCATCGAGTTTGAGCTCGATAATTCCAAAAACTCGAGCTAGAGACTGGTATTATTTTTTCATCCGAACTCGAATAACCTACCATTCGACTCAACTCATTTACACCCCTGATCGAGGTGCATAATCCAAACACCAATTGTAAAAAAAAGTGAGGTGCCATACATATATGACAAATGTTAAATGGTAAAATAGATTCGATACAAATAAGTCATACGCTATCTATACTATTCTAATCGTTTAACATTTCAACTACACATTAAAACACCATATAAAATCACACAGCATTAGTTAAAAAACCGATACAGTTTTTAAGAAAACATCTCTTCAGCTCTTGCCCTTTTAGCGTTCTGGAATTCTTGCAAGATGGTAGCATGCTTTGTACCCTTAAGATGATCTTCCATCACAATGGCGCTAGAGCAAGATGAGTTACAAAGCTCACATAAAAATGGCGTGCTAACATTTTGGCCGCGTTTTTTTAACTGCAAAATGTTGCCTTTGTGTCTTATGGTCTCGGAATGTTGTTTCAGATGAAGAACGGTACCGAATGTTATTTGACAGATTTTGCAAATGAGACCTGTTGAGCGTCTTTCTAATGCAGTGCCACTAGAAGAAGGTTCTTTTCGCTTTAACGTTGGTTGATTTGCAGGATGTACCTAAATGTGTGTATATATATATATATATAAATATCTGTGGTTATGGGTCTTCCTGACCGTCTTATATAAACGTGAAGCAATAAAAGAGAAGGAAAAAGGATCAAACGATGGTAAGAATTGCAACCCCTACCCCCCACCCCCCGGCATTTTCTTACAGTTGCACGGCAATCCTGTTACTCCCTCCGTCCCGAAATAAGGGGCTGTTTGTTTATCACTTTACAGTCCATTAAGAGGCAGCCTCTGAATCGTTAAGAAGTGAATCATGTTTGGCAAAAAATGAATCTGCCTTTCAATGGTTCCAAAACCCTCTGAATCATTTTGTATCCTAGACCTCCCTTAACCATTAAGAGCCCTAATTTCATTTTGAATAATTACTAAAGTATATTTCATTTTGCACTATATCATAAAAGCCTCTTAATCATTCTGACCACTTAATCATTCTGCACCAAACCATTCAGCTACTGCCAAAATCCCCTAAATGTCCACAATGAAAAGGAAACACAGTTTTAAAGATGTGTAACTATTACATCTTTTTACTTACTTTTGAAACTGTACACTTATTTTGAAGGCAAATTAAAATAGAAACATGGACACTTGTTTTTAAAGAGGGTTTAATGTAGTTTCTATTTAGTTTCTCCTAAAATAAGTGTCCACTTTGAAACATAAGTGTCCACCTTCCACTTCTACCCTTACTTATGAGATGAAGAAATTCATTACTACTCTATTATTATTAAGGGTAAAATTGTCATTCTCAGAATACTCTCCATTTCTCATCCTCATTGTATGGTCTTGTTTCCATGATGTCACAAAACATAAAGATGTGATCATGAATCCCATTTGTTTGATGCATGGAGTAACAAACAAACATCGAACCCACAAAACGAATGAAAATGCTTTCATAAGATGCGACTAATGGATTGAGCAAAAATGGCCCATATAATTAGTTAATGTTTAATGATTTGAAGACTAGTTCATGTTAAAAACCAAATTTGAATGGGATCTCACCTGGGAAGGTAGCAAAGGATTTAAGTTATTAAACCGCCGGTTTCTCAAGACCTCCATTTTACTTCGATACTCCATTTCCCTTTTTATAGCAAGCTTCACAGGCATCACATTATGCAACGTAATCATCTCTTCATCCATCTTTGCTACACAATCTATCAAATTCAAACACATTAAGAGATAAGAATTCTTCCATGAAAATCCCGTATAAAATGGTCATCATTCATCACCAATTCCATTAAGCAAAATTTGCATTCTATGTTTCAAATGCAAGGCGACGAAGATGAACTTATCTTAAATTTTCCATAAATAACAGGCACATTATGATTTGATAAAGCTAACTATTGAAGCTTTGAAATAGTAAATTCTCAAATGCAACCGGTTATTGGATTTGGATATTCCCTACACAAGATTACAAGGGTCTGTTTGTTAGCAGCTTAATGAGCTTAATGGGACTCACAGCTTATTCGGTCAGCTATACATGACCATTTGGAGGTAGTGGCTTAATGATATATAAAGTGGCTTATTCAGTAAGCTTCTACGGGGGAGCTTTATGCAGCTAAGCAAAAACCTTCTCAATCTATACAGACAGCTTTATCCATACAACTTAATGGAAACCAACCAAACAGCGCCTAAGATGCTATCAAGCATATAAAAAACTATTTCATAACACTTCATTCAGCTTTATAATAATTCCCTTTCTTCTATCTCATATGATTTCTTTAGATCCTTCAAATTTTTGATTCTGAATCTATAACCGGTAAAAGGATTATAGCTAACTTGAAACCTAAGTACTTGATCTCCAATATCCGGTTAATTGCAGTAATAGAACAACATTATGAAATCGAACCCAATTCCACCTTCCACCTCTGGTCAATTTTGCATCATACCCATCTAATTGGTGCTCCAAAATTGAAACGATCAAAACAGATCTATCACCTTCAATTGATCATTCATAGAATCAAGCAACTAAGCAAGCATCCATTACGCATATGTAATTATATCAAACAGAACATGAAAATAAAGCAAGTATACAAGTAATTAAGATCCACAAAGCAAGAAATTAACTAGTAGACAACACTTCAAGTAGATGGAGTAGACAAATTAGGGCTTTTGTTTTCGTATTCACCTGATGGATTAATTGCGGAGGTTTGCAGGTCGAATCGTGGATGAGATTAGAATTTCAAGCTCTGATCAGAAGCTCAAATATAGGAGTGATGCTAAAGATCATTACAGAGGTATGGGAAGCCATTAAAATGAAGCAAAAATATACAGAGAAAAGGTGTTTTGAGCCCTAACGGTGTGTTCTCGACTTCGGATGAAAGAAAATAAACGGAAAAGATAGGAAGGAAAAAGAAAGGATTTGAAAAGAAATTTTTTATTTAGTACTTCCTGAAAAATGAAAGTAAAAAGGAAAAAAAATTTGAAAGAAAATAAATTTTATGGTCTTAAAAAACGAGCTAAACGAAAGAAAAAAATATTATTTTTATTAATATGTCATATAAAATAATATTATTTAAAATAAATTATCGTTAGTTTTGTAAATTTTTAAATAATTTTAATTTATTTATATCCATTCCTTTCATTTCCTCTCAAATGAAAGGAAACCAAACTTTATTTTTCTTTCATTTCCTTTTTTTTTTTTTTTTTTAAGTTTTGAAAACACGAGTTTTTTTTCATTTTTTTTAACTTTTCCTTCAATTCCTTCGTAAAATGAGTTTTAAAAACACAACGTTTTTTACGTGTTGTAAGGGTTTCTTTTTATTTTATTTTCATCTAAAAGTGAATAAACGAAGTGAACTAATATAGATTGTTATTTTTTTATATGCATAAATAGTTTCAAAAATATTATTTCATTTATTTTGATTGAATTAAGTATTTGATAAAAAATGTTTGTTTAAAATATCTTTTAAGTTGATTTGAATGTTATTGAACCAAACACCGGTGTTTTACGTTATGGAGCGTTACTTATGGTATCAAGATTGATACTTGTACCATCGTGTTGGTGGGGAATCTCTTTGAGCACGATGAGTCATCGAGAGGGGGTGGGATAACATCTTAGGTGAATCCAACATCGCCGATTACAAGAAGGATTCTAGGAAGGCTTGACAATGGGTCAAAATCTAAATGGGAAAGTTTGTAACAACCTGTTGCATATAGATAGAAAAGTAGATCTGTAAGTTCTTTTAAGTTCAAAGTTGCAAGTTGGCAACAACTTTCACCATGGTTTTAAGTTGATTTGTAGGTCACTGGATCAGTCTGCTATGTTGGGGAATTGGGAATCACAATGGTTCCCCGAGAAGTCGTTTTTTTCTACACCCTTTATTATCTTTGGTGAAACCTTAAAAAAAACAATAAAAACCGAATGCATTCTAGAAGGTTTCCAACCATAACACCTATTCCTTATCCAAAAAAAAAATTCTCCATTGCTTGCTATTGCTTTTGGATGAAACATGCATTGATGGCACTTTTCATGGAATTATGACCGAATTCTTTAGATGAAAGTTGTTTTATTTTAGGCATTATTTGGTAAACATAAAGTAGCTTATAAGTTAGCTTATTTTTTAGCTTATGACTGATAAATTAATTTATAAGTTAACTTATTGAAAAGTTAGTTTAGAGTAACTTATGGAACTTTATCATTTTCTTTTGATTATACCCAAACATAACTTGTTCATCGACTAAATTATCAGTTATCAACTAACTTATCAGTCAAGTTACTTTATCAGTTAGTTTGCTAAACATAACCAATATAAATTGCTCTAAAATATATTATTTTTAGGACAAATTTGATCTTATTAATAGATTATATTGCAACTCTGCAAGGATGAATTGATATTATACATGGTGTCAATGTGGGTACAAAGTACAACGTTGACCAATTTATCTATATCTATACTATATTATAAAGCATTTGACAAAAACTCTTAAAAATCACTTTTTATGCATGAAGTACTGTTTATTAATGCATATTACTTAAAATTCAAGATTACAAGTAATTTGTGCGTAAGTATAATTTATTAAAACTCCATATTTGAATTCGTGTAACTAACAACAGATAAATATAATCAAATTCAGGATAAACATCTCATTTTAAATATAAAAATTTAAAATATAATTAGGATAATCATTGAGTTCTAATAGAATACCTAATTATCTTCTTTATAAAAAAGTATATTATCAAACAAAAATAAATTAATTCGTTATTAAATCTAAATTAAGTTATAATAAAGAATCGAATTAAAGCAATCTATATGACCTAAACTCTTAAAAACAATATATACTTAAATTAATTTATAATATAGCATTTAACTTGTATTTTCAAATTTGAAGGAGCTGATAACCCTTTATATCAATAGTAACCCTTGGTCTTGCTTGCAAACATCTCTAATCATCTTCAAGGAATTAAGCTGCTGAGTTTCATTTTAAATATGAATATGAGATGCTTGTCAATGTATTATGTATTAAGTTTATTACTGTATGCCTAATTATATAGTTGTTTGGCATAAATTTTAGAACAACCTTTATTTTGTTTGGCATAAGTTATTCACAATGTACACCTATAGAAATTATGTTCTATATTTTGTATGAGTTTCATTTATTTTACAATCATATTGTGTTTTTGCCCCTAAAGTGTCCATATGATATTAGTTTCATTTCATATCATACCATCAAATCTGCAAGGAAATTATTAGTGATTCCTTATTTTACATTTCACTTACCATGTTTACTGTAAAACCAAGTTCTTTTAATAGCTTACATATTCGTATTTGATTCTTCGCTTTCTTTTCCAGTTTTGGTATCAAAATATACTTCTCTAGGAGTCAAACAATTCTTTTCCTTTTATGATGTTATATAATGATCTTGGGCGAGATAGTAAATTTGCAGTTTATGCATTTACTCATGCCATTCTTGTAAGTTGTAACCTCTAGGTATAATTATCAGTACGAGATACTTCCTTGCAAAATTTTCTACTTGGTATCTCTCCGTTGTCATCCAGCTCGATAGATAAAAGTCCACTCTACTTTAAAAGTAGAAAATTTTGTTCACCACAAGCCAAAAAATTTGTACCCCGCGGGTAGACATCTAGTTACATAAAAATGAACTTTTAAATAGTTAATTTGATATTAAAATCGATATATTTAAAAAAAAATGATATCTTTAAGTTTATATTATCGTTTTCTCATAACCACGTATTATAACATTGTTAGATACAAAAAATAAAATGAAATATTAAAATCGAGATGTATCTCGTTGCATTGCGAGTATCCTTCTAGTATAAAAAATCCTCTAAATATAAGGTATTTCACAAAATAAAAATATATTGTACACATGATATTTAAATAGGTACATGTAAGAATAACATTAAAGTTGTTGTATAAGTTATTATGAATGTTATAATAGGGGTGAATATATAACCTCCAACGATCGGGACACATATTGGGTGTCCAGAGAAATTTTTCTTTTTTCACTTCTAATGAATGAAAGAAAGGCTTTATAAACCCTGTAAGCCCACACTTATGTAGAGTGGACGTTCAACACTAGCGACACAAACCCTTTTTTTGTGAAGGCAAGTCATAAGCAACCCAAAGATTGTATCCACCCTATGTATGCATATACATATAGAATTGGGATCGTGTAGGAACTCTCTTTTTTTCCAATGAAAACTGTAGGAACTCCTTTGTTGCCCTTGGATGAGACTCGCCACTTGATACTTGATCCGACACTCCTAAAAAGCATGGTGGTGCTAGGATGGTGTTATTAAATAACTTTAACATATCTCAGACATCTTAACATGTCAACTTTAACGCACTTTAACCTAAAAATACAGATACTTAAGATACATTAACTGCCTATTGGCCTTAACAAATATGAGCAAACATCGAACATAAGTATATACCTTAGCATATCTCAGGGACGAATCCAGATTTTTTTTTCATACGATGACACCATATAACTAATATAATATTTAGGTCAGTGGTGGATCCGATAATTTTTGTGAGTGGGTGCAACTTTAAATTGGATCAAACCCCCGCAAAGCCATTTCATGTGTTTTTAGCCGAATTCCACCGTTTCAAAAAAAAATCAAGTTTTTAGGTTGATTTTGAAGGATTTTTCAAATTTTTAGTTTGATTTCGAGGAATTTTTCAAAATTTTAGGTTGATTTCGAGAGAATTTTTCAATTTTTTTTTATTTGGAGGGATTTATTTGTTTTTTTGGGTTAGTTTCATAAACATTTTGAGGAATATTTTTAATTTTCAGTAGTTGTACAGTTGCACTCTTCAACTTTTATAAACAATACGGTAGCACCCTCAAAAATAATACGGTTGCACCTCTATAAAATCCGAAAATTTTACCCTTTAACAGACAAATAATACGGTGACATGTGCCACCGTAGGACCTACACTAGGTCCCCCCGTGGCATATCTCACATACCTCATCATGTAATCTCAATATATATTAAAAAGTAAAATAATAAACACTCACATACCTTAACATATCATAGAAAACGATGAACATTAATACATGTGAACACACCTCAAGCCTTAACATGAAAACTATCATATTAAAGTATGTTATCGTGCCTAGATACAATACAAAAACCAAATGACCAGATTACCCCCTCCTTCCCATAACCAACGCATAAACAACACTGTTTTATTGGAATCGAAAAACGGATCGACGGCCATAAGGTGGTTCTCAGAACAAATAGGAATCATCACAAAAGCCAACCATATGCGTACATGCCCATGTATATATAGATAGATAAGGAAAAATATTATATATATATATATATATATATATATATAAAAAGAGGTTCATGCGAGGACGCTAACAATTTACGAGAATGTAAGGACAAACCTCAGTCAATCATTTTATACATGAAATTTTTCATTTACAAAATCACATATGATTCATGTACAAAATTACATATGATTCACGTACAAAATCATATATGATTAACCGCAACTTGCCCACGAAAAAAGTCACGCATGTTCTTTTTGATGCTTACAAAATCACATATGATTTTGTACATGAAATCATATATGATTTTGTACATGAAAAATTTCATGTACAAAATGATTGGCTGAGGATTGTTCTCGTATTCTCGTAAACTGGTATCGTGCTCGTATGAACCCGCCTCTATATATATATATACACGTATGCATAGGAGATGAGTTTATGAGATTAGTTCGCGAGACCACATTTTTATATTTGTAACTTCACATCATCCAGAACTTCATAATGTGCTTTAGAGCATCTCTAACAGATTTTCTATAATTTTTATAAAATAGAGAACCAAAGGTAAAAACCTCTAAAAAGAGTTATATTCATCTCCAACATATTTTCTGTTTTAGAAATTTTAGCACAAATTATATTAATATAATATTATCTAATTTTTCATTTCAATACACTTTAAAAAAACTTAATATAAAATGATAAAACTTTAATCTCATTGATGAGATGAAATAAAATAACAATCTTTCTCTCCTATCATCAAGTTTTAAAGAATTCCTTAAATTTCGAGTTTTTTTTATTATAAAAAGCAAGATAGCAAAGTTATTGAAGATATTTAGAGATCAAAACAGTATGATATCACGTGATCACGTATAAAGAAAATATACAAATTTCAAAATGTAAACACAAATTCTAATAACACTCTTGGAAAACGTGAACCCCAATTCTCCTTTTGAAGCAGAGCGGCATGTTACTCGCATGAAATCGGTATGTTCGTTTCCCCCCTTTTCGCCCTTTTTCATCTCATCAAAAGCGTTTGTAGAACAAACCCTATCTTCTTTTCACAAAAATTACACACAATTTCACACATCGAATGGGTGAAAAGGGGTGAGAGAGTGAAGGTGGAAAAATGGAGAAAGCAATGGTGAAAGTTGGAAGCATCAAAGCGAAAGCAGGAAGCTATTGGATCTCAAAGAAAGCTAAAAAAGAGTTATCCAACATCACCGATGACCTAAATGTATGTTCAATCTTACCCAATTCATTTTTGTTTTTAATATTCGGTTTTTTCTTTTGATTTTATATATTTTTTTATCATCGATAATTGTTGAAATGTTGGTTGATTGAATCTTACCCACTTGGGGATTTTGTTGTTAACCAAGAAATTTGCTTGCTAGAGGGTTATTTTTTCAATAAAACCTCTAGATTTTGTTATTTTTTTGGTAATAGTAATGTGGGTTGTTTAAATTTCACCTATTTAGTTTGTATTTTTGTGGGTATTCAATTGATCTATTCTTTTGCCTCTTTCAAGAAAATAAATTTTTGGAAGAGTTCTGGGAGCTGTCAAAATGTTCATGTTTATATGAATGAATGATAATAAACGAAAAACAAATATTTGACTTGCTTATTTGTTGCTTTTAAGTCAGTTTTGCTTTGAAATTTGGCAACCAATTGATAAAAGATTCATCTTTTTCAAGAAATATAAAGTGGGTATCAGAGAGTTATTGATGATCGCTGTTTGCTCTTCATGTTTGTAAGAATAACAAAATCAAAATTTTGCTATCTAGTTGCTTATTTGTAGTTGAAATGATGAAATAAAAATATCTATCATATATTCAAGAAAAATATATGATGGATATTTTTTCAAGCTCAAGGATTCAACTGAATCATGAAATCATCAATGCCCGTTTTGTTTGGTGGAATGATTTTGAGGGATTGGATTTCATGGAATATTTTCTGTGTTCGGTTTGTAGGATTTGGAATGAATATGAACTATTCTTTATAGATAATTTATAAAAAAAGATTATCATAAGTAAATCGATTTCCTTTCATTAATTGATTATTACAAGAAGAACATTCTTAACATATTTTAAAACATTATTACAAACAAATCTTATGAAATACCAACTAACCCATGGGATTTCTAAATCTGTTTGTGGGATTTCAATTATGGACTTTCCTTTAAAAACCAAACAGGATTGGAACGGAATCCAGTATCAAATCCCACCAAATCCTGTAAACCAAACGGGCCTTTAAATTTTAAGGGATTTTATCTCATCATATAAAGGAAACCCACTTGGAAATGATTGATTCTACTTGAGAAATTTTGCAACTTTCTTTTATCTCACCCAAACTGTTCAATTCTTGCAGACTTTCTCAAGTACAGTTGAAGAGAAGGCAAAATGGATTTTTAACAAGCTAAAAGGTACAAGATCCAAATCATTAAGTATTATTCGCCATTGTTGCCATTTAGTATTCACGGAAACAGTCACTCTACTTTTTATGGTTGAGGTCAGATCTGTATACATCTTATCCACCAGACCCTACTCCTGAGTGGGACATAGCAGATGTGTTTTATTGGGTTTTGATGCCATTTATCATTTTTCAAATCAGGGTCTTGCTAAAAAATTAGAATGTGATTATGGGCCTCATTTACTTGATAAAATGAAGATGAGTTGGATTCCATATAATGAAATTAAATAGTACAAAAAAATAGTACATAACTCATAATGTTTATACATGAGAAAAATACATCAAAATGCAACCAATTTTTCTTAAGTTCCTTTTTTAGTGTAACAAATATTTGTAACAAAGTTTCAAAATTTCCTATTAAATGTAACAATGTTTCAAATCTTCTCATTTTTTTTTTTATCTATTTCGATTGGTAACCTGCTGAACTTGTAACATTTGATGACATGGAGATCAAGCGTATCATCCGATTCACTGTAATTTTTTCGTAAACAGGTATCCACGTCATCAAATATTACAAGATCCAACAAGTTACCGCCGGTCAAAATGACTATAAAATAGGAAACTTCAAAATTTTGCTTCATTTCGACCTATATGCATTTGCAATGGCTTCACAAACATGATTATTTTAAATAAATCACAGGAAAGCCGGTGAAATCGTTGCCTCAACTACTCCGTGACTACAATTTACCACCGGGTCTTTTCCCTAACAACGTAATTTCTTATGAATTTGACGAGACCAAGGCAAAACTCGTGGTACACTTACCCTCCATTTGTGAGGTAACTTTCAAGGACTCATCCGTCATAAGATACGCCACTCGGATCAAATGCATTTTGATGAGGGGTAAGTTAAGTGGCATCGAAGGAATGAAAACAAAGGTGTTGGTATGGGTCAAACTCACGAATGTGGCGGTCGAAGGGTATAAATCCGATAAGATATGGTTTACGACCGGAATTAAAAGGTCAAAGCCTAGAGATGCTTATGAAATGGCTTGTGATGCCATTAGAGTTGAAGAATTTTGAGATTTTAGAAAGATCCTAAATTAGAGCCTTTTGTTGTAGGGTTGCATTAGTAAATTTTATAGTTTTTTTTATTGCTCTTTTACTTGGCTTATGAGCAGTATGCGGGTTGTTGTGTATCTGATTTGTCTTTTATCGTTACAAACGCCTTTTTGCAAAAAAAACATTGTATTGGATTAGAAAGAAGGTAGATCATCTTCAATGGGATTGCTAAATTACTAAATCTTATACCAAATTAGACAAAAAAAAATGTTGTCATGAATAGTAAAACACCAAATTTGATATAAGAACTATTCTGACGGCAATAGTTTGTATAGTTCCATTTAAAACATCATAATGATCTTTTTGCATATACATATGGTTTATGTGTGTATATAGAGGGAGGTTAAGGGGAAAACCTAAAAAAAGAACTGAAGAACACCCTGAAAGCCCTTCATCCGGACGATATGCAATTGTGCATAGATGGTGGTTTATGTGTGTGTATGTAGAGGAAAGTTCAGGAGAAAACAGAAAATCATACAAACTTGAAATCATAGTTTTCATATCTAAAACATGTGTGATTACATAAATGTTGCTTCATATATGCAGTTTTTTTTTTCACATTTAAAACAGTTTTGAACACTTTATATATGAAACAATATTATATAATCACAACATAAACTAGTTGATAAATTTGTACGCTTTATTTCGTTTGTAAATGAATACTACCCCAGTATAAATGGTCTAAAATTTCACATTCAAGTATACACTCATTATTTGGGTCCAAAATCAATCTTCTATTTCATTTGTATGTTCTAACCACAAAAACAAAACCACCTGTAAAAATAAATTTATCTTTTTATCAATATATCCATCATATCGCGACTATGTTTGTTTCCTGAATGATTTCATATATTCCTATAACGTTCTCGATGGTCAGCAACACTATAATGCACCATTCCAAAAGATCCGACTTCCGATTTTGAAGGGCTTCTTGTAGAAAATGAATATTATGCTGCAAAACAAACAAACAATGAATACAATTCTGGTATCATACAACGTGTTCGATGAAACAATTCACATTTTTCATAAAAAAAAAAACTTTCACAAATGCTAAAAAGCCAGAAAATTACCTCCACAAACTTCAGTTTATAATCAAGATTTCCAAAGCGTTGGGTGACTTCATATTCCTCACGAAGGTACTCGTATATTTGTGCATATCTCGCCTCTCTCCAGGCAATTTCTGATCTAAAATATAAAAAAAGACGGATTTTTTTTCAATGTTTAAGAATAAAACTTCGCTCTAATTCATTTACATAATTTTACTTTTTTCGTACATCGGACCAAACGAACCCAGTTAATCCCATACAGAGTGTGGTTTGGTGGACAAAGAATTTGTCATCTCAACCAACTAATGCATCTATATATACAGGGGCAGGTTCATACTAGAATGGTACCTATTTAAGAAAATAAGAGAACAGTACAAAATCATATACGATTTTGCACTAATGGGTAGCGGGCGACTTTTGGGGCCACTTAAGTGGCATGGAAAGTCACCCGGAATCATGGGTGATTTAGTACAAAATCATATATGATTTTGTACATGAACGACCATTCTCATATTCTCGTGAATAGGTTCCATTCTCGTTTGAACCTCCCTCTATATATATCTATATTATATATGTGTGTGTGTGTGTACAAGCACAATTACCTGTCAAAAAGTCCTACTTTAAGAATCACGTCAGCTAGATTTGAATTAGCCTTTCCAACAAGTTGAAAGAGCTTCTTCCTATCCATAGTAAACGTGCCCGTTTTCTCCATTACTCGATTGATATCCGTAAATTCTTCAACCATGCCATCAACCTTTGTAAAAGGAAAACACGTAAGATATAAAGTGTTTGCAAAAAAGGTGACATTAGACTGGGACAGAAATCAGGAAGATGAGGCAAGATTGAGAAATTACTAAACTACCCCTGTCAAATCAAAACCTTAAAAAACCTTCCACAATCCTACAGACCCATCGAGGGTACCTCTACTCTTTCGCATTTCGAAAAAAAAGAAAAAAAAGGCAATTTACCTGTGAAACAAAATAATCCAATGCAATACTTTGACCAAGCACGCTACTAATAATACGTATACTATCGACATCAAGATTTCTAAGAACAATATAATCGGGGCCACCCTGCATATCCTCGTTCAACAATGGTTTTTCCTTGACCACATAATCTGTTTACACAAACAAACATAAGTATTATTTATGGGGCAAAAAAAGTGTTTGATAATGTCGATGAAGAAAGTTAACAACTAACAAACGAACCATCTTTTCTGGTTTCTTGAAGTAATCCAGAAGCATGTCTTCGTATAATGTCAAGGTAAGACTCGACCTCATGATCCTCCACGTTGAACAAAACAGCAGATCCATACTGGAATACTACCATGTAACTATGACAGCTAGGGTTTTCTTCAACACCAACCTCCTGCAGTAAAAACCTCTTTTCCATTAACCTTTTCGTCCCAAAACAAATGCAACGATTTACCTAAATTTACTTATTTTGTCTGTTAGCAATCGTTATAGAACACAAATAGTATTTACTGTGGTCCACAAGGCTTCCCAAATTCGTCATCATTGAGGGATATTATTAGATATTTGACTAATAGTTACACTTTTGTTAAACTGTGTTTAGTCAAAAGTTGTACTAAAGGTTTAGGTAAATTAGATATTTAGTTACATATTTTTCTTTAACTATATGAAGGAAACAACCTCTATAGTATTACAAGCATAAACTTGTGACAGAATCCATATCAATTTTGAATTTAGAAAGTAATATCTCCATCCAAGGAAATGCACCCTGGTGTTCAAGGTCAAACGCAAGGTTTAAAACCATGGTCAAATGGGCTACACTTTTAGTTTTCAAGTTGATTCGATACCCAACGTTTTTAAGAGATGTGTAATAACTAAATTAACCTTATTTCAAGATCCTCCCTTCTTTCCAAAATGTTGTTCTTTATATAATGTTTGGTGTTTGCAGGAGCATTTAATACTTCTTAAATGCCCCTAATCTATCTTTCTCATTATGAAGTTTAAACATTCCAAACTTCCATGTTACTAGACCAAAAATGGGAAGAAAAAAAAGATTATGGCTATTATAGATTGACCATTAACACTTCCATTCCTAAGTTCGTAAGCCAATAGGATTCTTGTATTTTGTCATTACTGAGAAGTATTTTAAACATTTAACTTTTATAGTCAAACACTTACAGTAAACCATGTATCAAGTATTGTATGGAAATGGCAAATTGAATGAAAACCAGAAAAAGTCTAGAGGAAAAAACCAGCAGGATGATAGATTATATTAAATAGTGCTTGCAATCTTTCTTACCGTATAATCTGAATTGATATTGCAAAATCTAAGGGCAATATGGTTTATTGAGCGGGAGGTAGGAGGAACAACATGGCTTGAAATCTCGAGTTGCAAGCTCTTCAAATCGACGCTGCCAAAACCATATATCTGAGAAACCAAACCATAAAGAAACAAAACAAACAAGAAGCAAATATGAGACTGAGGGATTAAGATCCCACAATATCAACATGCAAAACATAACAATACGAAGATCATTGACTAAACAAAACTTCCAGTATATATATACATATATATATATATATTAATTACTATATGTCTATATCGAACAAATACCAAGTGAAGTTCAACAGTCATATTTCATTAGTTTAGTAATGGCTGATGAAAGACAGTAACATGTTTCTCAGCTAACAAAAGAAGTAAAGCAAAAAATTAAATGATTAAATAATCAGTAATCACCACAACAAAATCTCTAAGATCTTAGTGTGCAAGATTGATTCAGAAACATCATCATCTTTTGGCACATAATCATGTTTTTGGTTCACCTATCTATGCTTGTTTTACTGTTTCATGATTTCTTTTGGTTTCATTAGCCAATCGAATCTTGTTTAGAATATATGGTTTTTTGTTTTGGTTGTCTCCCTCTGCTGATTTTGGGATCAGGCAAATGACATAGCTAAAAGACATAACCACAATTAACACCCACAGAAAAAACAGGGATTAGTTCATCAATAAAGAATGAATTTGACAGTTTGTTATGTCTCAATAAGATAAATCCTGCTACTCAATAAGATAAATCCCAATAAAGAATGCCCTTTTGACAGTTTGTTATGGCTCCTATTTGTGTTAGGATTTAAGAGACATTTCAACAAACACATCGCGAGCATAGATATAATGAAGAAAGTGGAACCTGGTACAGAGAAAGATAGCTCTGACGGAGATCTTCCCCAACTCTTGATCATCTTCATCGTGCAAAAACAATTCTTCTTCTGCATATTTGTGTTGATCGTCGTAATTATTAACATGATCGAAAAAGGGGCTTGCTGCAGAAAAATCCCTAAAACTACCAAAATTAGTGGTGGGTATTAAAGAAGTAGGCGAAGGATTGGGGTATAGAGGTGTAATGAGACGGCGGAAAACAAAATTAGGTTGAAAAAAATGGGGTTTTCGAGAAAACGAATCGGCGGCGAATCTTGAGAGAAAAACGGAGGTTCTCCATCTCCCCATTCACTGGATTGTTGTTGTGTTTACTACTTGGGTAGTGATGTTGTTGATTGAATGTTGGGAGTTTGAGTGATTGATTTCTCCATTTTTGGGGGAACCTGCTCGCCGCCGGAGATGAATGAAGAATCGACGGATTCTGAAAGCAAAGATTATCAATGGTTTATATGTTGTATGGATGGAAATGGGGGAGGGTTAATTTTGAGACCCTACGTCAAGTCAACAAATAAAAATGATGGGACCAAAAGCAGGAAAGTTCAAATGATAACTTAAATAATGGGTGGCAATCTTGTTGTGTTTGGATTAACGTGTTGTGGGTTGGCTGGTTGGTGGGTTGACAGGTTAGGGAGGCTTAATCCGGATACGATATGTTTAGTTTATCGTGTCGAGATACACAACATTAACCCGGACACGGTCGTGTTGGCGGGTTGGCGGGTCACCTAAAAATTCAGCCAGATATAAACATCCAAATTTCAACAAAAAGTCTTAACAAACATATAAAACGTTCACGATTTTTCATTTTTGTTTTTTGAGTTTAAATTTTTAAGTAAATAACTAAATATAATTTTTTTTTTTAAATTAAAAATTGCTTGGCAGGTTGGCGAGTCGACCCGCGACACGATTGGGTCAACCCGAACACGACCCGTTTATTTGACGGGTTGGCGGGTCAAAAACTTTAACCATAACCCGTTTATTTTCGTGTCAGGTTCGTGTCAGTGTCTAGAATTGCCACCCCTACTTAAATTTGGTTGTGAACGTGAGGACAAATAAGAGCGTGATGTGTGTCTGAATGTAGATTAATCAGACTGAATAATCAAAGAAATATTCGGAACGAATAAAACTGAATATAATGTTTATTTAGTCCCAATAAGCGTTATTCAGACCGAATAAACACTATATTTAGTTTTCTTCAGTCTGAATATTTATTTGATTATTCAGTCTGAATATGACACTTGTCGCGTTTTCATTTATTTTTACGATCATAAATAAATTTAAGTTCTCATTTGAACCCGCTCCGGACAAAAAAGCAATAAACTTTTTATCATAAAAAACAAAAACCGTAATGAATTATAAATTATAAGATAAAATATCGTAATTTTAAAATCATATGGGTAAAAATATAAATTTCATAAGGACTAAAAACGTAATTTAATTTAAATAAAATTCAACAAAATGCAAATGAAATGAATTGTGAGGGGTCTGAAAACAATCCATAATGCAAGGTTCAGTGAGAAAAATAAGCTTTGCATCGCTGCTGAGGATAACTGATACGACGTCGTAACAGGTAATCTGTTTAAAAGCAGTCGCAATAAGCCGAGCCAAAGTTTGAGGAAGCCATTGTGGGTGGACGTACCTGCAGGTAGCAGAGCCGGCGAATAAAGCCCTAATCGGAGAAAGAAGAGATTTGATAATGGCGATTGCAGGAGATTTAAGGGTGTATGCTGCATTACGCCCATCTCCGACGAACCTTCGCCGTACCAATTCGCCGCCTCCACATAAGGTCTGATCTTTAAATCCCCCCCCCCCCACACACACACACATAAACTTTTGAGTTTTCTGTATGGAAATTTCATATAACCATCGGAATTTGCCTAAAATCGACCATCTTCACAATGAGTAGTTTGTAATTGAGCTAAAGATTGGTTAGAAAACTCAATTCACTCTTCCGATCTACATGTAATTATGAGGAGAAATTAGGTCACATTTGTGTATGCTTGTTGTAGAAATGCAATGAGTCACTATGCAAAATTGGATACTTGAATTTCTTCCAATATAATCTGAATCATCCTACAAATTCAAGATTCAAAAGAGCCCATGATTGATGAATCATAAACTCTATAACACAATGCAGCTTAATACTTTGAAGGATTCCTATGGAATATGAAGAAATTGGAATGGCCAATTCCGTTGACCAAATGGTATTAAAATCCATAGATTCCATCATTCTTGGATTTGGCTGTAGTAGCGAAAGGAATCATAATGGCACAGGGTCACTATAATGGTATAAAATTTGACGTCTACTAGTAATTTTCTAAGGGCCAATAAGCTAGCCGATAAACTAGCTATATTTCCCTGTAGCCCGCTGAACCAGGATTACCGGTAGAGCCCAACCTTTCAGGAGGTCAGTAGCTCAAGGGTTCAAACCTCACCGATAATGAGGAGTGTTTGTGAGTATTTCCTTATACAGAGGGAGGTACAGGGGAAAACGCTAAAAAAGAGAAAACTGAAGAACATCCTGGGAGCCGACGGTATGCCCAAATGCATACAAGCGATTGAAGTTGTTTTTTCTGTGTGTGTGTGCATATGCACAAATGCATGTTACAAATTACCAGTATGCATTTATGGATACCGTCCGGATGGAGAGCTCCCAGGGTGTTCTTCAGTTTTCTTTTTTGGCGTTTTCCCGTGAACCTGACCCTCCGTATATAAATATAAATATTATATACTTAAAAAAACCTAGTTATGTTTGGTAAAAACTAGCTGATAGACTTTCTTTCCATGTACCGCCTCTCTCATGCACTTGTGTTGCATCTTAGCAGAATTAGCGTTTTTTTCAGGTTGATTTTAGTAATTTCGCGAAAGGTGGATCTACTATGCCCAAACGGTCAACTTCATTATCCCGTTCCAAAATCACACGTTGTCACTCCAATCAACATCTCGGAATCATCAGCGATTACGACCACGAAACCTTTCTGTTTAACGCCATAAACATGAGCTTTCTCGAACGACTAGCCATGGCTTGGAAGATCGTTTTCCCATCTCCATCAATGATACAAAACTCGAATGCCAACATAGCTAAACAAAGGCTAAAGATGATTCTATTTTCCGACCGATGTGCAGTCAGCGATGAAGCCAAACAGAAAATAGTCAGCAATGTGGTCAACGCGCTTTCCGATTTCGTGGTTATAGAACCGCAAGATAAAGTCCAGCTCAGCATCTCGACGGATTCCGCCCTCGGAACTGTTTATTCCGTTACCGTGCCGGTGAGGCGGGTACGGGCGGAATACCAAGAGGAAGATGAGGCGGGTACGATTGTGAACGTTGAATATAAGGACACGGGTGTAACTTCTGGTTCTGTGGATGTTAAATTTGATTTCTATGTTCCAAGTGAATGATTTTGTATTTGTTAGAGGGTAAAAAATGAAAATTTGATAGGCTTTGTTGACAATTAGCACAAAACTTTGACAATAGTATATCGATATATGTTGTATGAGATGCATTTTGAATGATTTCTACATTTAAAATACTGAGTCATATAGGTAGCGTTTGGTAGGCAGACATGATTGGATAGGACTGGACGATACACAAGTGTCTATTCGGTATATGATACTACTAGGACCGGATAGGATAGGATAGAACTAGACATCTTTGTTCATGGTCATGTTTTATCTATTAGATGAAATCAAATTAACTTTTTCTTTTTGGAAAGGGTATCCTGAGCGTGCCTAGACTAATCTCTGGCAATTTTAAGACTGCTAAAGCATGCAGCCCTGAGATAATCCCCAGTGGCCACAAGTTGTTTGCGTCTGGATTTAAACCTAGGGTAGATAGGTTATCTAGTCTCATCCCCCACAAGTCTTAACCAGTACATCACAAGCCTTGTGGTTAAATCAAATTAACTTTTCTGGTGTAATGTAAAATGTATTTGATTGTCTACATCTTTTTGTTTCTTTGGAGGTTATTTTGCTTTTTTAACTATCTTTTGGTTTGGTATATTTGGTCAACTCTTCTTGCTAACTCAACATTAGTCTATCTTATAGACAAATAAATCATTATATCTTATTAAGGGTGCGTTTAGTTAACGAAAATTATTTTCATTTTCCAAGAAAACATTTTTAGAAAATGGAGTTGTGTTTTCATTCTCAGTTTTCTATGAAAAATTTTCAAAACGCGTTTAGTTGAAATGGTGGAGTTTTCATTTTTCATTTTTAGAAAATTAGAAAACGCGTTTAGTTGTGCATTTTCTACCAATTTTCATTTTTCATTTTCCATTTTCAAATTTTTTTTTTTCAAATTAGAAAGTGTGTGTACACACACACTTTCGCGCGCGCGCACACACACACACACACAATACACTTACACACACTTTCACAGACATAAACACACATTCACACACACTCTTACACATTTACTTTCAATTTCACACAGACATACACACACACACTTTCACTTTCACACACACACACACACACACTTTCACATGCACACACATTCACACACGCGCGCGCACACACACACACACACACTTTCACTTTCACACAGACATACACATACACACACACTTTTACACACACACACATACATTTTCACTTTCACACAGACATACACATACGCTTTCACTTTCAAACATACACACTTTCACACACACACACACATACACATACGTTTTCACTTTCACTTTCACACAGACATACACACATTCACACACACACTTTCACATACACTCACTTTCATACACACACACTTTCACAGACACGCACACACACACACACACACTTTCACTTTCATACACACACCCGCGCGCACACACATACATTTTCACTTTCACAATGACATACACACACACTTTTACTTTTACTTTCACTTTCACACAGATATACACACATTCACACACACACACACATTTTTTCACACACACACACGCTCTTTCACACACACTCACACATTCACAGACATGCATACATTCACAGACACGCACACACACACACACTTTCACAGACATAAACATACATTCACACACACACACACACAATTTCACACACATACACTTTCACACACACACACACACACTCTTTCACTTTCACACAGACGTACACACACACTTTCACTTTCAAACACGCACACGCACACACACACACACACTTTCACTTACACTTTCATTTTCACTTTCACACAGACATACATATATTCACACACACACACACACATTTTCACACACACACGCACACACATTCACACACACACACACTTTCACACACACACACACACACATACATACACGTTCACAGACACATACACACATTCACATTCACTTTCACACAGACATACATACACACACTTTCACTTTCACACAGACATACATGCCAGTTGTATGTGTGAGAAAGTGTGTGTATGAAAATGAAAGTGTGTGTGTGTGTGTGTGTGTGTGAAAGTGTGTGTCTATGTGTGTGTGTGTATGTGAAAATGTGTGTGTGGGTGTGTGAAAGTGTATGTGTGTGTGTGTGTGTGTGAAAGTGTGTGCGTGGATGTGTGTTTCTGCAAATGTGTGTGTGTGTGTTAGTGTGAATGTGTGTGTATGCAAATATGTGTGTGTGTTTGTGTGAATGTGTGTGTTTGTGTTTGTGTCATTGAAAATGTGTGTGTGTGTGTGTGTGAAAATGAAAGTGTTAGTATGTGTGTGAATGTGTGTGTGTGTGTGTGAAAGAGTGTGTGAAAGTGTGTGTCTGAATGTGTTTTTGTGTATGTGAAAATGTGTGTGAAAATGAAAGTGTCAATGTGTGTGTGAAAGGGTGCGTGTGTGTGTGTGTGAAAGTGTATGTGTGAAAATGAAAGTGTGTGTGAAAGTGTGTGTGAAAGTGTGCGTGTGTGCGCGCACGTGTGTGTGTGTGTGTATGTGTGTGTGAAAGTGTATGTGTATATGAAAGTGTGTGTCTATGTGTGAAAGTGTGCGTGTGAAAGTGTGCGTGTGAATGTGTGTGTGTGTGTGTGTTTGTGCGAATGTGTGTGTGTGTGTGTTTGTGTGAATGTGTGTGTGTGTGTGTGAAAATGAAAATGTCAGTATGTGTGTGAATGTGTGTATGTGTGAAAATGAAAATGTCAGTATATGTGTGAATGTGTGTCTGTGAATGTGTGTGCGTGTTTGTGTGTGTGTGTGTGTGAAAGTGTGTATGCGTGTGTGTGTGTGTGTGAAAATGTGCCTGTGTGTGAAAATGAAAGTGTGTGTGCGCGTGTGTGTGTGTGTGTGTGAAAGTTTATGTGCGAAAATCAAAGTGTGTGTGTGTGTGTGCGTGTGTGTGTGTCTATGTGTGTGTGTGTGTGTGAATGTGTGCGTGTGAATGTGTGTGTGTGTGTGTGTGTTTACGGATGTGTGTGTGTTTGTGTCTTTGAAAATGTATGTGTGTGTGTGTGAAAATGAAAATGTCAGTATGTGTGTGAATGTGTGTGTGAAAATGAAAATGTCAGTATGTGTGTGTGCGTGTCTCTCTATGTGTGTGTTTGAAAGTGTGTTTGCGTGTGTGTGTCTGTTAAAGAGTGTGTGTTTGTGTATGTGAAAATGTGTATGTGTGTGTGTGAAAGTGTATGTGCGAAAATGAAAGTGTGTGTGTGTGTGTGTGTGTGTGAAAGTGTGTGTCTATGTGTGTGTGTGTGTGTGTGTGTGTGTGTGTGAAAGTGTGCGTGTGAATGTGTGTGTGTGTTTTTGCGGATGTGTGTGTGTGTGTGTGTCTTTGAAAATGTGTGTGTGTATGAAAATGAAAATGCCAGTATGTGTGTGTGTGTGTGTCTCTCTCTCTATGTGTGTGTATGTGAAAGTGTGTGTGCGTGTGTGTGAAAGAGTGTGTGTTTGTGTATGTGAAAATGTGTGTGTGTGTGTGTGTGAAAATGAAAGTGTGTGCGTGTATGTGTGTGAAAGGTGCGTGTGTGTGTGAAAATGAAAGTGTCAATGTGTGTGTGAAAGTGTGTGCGTGTGTGTGTGTGTGTGAAAGTGTGTGTGTGTGTGTGTGTGTGTGTGAAAGTGTATGTGTTGGTCCCAATAAGGATCTACAAGAGTTAAATATTAAGTAAACAATTTGTAGAAGGGGGGGGGGGGGGGGTTGAATACAAACTCATAGATTTTGGTTTTTAAAATAAGTTTATTGAAAATAAACAAATTTACAGTTACAAGCGGAATTAGAACAAGTTAAAACCTATTCTATTGTAACTAAGGAAACACACAGTTTGATGCACAAGAAGATGAAAGAAAGAAATGCAGAAGGTAGAGGCTAGAAGAAAGCATGCATGAAGATGAAGAAGATATCTTCATCTATTTATACCCGCTTGCATTTAATGCAAGACAAAAGGTACATGCCACGTGTCAATCTTGGATAGGAAGCTTGTCCTTGTAAATAAGACAACCATGCTTTTGACCGAATATGAACAGTACCATTTCAGATATGATGGGGACATAAGAGACAAGTCGTACGTCCTTTTCTGACATGGTTCTAGGTTTGACTTTTGTGCATCGAGGATAAGATCAAACTTTAATCTTGCAGAGGAAGCTTCATTTTGATCGGCGCCTTTGAATGTTCAAGGATGAACTTCGGTGTTGCGAGGCTTCACAAGACTTCACACTTTGAATAGATAATCGGCCGCTTATCGCCGAACCGCAGTCACTTGGCGATTATCTCTTTCTTCGACTTTGGTCTTCATTCTTTGAATGGTCTTCTGGTGTGATAGCTGATCTTCAGGTCTTCAGAGATAAGCTTGTTGATCCTTGATCTTCAGCGAACGCTGATAGCAATCAGCGTATGCTATTGCTGAATTTGAACAGAAGCTTATCTAAGGAATTTCACTAAGCATAGTAAAGGAATCATATTCAAATCACTGAGAGGAGTTATGATCAACAGTATGTGTGTGTGAAAGTTTGTATGTGAATGTGGAAAATTATTTAGAAAATGAAAATTTTGAAAACTCAAAAATGTTGTTTTCTAAATCCAATATAAATTTAGAAAATGAAAATGAAAATTTTTTTGGAAATTTTTTGAAAACTGAACGAACTAAACGCTTTTTCAAATTTTCATTTTCTCCGGAAAATTTTTCTAGAAAACAGAAAAAATTTCACGAACTAAACGCGAGTAATCTACATCCATGATCATGTCTATTTCGAACTTGCTTTAACTTCATTGCTTTTTCATTTTCTACACACTTTTACTGAAAAGTAGGTTGGTATTACTATTGTCTGATATATGCATAAATTGCTTGTGATTTTGTTCAGATTGATTACCAAAAAAGGATGAAATATGGCAATCTTTACAAGCTCTACAATGGTGACTTTGAAAATAGGGCGTGCTCTCCATAGTATTTGGAAATTCTTGATCAGCCTAATTTTCTAACAACTTGAAATACGTGGCATTTTTAATGAAAGATTTGTAAGTTTTATGTTGACTATTTTTGTAACTGTTATAAATTGACATATACTTGATCTGCATTGGGTGCAAATCTTCTGCCTTGGAGCAGCATATATAGTGCACACTGCACAAGCTAATTGAAACTAATGTTTATTGTATATCGACTTTCATCTCATGGGCAAGATTTTTTTCATTTCTTACGACGAGGTTATGGTAGTTTTGATGCAATGTTTATGATAGTTTTGAGTTTTTTTTTCTGTTTTGATTTAACTTTCTTTTATTACCTATTCATTTTGTGAATGTTTTTTTTTCTATTTTGATTATTTTACTGTCCTTTGTTTGTGGTCGTTACGGGCTTTGGGAATCAAGCAAAGGATGTTCGCTAAGAAACAATATGCAGAAAAAGGCCCAAATGAGGTTTATGTTTATTTTATTTTCTTGCAATAATAAGATGAAAGATATTAAAATGGCTAAAAGTCTATTGAACATGTGGACCAAATTTGATACATGGTGGATAGGGGTTACCCAAAAATACCCTTCCCAAACCAATGACCTTGTATTCCAGCAAAGGTATTTTTTCTAGGTTAATGCAATCCAAGTATTATACTTGGATTGTATTAACCTAGAAAAAATAAAGTATATATTTGAGTTTTTTGGTTTATATACAAACAAAGATTAAAGATAAATGCAACTTAATTTAAATAGACAAATTAAAACATGAAGACAGTTTCATTCATAGACTTCAATGAAAAAACAATAAAACAACACTTTACCTGGTTGGCCATATTTATAGTTGGAACAAATTAAACGGTTTAATTTGCCAAGTTTTGGTATTTAGTTTGAATATGGTTCTTGTTTGATAAACAATAAAATAGTTATTCAAAGTGGCATAAATAATGTACAATCCAAATGGTACCTTATTATTTATTAAATGCATTATATGGGTACACAACTTGACTATTAGTCTTTGGCTAATCGACCATATTAACCACGATCTCAATCAATTCATGTTTAATGACCATACAAATCATAATAATAAAGAAGCTGAATTGAGGGTTTAAGTTTACGAATTAAAAAACCTGCCGCAATGCACGGGTACCTAACTAGTAAATATTAATTGATAGTGACTATTATCACTTGAAAATTGTTAATTAATTTTAGTTTTAATTATACATCATATATTAATATTTATTATTTAGAAATACTCTTAATCATATCAATTATTTTTATATTATTGTCTTTTTAGTCATTATTCAATATATTTAGTTATCAAAAAGTAAATATAACAATTATAATAATGTTTATGTAAGTTACATAACATAAATCAATGTTCATGTTTATGTATAGGAGTTAGGAAAATCACTAGAAGAAAAAAGGCTAAGGGACGACGAGAGCCATCACTATAGACCCAAAAGTCGTTAGTGTAGGCCAGCTGTGACAACAGTCATTGTTGTCCATGTTGTTTTGGCATAGTAGGCTATATTACGACCATTAAGTGACCTCCCAGTAAATGTCCATCTATTGTTATGCCACCTTGCAATCACATGTTGCTAGAATGTGAACTCAATTTTCTTTAATTAAACTATCTATTCGGTGAAAATTTGCGAGACAAATGATGTCATTGATCTAAAATTGTATATATTGCATCTTTTTGGAGTGGAAAGTGGACCAACTTTAAAAGAGTTTGATCCATACGAAGTTATAGGGTCTGAGACTACCCAATGGAAAGGCCTTGAGGAATCGGCGACATCAACAAGCTCTTGAGCCTAAATTAAATCTTATCAAGGGGAGCTCTGAATGTGTGATATTTATGTTGGTCCTCTTTTATTTTGAAATGTCAATCACATGAAGTCAGAGATTTATGTCACTTACACTTTTATCTTATGAAGTGAATATCATTTATTTTAGATTTTAGTTTGCATTTTGGCCAATCTTGCTAAAAATAGAACCTCCCTTTGTAAAGGACTCGTTTTTTAAGTTTTCATTGAACATGTTAGCTTTCGTTCTAGGTCAATTGAAGAACATACTGAAAACTTTATGAGGTTACAAGAGAGATTCAATTTCCTACCCACTTTACTGTTTCAAGGGACATAGTTATCTCGTGTATCGAATTTTTTTGTTAACCATGATCGCTGGTCAATTTGTGTTTACCTCGATTAATCTCATGCAGCCTTAGAGAACAACCAAAAATTTCAATGGGCTTCACATCTATTCCTAGCATTTTATAGGCCCTGAGTGTATGTAAAATCAGGGCCCTCGATAAGTATGAAAAAAAAATCCGATAAGGGAGTGTTTGGCTTGCGGGAATGGAATTGATTTGGAGGGATTTGGATTTCAAATCCTATTCATTCTTGTGTTTGGTTTGCTGGATGGTAAGGATTTAAAATCCCTGTATTAATTTAAAATCCCGTGAACAGTGGATTTGAGAATCCTTCCCAAAGCCTTGGTATTTCAAACCCAATCCCGTGGGATTCTCCTCTGTCCTAATTTAAAATCCGCAGTCGCGTCCTTCTTTCTCCTCTTCATACGACTTGCAAACCAAACACAATTGCATCTCCTTCTTTCTCCTCCACATATAACTTGCTCGATGGTGCTCTCCTCTCCTCTCCTCGTCGGTGCTCTCCACAATCCAATCCAAATCTCTTCATAAAATTCAATTCCCTTGAAAACAATCTCGCAAACCAAACGCACGCTAAATATTTTTCATCAGCAAAAAATTGAATATTATAAATGCTAATAATCCATTGAAGAAAGAAATTGTATTCTTCTTTATCATAAATAAGAGAGTATTTTAAAATTTATGTCCTTCTTATTAGGTTAGCAACCAAGAGTATAGTGCATTAAAAAAATAAAGATAGTTTTAAATCCTAAAATATGGATACAAGTTTGACCATACTATCGTTGGTAAATTGTTTAAAAGATAAGAATTTTATTAGTTCATAACAAGAAATATGTGTTATTATCTTATTTTGATACTAAAAGAGAACTCGTGTGGAGGAAATAAGTGAGAGAGTCAATGAGAGATCAATAATAAAAAAAGAAATTATCAAGGTTTTCTAAACAAGTAGAAAAATAAGGATCAATAAGAACATAGAAGAAAATATTATTTGTTGAAATCCAATAAGAATAAATAATGAATGTGACATATAATCTGCAAGCTCAATGGATGATTGTTTGATCACTTAAATATAATGTGTTGTGTAGTCTGAAAATTAAGTCAAACAATTCTTTATTAGAAAGGATTAATTTGTACTATCTAATATAAGATGTTAGGATTAAAAGTTTATGAAATATAACATATAAAAGACATTACTAAAAATATTTAGTAGGAAAAAAATATTCATTTCATAAAACACGTCATAACTAACAAGAACAATACATTTATCGTCAAACAATAATATAATATCTTTTGTAGAAACAAAAATAGATAGAACACCGGCAGTCTGTTCAGGGTTCCAAACTCAATGATGGCAACTAAACACGAGGGTGGGTTGCGCTCGTTGCGGGACTTAACCTAACACCTTACAGCACGAGCTGACGACAGCCATGTACCACCTGTGTCCGCATTCCCGAAGGCACCCCTCTCTTTCAAGAGGATTCGCGACACCCTTGGATAGATAGAGAGGGAGGGCAGAGCTTTTGGTTTTTCATAACAAAATCAATTAAAACCGCCAATAATGATCCCTTTTAAAAAATATATTAAAAACGATTTTTAAAGTTTAATAAAACTAAAAATAAATAAATTATTACCTTTAAAAGATTGAAAATGGTACATGAGGTTGAGTCACATGCATATATGCTACACCCAATAATATACCGACAACGCTAAAGTCAAAAGTTTGTTGTCACGAGGATATGCTTCAAACTTCCTTCAACCTATTTAAATTAAACAAATATTAAATAAATTATTATATAGTGGAAAATTATAAAACGAAATGGTATTTAACCGGGTTATAAATAAATGAATTAAGAAACTGTTATATTTTTCTATTTTCTATAATTTTGACTAACGAGATAACCAAAAATCAAAATATTCAAAAATAACTGCATTCATTTTTAACAAATTTTACATTTTGATGAATTTAACATTTACTATTGTAAGATTTTATCCATTTGTTAAAATGTTATTTTCCTTTTTAGATATTTATTTTTATAATTTTTTATTGGTGAAATATTAAGCATATTATAATCATTGTTTGGGGTGTTCTTAATATTTTTAAAGAAAAAACTTTTTATATTTCCTCTATTTTAGAGATAGTTCTAAAGAATTTGTTGAAACATAAAATGGTTCAATATCTCTCTATTTTCATCATTTTAGAGAATTTATTGGAGATGTGTTTGACCATTCAACTTTCTCATTGCTATTTTGATTTTGAAAATGGCTATGTTGTTGGCGATTTTAGTGAATTATGATGTTGTTTTATGTATTTGGATTTACAGATAAATGAATGGATTACTAGTTAAACTATAATACTGGTTAGAAAATACATAGTGCACACTTGTATATGATTGTTGGATATGGTCATATGGTGCCCCCGAGAGGGAGGTGCACCCTCTTACGGGGTCTAAGGGGCAGTATTCTGAAACCTAGTTTTTTTTAAGAGAGTTGAAACTGACGATTTTAGTATCAGGTGGATTTCAATAGTCATTCACTAGGCTTCTGGGGCACTGATGAAAATTTTATCAATTGATGTTGATGATAGTTCTCATCGATAGGTTTATATAACGATGGGTTCACCCATGATGATTGATTCACTGATTACAACATTTTGTAATACTTTGTAAGTTTTCGTAACCGTATAATAATTAAGCACAAATTCCAATAACCATTTTTTTAACAACGACAGTTTTATTAAACAACAAAGAACAAAAACACTAGCAAGAAGCTAGTAAAGCATTACAAAGCCGAAATAGTAAGAGCGAGATTTTGCAGCCAACCTACTCAGTTAAATTTAAAATGCCTACTCCTATTATACACCAAAAAAACGAAAGAGTTACAATATTATCACAGATTGCCGCTTTTTTAGGTTTAGTGGACCTAAAAAGAGTTCCATTTCGGAAAGACCAAATAGACCATAATGTCGTGTAAACGACCGCCTCCAAACAATTTGTCTCTCCTTTCGTCACACGAGCTGCATCAATCCATCTCTTCCGGTCAAGAAAATTATTAAAACCAGGGATATCAACACGAGCTGCATCGACCATTTACCTTTTAACGAGACATTCATTCTCGATTTTATTGTATGAACTATACAATTGTCTCTAGGTAAATCACTTACGATTTCTACCAAATTATAAATGTGAATTAAGATTATCATCAAATAAATTACGTAATCAAACAGTATAAAAAGTTAAAACGATCTGAAATTTTATATGATTTCTCGCAAGCCCAATTCCCCCAACATATATGACTCTAAATACCGAAAATAAAAAAAAAGTTAGTAGTCATTTCATAAATTATTGAGTAAACTACATACTTGGTCCCTAAGGTTTATTGGTTTTAACGGTCTAGGTCCCTAAAATGAAATATCTATGGCTTGCATCCTCGTGGTTTCCATTTCATAACGTATTGGGTCCCTAAAACTAACTTTGTTAGACTTTTTCTGTTAAGCAGGTTAAGTAAGAAGGACATTTTGGTCATTTTAAGTTTAGGGACCAAACATGTAATAAAAACCATAGGGACCAAACATGTGACTTACTCTCTATATATTTTATATATACTTAATACTTAATAATTAATAATTAATAACATATATATTGTGTATAATTTATCACCATAATTTTCACAATTTTTTATAACATTGTTTTTTTATTACAACAATATATTTTTAATTACGTATTTTTATTATGGCGTGATAGTTACATTTTTCTTTATTATAGCAAAATATATTCAAATTATTTTTTATTATGGCATTATAGTTACATTTTTGTTTATTATAGCTATATATTTTTAAATTATTTTTTAATTATGGTATTATAGTTATATTTTTCTTAACTATAGCAATATGTATTCAAACTATTTTTTTATTATGTCATTATAGTTACGTATTTTCTTTATTATATCAATATACTTTCAAATTGTTTTGTATTTAGCCATTGTACTTTTAATTTTTTTATTAAATTGTATGAAAGTTATATATTTTAATGAAACATATATTTTAAACATGTACAATTGTTTTTTTCTTAAAAAACATATATATTTTTAAATAAATTACGTGGCGTAGATAAAATGAGCAATCAATTTTTTAGATAGTTTCATCGCTTTACCTTCGATTATTCATACATTTTTAAAGGAATTCTTAAAAAATAGATGAAAACCATAATATAGGTGGTATATAAATAATCGGGAGAGAAAGCGATGAAGTTATTCAAAAAATGTAAAACACATTTTAAATAACTTCATCGCTTTCTCTCCCGATTATTCATATACCACCTATATTATGTTTTTCATCTATTTTTTAAGAATTCCTTTAAAATGTATGAATAATCGGAAGATAAAGTGAGAAACTATCTAAAAAATTGATAGTCCATTTTATCTACGCCACGTAATTTATTTAAAAAAATATATGTTTTAAAGGAAAAAAAAATCGTATATGTTTAAAATATATGTTACATTAAAATATATAATTTTCTTACAATTTAATTAAAAAAATTAAAAGTACAATTAAATACAAAACAATTTGAAAGTATATTATTATAATAAAGAAAAATATGTAACTATAACGACATAATAAAAAAATAGTTTGAATACATATTTCTATAATTAAGAAAAATGTAACTATAATACTATAATAAAAAAATAATTTAAAAATATATTGTTATAATAAAGAAAAATGTAACTATAATGCCATAATAAAAAAATAATTTGAATATACGTTACTATAATAAAGAAAAATATAACTATCATGCCATAATAAAAATACAAAATTAAAAATATATTGTTGTAATAAAAAAAAACAATGTTATAAAAAAAATTGTGAAAATTATGGTGATAAATTATATATAATATAATATATATATATATTATTAATTAATAATTATATATATATAATATATATAGAGTAAGTTACATGTTTGGTCCCCCGTGCTTTTATTACATGTTTATCCCCTAAACTTAAAACGACCAAAATGACCCTCTTACTTAACCTACTTAACGTAAAAGGAGTCCTAACAAAGTTAGTTTTAGGACCCAATACGTTATGAAATGGAAACCACAAGGATGCGTCATAGATATTTCATTTTAAAATTTGATCGTTAAAACCAATAAACCCAGCAGTATGTAGTTTACTCTAAATTATTTTATTATGAAAATTTTGATTATAAAAAAATAAAAATAAAACGACCATACTTGATAGTTGATACTCATCGGGGTCCATATAAAGAAAAGATGCATTATATATAGGGTGTTTGACCATTCCACTTTATGTCACGCCATGCTTTAACAACTTGTACATATTGCAACAAACAATTGTACAATAAATAATTGCATGGAATGGAAGCACAAAATTGAAAAAGGTATAAATAACACAAGATCCAAAATACTACAACCCAAAAACACACACCTTAATCCAAGAGATATGTCCCCAAAAAAAAACTGACCTTATAAAAAGGTATTTTGTACTTTGTTGGAATTAATGTCTATTACCAATTTACCAAATTGACCTTTTCTCATCAAACCCAATATATTCTGACAAGAAGGTGCCAAAATCACAAATTCAGAGGCCTTTTTTAGGAAATATTAATAAATTAATCTATCCTTTTCCCCTTTAAATTAGGAAAAATTGATAGGTATTATATACTCCCCTTTAATCAGAAATTAATTATTCTTATATTGTTAAAAGGATGTTACTAGGAGTATTCATCGATTGACATTCATTGAATATGAGGGAAACCGAATCGATTCATTTATTCATTAGATGTTGAATTATTGATATTTATTGAATGTGATTGGATTCATCCAATGTGTTAATTCAATCCAAATTTTTAACAATGAAAGAAAATAACTAATCATTTTTAATATGTGTTAAAACAAACACAAGTGAAGCTAAAAATTCAAAAACTAACAAAAAAACAAATTAAAAAGAGACTAACTGGATGATGGTTGGATGGATAACTGGATGGTCATCGGATGGTTACTTGGATGGTAACTAGATGTTGGTCGGTTCGGTTCGGTCAGTTTTGGTCGGTTCTGGACTGCCACCCAAGAACCGACCGATCCAAATTGGATGTTGAAATTTTCAATCTGATCCGATCCAATTACAATTAGATGTCCAATTATAATCGGTCGGTTCTAATTGGATTGCTTATTTTTTACACACCCCTAGGTGTTACCATATACACCCTAGACTATATCATGTATTTTAATTGGATTAAAGTGTATATATCTAATTTGACTTTTTTTGGATGTTACTATCATATGATACTAGACTAGAGTGTATTTGGAAAAACACTTGTTAAAACCTTAGCTTGCTAATTCAAAGACCATAAAACGGGAATGTTTTGTTACAACAGAAGTAGCACTGATGTAGATTATTCAAGAATCGAAGTTGATTGCCGTTTAATTAGTATTTTATTAAAATTTATATGGGTAAAATTGTTTTTCTAGATTAATCTATCTGTATAAATTATGAAATTTTTTGTTTGAGAGAGATTTTCATGTATGTAAAGAACATGTTTTTTAATTGAAATGGAGGTATGGAGAAACTTGACTTTCTGCACGAAACGCCTCAAACAATTTACTGAACAAATTACTTTCTATATCATTAAACCAGTACCATCAAGCTACTAACAAACAAACTTTTACTCTAAAATATTTTTAGCCAGTTATAAGTAGTTCTTTTTTGGGTTAAAAAATACACGTATAACCAATTTTTAAAAATATAATGGTTTATTTATTTAAATAATTTTTTTAAGAACTTAATCATTTAAAAGAAAATGTTCAATAATTTCGTTATTTAAAATAAGATTTAATGATTTAATCATTCAAACAAGAAAGTTAATTCGGTTTTTCTAACCTCTATTAAAATAAGTAAATTGAAAATTAAAAAGAAAATATGAACCAATATCAAATTTTGATCTCATTAGTTTCAAACCGAAAAACCTAATGAGAATCGAGTTAACTTTTTTGATTCAAAATGTAAATTTTCTCTGATTTGTGTTCGAAAAGAACAAATGTAGCCGATTTAAACCTGATAACTTTATGGGTTGTTTGATAGTTGTTGAATGGTTTGGTATAAAATGATTAAGTGATCGAAATGATTAAAAGACTTTTATGATATATTGTAAAATGAAATATATCTGTTTGATACAAAATGATTAAGTGATCGAAATGATTAAAAGAATTTTATAATATACTGCAAAATGAAATATAATTGTTTGGTAATTGTTCAAGATGAAATTAAAACCATTAAGAGGATTTTTTTTTACCAAACAAGATTCATCTTTTAACGATTCAGATATTGTTTTTTAATGAAATTTTAAGAGAACAAACAACTCTTTAAACTAAAACAATAGATATATATTTTTAATTTTATCATGAAAAAAAGTGTTTATCCTAATTAGAGTGAATCCAAAAGGAAGATGAACAAACGAGCATGGCATTGACCTCTGTTTCACATGATTTGCCCATGAGAAAGGGGCATCATGTCCTTCCCATAAAAAGTTAAAGAAATGAGTTAATATCATTTTCAACCATCAATGTTATTTTATTGAAACATGGAATTTGGTTTAATTATTAAATTACATAGTAATTTTTTTTATACAGCACATTTTCCCCATTAAATTAAGTATTTTAATTACATAATTTAGAAAAAAGTGATGTATTCGTTTGAAAAAGAATTTAGTGGGTTTTTAACACTCATATGACAGGCTAAAATTAGTGTTTTATTGTTATCTGTAAAATAATATTCTATATAATGTTTTATCTATTCTTATAAAAAATACATTATACCAACATTTAAGATAAATGTTGAGTTTATGTAAGACGTGTTATTTTTGCAAGACCCATGAGACTACATTGTTATATTTAAAACATCTTCAATGATGAAATAAGATTAAAAACTTGATGCTGATAAAAAATATATAAAAAAGTATTTGTTGCACCATAATACCGTTTGTCTCTCATAATCCTTTTTTCAAACAGTTGAAGAATCTCAAGTCTTTGCAGAAAAATTGATCTTCAAGTCATCTTCAACCCATTGTTTCAATGAGTCAAGCTATTTTCAAGTCTTCTTCAAGTCTTTCTTCAAATAAGCATTGAAGATGCTCTTACACTTGAAACTTTACAACAAAACATTGTGAAGGTAAAAAAAAATAAAAACTTTCACAGTAAAAACATTGTAAAAGTTACATTCACAGTATTTTGTTGTAAAATTTGTAGTGTAAAAAGATGATCTCACAAATCTGACAGATCTCATATACACAAATTGGTCTCACATAATTTCAAATCTTTAACATAATACAAATATTTGACTATTTTATTTTTTTTAAAATATCTTCCCATAAGGATAAAATATTTAACCATATTCAAAATTCTTAATTTATTTGAATAAATTATTAAAGGACCAAAAAAAAAACATTGCTTTTTCTTTTTCTCTTCTTGGATGATTCTCTGAGAAGGGAGTTATTTCTCAGTAGTGTAAAGGTGTGACAGTCCTTTTACTATTTCCTTCAATCCCTCTTCTCTTCCCCAAGATTCAAGAAAAAAACCCACATCTATTCTCTCTCTCTCTAGTACTACACTTGGGAAAACCACACAAAAGATTTGTATCATCTTTCCAAGAATACCCTCATCTCAAAAATTCAAAGATTTATAGCAAAATCCCCCATCTTTCCAAGAATACCCTCATCTCAAAATTCAAGATTTCTTGATTTGACTTAAGGAAATGAGATTCAAAACTCTCATTTGGTGTAATGAAATGATGAGAAGTGATTTTTAGCCATTTTTTTCAAACACCCCACCAAGATTTTCTTGATTACAAAGATGAGGAAGCATGGGTGGCAACTTCCCTACCATCCTCTTCAGGTGTATATCTAGCTCTTTTTTAGGGTTCTTGATAATTTAAACTTTTGATTTTTATTACTTTTTTTTGTTGAATTATTTAGGGTTTTCTAAAATCTAGCTTCTGGGTGTTTGATTTTGACAACATTTTACTTTCATCTAATACCCATGTTTAAAATCTTTTAGGGTTTTCAAATTCTTTTGATTTCACAACAATGTGTTCATCTACTAACATGCCATTTTTGATTTCATAAGGTTTTGGAAAGTTTGAGCTTGTTATTAATGTTTAATCTCACAACAATTTTCTCATCTACCATCCATATCATAGTTGGATTTTGTAGGGTTTATGAAAACTTTTACTTTGTGGGTATTTAAATTGACAACAATTTTTTCACCTTATATCCATCTCATTATAGATTTTTTAGGGTATCTGAAAAAATTATCTTCTGGGTGTTTGATCTCACAGTAATTTCCTCATATAGAATCTATATCATTGTGAAATTCCTTTATGACCCTTAATTTTTTTTTTGAAATTTTATAGCTTTTGGTTATTTGTTTAATTTGAGATGAATTTTTGACAGGTGGTGGCTGTTTCTGTTTTTGTGGCATTGGGATTTGCTTTCTATGTGTTCTTTGCTCCTTTTGTGGGCAAAAAGATGTATCAATATATTGTGATGGGGATCTACACTCCTCTTGTAAGCTTTCTTCCATCTCTATTTTCCCATTTTTATTAAATGTTTTCATCACTATTTTCAACAATTCTTTTTGGGTTCAAATTCCAGATATGTGTTTATTGTTCTATGTTTTCTAATGGTATGAAAATGATCATTTGGACCATTTTTTTATACTTGCCTTCCGTAGCAAACTAACCATCGTAAAATTCGAAAATGCCAATAAAAACACTATAGTGAACAAGATTTTGTGACATTATGGAAAGATAAAAGCAAAAAATCTTGCAAATTTGCATATATTGCAAGTGCTTTTTTGGCCACAAATTTACAAAAAAGACAAGTATGATCATTCTTAATGTGATTTTGATTGTAAAACTCTGGTGATTTTGTGTAATTGTTGATGGGTTCGTGTTTACATTGAAGTTATTTTGATTGTAAATCTCTAGTGATTTTCGTGTAATTGTTTAAATCCCAACATTATATAAATAGGATCATACGATTAAAGTATCTAATGTCATCTTAGGTCATTTCACATTGTCATCTGTCTGATAAGCTAGTTTTTACTAAAATCGACTACTTTATCAGCTAGTTTGCCAAACAGCTTAGGTAGCGTTTGTTTTTTAAGAGGTGCTGAAGTTTGAAGTCTGATTTCAGTTCTGAAATGGTTATGAAACGTCTAAACGAATCAGACATAAGTGGTGATTAAGAGCTTAAAATGAAAACAAGGCCTTAGTTTTGCATTACATTATTTATAGTTTTTAGCAAAGGTTTACTAATTTATCAGCTAGTTTGTAAAACAACATAGTTTTGCATTACATTCTTTATGAAACTTGAGCCACTTGTTTATCGTACCAGATTATATGTGCATTTGGACTGTATATTTGGTGTGCTGGTGCTGATCCAGCAGATACAGGAGTTTTCAAGTCTAAAAAGTATCGTAAAACAACAGACAGCAAACAGGATATTGGAAAAAGAGGATCTAAACTATCGACACCTTCAATACAAGACGCAAATGATCCAAATAAAGATAAAAAGAGTAGAGACTCGAGAACAAAAGATTACACGTCTGAAACTGAAAAAGACACAAATAAGTCGTCATGTTTTATGCCCGTTTTGGCCCTGATCCCCTGTGTTGCCATGTGCCACTGCTCGAGTTTAGACGATGAGTCTTCTGAACTCCAAACAAGTGAAGATGGCATGTTCTACTGCAGTCTCTGTGAAGTTGAGGTCTGTTTGCTTCAGCCCTGAAAAGAGACTGTTTTTGACCTCAAAAGTCAAAAGAATCAGTTTTCAGATTTCAAATTTGAAGAAATTACTTCAAAAACTTGACATAATTTGTACAATTACATCAAACTTCATCATAGATAGTCTATGCTACAAAAAAGCTGATAAAGAACTTGTAACAGAATCCATATATATATATATATATATATTTTTTGAATTTCAAAAGTCATAAACTTCACTTAGAAAGTCAAACTCAAGAAAGAATCAAGAATCTAAATGGCTGTTTTCTTGCAGGTTTTCAAATACAGCAAGCACTGTAGGGTATGCGATAAATGTGTTGATCGATTTGATCATCATTGCAGGGTATAATAACAATTCTAATTATCTAATTCAGTTTTGTACCTCTTATTTACCGATAATAAATCTAATGCTTTTATTTTCTTGTAGTGGCTTAATAACTGTATTGGCAAAAGGAACTATACAAAGTTCTTTTCCCTTATGGTCTCAGCTCTTTTTCTGGTAAGGCCAAATCTGCATTTTTTTTAGCTGTATCAGCTTTTAAACCAAATTTCTCACATCTAACACTGGTTTTTTTTTGACATTGGTCTTGAGAAATGAAGATTGTACTTCAATGGTCAACTGGGATCGTTGTATTGATAAATTGTATCCTCGACCACAAAAGATTCAGCATAGAAATAGCTGCCAAGTTAGGGAGCAGTTTCACGTTAGCGCCTTATATTGCAGTCGTGGTTAGTACTCTAAAGTTTAATTTATTCTTTTCGAATGCAAAATTGATAACTTTTGTAGGTCTAACAAAAGGCTGGTTTAAATCTGACAGACAGTGTGCACTATTTTGGCAATGATCGCAACACTGCCACTCATTCAGCTCTTCTTCTTTCACATTCTTCTAATAAAGAAGGTGAGCTTATACGGTTATATCTGCGGCTTATTTATAAAGCTAGGGGTCTTTATGGAGACAGCCGCACTACCCTTTGGGATAGAGGTTAGGCCTGTGTACGTCTTATCGTCCCATGGCCCCACCTCCAGGTGGGATATACTGGGTTCGTTTGGTTTGGTCTGTCTTATTTGTTGGAATTATGGTTTTATGTGGTTCACATTTGTGGTGATATAGGGAATTAGCACATACGATTATATCATAGCGTTAAGGGAGCAGGAGCATCAAGGATTTGGAGGGCCGCAAAGCCCTCAAATGTCACCAGCTAGCTCACTCACCGGTTTAAGCAGCGTCAGCTCCTTCAATACTTTCCGTCAAGGAGCTTGGTGTACGCCTCCACGGCTGTTTGTTGAAGATCAGGTAACTTTCTTTATTTTATCTTTTCTTTAACTTAGCAAAAGATATAGTAGGTCATAACTGTGGAGAAAGGGTTAAAGTCTAGATAATGTTAAAAGACTCCAAAGCTAACCCACTTCTTTGTTTTCAGTATGATGTAGTTCCACCAGAGACCAGCTCAGTTAGTTCCCTAGGGAAAAAGACTCTAGATGATCCCATCAAGAAAAAGAACCCAACGGCTGTAAAGATCAGCCCATGGACCTTGGCTCGCTTAAATGCCGATGAGGTCTCCAAAGCGGCTGCAGAGGCACGAAAGAAGTCCAAGATCCTGCAGCCAGTGTCAAGAAAAGAAGCTGGACAAATGGGCTCCAATAGGATCGACAGTGATAGAAGCTTTGGGAGAAGTGACCGCCAAATGTCATCAAGGTTCGATAATAATAACCAAAGGCTCGGAAGCCAGTGGGCTGGTGTTCCAGATAGCAAAAACTCCAATATCGGAACACGTTTGGTGCCTCTGCAGCTTGAAGCTCGCAATGTATTCAGGACCATGTCAAACTCGACTGGCATTGTGGGTTCATCTCCAGATAGTAGCTTAGACTCCCCTGATGTTCACCCATTTATGGGTTCTTCAGGAGCCGATGGGACTGGGATGCCTACGGATCTAACGGTCTCTGGTTCACTTAAGCAGGCACTCACAAGATCGATGAGCGATGGATATGATGCATCTGGTGGGGAAGATAGCGACAGGGTCCCATCACGGTTGGTGCATAGGTCTGGTAACTCGAGTGCACGACTCTTTGATGCTGATCAGGATGAAAGAATAGCTAGACTGAAAATGCCTTCATCCTCAAAATTTAGCTACCCAAATGAAAGAAAGATTTGAATCAAGTTTCTTCTTTTATATTTCATGGGTTCGCCATATTTCTCCATTTCGTTAATCGGAGGACAAATTGAGTTATCTAAAGGAAAAATCGGATTCTTAAACCCATGTTTTTGTAACCTGCATTTAAATGCTCGTAAAGAATAGCTGATTTCAAACCATCGGATATCTTTAAAAAAATACAAGTAATTATATAAATTATACACCTTTGGATGATAAAGAACATAACCATTATATACAGCATATGAAGCTACCATTCAAAACATAATATACAAGATCCATCAAGGGACTATAACACATTATCTTAACAAAAACATAACTATAATTTAAAAGTTGCATGATTCACATCTGAAATTTTAAGAACCATGATTCTTGATATCCACACAGATTGTGGGCATCAGCTACAAAGGGTCGATAGATTCCTATAAGCAGAAAAACGAAGAAACCTGTTTTGTGGAGTAGAATCCACTAACCTCAAAATCATCAAGTTTGGACAACAGTAACAACATGAGGGACCTTCTGATCATCAAAAGGCAAGCTGACATACTCACGAGCAAACTCCTCAGCGATTTCCATTGCCAATTCCCCATGTAAAGCCTTACAGTACATATAGAACACAGTATTGGATGCTGTATTGTGAAGCAAAAGCAGAGTCAAGAGACTTGTACCAATAACCATCTGCAAGACGAAAGGCCAGCTCCTCCATCCACCAACAGTATCGAAATGCAATACGTTATTCGAATTCATCCACACCCAAAACCCGATCAAAACCCCAAAAAACAACAGTAACGACAACGAGATTGATCTCATCCCTTTCACTAAAGACGAACTCCGCCACAACGGCTCGAAACCCCATTTTGATTCGGCCACGACAATCACACAAGCCAGTGACCAATTCACTTGGAAATATATTATCACCAAACCTAGAATCGCAGCCACGAAAGCACAAAACACGATAACGTATTTCGAATTGTAATCAATTTCAAACCCTAGGTTTTCGACCGTCTTGACGATTACCACAAAAAACAGGAGGAAAGTTAGCGAGATCAGACCGAGGAGAAGTTGAGCTGCGAGCGTGGTCGAAACGAGTGGGAAAAACGAGAAGCCTAAGGATTTCATGGCAGGGAAAAACCGAACTGGTCTTCCATAGAAACCATGATACGTGCTGTAAGTAATTGTGGCTATGGCACCAAGGAAGAAGATGTAGACAAAGAGCGTGTAGAGAAGAGGGATTGTTAGGGTTTGTCGGAGATCCGGCGAATCGACCGTGAAGAACTGTGTAGTAACGACGTTGATTTGAGTAAAGGAGAGCTGAAGAGTAGGGAAGATGATGAGAGAGAAAGAGAGAGGGAGGAGGAAGACGACGGATAAGGCGAGAAAGTGGCGAGAGTGAGCATTGACGATCCTCTTAGCCTCCGATAGAACGCTGAATAGGTTCAGAGTATGAGCAGGTGGTGTTGCCATGGTGGCTGGACGACGGCGATGCGGTGGCGGAACGGTGGGAAGGAAGGAAAGAAAGACATTTGGGTAATTGGTATTTATATAGTGCGTGTCAGTATGGGTGTCCACGTGTTAACGATAGGTACAGATAACTGGATTACTGGACCGGTGAAAATGGGTCGGGTGGGTCGGTTGCCTGAACCCGGATCTGCTGAATTATTAAATAAATACATGAGGAAACTATATTTTTTGGTCCTTGTGGTTGTCATGAGTATCAAGTTTGATACAATGTTTTAAAACCCTGGTTTTTACTTGAACCCGGTATGATGATCGGGTTCTGATTTAACTGGTTCAACCACCAGGTTAACCGGTTTCAATAATTTTTTTAATCTTTTGTAACTTTTTCATTTTCATGCGTATATACATATATATAAAATAATAATTTTATGTCCACAAGTTCCAACATTAAAAATACACAAACAACAAGTTTTACATCAATCCAAATATATTAAAAAACACACATAACACCTATTTTTTTTAATTTTAATATAAAAACGGGTTTACTACCGGTTTAACCGGGTTTTTAAGAAACCTGACCGGGTTGAAACGGGTCGGTCATATGCACTAACCCGGCGTTAGTTAACCCTGTCACTACCCCGGGTACCGGTTCGACCGTCCGGGTTAACCCGGGTTTTAAAACATTGGTTTGATACCTCTTTTAAACTAATTACAGTTTTGGTCAGTATGGTTGTCATTTTATTGTCCCTCTAACTAAACCTAGTTAAAAATGTTGGTTAATTGTTTCGTCTTTTTCCCTTTTTTGTTTGATTTGATCAGTGAGTAAATTGCAACTTTCATCTCTATTAGGGATGTTCGCGGTACAGTTTGGACGATTTAACCTCTCAAACCACAAATCAACCCGTTATGACGGTTTATAAAATTTTCCAACTAAACGGTTTTGGTATCAAGTGACCAAACCTGTCAAACCGGACCATAAAAAAATGGTCTGGTCTGACTGGTTTAGGCGGTTTAAGCCTCTTATGGGTTTAAACTAAAAAAATGACATCTATATATACAATGAAATTTCTATTAATATCGCACTGTTAGAAAATCGTATACGGAGTTATAAAAGAAAAGTTTATCTCTAAAATTACAAAAGACATTGAATAAATAAGAAAAAGTTAACAAATCCACCAACAATGAGAATTTTGGACAAACATCAACCAAGACGAACTACGGCTTGGAATTTGATTTTGAAGGATTTCAGAATTTTGCCAATTTAGAAACTAAAAAAATATAACGTCTTTGACGAATTATTTATATCTAGACCATAAAAGTAAACCTACAACATAAGAACTAAATACAATTAGTACATTTTTTTGACGGTCGGTTCGATCCAGACCCGCTCAAGAAAATGTTCAAACCGCAAACTAGACCGGACCAAACGATTTGGCTATTTTTCAGACCGGACCGTTAGACCGCTCAAACCGCCAAAAACGGTTTGGTTGACTGGTTTGAGCTCTCCAACGATTTTTTTTGAACACCGCTATTCCCTATGGTTTATCTTATTTTTTTTACTTTTATCTTTCCTATCATTTTTTTTTTCGTTTTATACATTAATTAATTAATGATGATTTTAACATAAAAATACATTTAAAAAAACTTATTTTATTTTATAAATTAAACATTTAAAAAAGTTTTATCAGTACCTTTAAAATAAGTTAAGTATTAAATATTTTAAATTTTTATGCAAGTTATAAATTGCATAAAAATTTTAAAAAAATTCAGTGCTTAACGTGTTTTAAAAATACCACTAAAACCTTTCTACATATTAGGTACTAGTGAAAAGGGCAGAGATTGCATGGGTCTCAACTTATGCCGTTGGATTTGTACGATATTTATTATTTTTATAGTATTTTAATGATCATCAAACATGACAAAATAGTAATCTTTAATCAGTTTATTTGGTTTGACACATATAGGCCAAAACAATACAGTAATGCCTTATAAATAGTATATTACTGCATATACTAAAAGGCATAACAAACAACCCAAATGTAAGTGTGCATAACTTCAGGTGTACAAAAGACCTGATCATCCTGACCTACCTAATGGCAAGTCATATCATATCTAATCGAGTAACAAAATTTTCAAACCATGTATTGTGTTGGATTTGGCTTTGGCCAATTTGAATCACAATGCAACATGATGGACCTAATATCGCTCCTATATGTTATACACATCATCTGTTAGACATGTTGTTAGCGCAATTTTGATCTGTTTGACCGTGACAGACAACTGGTTAACTCTTTTCATGGGTGTATACAATTCCACCAGTAATTTTACTTTTTTTGTTGTTTCAAAAATCTTCAATTTTCTACTTCTTGTTGGTTTAATTTTTTTCTTTGTGCCCATGTAACATAAAAGATCAATTAACGAATAGTGACTAATGGTTGTTTGAGTATGTTGACACAATACTACTATTATGTCACAACCCCACCAACTTACCCGTCCGAGTTTGATTGGATTAAGTACTGCTTTAAATATTTCCTAACGAGCTAAACTTTTCAAAACACACTAGTTGCACTGGGTTATTAAAAAAATGATACTTTTAAAATATAAAGCCTAAAATATATCAAAATATAACGAAATCTGCCATGCTTTATGTTTACTACTTCAGTGTAACAATAGTTTGTTTTTTCTCAATTATTCTAAGTAGCATCCAACTCTTCTTTTTTCGACTTATTTTCACGACCAACGTATAAATTTTACAAGTATTGATGATGTGGATGATCAGTTTTCAAGTATTACTTTAATTCTTACATGAAAAATGTTACATTAAATTCAAGCTATACCACGTGAAGTAAGATAAATACTCGTGTATCAAATAAAATGAGTATGAAATAGAAAGATTTGAACCTTTTTTTTTTACTCTAATTAAGATAAATAATAATAATAATCTATAATCAATAAAAATTATGACTACTAATTATATCTTTATTATATTTCAGCCAAAGTATGAAATAATAGAAATCAAACTTGATCAGAAACAAAATAGCAGCAAGTGAAGGTAAAGGCCCACTTTATAAGCCCAAAAGGCCCAAAAAATAACTAAAAAACGAACGCCGCTGCCGGGGATCGAACCCGGGTCACCCGCGTGACAGGCGGGAATACTTACCACTATACTACAACGACTTGATGTTTATTTTGTTTAAACTATTATTTAAGAACCAACTTTATAGATTGAATTTGTGCAAATTATATATCATTTGTTCCAGTTTTTAGTGCTCAAATGCTTAATAGACGTTATATTATATTATATATGTGTGTGTGATTTTTTTAAAATATACGTTATATTTTTGTTCACAAAATTATTTTATGTTTATTTTATTTTTTAAACTATAAGAAACCTTTTATAGTTATACTAACAAGATCAGGCTTACACAAATAGTGATGAAAAACATTGGGATAATAGTTTCGCCAGAGCCTATATAAAAGCATGACTCCCTGGCTATGTAATGGCAACTGTATTTGCAAATCATTTAACAAAAAGAATCGTGGTATAGGATGTTTAACTAAGGAGTTTTTTTAAAAAGTCTTGGATTATAGAACCAAACATCGAGCTTATAGGCTCGTATTGCCTCGAAGGGCTCGAACCACGACCAGATAATCTATTCCACCACTACCGGCCAGTAACCTTTAGCTATTATACAACTCATTGCTTCATTGAGCCCGATTTCTCTCGTAATAACAGGCTTTACCTCTCCTTGTCGACTTTCTGTCTTCATTTCGATGAACCTTACCTCATGGTGGTGGTTATGGTGGAAGGTGGACGACGACACTAGCGGTGGTGGTGGTTATGGTGGAAGGTGGACGACGACACTAGTGGTGGTGGTGGTTATGGTGGAAGGTGGACGACGACACTAGTGGTGGTGGCTATATGCAGCATTGGTCGGTGGCGGACAATGGTTATGGAGGTAGAGGCAGTGGTGGTTGGTGGACGACGGTGGTTGTGAAGGACGTGAAAATGTGGCCGATGTGGTGGCAGTGGCGGATCCAAGATTTTTGTCCACTGGGGTCCCATTAAGGTAGATTAAAGACATGTAAAGCACTCGACGTGTTTCAGGAATTTTTTTAAGTTTTTTAGTTGATTTCAAGGGATTTTCTTAGTGTTTTTGTCGATTTTGAATTATTTTCTTAGTGTTTTTGTGGATTTCGAAGGATTTTTTCGGTTTCTTTTATTGATTTCAAGAGACTTTTTTAGTGCTTTTGTCAATCGCCGACAAGATGGGTCCGTTGGAATATTTTACTGGGGAAACCTAAGGCTAAATTTAGTATTTTTGATATTTTTTACCCTATATCATCTCTTTTTTAATAATTCAGTGGGGTCTTTGGAACCCCCCCCCCCCCCCCCCCTCTTTTCTACACTGCATCCGCCACTGTGTGGTGGTGGTAGGTAATGGTAGTGGTAGCCGATGGTGGAGGTGGTGGTGGCCGACAACAGTTTTCGAAGTTGAATTTTTTTTTTCTTTTTGGATCTTTTGGTTTTTCACTCTTTATGTTAATGAAATTTTAAAAAATCTACCAAAGATTATAACATGAATTCTTTTATTTATGTGAAACCTCCCATCTTTCCAATTTTCATTCTACTCTCAATTCATATTTTGCGAACGTCGTTGTATGAAAATCTCTAGTAATTCTGATATTTAGTAGGAAATTAATTTTTTGAATTATCGTATGTTCTTAAATTAAACAAATGGAAAAATACAAAGAAAGCTACATTTTGTTGTGATAATGAACAAAAGAAGTCAATTCTTGGTTAATGATTTGACTTGTGCCGTAAATTACAAGAAAGCATCTGCAATTATCGTATGAAATTATTTTTATAATAATTTGACATAGATTTTAAGTGGTGCTTTCATATATTTTCTAATATTATTTGAAAAATACTTTGGTCTTTCAAAAAATATTTTTTGGCTGGAAATCATCTGTAATTAGCTAGGTTTTACGTAAAATACTAGCATTCTTCAAGTTGCTTGGATATGAAGCGTCTAAAAACATATTTAATGAAATTTACAAGACTTTAAGGTCGTTTACTAAAATACTTACCGGATAATTGTTTACTCACAATAAATGGCACATGCAAGTAGCTCTCTATTATTAAAATGGATTGTTGGTAAATGTCTTACACTCTGTAAACAGTGACGGATCCATGATTTTTGTTCATCGGGGTCCTATTAAGATAGACTAAAGGCACGTAAAGTCACCCGACGTGTTTTGGGAAAAAATTTAAGTTTTTTAGTTGATTTCAAGAGATTTTCTTATTGTTTTTGTCGATTTTGAAGGATTTTCTTAGTGTTTTTGTCGATTTCGAAAGATTTTTTTTTATTGATTTCAAGAGACTTTTTTTAATGTTTTTGTCAATCGTCGGCAAGATGGGGTCACTTGAAAAAATTTACTGGGGGGAATTAAGGCTATATACAGTATTTTTAAGATTTTTTAGGCTACATAATTTTTTTTTTAAATTTCACTGGGGGATGGGGACCCCCCCTTTTTGGAGCTGTGTCTGCCACTGTCTGTAAGTGCTTACATGGTAAGAATTTTGCTTTCATTTACCAGGTAAGACCATCGGTTTTTGCTATCCTAGGGTCTAGGGATGGAAACGAGATGGGTATTGGGTGGGTAATGCATCCCCTGTCCCCAAACCCGACCCTCGTTTAATTCCCCATCGTTGACCAAATTAATCCCGATGAGTCTGGGGAGAAGAAAACTTCGTCAGGTTCGATCTTTCGAGAAACCTGTTGGGTACTCGTTTAGTAAAAAAAATGATGTATTTTAAAATTAAAACTTCAATAAATTGTCATTATATATACTAATATTGAAAATCAAATATATTTACCATTTAATAATAAATGGTTGTTTGGTTAAGATTGAGTAATGAAAATGCTAATGAAAATGAGAATGACTTTTCATTCCCTTCGGTTTAATCAGGAATGAAAATTTGAGCTTCTGGTGGAATGAGCCCATTATATTATATAAAACCAAACAGTTTCTTTTATTGTCATTTACATGGATTAGTGCTTAATATCCTCAATCAAACGCCCTAAATGTGTACGTATATACATATTTATTTATTACACACACTATACAGTATACACATTAAAAAAATTGAAAAAAAAAATAATTGGGATCGGATTAGGGGGGTAATGCCATCCCCGACTGATGCAGCGTATAAAATTGAAAATACAGATTACCACGTTGATTCTATGAATGTCGTGTACAATCTCTTCTAGGGATCGTTGATTCAACGAATACCGATTCTAGGCTTCAAACATCGAATTCAACAGAACTCAAAATTTGGGAAGAAAATCGAAAGTCTCTAAATTTCAGTTGTGACCATCCATATTACAAGGAAAAAGCTTAAATATGACGATTAAAATAAAACGGACCTAAAAAAGACAACGGGCCAAACATAAAATCCCAACAAAACAAGCCCAAAATGACAAAAAACACTAAAATGTCCAAAAAGTCCACTTAAACAACTTTTTCAGGGTTCAAAAGTTCATTAGGCCCCTTCGACGTGCTCCTTGAAAGTAGCTTCGAATTGCCTGGTCGTCGACCCGAAACGGACACCCGGAGCGAAAGTTATGGCTGTTTAAGCACGACGCTGTTTGGTGGCCCGATCATAAGCCTCCAAGAACATCAAGTCCCGATCCTCCACGTCCAAGCCCGCATCACCGACCCTGCCCCAACCGTGTTTCAGAAAATAAATCCATGTCGCCGCCCTTACGAGTAAAGTTTCCATTTCTAGCTATAATTTTTGTCAAGTATTATTTTCGATCTTTGTTATAGTCAATTAATAAAGTAATTAACATGATAAACAATTATAGACATTTAATAAAAACCTTACACTAGTTTTAACAACTTTATACCTTCCTATAAAAAGTTTAAATTATATTTAATGACCAAACAAAATATTCCGAACTTCTAATTATTTTTAGTAATTTTTTTCACGGATTATTGAAACAATAATTAAACGATTTTATTATCGTTTGTTGTTATACTAAATAAATAATTGAATTATCTAAAACATCACGTTATCCTTATTTTTGTTGTTTATTTGTTATACTAAATAAATAATTGAATTATCCAAAACATCACCTTATCCTTATTGTTTGTTTTTTCTTAAATAACTTTGCTGCTTCAAGATTTTTTAGTAGACGTTTATTACTCAACTAATGAGCTACCAAAAATGGCAAAGAAATTATTATTTAAAAACCCCCATAAATCAAATTCTTCAAAAATTGAAATACTCAATATTGATAGCATCTTTTCTAGCTGGATGAATATAATCGTCAATGATGTATTTAAGATAAATCTATCTTGGTTTGACTATCCACATATTTTAACACGTGATTCTTTATCAGGATAATTAATTAATCTCATATATACATTAACATCAAGTTGTCTTTCATCTTAAACCCACTTGTCATAAAGCTACTTTGAACAAAAACCAAGATTGAGAATCTCATAACGAAATCGAAACCCTAATCACCATCTGATACAAAAAAATGAACTAATCTCATCTGATTGTTGTTGTGAAGTTGCTTCGAACAAAAACTATGATCAAGCGTCTCCTCACGAAATCATAATCCTAATCACCTTTTCAAATTAGATGACGGGCAGGAGGGCGATGATCGATGACAACAGATGAGGTGATGATCAACTGTAAGAGAGCGTTGGTTTGATGGCCGAAAGATATCACAAGTTTTAAAAGTATTCTTTTCTTGTGAATGCTATGGATAATACGATAAAGACATCTGTAAAATAATTATAGTTGACTACCAAATATATTTTCATTGACCAAATAAGCATTTAGCTGAAACATCAAAGCTATAAGTCTACAACCATACATTAGTTTCACATTCTTAAACATGAAATTTTAAGAACAATAATTTGTAGATTTGAATTTAAAGAGATTTTACATTGATAAGTGGTAATAATGAATAGCATTTAAATTTTTTTAATCAAGTACAACTCATGGCCGTTCCTAGGGTTTTTGATGCCCTGTGCAAAAATGCTAAAATGATGCCCCTATGCCTATTTTTATAAGTGAAACGACAAAACATACGGTTTTTTAAAGAATTTGGAACTTAGTCAAGTTAGGTGCATAACAAAATATTAAAGGATAAAACCTGGATTAAGATCGTACTTCCTTCTTTTTCCAGTTTTCCGTTTTTCACGTTGAAATTATCACAATAGGCATTTAATTCAATATATGGACCTTAAAACACAAGTGGTTAATTATAATTAGTCTAACTAAAATAGTAAATTACAGTTTAGTTACTCCAAAGATGAAAGTCTAAATTTAATGTGGTAATGTCAAATTTTAAAGTAAACAAAAGTAAAAAAAGACAATGATAAATTGTAAAATTCATAAATTAAGCTACACTGTATTGCATAGAACGAGTGCCCAATAATGCAATATCACAATATATTGTTATTGTTGTACAGTGTGCTCTAACTGTGCTTGTGTTGATACAGTGATGTGCTCTTGCCTCATAGCATTAAAAACTTCAAATTTCAATATGTAAGACTAAGGTTGCAAATGAACAAAACCAACACAAACGAAGGCTTGTCGTTTCCATTCGTTTAACTTAACAGGACAAAAGAAACAAACACGAACAAACAAACAAACGGAATTTTGGTATTCTTTTTCGTTCGTAAAGAAATGTGTTTGTAAATGTTCGTTCACTAAGGTACTAAACGAACATAAATGAAAGTCAAATTATAGATAATAAACTGATTTGTTTTGGTGCAATTTGTTTCGCTCCAATTTTTGTTCTATTTCATCGATTTTTGATTTAATGTTCCGTTCATTTACACCCCTATGCGAATGTTAATGACACTTTGATGCCCCCTTGGGCTTTGATGTCCTGTGTGGTTGCACGTGCTGCACGTGGCCAGGGCCGGCAGGCCCTGGTACAACTATAAGGTTGGGTTGGGGTAAAAATGAGAGTTAAAATGAGAAGCTTTAATCAAGTACAACTATAAGGTTGGGTTGGGGTATAAATGAAAGTTAAAATGAGAAACGTAAAAAGAGATCTCCATCCTTAGATGCATATTAAGATAAAATGCATCGAGATGCATCAGATCAACTCCATACTAAAACGCAATTCATAGGATATGAGATCAAAAGTGGTCAAAAGTTTAGAGGAATGAGATCATGTAAGAAGTCAAGTTAGCGTGAGAAGCGTAAGAAAAGATTTTGACCCTTAATCACTTTTAATCTCAAACCACCCATGAATCGCCCTTGATATGGGATTGATTTGATGCATCTCAGTGTATTTTATATCAGTACATTTTATCTTATCGTACATCTAATGATAAAAATTCTTCTTACCCTTCTCACCATAACTTAACTTTTCATCGAAAGCCAATCCAATTTAAATATATTTTTAGGCTTCTCCACTCGACTCTCGTTGAAAATAAACTTTCTAAAAATTTACAGAAATAACGATTTTTTTTCCGGTCGTTCACGTAACCTGGGACTGGGAGTATTAATATCGTGACGGTCGAAAAAGTAAAGACATTCATCAATCCACTCCAGATATTTCAAGTTTTCGAACTGTAGCACCGCCGACGACCGAATTCAATTTCCCTAAATTATCTTACAGGATTCAAACCATAATCAATCTTAGCGAGTAATCGAATGAGCGGGAGTGAAGGAAGCTCCGGCCACTCCAGTGATGCGCCGGCGAAGAGGAAGGACAAAGCGAAAGTCAGCCGGACGTCGCTGATACTGTGGCATGCTCACCAGAACGAGGCTTCAGCGATCAAGAAGCTCTTGGAGGAAGATCGCTCTTTGGTTCATGCTAGGGATTACGATAATCGAACTCCACTTCACGTTGCTTCGCTTCACGGATGGATCGATGTTGCTAAATGTTTGATTGAGTATGGCGCTGATGTTAATGCTCAAGATCGATGGAAGAACACGGTAACCGAAAATTACTTCTATGCTAACTGTTTTACTAGTTAAGTAATTAAGTTAATTTGAGTTGATTATTACTGTGGTTTAGTTGAAATTAGTGAAATCATGTTAGGGCTTAAGTTGCCGGTTCAATTCATAGAAATCTTGCTGTTGTTTTAGTTCGAGTTCGCATCTAGAATGGTACGATGACTTATGATGCGCTTAATGTTATTTAATCAGAATCTTCAGCACGATCCCTTGCTGCTCTGCAGGCAAAAATCATAAATACATTAACATAAATAGCTGAAAACCTATATAGTTGGTATCTAACACAACTGGTAAGAGTGAAATGAACTACGGACCAAGTGTTCATACTCATAAGTCTTTTGTATTGTATGTTTACTGAGACGAGAATGCCTGGTAGGCTTCTTTGGTGATGATGAGAACTATAGTTCTTAAAGGAACAAAGTATAGGGGTTTATGTTGCAGTCTTGCAGATTCTTTGAAATGACATCTAAGTCAACTAATTCAGCCTCTTTGGGTTAGTGTAAAAGCTGCTTCCGCGGCAAGAGCGGGTCGCCGCGTGCCGGCCGGATGAGAGTTGGAATTCCATCTTCGTAGCTTCTTGTATTCCTCAGGTTTCCGGATGGTCCTAATCGCCAAACTAATATGAGAGCAGGGACATTCCAATCTTTTTGGAGACCTTGCTACGTCCGAATCTTTTGATTACATTACATAAATGAGATTACAAATATATATGTTAAGCACAAAAATGGACTAAAGCTAAACGATTAACAATCTGAACCTAAATCTACATTATTAGTAACTTGAACCTAAACCTAAATAATTATTAATTTGAACCTGAACAATTACATTTACGGCTATAACTTTATATTGGTCGATGAAAATCCTAAACACATGTAAAATTGTCCCCCAATTTTTGGGGGCCCTGTTTAAAATCTCACATTTAACATACTAAAGGACGGCCCTGTCTGAGAGGTGACACTAATGGATGAACTTAGCATTTGTATGTTGCTACTGCTGTTAGAAACCTATTTTGTGCTTATCATCTGATTGTTGAACTATTACATAGTGGATGCCTTGTCTTATTGAATGGTTTACAGGCACGTGCGTCAGTGCATGCAGGCAAAGAGTAAACACAAGCAATGCTTGTTGTTATTATTTTTTAATTCATGTTTACTTTGAAGAATTAGCTGTGTGTTTGCATTGAAATTTTTTAGAGCGATGGATCATATGTGAGCACTTACTCTCATCTGGGGTCTCCCGTCTCTGGATGCATTTGCATCACTTGGTTGGTAGCCAAAGAAATCAAGAATGAGTTCAACTTTGATTTTATGCAAATAATGATGGAAGACGGAGTAAGAGTTCTGTTAAAGGGGGATACAGAAGTCTTCAATTTCTGATAATTACATATGGCTAGTAGGAGTGTAGGACAGCACCAAAATGTACTTTATTACTGTGGCTGCTGAAAGTTAGCTTGGCAAATTGTTCAGTCTGCTACTGATGCCATTTAATCTTGGTGGTACAATGATGATTCTTCTGTATGTAAATGGTTGACACCAGGGGGGGACCTACATGTATAAGTGAGGGGGAAAGTGCTTCCAGTCAAACCTCTATGAGGCAGTGGAGTTATAGTTAGGAAAGGAACACAATTTCTTATGGTTGAGCAATTAAGCATGTGATATTATGTACTTCCTGGGAAAAAAGACGAGATAAGGACAATTATCCCAAGGATACTGGCCATATCCACACTTATTAAAATATCAACATTGACAAAAACATGACAATTATAACATTTAATGAACATATTAGTCCTCTTATACATGCATACTTCGGTGTCATTGTGTTCTTAGTCTTTTTTCTGTGTCAAAGCAAACATAATGGTCAAAGGCAGCGGAAAGACTGCTTCCTCTTCCCTTATGCTTCTAGCTTCTAACCAATTGATGCTTATTTTATTTAGCCTATGTTGTAAATCCACAGCTATCTTCTAATCTGTCAACTTACCTTAGTACTCTTTTCTCAAGTTGATACTGCTCATGACAGCCTCTAGCTGACGCGGAAGGAGCTAAAAAACAGAACATGATTGAGCTATTGAAGTCGTATGATGGCATGTCATTTGTAAGTTGAATACTCACTCTCTAATTTTTTGTCTATATCCTTTAAAATTTTGAGTTATGGCATAATTGTTTGAAGCATGTTATGGATCACATGCTTACATTAGTACAATTCCTACTGTGCATTATACAGTATTAATTAAATCATAATTATGTTTCAAGAATTATATATCAGAATCTTCTTCTATAAACCAGGATCCATAAATTTTATGATCGCTCCGACATTATCGAGCCAAAGAGAAGTTGGATATCTGCAAACTTGACTGTTCTTTTGCTCCATCCTAATGTAGATATAAAATCATGGAAATCATCTCAGTTTATGCTTACTCACCTTTGTTCTTATGCTTTTATTGGCATAAAAAAGTTTTTGACTTTTTTTTTGTGTGCAGGGCCAGAATGGAAGCCATTCTGAACCAAGGCCTGTGCTCCCCCCTCTTTCAAATAAGTGTGACTGGGAAATTGACCCTGTGGAGTTGGACTTCACAAGCTCACACATTGTAGGCAAGGTATGGTTTTGTTGCTGAAAGATATTAATTACGTTATACTAGGATATGTCGTAGCATACATCTATAATTGTGTCAATGACTGAATTAAGTAAAAGACATATAATCAGTGGTTATTTGCTAACTATCACTAAACATATAAAAGACTGACCATCCAAGTTTCTTTGTATGACATCTGTTCTCCTTTCGTGTGGCAATGATTATGCTCCCTAGATCAAATATACATAATATCTTTCATGCTTTCTGACTTGCAATCATCTCTTCACTTGAATAAATCCATAAATATGGGTGTGTGCTTATTCTTGAGGAAGATAAATGCTCTTTGAAACGTAAAAATCATATTGTGATCCTTTCCTATTTTTAAATAAGATATCTTGCTAGGTTTAATAAGTGTTTCCTGTGATAATCGTTCAGTTAGTCGTTCATAGTAGTTATCATATATCAGAAGGACCCTGGAAGACAGATAATCTTGTCCACATACATGTTAAGGGTTCATATGTAAATTCAAGTTATCATATGTCAGAACGGCTTCAACTTGTCAGCTTTAGATGTGAATGTAAGTTCCTAACTATGTGAGTATTTGAAAAGGTAAGAATATGACTCATGTTTGGGGTTTCTTTTGTGATTTTTGGTTAAATACTATTTTTTTCTTCTGTAAAGTAGATATCCTTTGATAACAATTATTGTTGTTAATAGGGGTCCTTTGGCGAGATTGTAAAAGCATCTTGGCGTGGAACACCTGTAGCTGTGAAGCGCATACTTCCAAGTCTCTCAGATGACAGATTCGTGGTGTGAGTAATATTAAGTTTATCTCATTTAGTTTTGATAAGGATAATTCTTTTAATTTTTTATCTTTTTAAACTTGGGATCTGGTTATTTGGTTATTGGTACCATCAAGTGAATTACGCTTTTAGTCATATATTTTGAAATAATCGTCACCACTTGTCATCTGATGTATTGCTGTACCTTGCCTTACCAATCCAGTCAGGACTTTAGGCACGAGGTGAATTTGCTGGTCAAACTTCGCCACCCTAATATAGTGCAATTTCTTGGAGCTGTTACTGAAAAGAAACCGTTAATGCTGATTACCGAGTTTTTGCGAGGGGTAAAACTGTCCTACAACTTTTATCTAACATAGAGATGGAAAATCATAGTATTAAAATATGAACATTTGATCTCTTGGTGCAGGGTGATCTTCATCAGTGCTTGAAGGAGAAGGGTGCTCTTAATCCAACAACGGCTATAAACTTTGCTTTAGACATTGCCAGGTACTTCTATTATTGTTTTAGAAATATATATATATATATATATTTTGTCACATGGGGTTGATTGAGGTGTGTGCTTGCTGGCCCGAACACCTACAATTACCAAAAAAGATTCCCATCCTGCCCTAAAAATCTCTTCAAAGTGACAAGTGTAGAAACCGTAGTAATTCGAGTTTTTTTTTTATTTTCTGTGTCTGCAGAGGCATGGCATATCTTCACACTGAGCCGAATGTTATAGTTCATAGAGACTTAAAACCAAGGTTTGTTTCTTTACCACATTCAGAACAGTAAAGCTTTTGACGTTCCTCATGTGCCTATTTATTTACATTTTTGTATTTGGGTATGAGATTTTATAACCCGAGTGCCACTGGGGTTTGACCATTTGACCAGGTTTTGAGTTCTCTTTTTATCTTTCAGGAATGTTCTTTTAGTGAACACCAATGCAGACCATCTTAAAGTTGGAGACTTTGGACTAAGCAAACTTATCAGGGTTAAAAATTCTCATGATGTCTACAAAATGACCGGCGAAACTGGGAGTTGTATGCTTATGTCCTTAAAACACTTTTTCTGTTGAATTTGGTAGTTTCTAAAATTAGTTAACATCATACCCTCTTAATTTTCTCTCATTTTTTTTTCATGAAATACAACCAAAGATCGTTATATGGCTCCTGAAGTCTTCAAGCACCGTAAATATGACAAGACAGTCGACGTGTTCTCTTTTGCAATGATATTGTACCAGGTAATTCCTGTTTCGATAATAGTCGTAACAAAAGAATAGAAAGCAAACAAATGGATCTTGACTGTTATTATATATGTTTTGAATTTCGTCACACAGATGCTTGAAGGAGACCCACCATTATCGAATTTTGAACCCTATGAAGCAGCAAAGCATGCGGCAGAAGGGCTTAGGCCTAATTTTCGAGCCAAAAGTTACAGTCCTGAGCTAAGAGAGTATGTTTGTTCTACTTGCTTAACTTGATTTCAGTTACTGAATTGCATCATATGCATGAGTTTCATCCCATACTATTTCATAAAGCCTACATTTCAAAAAACATAAGTTTAAAAATACATTATAGAATCAACTATAAAGTGATCGTAGTCCAAAAAAATAAAACGTTTCGTTACATCCAATTTCCAAATACATATTGCATAATTAAAAATAGTCTAAGAAGTAAAAAAATGAACTTCAAACTAATTTGGACGTGTGAGTTGTGACGTATCCAACTAATTTACTAATATTGTCAATTGTCATATTGGATCAAATTCAAAGTAAAAGACATAAAGTCCAAAAAATATTACATAAATAATAAATTATTCTATATATTTTATGTGTCATATATAAAATTTAAAAATCTATAAAATATGCGGTGCGGTGTGGTTTGATAACTCAAAACCTGTTTAACTATACGGGTTGGCGGGTCATAATTGAGTTGGGGAGGCACACGCATATGGCATTAGATAACATAAATTTTAAGAAATACAAATTTTAAACCTAAAATGATAATCGAGTTGGCAGGTCAACCCGCGAACCAATATATCCAACCCAAACACAACCCATATAATAAACGGGTTGGCGGTTCAGAAAATTCAACCCAAACCTGTTTATTTTCGTGTCAGGTTCGTGTCATGTCAAGAATTGACACCATTACTAATTTGTTTGATGATTTTACAGATTGACGGAGCACTGCTGGGATGCAGATATGAACAAAAGACCTTCATTCTTGGAGATATTGAAGACACTTGAAAAAATCAAAGAAAAGATGGCAGATCACCATTGGTTTTCATGAACAAACATCATCTACTGTATTCATGGTGCCCAAAATCACACCACAGGTTCTCTCTTTTTCTCTTCTAATGAGTTTTCACTTCTCTTATGACAACTCTTTTCTTTATAAATGTTAAATTATTCGACTTCTTTTTTCTTCATAAAATATGTTTGATGATTGTTAAATTAGGAGCTTTTTCTTGCTAAAAAGATTTGTTTGATTATTGCTATATGTCATGCATTTTTCTTTTGCAATCCTTAGAATTTTTGATCTAGTTGTTCTTAGCTGGTTTATTTAGTAACAAAAACGGTTTCTTTGCAAAAGATTGAGACAAAAGACTTAAAGACTCACAATGCCAATGAGTCCTTTTTGTTGGTATAAAAACAGGGACGGACCAAGTAATTTTTTTATATGGTGACACCATATAATATAGACAAATTTTTTTTACAAAAAACATTGTTTTTATTGACGTGTCTTTCATGTTTTTACTAAATCGCTCGATGTATTTTTAGCTTAATTTCACTGTTTCGAGGGATTTTTAAAGTTTTTTTGCTTGATTTCAAGGAATTTTTAGTTTTTTTTAATCGATTTCGAGGAACTTTTTTCGGTTTTTTTTTATTTCAAGAATTTTTTTACCGGTTTTTTGGTTGATTTCAAAAGTTTTTTGGTTGATTACGATGTACGATTGCACCTTCTTGAACTTCTAAATATCATACGGTGACACCTTCTAAAAACGATATGAGTAAACCTTTCATAAATTAAAATTGTTAACCCTTCGGCGGAGAAATAATATGGGCCACCTATACCACCTATATAGGTCCGTCCATGTATAAAAATGTTATACACATAATATGCGTTTGGTATGCAGACAAGATTGGATTGGACTGAACATGATTAAATGGGACGAGACTGGATAGTGAGAGTGAGATAGGCAAGTGAAAGAATTGTGCAAGCTTTTTGGGTTTTATGGATTTGATTGTGTAGTTTAGGAATTTAACAATCTATCTATCTATATCCCTGTATTTTTGTCCTGCTTAATCATGTCCTGTCTCCAGACATGAAAAGTACCAAACACATTTACCTTTAAAATGATGTTTTCAAAACTAGTCCTTAGAAGTGGATTACTAAAATAATAGGATATGGGGAATCAAAATCCATCACAACTTCATGTAGTGTAGTTGAATGGTGATTTTGTATATATTATTATTATTAATTAATTATTAGTAATAATTATGATTTGAAGTTTGAGAATACAATAGTAGTATCATGAATCTCAAACTCAAATGATCTTCTTCTTTTGGAAAAAAGACTTAAGGTGCCATAGCTGCAAGGCTGCCACAGATAAGCAAACGAATAGGGAAACCAAACTCAAATAACCCATTCTGGCGTTTGTATTCGAGTTTATCATCAACATCTCTAAATTCCTGCAAAACACATTTCACTTCAATATCAACATCTACTAACTTTCTCAAAAACAAATAACCAAATATCAATATCTTATAAAACTCACATTCACTCCAAGATTTTATTTTTATTTTATGGAGATTCTAATATTAGTTATCTATACTATATTATAAAGCATTTGGCAAAAAACTCTTAAAAACATATTATTATGCAATAGGTACAATTGATTAAAGCATAATTACTTAAAATTTAAGAATACAAGTTATACATGCATTGATACAACTTATTAAAACATCACGTTTGAATTCATGTAACTAACTATACAACTAACTATATAGATAAACATCTAATTTTGAATATAACAAATCTAACATATAATTAGGATAACCATTCAACTCTAATAAAATACTTAATTATTATATTTATAAAAAAATTATATTATTAAACCAAAATATATTATTTCATTATTAAACGTATATTATACTTAAAAAAACTGAATTAAAGAAAGTACACAAAAAATAATATCTTTTTTTTTCAAAACTAATAAAATTGTATTATAACATTGATAAAGACAAAAAATAAAATAAAACATATAAAATTAAGATTTAAGATTGATCTTGCTGTATTACGCGAGTACTCTTCTAGTAGTATTAAAATGTTTGAAGTTTTCAATACCCAATAATTTTTTCAAACAATTTTTTTTATAAAATGCTATAAAAACAATTAACAGCACCTTTTTCTCACTGGGGATCAAACAAAGAAGAAAAATAATAATTAATGACATAATCCTTGTATCTCAAATTAAATGTTTACGATAAAAAGACTTAATTTTAGGATTGTAATATTTAGAAAGTTTTTTTCATCTAATAATTACTATGAATGAGAAAGTAAATATTTATTTTGGATTTTTTTTCTTCAAAATAAACTTTAGAGATTTCTTTTAAATACACAGAAATTTTTATTTTTTTCCTCCTATCTTCATTTTGGATAATGATATAGAGACTTTCGTGGAGTAAAATAAAGTTTTATAACAAAAAAATAGCAAAATCTTTATTCTACCGACTTTTATGCAAGGCCGGACCTTGCAAATCAGTAAAATAATTTTTTTTTTTAAGAATATGAAATGTGCACTCAGTAAATTTTAAGTAGTGTTTTGGATATCAAAAAAGATACCATAAAAATCCTTGCAAATCAACCTAAAAATCCAAAAAATCATTCGAAATCAACAATAGGTGAAATTTGGTTAAAAATGCATTGAGTGGCTTTACGGGCCTTGATCCACTTATAGGTGTACCTGCTCGACGAAAATCCATGCATCCACCACTTAAAGGGTTGGGTTTTTGTAAGAATGGAAGTTATGGTGAGAAATGTAAGAAGAGGTCTCCACCATTGGATCAATCCCAATCGAACATCAACACTGATGTGTTACATCGATATGGATATGTGAACCAGATCAATTCCCAATGAAAAACGCAATTCAAGAGACGAGAGTGAGATTAAAAGTAATCAAGGGCCCAAATCCATTCTTACGTTTCTCACCTTAACTCCTATTCTCACACAATCTTTTGTAGCCACTGTGTTTTTTTGACACTATAGTAAGTCAAATATGGAGTTTGGGATAGCTTTCATAGACTAACTAACCTTACTCGAAGATCAAACATCTCCCGTTCAATAGAAGCAATAGTGTCCGCCATTTTCATCAACTCTATTTCCATCGCCTACAAAAACACGTATCGAAAAAAGCTATATATGTTAGAAATACACATATCCAAAAACAAAATAGTTTTACCAATTCATAAAAAAGATGCTTACATCTATGGAACCTTTCTTGGCAACATTAGACCATCGTTTTGTAGCCACACCTGACCTCCAATCGAACTCAATTGAGATATTGTCCCTCGGTTGGTGTTCGAGGGCAGAAATGCAAGCCAAATAACTCCCTTCTTCCTCAATCTCAAGCGTGAATTGTCCTGATTCTACTACTTCCGCGTGATGAGGCCGTTCTCCTTTCGGCGTGTACAACTACATTCGCGAATCGTTAACATCTATATAACTACCATAAAACACATCTCCAAGATTCCAACACCTCTAAAATGAAATATATATATATATATATATATATATTTGAAGTTTTGAAATTTATTTTTTGTTAGTATATACTCCAACCGTCCCAATTTAAGTGTTCACATTTCTATTTATATTTGTCCCAAAAATAAGTGCCCACTTTCAAAAGTATATAACCAAATTCTCAAATTTACCGTTAATTAATACATAAATATTTCAAAATTGTGAAGAGGAAGAGAGTAAATACGGGTAAAGATGTCATTTTTTTTTACCAAAAAGTGTATTAATTATGCATGTCTAAAACTGTGTGTCGTTTCAATTGTGGACACTTAAATTGGGACGGAGGGAGTAATATTTATATATATATATATATAACAAATGTAACTTATACAAACATTTCACTTTTGGTAAGGATGGAACCTTGATTAGAGATGGCAACGGAGTTGAAGGTATTGGGGATCGGAATTCCCATCCTCAACGGGATTTTTCCCCATCCAAACAATTTAATTTTTTTATGTAACGTTTTTATAAATTATGTATATAAATGTCAGTTTTACATTCAAACAACATACATGGTTTTAAAAATCGTTTTAGAGGCCCAAAACGGCACTTGAGGCGGCACCTCTTGGACCCTGGATAAGACTTACACCTCGGTTCAGGGAGGCGCACTTTGGTAACGATTTCTTTTGACTTTTTTATAAGCTTTACGGTAATAGTAGTAATTCTCTTTATAGTATAAAAGTCTTCTTTTATTTTAAAAACTAAATCTCAAAGCACAATGGCTCCAATGTGTCAATTTTAATATTTTAAAACTCAAAAAGCTAGTAATTTCTCCCTTCAATCCAAAAGTGTGGTTGGATCCGGCCTCTTCCTCCAAGCAACCAATATTTTTACACTCTCTCAGCCTATTTCATGGTTTCACTATTTCCTCTGTCAAGGACCACTGAACCTCTTGGTAATCTAGTGTTATAATATATATGTATATATATACACACACACACACACACAAATGTGTATATATATACATATGGGTGTAGTATATATATATACATATATATATGGTCAGCTTTAGTGGAAAATCTAAAAAAGAAAAAGAAACACTGAAGAACACCTGGGAGTCCTCTATCTGCACGTGATGCACAAATGCATATTGGTAATTTGTAACATGCATTCGTACATATGCACTTGTGCATAGAAAAAAACATTTGTATGCATTTGTGCATACCGACTATGCACAAATGCACACTGTCCAGATGGAAGGCTCTCATGGTGTTTTTCAGTTTTTTTTGAGATTTTACATGAACCTCCATCTCTCTCTCTCTCTATATATATACATATACATATATTTATGTATATATATTTCCGCCTCGTGCTTACGTCTCAGACCGCCTCAAGGCTTACGCCTCGCCTCATTGAGGGAAAATCCATCGAGGTCCGATTCCGCCTTTTTAAAACCTTGATAGCTCCATTAAAAACGTAGTTCAAACACAAAATATAGCAATTACGATACTTAATAATTGAAATTTTATGTAACTACATCATTATATCAACAAATTTTCAACGAGCAATCGAATCAATAATGTAAGTCATTTTACAAGTTTTCATCATATGGAAAATTGATTATATATATAAACAGACATAAAATGTATAATTAATATTTCGGGTTGAGGTTGGAGATAAAGGGTATCCCCATCCATTGTTTTATAAATTCGGGGGTCTCCATCCCGTGTCAAATCCTTTAAAATTAGACGAAGGAGGAGAAATAATGTTTTTTAACCAATGAAAATAAATAGAGGAAAAAACAAACATGTTATATTAATAACTATTTTAATAATATAATTAACTTCAAAATCTTTAAAATTAAAGAGATTGTTAGAGTTGATATAAGTTTTTTGAGATCCTGACTTTTGACTATCTAGTTTAGTGAGTTTACGGTGAAATTATTGGAATAAAATGTATTTTTTTTATTTGTTTCTCTGTTTGAAGAAGTAAGAAATAAAATGTTGGAGTTAAATGTATTTCTTTCTCTCGAGATTTTGATTTTTTTTGTGTGTTTTAAAGAATTTAAGGAGAAAAAAATGTTGGAAACATAGGGTTAGAATGTAAGCAAACTTTTCCTCTATAGCAAAACAAAAAGTAGAGAGATTGTTTTCATGAAAAAACAAGTACAAAACCAAAGGGCCTCTGGCCTAGCGGTACCGGGGTTTTTACATTATCCTCAAGGTCTCGGGTTCGAGCCTTGAGAGTGGTGGTTTTCCTAAAAATGGTGGAGGAGTGGGGGTTTATCCCCTAAGGTGAAGGTTCGGGTCCCGCATACTGCCCATATGGATGTCACTGCGGGTCCGAATCATTAACTACTAACTAGTCGTTCAAAAAAAAAAAACAAATACAAAGCATCTCTAAATTTGGATAACTCTTCAAAATTAAATGCTAAAGAGAAAATTGTTTTTCTACTGTTCTCACAAATGAACTTGAATACATTATCATTTAATATTTTAAAGTTTGTTGGAACGTTAAAGTTATGGAATATTTTAACAATATAATTAATGTAAAAACCTCTAAATGGAAAATTTGTTAGAGTTAAATGTAACTTTTATAAGAAAAATTAACTTTTACTTTTTTATTATAAAAAGGTCATAGAAAATCTGTTGGAGATGCTTCCAATTTGGATTTGAACAAGTTATCAAAACTTATGTAGGATAAAAGTTATCGATCATTTCCAATATGTTAAAGTAGAAATTTTAGAGATTTTGAAGTTTGTTTGCTTCAATAGTTATGCTAAAATAGATAAATGAAAAACAATCTTCCAATATTGAGAAATTTCTAAAGCTTAATATTGAGAAAAAAGATATATTGTTTTAGTTGTTTCTATATAATTTTCTATTAAGTTTTAAAAATATATATTAAGAAATGAACTTATAAAATATTTTAATAGTTTTAATTAATGTTAAAATGGTCAAAACAGAGTAACCGTCAAAATTAAATATAATTCTTTCGTAAGTTTTAATTTCAAATACTTTATTAAAAATTATAACGTAAATGTTGAAGGCATACTAATGTTAATGTTAGAATAGCAAATAAAGTTTTTCTCTATTAATGTTGCTAAATGCATCCGGACATAGAATCAAACAAATATAAATCTATCGTTACTCGAAAAAAGGTCCAGAATAAGATGGATACGATAAACTATTTTAAGGTTGTGTTTGACAAAAATAAGTTAGTTTATAAGCTAGCGTATTTTCAGGATACATGTTTGGCAAATCATAAGCTAGATTATAATCTAGCTTATAAGCTAACGTATTGAAACTTATTGTAACTTGAAGTAGCGTTTTCTTTTTTCAAATTATAACCCTCAATAATATTTATTATTATTTATTACTATTAATTATAAATAAATAAACATTAAATATTACTAATATTAATTAATAAAATTAAAAATTAATTATTAATTATAAATTAAACACTAATATAATTTATTATTTATTTACAATAGTTATTACGTATACCAATTATTTTCATATTATTATTTTCTTTAATTATTATTCAGTTACTTAGGGGCTGTTTGTTTGGCTCTTAATAGTGCCATCCAGAGTGAAATGTCTGATTCGCTCAGACATTATTTTGTTTGGCAAAAAAATTTAATAGGTCTGAAGGGTTCAACAACTCTGATTCGTTCCACCAGCAATCTCTCCCCCAAACCATTCAGATCCCATTTTTTTCCAAGGTTGCCCTCCATTTCTCTCCTCCTTGATCCTCTCAAATCTCAAATCGCACCAGCTTCCAAAGTGCATCTCTACAACGCCAATCGTCTTGTGTACAGACTTCAACCTCATCAGAGCCGCCGTAATAAAGTCACTACCAAATTCAACTTCACCGTCACGGCTCGTAATCCTAACAAGAAGATCGTGTTCTACTATGATCCGATATCGATTTCCTTCGATTCGAATGACGTCAACAACGGTGATAGATTGATTTCAGCTTTCATGATGGCGAAGAAAAAACAACGGTATTGAGGAAAATTGTGTCGATTAGTGGATAAACCGTGGATGATAACAATAATCTGAAATGGGATCTGAAGAATAAGAGCATGCCATTGAAGATCCAGCTGGATACGAAGGTGAAGGTGAAGGTGAAGATCAGAAGCTTTAAGACTAAAAAGATACCAATTAGGGTTACATGTGACGGAATCTTGACGGCAGCACCTACGGCAACAACTTCTGGTGCGAAATGCAAGGTGGGTCTTCAAATCAAGATCTGGAAATGGACCACTTGAGATTATACTTTGAAATTGAAGAAATCAAAGGTGTAAATTTGATTTTTACCTACCGTTTTTCTCCAAAATTATTTGCATATGTTATCCTTCCATTTATGTTTTGTAATTTGATAATGGTAGCATATATTATCTCGGACTATTAATTATTTTTTATTTTCATTCTAAAATTTTGTTAAATATTAATTTTCATTAGACACGAGATCAAGGGTAAAATGGTAATTTTATGTCATTCAGACAATTGATTCAGAACAGTTTCCAAACAATTATTTTATATCCAGTACTAAATCATACAGATTCTCTTAATCATTCTGGTCACTTAATCATTCTGTACTAAATGATCCCGAAGCTGCCAAACAGCCCCTAGTTATAAAAAAACAAATAGAACAAAATGTACCATAAAAATTAAATGTATACTTATTTTATTTCATAAATATAAATTGTGTTAAATAAATTTAATAAAATATTTAGTTTAATTATTAAATATATTTGTATTAATTAATGTATTATATTTTCAAAGATTTGTTCTTAATTATGTTTTAAAATATTATAATTGATTAATTATCAATATGTCGTTTTTGGTCATTTTACATTCTTATAAGTTAGTTTTTGTCAAACGTGATTTTTTCACCGGCTAGCTTATCAGCCACCAGCTAGCTTATCCGCTGGTTTGCCAAACATAACCTAAGAAAACATTTCACTTATGGTCGCACCTATAAAATAAAATAAATAACTATTTTCCATAGATAAAGCTAAAAGTTCTCTAAAAGAACACTTAAGACGCTAGGATGGTAAGAAGAGAATCGTCATATGTGAATCTCTGAAAAATCCTAAGAAAAAAGTACTTAAAAAAATATGTGAATGGACGTTATAAATTATTTATATATTTTATCTGAGTTTACCCATATATCTTTCAAATAATTTTTTCAATAATTCACATATGAAGTTTTCAAATTTCTCAATTCATCTCTAGCAACTCCTTTAAAATATTAAAAAGAGAGGTTCTGTGACAAGTGGAACATCTCCTACTAATTATCGACATCTCCAACAACTTCTTCATAACTTCTCTAAAATGGAAAATTAAAATTCAAAAACTCTAAAATAATATTAAATTCAACTCAAACAGTTTTTCCATTTTGGAGATTAAAACATTTATTATATTATTAAAACATTTCATATTTTTGATAAAATATTATATTTCTCAACTAAGAATTTAATTTTAATATCTCTTATAGGTGAAACATAATAAGAAAATGTTTCTCTATTATGGTAATTATTTTTGAAGATTTCTTTCAAATTTAAATATTTTTAGATCCTCTCTCCTACTTTCTCTGTTTTAAAGAAAGTTTTAAAAAAGTTGTTTCTAGCAAAAATTTTGCTCAAAACCAATATTTTCTTCATTTAGAGCATCTCCAAAAGGATCTCTATAATTTTCTCCAAAATGGAGAATCAAACTTATAAATCTCTAAAAAATATTATATTCATCTCCAACAACATCTTCATTTTAGAGATTACAAAAATCATTTCATTATTAAAATATTCTATATTTCTAATAAAATATTATTTATTTTATCTAAATGTTTAATTTTAATTTTTCTTATTGGTGAAACATAAAAAAAATAGTTTTTCTCTCGTGGTAATCATTTTTGGAGATGTCTCTAAATTTGAAAAAATTTGTGACCTCTTTCATGTTTTCTCTATTTTGAAGAAAGTTTTGAAGATGTTGTTGAAACAAAAAATTGTTCAAAATCTTTATTTTCTATATTTTAGAAATGCTGTTGGAGATGGTCTAAAATTTTAGAGAATCAGTTGTAGTGTTGTACATGCTAATTTAAATGGAATGTAATCTTTTTCAATAATAATAATAACTTAAAAACATTCTATGCGTATCAATATTGATTTATTAATATTTTCTCTCGTTTGCAAACGAAACCTTCACATAAACCCCAAATCACAAATCACAAATTGAAAATAAAAGTATCAGAATTCGATCGATATCAAAAGGCGTTTTAGCAAACAGATCATATGCATATAACAGTAAATAAACAGAAAAATCATGATTTCTTACCGATAGAACAAACAAAACAAGAAATCATGGATGAAAAACGTTAAAAATCAAACAAGAAATCGGAAGAAGTTTCTTACCGATACATTGATTTTGTGATGTGGAGGTAACGGATATCCTTGATTGTGGTTAACAATGGAGTAATTACCGACTGTCATTGAATTGCTTTTGATATCTTCGCCTATGCATTTAATACGACCAGATTCAAGCTCGAAATGGATGGATTCAGTAAGAAATGGTACTAGGGTTAGAATGAAGAAGATGAAGACGACGACTGTAAATTCCATGCTGTTTGGATTTGGGGGAGAAGAACAAAAGAGGAGATTGAATGAAAGTTTTGAAATAAGTAAAACAGGGGTCAATGGTTTTTCCTTGGCATTTATGTTGCATTTACTATTATACCAAAAAATTAAAACAAAATCATTTGAAAATTTATATTTAAATAATTGTTGTTTTAAAATATTATCAAAAAATAGTTAGTAATTATGAAAATCTTGATAAAGAATTAAGATCACGTGAGACTAGTCTGTTTTCATAAGACTCGTGATACCATATTTTTACACACTTGAAACTTCAAGTTAAACATTGTAAAGGTAATCTTCATGGTGTTTTTGCTGTGAAGGTAACAGTGTTTTTGCTCTGAATATTCGGATATTTTTACCTTTATATTATTTTACTATGAAGTTTTAAATATAAAAATATGATGAATGGTGAACCCAACCCTCTTTGGCAAAATATAAAAAAGGAGAATTTCATACACGTCCTTAAAAACTTGCATTATTACGCATATATCCTTGTAAAGTTTGAAATTACGCATATATCTTTCTAAACCTCTAAACTCACATATATATCCTCCTCCCTAATTTAATTATTATTAAAATATTTAAAAAATACAAATTTACTTAACTACCCTTCTAAACTATCCTAATTTATTTAAGGAAAAAAAATCAAAATAAAAAACAAAACCTAACATACGCTACCCCAACCCCATCTTCCCCACCACCCATCTTTTAAAACCCATCTTTTTTTTCCGGCCACTACCATTTTTTCCGGAAACCACCATTTTAAAACCCACCTTCCTTTTTCCCGGTCACCACCATTTTTTCCGCGCAACCATCCTTCTAAAACGCACATTCCTTTTTTCCGGCCACCACCATTTTTTCCGGCAACCACCCATCTAAAATGCACCTTCCTTTTTTCGGGCCATCACCATTTTTTCCGGCAACCCATCTTCTAAAACCCATCTTCTTCTTTTTCGGCCACCACCATTTTTTCCGGCAACCACCCTTCTAAAATGCACCTTTCTTTTTTCCGGCTACCACTATTTTTTCCGGCAACAACCCTTCTAAAACCCACCTTTCTTTTTTCCGGCCACCACCATTTTTTCCGGCAACCACCCTTCTAAAACCCACCTTCCTTTTTTCCGGCCACCACCATTTTTTCCGGGTTTTAGAAGGGTGGTTTCCGGAAAAAATGGTGGTGGCCGAAAAAAAGGAAGGTGAGTTTTAGAAGGGTTGTTGCCGGAAAAAATAGTGGTAGCCGGAAAAAAGAAAGGTGCATTTTAGAAGGGTGGTTGCCGGAAAAAATGGTGGTGGCCGAAAAAGAAGAAGATGGGTTTTAGAAGATGGGTTGCCGGAAAAAATGGTGATGGCCCGAAAAAAGGAAGGTGCATTTTAGATGGGTGGTTGCCGGAAAAAATGGTGGTGGCCGGAAAAAAGGAATGTGCGTTTTAGAAGGATGGTTGCGCGGAAAAAAATGCCGGAAAATAATGGTTTTAAAATGGTGGTTTCCGGAAAAAATAGTAAAAAAAGATGGGTTTAAAAGATGGTGGTGAAGATGTGTAGAAGATATGTTAGGTTTTGTTTTTTATTTTGATTTTTTTTCCTTAAATAAATTAGGATAGTTTAGAAGGGTAGTTAAGTAAATTTGTATTTTTTAAATATTTTGATAATAATTAAATTAGGGAAAAGGATATATATATGTGAGTTTTAAAGGTTTAGAAGGATATATGCGTAATTTCAAACTTTATAAGGATATATGCGTAATAATGTAACTTTTTAAGGATGTGTATGAAATTCTCCCATATAAAAAAGAGCAATTTTTTATTTATTTATATTTTTGACTAAGACATGACCCATTATCACAGAAAATGTCTAAAAAGATAAATCAACAAATATACTAGAACATAAATGGATTTACTGACTATTTGATTTCGTGATAATTTGTTAAAAAACGATTATTTGATGATTTTTTGAACCAAAAAAGGTTAGTTTAGTGATTTTCCAAAAGAATTGCTCCAAAATTTATTATCATTTTAATTTTTGAAAATATAGTTTGAAACTGTCTATTTATAACTCTATAATTTAAATAAATGTTTGTTTTAGAAAAACTTATTTTTAACCAAGATATAGCCACTTAAATAAATATGTTCATACCTATAAACTCTTAAATATATCTTCTGAATGTAGAATAAACTTAGGATTGATAACTCGAAACTGAAATCGCGGTTAAAAAAGGGAAATTTATAATAAAATCCAATACTGGACAATTTTTTAAAACAAATAAACCATTGGACTTTAAAAAAAAGTTAAATAAATCATTGTAATTTTTCAAACTTGTTAAATAAATCATTTTGGTAAGCTGCAACCTATTGAGGAGGTAAAATATAAGTTAAAAAAACCTAAAACAAACACGGTTGCCTAATTGAATCCCAAGACCCCCGATCTCCCAAAACCCCAAATCGCACCTCTCAGGGAAACCCTCACTACGCTCCTAAATGCCACTGGCCGGCGAACCAGCAGTCGACTACAGGTCCGTTTTTTAGTTCTTAGGTTCGATTTTTTGAGTTTTATTCAATTCATGCAATTTTTGAGTTCTCATGTTGTTTCCACATGATTACATTTAAATATGGGGATTCAATGAGGATTTTTTTTGCATTTTGGGGATTTTTTGGATTTTGGATTTTGAGACGTCAGAGCTAAAACAAAGAGTGATTCAATGGGTTTGAATGAGTATAAAAAAATGGTAGGGAAGATCCTTTGATTTAGTGGATTACTTTTTATGGATACCAATTACCAAATATTTGTTTAAATAAATTAAATATTTAAATTTAAATTTTAATATTTTATTATATTTTTAACTAAATTGAAGTCCGTTGGGTTTTTTCAGACTTTTTTCCATTTTGTCTAGGGACTTTTTCATTCAAAAAGGTCATAAGGGTGTATCTAACAGATTTTAGAAAGCCCAATGATTTATTTAACAGGTTTTGAAATGTTCAATGATTTATTTGTTCCAAAAAATTGTCCTGTAACTTAATTGTTCCAAATACAAAAGTCCATTAGATTTTATTGTAATTTTCCCTTTAAAAACCCTCGTCTTCAAACTATCAAGATCACCAATTACATCGACAACAGAAGAAAATTTGTTAACCAAAACAAGAACATGACAATATAGACACACATATCATGCTATTGAAGCCGAAGGTGGGCCAAGCCAAAGGCACAAAAAATCCGACTATCAGACCACTTGTGACACTTTTAGTCCAGAATAATTATCATATTTTTACATTTTTTTGTCTAAATACTCGTGATAACTTCGCTAACTCGTACTTGGTGAAATAAAAATTGTACAGAATTTAAAAACCAGATAAAACAAACTAAACGAACCCAGTATATCTCATTTTAAATATCTTATTTGGGTTCCCAAAAGATAATGTCACCTTGTTCTCCAACCAAACCAAGATCTCTAAGCCTCCTTTCTTGATAATATTCATTTTCATCCAACTCCATTTCCCTTTCTTTAAATATCTCATCTATATGTTGCAATACCATTTTCTCCCCGGCCCGAATACCGACCGCAATCTCAACCCTCCGATCAAGATCCCCTCCCTTCAACTTCTCGTCCTGCAAACCCACGATGATTTTTATTCATCGACCAAAAAAACACACCCACGAACCAAAAGTTATAAATTATAGAGTAAATTACATAGTTGGTCCATGTGGAGTGTGGTATATTGGTTTTAACCCCCCCCCCCCTTGGTTTTAATATAAAATAAAAAATAGTAAAATTATTAAAATACCCCTGTACTTTACATGTTTAACAGAAAATTTAAATGGAGTTAGATTTTAGGGACCCAACACGTTATAAAATGGAAACCATGAGTCCAGATTTGTATTTAGGGACACAGACCGTTAAAACCAATATACCATAGAGACCAAATATGTAATTTACTCTAAATTATATGTACCTCTTCAATGGTGGTCCGATAGCTAGAAAGAGCAGACCGGCAGGCACTACGTACAACTTGACATATGACCTCCTCGTTATCGCGGCTAACCGGCAATTCAAGGTGATCCCATACCGAGTTTCTAAAAATGGATTCTAGTAGGAAAGCATCGGTGCCACCAAGAGCTACTAGCCGTAAATATGGGAGCATTTTAGGGGGAAGTGGCCGCCCTAAAGTGATGTCAAAATATTGAACGGCTTTTGTGCCATTAGTTTCAGCAATATCTAGCTTATCGTCATAATAAGGGTCTGAATCTGAGATTTGTAGTGTTAAGGTGTACGTATTTCTATCGGGTGTTGATTCTATAAATCCATAATCTAGTGCCAATTCGGCATTGCTTTTGTTCAAATCGTATTGGATCAAAACCTGCCAACGTTTAAACTTGCATAAGAACTTGAAGCATACTAGTAACACAAAGAAACAAATTAAAAAAAGAGTTTAATTTTAGGTCAAAAAACCAACAAATTTTCAGCTTTTAATCAATCTATACCAAAGCTTTACGGTTTTAGGAAAATTGGTAACGGCATTAGCCATTAGGCTTCAAAACATATGGTACAAATAGGTAATATTTTGTGTTAGCTGAAAAGCTAGTCGATAACAACTAGATTTTCAGCCAACCGTTAGCTTATTAGCAACAATCTAACTTTTCAGTTAGTTAGGCAAATATAGCCTAAATCCATAGGAGATCAAATAAACTTTAACCTTGAATATAATAAATAGGTTTGACTCACCTGCTGACCAGCCTTAACTGGAACAGGAGTTCTCAAAGAGAATATTTGATCTCTGGAGAATAGGCCAGCCCCTTTGATCTCATATGCATAATCTTCTGTGGTTATACTGGGGCTGTGATTGATCTGAAATCCACTCATATATATCAGACAAGAAACTGTTATGAAGGTTATATACTGTATGCCATTCATTGGCCAAAGTGGTATCTTGGTTATGGGTGGATCTCAACTTCCAAAAGTGAGGAGTGTGTGTGAGTTGTACCATATATAAAAGATATATATATATATACACACTTCAAAATATATACTCTGCATGTTTACTTGGAGCTTTGAAGCTCAGAAGGCCATAACAGACGGCCAGGAAGGCTCAAGGACCATTTTCAGAAAGCAATTTGTTAAAATGAACAGTTCTAAAGCTTACCAAGTCTGCCAAGGGAATCAAGACAAGATTTTGACCACGAAGTCGTGAGAATGCCCTTGATCTGAGTATTCCAAAGGCCCAGATGAAATCTTCGAGTGTGACGGTAAAAGGGAAGAGTTGTTTGTTAGGAAGAATCACTTGCTCTTGGACTTGAAGAAACTCATTCTTCACATATTCTTTGACACTCAGTGTTGTGCTCAATAATTGGGTTCCTGAGAAAACCTCATTTTAATCAAGATTTGCAGGAAATTAATGGGGAACATAATTTTTTTTATCGTTCTCCTTGCTTGTTGGCAAGAATCATAAACAAAAACACTGATTACAACATAAATGTGGGATTTGGAAAGTGGCTGTTCCAAATCCCCTTGTTTGAACCAATGACCTTCAAAACGATTTTACTTGCATTTTTGCGCAGATGATATCAAAATCATTATCAATGTTTCTGCGATAAATAATATAAACATATAAAGAAATAACATACTAGCAATTTTCTATCGAAAATTTGCCACAATTTTTGTTCAAACATTCCCAAAATAGTTGCTATTTTAGAGATTTATGTGCCTTTTGGAGCTTTTCTCCTAACTGTCACAAGTAATTCTGTGAATCTACAGGAAAGTGAACTAGATGATTCAAACTATATCGATAAAGCTTTAACGTAAATTTTACTAACCTTCAATCTCACAGAGCTCCTCTTCTGACCTGTTCTGGAAAAGCACCAGAAAATCAGCCCAAAAAACTTCAAATGGAAGAAAAAATCCCCAAAAATTTACAAAATAATTGAAAAAAAACAAGTAGAAGAAGAACAAGGCAGACTCACCAGAAGATTGTGGAATCAGTATACTCAGGAAGGATATCGATGTAATTCCTCCAAGGAGAATAATCATTCTCTTCCCTCAGCTTCTCCTTAATCAGAAACAAAGCAACAGAGATCCATGGCTTCAATCCATTACACACCTTACCGATTTCAGAAGCCGAAACTGTATCTGGATTAATCCAGAACTTCTTCGGCACCTCCAGAATGACTTCGTTTCGACCTATATCTCTCTCTGCAACCAATCCTAGACCTTCGGTGACGGTTCCTGGCTTGGCCGGAGACGTGATGGATACTACCTTTTCGTCGCAGAGCCACTTCCAGAATGTACGGACCTCCGGCGGAAGTGGTGGCGCTGCTGCTGCTGCTGCGTTGCATTTAAGTGTGAATTGTTGGTTGTAATGGAGAATTGATTTGGATCTGAGAATGAGAGGATTTGGAGATGAGAAAACGGTAGAGAAGAAAGTAGCCATGGCTGCCTTTCCGTTTCTCAAAGAAGAGTGTAGTTATTGGTGGTTAAAAACGATGGCTGCTCTATCCTTCCCCAAATTATTTATTTATATTTAAACGAGTGAAATACATTTTTGGTCCCTCATTTATGATAATTTTTTAGTTTTTGTACCTACAATTATTAAAGGATATTGGTGATCTAGTTTTTATGTTTCAGATCCCGATGTAGTATCTGGTTAACTAAAGCCCTGTTAGTTACCTCATAAGTTCCGGATGTGAGGGCAATTTGATCATTTTACCAGTTTTCCTTCCATCTCCTTTACTCCTTTACAAAAACACACAACATCGCTAGTCATCAATGTCAAACACACATCCAAAATGAAAAACATAATCAGCAACACAAAAACTATCAAAATTAAAATATATCATGAACATGAAGGAGAACGGATAACAAAACCCATTTAAAGATTAGCATAAACATAACCAAGAAATATCTTAACTAATATGTTATCTACCTTCGAGTTGGTAATTGTGTATACTTGATTTGTTTAGTCAGTGATATAGCCAGAAAATGATAATTAATAAAGATCAGCTTTTTTAATAAATTAAATAATTTATCATCCACAAATTTATGGCCAATTTGTAAAAAAATTTCTAATTCGTAGTTCTATTGGTTCTGTCATGATGGTAGATTGCAGCCATCGAAAGCAATGGCATGGCTATAATCTACGTATGTATGTCGATGTTTAGGTTGTAAATTATCGTAAGTCAGATTATATTAATATAAATGCTTAATTATTAAAAAAAATACCAATTATTTGTCAATTTGACAAGTACGATAATAATAATTTATTATTTAATAAAATTATTAAAAATGAGTGAACATATTTAGGTAGTAGGATGTTGATTAAATTAGAATGTTTATACATGTCATGTAAGATTTTGGCTTGATAATTATAACGAAATTACTAATTAGATAATAAAAATGGATATATCTTCAAAATGAACTTATGTTAAAGGTTGTTTATTAACTAAGAGTAAATTACACTATTGGTCCGTGGTTGGCTCAAAATCTGGATATAGTATCTATTTTGAAATGAGTATATTGGATGTTTCTATGGTTTGCATTTTATTACATTTTGGGTCTAGACACTAACGGAGTTAACTCTAATCCGTTATTTTAAGGAGCAATTTGGTCTTTTGAGTTTTTGTTTCATTTTTCAATAAAATTAGAAGTTTATTATATTATATCATATTATGTTATATATTTATTTTTATACAATATATATATATATACACACTCTAAGACATTACAAATGTAATTCCTCCCCCAATGTTGAGCACCTCTTAGGTAAGGGTGTCAATGAATCAGGTCGCATTTGATTCAGGTTCAACTCATTTATTAAACAGGTTGAAAATCTCAACTCAATCCAACATGTTTAATTAAATGGTGAAAATTTTCAACTCAATCTAACCTATTACCTAAATGGGTTAACAGTGATGTTGACGTCTTTATGATTTTTTTCAATTCAACATGTTAAATAAATGATTTAAATATGAGTTAGACCCATTTAATTTTAAAATTTTAAATAAAATAAAAAAGATTACACTATTTATTTTTATGACAAATGCAAATAAATTGTTCAAATATCATTGGAAAATAAATAATGATATTTAATTAAAAATAAAATAAAATTATATAATATTGAAAATATGTTGAAAACGGATCAAAAATTTCAATCCAACCAATTACCAATCCATTTAAATAAATGAATTATACGAATTGACCCATTTACTTAAATAAGTTGAAAATGTCAACCCAACATGTTAATTCTGGGTTGCGTTTGGGTTAGGTTGCCAGATTGGGTCACTTTTTGCCAGCTCTAACTCCAAAAGAGGCCCGAAAGATATGGTAAAATATTTCGTCTGTCCTAAAAGATGAGGCGTAATGGTTGACCCCCTAGGATAAATTGCACAAAAACAAAAACAACTTTTCGTTTTTCAATTCTGAAAATTCAGCTTTAAAAAAATTCAATTTTAGTGTTTGAAAGCAAAGTTTACCAACAGTTTAGGGTCGAATTACAAACTATTTATTTTTAAATGCCACATAAGCATCTTAGAGCATCTACAACAGTTTTTTTAAATTTTCTCTAAATTAGAGAATGTAAAGTCAAAATTTATAAAATTATTATCTTGCAACTCCAACAACTTCTCTAGTTTAGAGAATCTATTAAAAAATTATATATCATTAAAATATTCGATAAATTTAATATTTCAAAAATCTCTAAAATTATAAGGGTTGTTTTTTGTGGGAAATCATTAAAATAATATTTTGTCTCTCATCCTTTTAGAGATATAGAGAAATCTCTATATTTAAAGTTTTTTTTTTCCAAAAATCTCTATTTTAAAGAATGATATGGAGATGCTGTTGGAGAAGTTTAGAGAAGAAAAATAAGTTTTTCTCTATTTTAGAGAAGCTGTTGGAGATGCTCCTACATGGCAAAAGTTTTGATATCTTTAGTGTTTTAAAACATGAAAACAAAGTTTTGGTAGACATTTTTTTCTTCAACATCGCCATCGACCTTCCTTCTTTAATCATCTTCAATTTCATATTCGACTTCACCGTTGTCGGATCAAAGGGTTTGATACGTATGCAATCAGATAGTGAAAATAAACCCAATATCAAATAGTCACGAATGCAATTAATTATTAGTGTACATATGTATTGACCCGATTGTTTCTATGAAGACCCCAACTTATGTAAAGTCCACGAAAAAGGTACAAATTTTGATCCACAAAAATCATGGAAATAGAAAATAGAACATTTAAAAAAGAAAGAACTTGAAAACAAGAAAGACAGTATCAACATCTTAGAGGCGGGATCAAGCGTAAACTTATAAGACGTACAAGAAGGGCTAAATCATATGTAATTCTAGAATAAAATCACATATGATACAAAACTGCGTTGACCAGCCAACCAACCAACCAAGAGTTTTCACACGACTTTGGTCGTGTTGACAAGTCGCGCATGTCATTCTGGATGTGTCTGTACCACATATGACTTTACTCTAGAATCAAATGTGATTTGCCTATTCTAGCACTTCTTACAAGTTGACAGCCTTCTCATTTTCTATCTTAAACCATGCTAATCCGATCATAAGAACAACTCCAATTGTACGCCAAAATAACGTTTTTGCTGTTTTCTAAACTCCAACCGACTGGCAAAGAGAACTGTGTTTTGCCACAGATGGGAGAGAAACGGCAAATACATCGGCCTCTTGTTCAAACAACATAAATGTCGTGCCCTTAGATTTTAAGCGATTTTTGGTGTCCATGGTCCCACAGATTTATGGATATTAACACACCACAAGGCTACAAGAAAGCCAAATTGTTATTCTAGTCAAGCAACGGTTATCCATTTTCGTTAAACTCACGATCCCACATCCAATATTCATCTTAGAACGCATAGCTCAAACTCAATGGCCTAACTTCACTATAAAACTATGAATCATGTAACCAAATTCCTACATTTTCAGTAAAATATCATCAATCTTGGTGTCATTGTTCTTCCAAGATCATACATTTTCAGCAGAATATCATTACTCATTAGTTTTTAGTGGTTTTCCACTTTTAAATGTAAAGTTCTGATTTATTTACTAGGTGCTGACCGGTCTAATTATTCAAAGTTACAAAAAATCAATTTTATTCAAAGTTTAGTGGTAACGAGTCTAATTATTTTGTGAATTTGGCAGGGACCGTTTGCTTTGTGTCGTGTGACGAAAAAGAACGAGTCAAAAACGAGCTACGTTACTAGTGAAACAAAAGCCAAACAAGTTGGAAGTGGCTATAACGGATGCATTAATAATGAGTCGGTGGTTCTTCTTACAAGTGCTCGTATGGGTGACGACAGTAATTTATTGAGTCCTCTCACGTCTTACGATAAGACGTCTACTTTTCTGACGAACCAACGTCATCAATGGGCCTCAATAATCCTTCGAGCTTTTGGGTCTCGCCTGATTTGATTCTTGATTCTTCTAAGGTATCGGTTATACACACACATATATATATATATATGTATATCTCTTATGATTCAATACGTTTATGAAATAATCCTGTTCCATATTTGCTAGACATGGTCAGAACGTTTACCAAACCACAAATATGACCGAGATGCTGACCGAAATCTGACCCAACAAGTGTCAAAATCATGCTTACCCAGGTCAGATACTTTCTTTCCATACTTGCCCACCCATCTTTGCTAAGAGGAAAACTTGATCTAAAACCCTTCAAGGGTTTTTGGTGCTCAGGAAGGAGAAAAAAAACACATTCCAATACTTTTTAGGAGATCGAGGCTATTAAAAGAAAACAATTACAATTTCTTTTGAGAAAATAAATCAATTATATTATATTTTACATATAACTATAAATAGGGTTATAATGGTCATTTTGTTGTTGGTAAGTACTTACCAAAAACATTTGGTAAACATTCTTACCCGGACAACCCTTATCCGGGACAGAACTTACCCTAGTCAGCACACTTACCCGGGACAGAACTTACCCGGTTAGAGTTGGTAAACGACCCCTAGTCATCATAGACTCATAGTTTAGTTTTTGGCAGTAATAGCAGGCACCATTGCTACTGTTTTCAATCCAAGATTAAGACTAGATTGCCGATAGACTACACAAATAGAATTACTGAGATGGCATCAAAGATATTAATTTTTACTCTCGTTTTGGATATTCGCTAATAATGCCCACATAAGGATTCACAAGTGAATAAAGATAGATCTCAACAAGAGCTAAATGATGCATGTGTAATGCCATGTCCATCTATAAAAAACCCCGCCCAAATAAAATCTTCTCAATCTAAACAGACAGATTAATCATAATCCACATAGACAACTTTATCCATACAGGAATTGATAGAAAACCAAACCAAACAGTCACTTAGTTTAGGACTAAATTGGGCACACAGTAATGGCCAAAATGTTCAATTAAAGCATAATGATCCAAATCCAACCATTAAAACCAATTGGGGTTTTGCCTTTTTAAATCAACAAAAACATTTTATCAACTCTCAGTTTCTTCCCAAATCAAGACCTCCAATACATTCTACATGGTAATATGGTGTAAGCTGATTCATTCAGTAAAGTTATAGAACACAGCACAAACAACTGGTAAAAGAATCCAATCATGAAATGCAATTCAGACTTCATTTTCACACATCATATCAAAATCAAATCATTCTGGCAAAAATAACCCAAAATTCCCAGTATGGTATTGGTATCATCAGTTGCGCTTAATCAAGAATCATGGTTCAGACAAAAGGTCGAACAGTTAACCAGCAACCATAAAAATACCCAATCAAATCAAAATTTAAGCAAAATTATTTCTAAAATTCAATCAAAACTTCCATTAATTCTCAACTTTTCATCATAAATACCTCGAATTTTCCGCAAAAATGAAGAATCGTCAGTGGTTCTATTGCTGTTTCTCTGTATCTGCAGCAGCAGCTGCTGCCATGGCTTCTTTCTCCTTATCTAACTGATTAATCGCTTCCTGTTGAGCCGCTTTCTCCGCTTGCAAAATCGGGCCGTAGTAATCCGGATGAGCTTCCATACATTTCTTCAAAGATGAAGTGACCTCAAAACATTTCTCCACAACATCTTCATTGTTGTTCTCGCCTTCTTCAATACATTTCTCCCAATTGATGAAATTTTCTCTACACTCACCCCCCTTCATGAACAAACAAAACCCGCATTCTTCTTGATCTTCGGTTTCTTCGACTGGTGGAGATGGATCTGTGCGTTCTTGATCTGGGTTTTGGGGTTTATCGGGGTGGGGTGTAGACATGGAGATGGTTTTTTAGGGTTCTTTTGAGTTCAAACTGAAAGTCTTCCATTGACACGAGGTTATAATTTACTATTAATACTTTTGTTGCCTTTTTTTTTACATATCTGGTTATATTTTTGACTTTTGAGGTTTAATACTGTTATATAACGACAAAATTCAAATGCGAACTCAAATTTGATTGTGAATGTGAGGACAAATGAAAACGCTACATGTATCTAAATGTAGATTATTTGGACTAAATAATCAAAGAAATATTCAGACCGAATAAAACTGAATATAGTGTTTATTCATGAATAATACTTATTGAGACTGAATAAGCATTCTTCAGAATTTCAGACTGAATAAACACTATATTCAGTTTTATTCAGTCTGAATATTTCTTTGATTATTCAGTCTGAATAATCTACATTTAGATACGTGTCACGCTCGCATTTGTCCTCACGTTCACAACCAAATTTGAGTTCTCATTTGAACCCGCCCCTGTTATGCAAACTATGTTTATTTTTAAGAGTTCTTTTTTACACGTTTAATTGTTATTTATAAAAAACTTGATTAATATTAATTGTTATTTATTACTGTTGGGTCACCGATGATTTGGTGATGAACCACCTTCCTTTGTATGAATGAATTTTTACAGGTTCTTTTGAAGGTCTGAAATATGCTTCAAGTATTGAAGAGTCAAAGACTGTTCAATCAAGGGGTTGTACATCAAAAAGTGGAATTTTGGATGTATCAACCAACTTCAATATTCAGATCATTTTGCCAAGTCAAGACCAATATAGTGGGTCACCGATGGTACACTCAAAAGTCATCAAAAGTACTAAGGACATCAAACAAGATGAGGTCATCAAGTTGATGTCATGGTCACCGACACTATAATCTTGGTCGCCGAAATTGCAGGTATATTTTATAAGGCTGTGATATCAACTCACAAGGGTATACACTTTTGTCACTTAGTGAAAGAAGAAGTTATCAAGCAAAGTGTACACTTATCAACTCCAGCCTTATAAGGTATCCACCGATGTGATACATAGTGAGATGTATCACTTAGCAATTTCAAAGAGATAAGTTCTTGACTCACATCAATTGCAAGACACGCGAGCGCCAAGAACTTGGGCACCAAGCCTTAAATAAAGACATTCTCTTTTATTCTTATAAAAGGAATATTTGTCTTTTAGCTAAAAGGCTTGATGGGACTTCACAGAGCATGGAGAAAAGAAGATAAAGTTATCTGACATTACGTGCTACAAGGAATGGTTCATCCATTATTCTAGTACAAAGGAAGTAGTCTCTTCCTTTGTCCAACAGATAATCTTCCAAATAATGAAACCTCGATACCGTCCACTCGCATCCCATGCTTGGGCACTATAAAAGGAGATGAAGTCCTACCTGTAAATCTCACGCTTTCAACAAATCTTGAGTGATTATTTGTTTGATCGTGGCAAAGTTGTGTGCTATAACGATATTGTTTTAACTTGCTTAATGTAATAGTTAATTATCGTTATCTCGTGTGTTTAGTTTGATAGAATAGTCCGCTCGTTCTTTTCCGCATCAAACTATGCGTGTGTAAATTTTTAATATTTATATTAAAAAATTTAAAAAGAGTATATTCTCGTGTGTTTTATATTCAACCCCCCCTTCTACAAAACCCTCTCTTAGTTAGCCATCTCTCTTTGGGGACTAACAATTGGTATCAGAGCAGTTGGTTTAATCTCATAAACCAGATCTGTGATGGCTACTACCTCAAATGTTGATGGTACCTTGCGTACCTCTTCCAAGAATACATATGATTTAGGATCTTTGGCTAAACCCCCAAGATTCAACCCAAACAACTTTGGGTTATGGAAAAATCGCATGTTATTATTCTTGGAAGCGGATCGATTGCGTGTATCCCAACATTCTCGGTGAGGACCTATTGTTCCTAAAATATGGGCTCGCTTTGGCCCTCAAAAGGACGCCGAAGGAAAGGACATAGAGTCGGATGACGAAAGAAGTGAAAAACTGGTAGATATATCATCAAACCTTCTAACAAATTTAGTGAAGATGATAAACGCCTAGTCGCTTTAGATACTAAAGTCAAATCTGCTCTTGCTGTTTCCCTTCCTGATGATGTGTATCATTCTCTTCTTAACCTTCCCATCGCTAAAGAAATGTGGGATACTTTGAGTGTCTTATATGAAGGCACCAAAGAAGTAAAGAAATCTAACAGATCCGTCTTGTTAGAAAGTATGAACTCTTCTTCCATGAAAAGGGAGAATCTCTTTCTACCTACTTTAATCGTTTTAACTCGTCTTCTCAATGATCTCAAAGTTCTTGTCGAGTTTATGATAATGAAGAAGTTCTCTCGCAAGTTCATGGATTGTCTTCCGATTTCGGGAAACTATCCGTACTTGCATCAAGCAAACCAAGGACTTAGAAATAATGCCTTTAACTCGCTCTCTATGGAACTCTTCTTCACTATGAACAAACTAAGAACCGCAGAAAGTCTCTTATAAAGGATATCAAATCCTCTTCTATTGCTTTGATAGGTGATTCAAAATCTTCTTCTTGTGTTCCTAGAATCACCTATCCTTCTTCTGATTCTGAAAAAGATATTAAGGAAGACTCTTCTCATCTGTCAGATGCATACTATAGTGCTGCTGATGATGAAGGAGAAGAATCGACCATCGACATACTTTCTGATAGTCTGGCAATGCTTGCTGGAAACCTTAAGAATAAAAGATTTTCTTCAAACCGCTCCAAATTTAATAGAAAACCTTTTTCTCAAAAATCCTCTTCTGATAAAGCAAATGAAGAATGCTTCAATTGTGGAAAGAAAGGTCATTTTGCTTCGAATGCATCAAAAGCTTCTTCCTCTAAACCTTCTTCTTCTTATGGCCATGACTTCTCAAAATCACTTTCTAGGAAGCATGAAGAGAGAAACAACCAATCCTCTAAAGAAAATTTCGAATCAAAAGAAACCTCCAGGTACAAGAAATACAAAGCCAAATACAAGAGAGAAAGGAGAGAAACCAAGGTAAAAATAAAACCTTGGTTGCTGAGGCTCATTGCTGGGAAGATGAGCAAACCTCTCGAAAGTGAAAGTGAGTATGTCACTAAGTTGTCTCATGGCCAAAATCGATGAGATAGAAGACATGGAGAAGTCACTCTACACCACTCTTGTATCCGCCGAGGGATCCACTTCGTGGACAAAACCTCGTGTACATCCTTTTACCTTTCTCTCGATGATCAAAAGGTCGATGCCTTTGATTCTTTAACTGTTGACTTCTGTGACTTAAAGATTCAAAAGAAAAAGGCTGATATGCACATAAAATGTCTAAATGATCAACTCCTCTCTTGCTTTTCAAAACTAAAAGATTTTGACAAAATGAAAGCTGATCTGGAAAACCTTCGGTACTTAAACGACAGTCTTTCTGAGGAAAAATCAAAGATCTCTTCCACTCTTGAAAAGGAACAAGAGGTTCTGTCTAAATGGACTAAATCCTCTAAGAATCTTGAAAGGATCCTTCAAGATCAAATAACCAGCAAGGATAAGTCTGGCCTTGGTTATGGAAAAGATGTTCCTCAACCTTTTGATCTTCCACTCCATTCTTCTGAGTGTCAAGGTTTTCCTGCTGGTTTCCTTTCCGATGACGATGATGATCTCTTCGGTTACTCATCTGAGGATTCTACCTCCGTTCACTCTATAGATCTACTTGACATGCTCAAAGTAGAATCTGGTTCTAAAAAGTTTGGAGTCTTTGTTAAAGCTAAAGAAATCTCTTCTGAGTCTTCAATGGTTTCAACTCTTCCAAGCTCTTCTTCTTCTCCCAAACCTATCCAAAGACTTTTAAATTCCTTAAGTCTGCATGAGTCAAGGTACTCCCAGGAGCAGCCTTCTGAAGTTGCTGAGTATCCTTCTTCAAAAAGATTTTCTCCTCAAAAGAAAAATTTTTCTAAATCAAATTTTTCATCTAAAAGGAAATCTCAAATAGCTACTGACATATTCCTCGGTCAGTAAACTTGAAGAAATCAAGAAATCCTGGTAAAGGTATTCTTGGACCAAGACCAGGTGTTGGACACCCCTCTTCTTCTCATTCCTCAACCTCTGTCCAAAGTTTTGATGATAGGGATTTTAAAAAGGCCTTTCCTTTAAAGAAGTGCTATAACTGTGGCAACACTCTTCATCTTGCTAAAAATTGCCCAAAAGACTTGGTTCCTTGCAAAACTAAAATGCCTTCTAATCCCAAAGGACCCACCTCAAAATGGGTACCAAAAGTCTAAATTTGTTTCTGGGTGCAGGTACCAAATAAAGATCACATATGGTACATGGATAGTGGATGTTCAAGACACATGACCGGAAACAAACTTCTTCTCTCTAACTTCTCAAAAGAAAAGGGACCCACTGTTTCCTTTGGAGGAAATGGAAAAGGGGTCACCAAAGGATATGGTACCATTTCAAATGGAACCATCACTTTCTCCAGAGTAGCTCATGTTGAAGGGCTGATGTACAATCTTCTAAGCATAAGCCAAATATGTGATTTGGGCTATAAGGTCATGTTCCAGTTATGTGTGTGCTTGGTATTTGACGTACAGAACAAGATTGTACTAGCAGGAACCCGACTGAATGACGTGTACATAATCAACATGAAGGAAAGTGCAATAGGAGAAGCTGTGTGTCTCCTTTCTCAAGAACTAGCCAAACAAAGTTGGCTGTGGCATAAAAGGTTCTCTCATCTAAACTTTAAAACCTTGAACAAACTCTCCAACAAGGAGGTTGTTGGATTGCCAAAAATAGTTTTTGAAAAAGAAAAGCTGTGTGGAGCATGTGAAAAAGGAAAACTCACCAGAACTTCCTTTAAAACAAAACAATGCTCTTCTATCTCTCAACCTCTTCAAATGCTTCACATGGATCTGTGCGGTCCAATAAGCACACCCAGTCTGGGTGGTAAAAAGTATATGCTAGTAATCGTCGATGAATTCTCTAGATATACTTGGGTGTTCTTTCTGAAACACAAGAGTGATGCTGCTGAAGAAATCATCAGGTTTACAAGAAAAATTGAAAATTTGAATGGTAAACTGGTGAAGTCCTTCAGAAGTGATAATGGCACAGAATTCAAGAATGTTGTTCGGAAGATTTCTTTGACCTAAAAGGAATTTCTCGTAACTTCTCTCGCCGTACGCACTCCTCAAAGAAATGGTGTTGTTGAAAGAAAGAATAGAACACTATGTGAAGCCGCAAGGTCCATGCCGAGTGAATCCAAGTTGCCAACCTATTTTTGGGCGAAGCTAACACTGCATGCTTTACTCAAAATAGGTCTATCATAGTCAAAAGGCATGACAAGACTCCGTATGAAGTTTTCCATGGTAGAAAACCTGCAGTTGACTTCTTCCATGTGTTTGGCTATGCATGTCACATGCTAAATGACAGGGAACAACTTGGAAAGTTTGATCCGAAGTCAGATGATGGAATTTTCATGGGCTACTCTCTCTCCTCAAGAGCCTTCAGAATTTTCAACCTAAGAAGACAATGCATAGATGAATCCATGTATGTAAAGTTTGATGAGTTTGAAACTTCTTCATTATCTTGTGATAAAGAAGAATTAAACCTATGGATAAATTCATGTGTTGGTGAAATTCCATCCTCCTCTCAAACCAATCCTCCAGATAGCAACCCTTCTCAGCCTTCCATAAACACCACCTTACCTTCTGAACCTTCTCTTTCTTCTCCACCTCCTGAAACTAACTCTACAGAAGACCTTACCCACCAAAACACCATATCTCCCTCAAACCTATCTTCACCATCTCAAATTCCTACTTCATTCTCTTCTCTGCCTTCCTCCTTACCTCCTGCACTAAAGTGGACCATGGATCATCCAATAGATCAAATCATAGGTGATCCACAAGTTGGTGTAAAAACCAGAAGAGGCATAAGCAATCTGTGCTTATATGTCAACTTTGTTTCCATTATTGAGCCTAAGCTGATAAATGAAGCCCTAGCTGATCCTAGCTGGGTAATTGCCATGCAAGAAGAGCTCTCACAATTTAAGAGAAACAAAGTCTGGAAGTTAGTTCCTCGTCCATCCAACAAAACTATTATTGGAACAAAATGGGTGTTTCGAAACAAGATGGACGAAGAAGGAACTGTCATAAGGAACAAGGCAAGGTTGGTTGCTCAAGGATATCGGCAAGAGGAAGGAATTGATTATGATGAAACCTTTGCTCCTGTTGCCGTATTGGAAGCTATCCGAATATTTCTTGCCCATGCAAACTTACAAGAATTTTCGGGTATTCCAAATGGATGTCAAAAGTGCCTTCCCGAATGGTGAATTAGTCGAAGAAGTGTATGTGAAGCAACCTCCTGGGTTTGAAGATCCGGTCCATCCATATCATGTATATAGGCCGGATAAAGCTCTATATGGACCGAAGCAAGCTCCACGTGCTCGGTATGACACTCTCTCAGAATATCTACTTAGAAATAAGTACATACGAGGCAAGGTTGACAACACTCTCTTCTTCAAGAAATCACAAGGTAATATCATTCTTGTTCAAATCTATGTAGATGATATTATTTTTGGAGCCATCGATGAATCCATGTGTGATGAGTTTAGCTCCCTCATGCAAAAAGAATATGAAATGAGCATGATGGGGGAGTTAACTTTCTTTCTTGGTTTGCAAGTAAAACAGTCTTCAGAAGGTATTTTCATAAATCAAAGTAAATACATTAAAGATCTTCTGAAAAAGTTTCAATTTGATACTTGCTCTACCATGAAAACTCCCATGGCTCCTCCTCTTAAACTCTTTTCTGATCCTAATGGCATTTCTGTTAATATTACAAATTATAGAGCCATGATAGGATCTCTTCTCTATCTGACTGCAAGTAGACCTGACATTATGTTTGCTACTTGTTTGTGTGCCCGATACCAAGCAAATCCTAAAAAATCACATCTGGCTGCTGTGAAAAGGATTTTTCGGTATCTAAAAGGTACCATAAATCTGGGTCTTTGGTATCCCAAAGACTCAGGTTTCGATCTCATAGGGTACTCTGATTCTGATTTTGCAGGTTCAAAAATAGACAGAAAGAGTACAACTGGAAGTTGTCAGTTACTTGGTGGAAAGCTTGTGAGCTGGTCAAGTAAGAAACAACATTCGGTGTCTACATCTACTGCTGAAGCAGAGTATGTGGCTGCGGGAAGTTGTTGTGCACAGATATTGTGGATGAAAAATCAGTTGTGTGATTATAATCAATTTTTCTCAAAAATCCCAATAATGTGTGACAACTCAAGTGCAATAGCCATTGCCAACAACCCTGTGCTTCATTCAAGATCAAAGCACATTGATATCAGGTATCACTTTATAAGAGATCATGTCTCTAAAGGTGATGTGGAGCTTCATTTCATTCCCACTGATTATCAATTAGCTGATCTGTTCACAAAGCCCCTTGATGAAGCAAGGTTCAAATTCCTCGTTGGTGAGTTAGGTATGGTAAACATAGACTAATATTTTATACTTATATATAATGTATGTTTTCTATATATATATATATATATATATATATACTATATACATTTATATATTTATAATTTAGATATGTTATATGTTTTATATATATACTTTATATATATACTTTATATATATATATTATATATTCTATATTATATTATATATTATATTATTTTAATACATTTATATAAAAAGAAAAAGAAAAAGAAAAATATATATATATATAAAGTCGGTGACTAGGTCACCGACATAAGCTCTCTCTCTCTCTCTCCTTTCTTTTTCCCTAAAAACCATACCATCCACTATCCACTTTCCGACAGCCACCACACCACCGAGAAGCAACCACAAACCACCGATACACCACCTCACGAACCACCGTCGTCGACCCACCGACGGCATCCCACCCTCGTCAACCCACCGACGGCCACCGAGCCACCCTAGAGCCACCGACGGTCGCTCCGAGTCACCAACTATCCTCTTTCCGACGCCGTCACCCACCGAAATCGTTCCTCGACCCACCGACGTTTACCATATTTCTAGCCACCGACGTCTCTCTCTCACTAGCCACCGACGTCTCTCTCTCATACAAGCCACCGACGTCTCTCTCTCTCACATAAGTCACCGACGTCTCTCTCTTATACAAGCCACCGACGTCTCTCTCTCATACAAGCCACCGACGATTGTCCACTCACCAAGGTAACCGTTTCAAACTTTTCACCTTCTTAACCCTTAAAAGATAACTCTTGACTTACCATTCTTGATAAGCAAGATTATTTGTTCTTATCCCTAATGACATCATCAATGTCAGACCATGCGCCGAATTCAACTCTAAAACCCTTAGAATTCTGACCTTTCAATCACCAAAAATAATCATTATTTTTGAAAGTTGAAATTTCCCTCTCATATATAACCACCCATCCCACTACTTCACCACCTTTCTCGCACCCATCTTCTCCTCACCTTCAAAAGCAAAAACCTGCAACCTGCAACTTCATTTTCTTCTTCAATGGCTTCTCCTTCAAGAATTGGTGAAGAACAAACAATCACTTTTGGATCTCTCTCCTTCCCTGCATGCAATTACTTTGGAAGAATAGGAGTTGACAATGCTCATCCAGAGTACAATGACGTTTGCTGGTTTCTTCAGAGATGCCCTCTTCAATATGCTCTGACAGCAAAACCCAAAATGAGTAAGTTTCTTCTTGAAAACTTTTGGTTAACTTGCACATTTGATGCCTCATCGGATCAAATTCTTGCATCTGTTCTAAGTAATGATGAACATGATGTGATCTTCAATGTGGAAGATGTTAGAAGCATTCTCCAGCTTCCTGTCTATGATTCCTATGAACCTTTCCCTCTTGGTAATGAACATCAAATGGTGGTTGATGTGTTGAACTATTTGGAAGAGAAGAAGGGCTCAAAGTCAAAGGGTCCGGGTACTTTATTGCACAAAAACATGGGAAGTATTTGGAACTTCTTCTTTGCTCATCTGATTCTGTGCCTGAGCAAGAAGACAGGTGGTCCGGATCAGTCACCTTCTCAAGTAACTGAGTTGGCACATGCTCTTATTTTTCAGAGAAAAATAGATTATGCCAGCTATTTCTTTAATGAAATGATCTCCTCGTTCTCTACCCTCCGACGTCCTCAGGTACCATTTCAGCGACTTTTCTCTCTTATTATTCATGCAAAGTTGGCAGATAAATTATAGAAAAGAGATGATATCATATATGATCTCCCTCTTCATCAAGTGGGAAATCAAATTATGAAAAAGGCTGTCTTAGCATCAGACAACCCTCTCAGACCTTCTATGGTTGAGTTTGCAAGGAATGCAACTCTTGCTTGGGGAGAAAATGAACCGCGTCTCCAGAGAACTTCAGGTATGTCTTCTGTCCCCTCTGTACCTAGAGTCATTGGTGTGACCAAATCTCTTAAGAGATCCAAAGCGTCGGGCACATCTACCTCCGCACCCACCGATGCTACGAAGCCAAAAGAGCCTTTGGCTTCCACCCAAGCATCTAAATCCCATAAGCGGGGACACTCTAAAAGCCCCCCAAAGACTTCCTCAAAGAAGTCCAAGGGTACCCAAAGGGTTAAAACGCATGATCCATCTACTGGCTCCCAAAAGCCAGTAGATGTTGAAAAGATCCTCACAAAACCCAAGGAACACTCATCCATACCTAGCTCCTCCAGGCCCTCCCAAAAGGACTTGGTTGTAAAAAGGGACACCCTTACTATTCCTTCATCAACTTTCTCACTAGTTGATGAAGATGACTTGGAGTATCCCATCCAAGGTACCTCTTCTCCACCCCCTGAGCTCTCACAGCTCCTTTTCCACACTCCACGTGAAAGTGCATCACAACCAGGTGCATTTGATGGAGCAACCCACTTTACTGATTTTCTGATGTCCGACACTACCCCTTGGACAGGTACGTCTCCCGTACATGACAAGGGTGTGGAGGAACCCATTACTGAGGAATCCCTCAAAGACACTCTCCTAAGAGTGTCTCCCCCTCATCTCCTAAATCCCCCCCAAGAAAATCTAAAGGTTTGGTTGATTATTCTTCCAGTGATGATGATGATACTGATCAACCACCAAAGCCTCATCCCTCTGCTTCCATGTCTTCAAAGCAAGGGAATGACCTACTACAGGCTTTCACCACCTTTACAAGTGATACTATCAGAAGGGTGGAGGTTTTAGAAGAACATGCAACAAAGGAAATGGAAAGAATGGCTTCACTTTCCTCATATCTCAGATCTAACATAGAGGAGTTGTCGGTGAGTCACCCAACTCTAATGACATGTTTAGATCTTCTACATTTGGATATCCTTGATCTTCAGCAAGGATTTTCTTCAAGTCAAGCATCTGTGCTTTCATTCATCCAGGATCTTCGAAGCACCTCTTCTAAGCAAGCCACCGATATTTCTTCTCTCATTGCCACTCAACAGGCAATTATGGACTCTCTTATCAGTCTTCACACCAAAGTTGATAAAGTCCCAACCTCTGCTCCAACGGTTGAACTAGATATGGATGATTCATACTTCAAGGACACTGATAGATTTGTCCTTCAAAGAGTTGAGAAGAAAATTGGTGCTCTCTGCTCTGATATGGAAAGGGTTAAGGAGTTTCTCTCTTCAGTGGGTTTCAAGGGTTCAACCACTGAGGGGGAGAAAAATAAGAAGACCATCAATACCACCTCAGCAGCCGCCGATGTCAGCATGCCAGCCGCCGAAGTCAGCATGCCAGCCGCCGACATCATCAATCCAGCCACCGATGTGGCTTCTCCATTTCATCCAGCCACCGACGTGGCTGCCACCGACGTGGCCCCTACAGCCACCGATGGTGGTGTGGTCACAGAGGTGGTCCCTGTTCCTTTGGTACCCGAAGCGGTGTTGAGGGGGAGAGTATCGCGCTCAACCCTTGAAACGAAGAAGAGAAGAAAAGAAAAGAAAAAGCCAAAGGAAAGAAGCCTCTCTCTTTTGAAGAACGAAGAAGAAAGAAAGAGAAAGAAAAGGTTGAGAGATTCTCAAACGTACACTCTTAGACTTCAACTCGCTTCATTACCCACCGATCCTCTTGGGGTAATTCTCACGTGTCGAAAAAGAAGAAGCCATTAGAGCACAACTTGAGTATGATCGTACAAATGTACTCAAGTTGGCTCAAGATGAAGCCACTCATGCAATGGTAAAGGATGCTCTTCAAGCTCAAAAAGATGAGCTTGAAAATATAAAGAAGAAATCTGAAGCTGCAAAATTGGTTGATGAGGCCAAGAAGGCAAAGGAAGTAGAGTGGTTTAAAAGGAGATTGAAGAACAGGAAGGATGATTCCAAGATTATCAATGCTACCATCCAACCTCCAACCAAGAATTCTCCCAAGTTACTTATCACCCTTAAGAGAGCTGATACTTTATCAAAAGTATATGAAGCTGAATGGTTGGAAGTTCTTGGGATGACTGAGTGGATGGAAGTTGGTAAATGCATCTCCAAGAGCAAAAGCAAGTACAAGGAGCTGGTACTTAATATTCTCAGAAAACTCTTCATCAAGATGCTCAACATCCAAAAGGAGAATAATATTCTTGTGACATACCTTGAAGCACAACAAATGTACTTCATTCAACAAGGTCTTAAAGGAGAGGTCATCACTGCTCCTAAAAACAAGAAGAAGGGACATTTTGTTATGCTTCATGAAAGGGGCATCCAGATAAATGCTTCGGGTATAGATCTTTCCATTCCTACTTCTATTGCTTACTCGGAGCAAACCATGCTGACTACTCCAGAGCTTGGGGTTTTCTTTGAAGACATCTTTGGAAACATCGGTTTCTTCAGAGCATCTGACATCCCAAGGGCTCACAGCTCCTTCCTCTCTGCTATTCTAGGAGTACCTCCTGTTGAAGACCATGGAATGACCAGAATGATCTTGGATGAACTTAAACGAAGAGAACCCTCAGATCCATGATCTTGCAGACGTATAGTACAGTATGAACTTTATTAATCATGTACTTTGATCAATCCTATGTGTTGATTAATAAAAGTTCATACTTTTCTTCCATCTCATCTCTTGTTAATATTTTTACAAGCTTTGCACATATTTAAACTTATACTTATTCTTTTATTCAGTTTATACTCTATACTGTACATACTCAGTTAAAAAAAAAATCAAAAAAAAAAAACAAAAAAAAAATCTGAGTCAAAAGAACCCAAAAGAAAAATAGAAAGGGTCAAAAAGAATTCTTTTCTAACCTACAGGTATCATCATCAAATAGGGGGAGATTGTTGGGTCACCGATGATTTGGTGATGAACCACCTTCCTTTGTATGAATGAATTTTTACAGGTTCTTTTGAAGGTCTGAAATATGCTTCAAGTATTGAAGAGTCAAAGACTGTTCAATCAAGGGGTTGTACATCAAAAAGTGGAATTTTGGATGTATCAACCAACTTCAATATTCAGATCATTTTGCCAAGTCAAGACCAATATAGTGGGTCACCGATGGTACACTCAAAAGTCATCAAAAGTACTAAGGACATCAAACAAGATGAGGTCATCAAGTTGATGTCATGGTCACCGACACTATAATCTTGGTCGCCGAAATTGCAGGTATATTTTATAAGGCTGTGATATCAACTCACAAGGGTATACACTTTTGTCACTTAGTGAAAGAAGAAGTTATCAAGCAAAGTGTACACTTATCAACTCCAGCCTTATAAGGTATCCACCGATGTGATACATAGTGAGATGTATCACTTAGCAATTTCAAAGAGATAAGTTCTTGACTCACATCAATTGCAAGACACGTGAGCCAGCAAGAACTTGGGCACCAAGCCTTAAATAAAGACATTCTCTTTTATTCTTATAAAAGGAATATTTGTCTTTTAGCTAAAAGGCTTGATGGGACTTCACAGAGCATGGAGAAAAGAAGATAAAGTTATCTGACATTACGTGCTACAAGGAATGGTTCATCCATTATTCTAGTACAAAGGAAGTAGTCTCTTCCTTTGTCCAGCAGATAATCTTCCAGCTAATGAAACCTTGACAGCTGTCCACTTGCATCCCATGCTTGGGCACTATAAAAGGAGATGAAGTCCTACCCAGAAATCTCACGCTTTCAACAAATCTTCAGAGTGATTATTTGTTTGACTGTGGCAAAGTTGTGTGCTATAACAGTATTGTTTTAACTTGCTTAATGTAATAGTTAATTACTGTTATCTGTGTGTTTAGTTTGATAGAATAGTCTGCCTGTTCTTTTCCGCATCAAACTATCTGTGTGTAAATTTTTAATATTTATATTAAAAAATTTAAAAAGAGTATATTCTGTGTGTTTTATATTCAACCCCCCCTTCTACAAAACCCTCTCTTAGTTAGCCATCTCTCTTTGGGGACTAACAATTGGTATCGTGTTGGTTTAATCTCATAAACCAGTATCCGTGATGGCTACTACCTCAAATGTTGATGGTACCTTGCGTACCTCTTCCAAGAATACATATGATTTAGGATCTTTGGCTAAACCCCCAAGATTCAACCCAAACAACTTTGGGTTATGGAAAAATCGCATGTTATTATTCTTGGAAGGGATCGATTGCAGGTATCCCAACATTCTCAGTGAGGGACCTATTGTTCCTAAAATATGGGCTCGCTTTGGCCCTCAAAAGGACGCTGAAGGAAAGGACATAGAGTCAGATGACGAAAGAAGTGAAAAAACTGGTAGATATATCATCAAACCTTCTAACAAATTTAGTGAAGATGATAAACGCCTAGTCGCTTTAGATACTAAAGTCAAATCTGCTCTTCTTGTTTCCCTTCCTGATGATGTGTATCATTCTCTTCTTAACCTTCCCACTGCTAAAGAAATGTGGGATACTTTGAGTGTCTTATATGAAGGCACCAAAGAAGTAAAGAAATCTAACAGGATCTGTCTTGTTAGAAAGTATGAACTCTTCTTCCATGAAAAGGGAGAATCTCTTTCTACCTACTTTAATCGTTTTAACTGTCTTCTCAACGATCTCAAAGTTCTTGGCTGAGTTTATGATAATGAAGAAGTTCTCTGCAAGTTCATGGATTGTCTTCCAGATTTCTGGGAAACTATCTGTACTTGCATCAAGCAAACCAAGGACTTAGAAATAATGCCTTTAACTGCTCTCTATCTCACGCTTTCAACAAATCTTCAGAGTGATTATTTGTTTGACTGTGGCAAAGCTGTGTGCTATAACAGTATTGTTTTAACTTGCTTAGTGTAATAGTTAATTACTGTTATCTGTGTGTTTAGTTTGATAGAATAGTCTGCCTATTCTTTTCCGCATCAAACTATCTGTGTGTAAATTTTTAATATTTATATTAAAAAATTTAAAAAGAGTATATTCTGTGTGTTTTATATTCAACCCCCCCTTCTACAAAACCCTCTCTTAGTTAGCCATCTCTCTTTGGGGACTAACAATTACTATTAATCAAGAGTATGTGATTGATTACGAGGAGGCATATGCTCCTATTGTTGTTCTAGTTACCTTAATTCGTAGCCTCCTTACTATTGTGGCGGCTCGTCATTTGTCACTTTCTCAAATGGATGTTAAAAATGATTTTCTGAATAGTAATTTGACCAAAGAGGTTTATATGAGACCCCCAATTCTCACTCCCAAATATAAGGTTTGTCATCTCAAGAAAGTTTTCTATGGTCTCAAAACAAACTCCATCCATTTGGTTTGAGAAGTTTAGCAATAATATCATCTCCTTTGGTTTCACCTCTAGTTCATATCAGCCTTACTTACTCACACATACTACTGACACTGGTAAGATTTTTGTTTTATTATATGTCGATGACATGATCATTATTGGCAACGACACTGTAGGTATATTTTGCCATTTTTATAAATTAATATATATATATATATATATTATTTATAAGTTTATTTGGTGATCCTTTGATACCAATTCCTAACTCCACCACTGATTATACATATCGTGTATTACATGTCTAATTTAATTTAATTTTTATATTTATCGAGTAAAATGTTTTCCTTCAATTTTTATATTGTGGTTTTGAAATATTATATATTGTAAGCATATTTAGAATATAATGTGTATAAACTTAAGTTTTACTTATAAGCTAGTTTGAGGTTCAAACTATTACTTTTTAGTTTAAAATGATTTTTTTTCTTTTCATTTATCCATTACCCGTTTATTTATCCGGTATTTAGTGCACAAGGTATGGATATGGATAAAACTTTATGAAATTAATGGATAATTACCCGTTTTGTTACACATTATTCTAAATGTATAGGGCAATGGAATAGCCCATACCTTAGCCCTCGCTAGTCATTAAGGTGTTACCCTAACCAAGACAGTTTATAATATTATATTATGCGGTTATTATTTTGTTTACGAAGCAAACATAGAGCAATAACAAACAAATAACTGGAAAATATCTTTTATTAAATACTAATTAATCATAATTAAAAATACAATCATCTTATGATAGGGTTTTGGGCATACACTAACACATTAGTCTCCTATCCCCAATCACCTTACGAAGAACAAGTTGAGTGGTGGAAAGGGCCATCGCTTTGGCACGAGCCACTACTCGGTCCTTAGTACTAAATCCTCTACCATCGTATTCTTTCAACTCGTCCTCTGACATATCACCAAAAGGAACGTCTTCTTCGTCTTCTTCAACTTCTTCGACTTCTCCATGACATTTCAATTTATTTTCCTTCTGAAAATCATGTCTCATCTAGAGAAAGTAGAATTATAAGAAATGCTCGTTATTTATAAATATTAGCAAAAAATCATTTTATATGAAATAAAACTTACTTGGTCCTTAAGTGCAATTTTAAGTTGTTTTATAATCTCGGCTATTGGTGGACGTTCATTGCGATTTTTTTGTAAACATCGATATGCGATTGTTGAGAATGTATCCAAACAATTTTTTGATATTTGCTCTTGTAGACAACTATGGACCATTGTATCTATATTATTTTCCTCGTAACACCTTTTTGCCAACTTTGAGAGAAATCGACGATTATCATTGTAATTCACAACACAAAGCCTTCCACACAAGACCTCAAATAGTACTACTCCAAAGGAATAGATATCAGATTCTTTTGTCAAAAATCCTGTATCCATATAAAGTGGATCACAATACCCAATTGTGCCTGCTGCGTGGGAGATAAGAAATGAAAACTCTTGGTTAGCTGGTCCGAATTTGGAAAGACCAAAATCAGAAATCTTAGCGTTCCAATTTTCATCTAACAATATGTTAGAGCTCTTAATATCACGGTGTAACACCCTGTGTGTGGTACTACCAGGATTGTGAAGATACTCTATCCCACGAGCCACCCCGATGCATATGTTAAGACGTTGGATCCAGGAGAGAGTAGTGCTACTAAGATACATGTCGAGACTTTTGTTAGCTAGATACTCGTACACAAGGATACTCTCGCCATCTTCATCAGAAAATCCCAATAAAGAGACAAGATTTTCATGACGGTAATGGGAAAGCATCATGATCTCTTTCCAGAACTCAGGGGTCCCTTGTCCAAGTGTTGAATCTAAGCGTTTGACGGCAACCGTAACCTGGCCTCCAAAGTGTAGCAATTCTCCTTTGTAAACCTTCCCAAATCCACCTCGACTGATGTAGTTATTGTCACTAAAATTGTCGGTGGCGAACTTTATGGCTTGAAGTGGAATTCTAAGATGTTCAAACTCTTTGATAGAAGACATCATGTCTATGATTTTAGTAATATCCAAAGAAAAAAAAAAGGAAATCAAATATAAGAATATGTGAAGAAGAATATATGGAATGCTACAAGAAGGTAGAAAGAAGAAAGCATAAAGAAAAATTAAAGAATATGAAACACATTATTGTACATCTTTGGTTTATTTGGTCTTTGAGTTTAATACTTAAATTTATGAATTAATTAATGGATTAAAATGAGACCTTAGACATCAACCCTTGTGATGATTTTCAAAAGATCATTGCAACAAAAAGGAAGAAATAAGAATTGTACTATTTATTATTATTTTAGTACTAAACAAACTCTCATTTTATGAAATAATTTTTGGACAAAATTCACACTTGTTTTGTATATTTTATTATTAAAGATAATAACATTAGGGTTTTGGACAAAAATACACACTGATTTTGTTAAATGGTTTTGTTGTTTTGTTTTAAAATAAGGGACAATCACCACTATATGATAATTTTTGCAATGTACAATTTTATTTATACGTTATGTTATTATAATTTAAATAAGAAAATAAACATTTAAAATATATAACATGCCAAATGTAGTATGTAAATATTTTTGATTTGGTGTATATAAATATTGGGTTTTTTATTAATATTGTTGATTAAAATAAATATTAGAGTAAATTGCACAGTTAATCGTTAGTTTTTATTTATTTACTTTTGCCTTTTTTTTAATTTATATAAATGTATTAAGTATACCAGTGATCCTTATTTTGTATTTTATATAACAAATTAGCCTCTCGAGTTAACACCGTTAATGAAGATCCGTACCCCTCATCTAAGGAGCAAATTAGTCATTTTACCCCCCTGTTACTTCATCATGGTTCAATTTAGGGTTTTAATGTTCTCTTTTTCTAGTGAATACTTTTGAGTTTGAATATTTGTGTACGAATCTAATTTAGGTTCCGGATGTTTTTTAATGGTTGTGTTGGGGAGGTGAAATGGTAGTGGGTGGCAACGGTTGGTATGGATGTTCTTGAATTGAGGAAGATGAAGGCGTGGGCAGGAAGAAGTGGGTAAAAGAATAATTTAGTTTAACGTTGCTAACTAGAGGGACTAATTTGTCACACAATACACAAATTAAATAAAGACTATTGGTATGTTTAATTCGAAGGACTACTGGTATGTTTAATTCCTACTAAATAGTATATAATTTAAAAATATAATGCAATAGAAATCATACATTTCTATGTTTCTAGAACTACAACCATTAAATTATCACATGCAAGTAATAAATTATTGATTAAGACTTCAAATTTATAGAGAAAATAATAAAACATTAGGATTGTTGGATGAAGTTACACATGCATATTTCTTTTATGCTATATTGGCCTTATTGTATGAATGATTGGTGGGATAAAGTTGAATATGATTCATAATGATTAATTAAATTAATATAATGAATAATTAATTCTTATTAAAACTTAAAATTTTCGTTTGAAATAATTAACAAACGAAATTGATTTGGACATTTTTATTATTAAAATTGGAACATTAAACTAATAATCATTAACAAGTATCGACAATTAAGGGTGTAAGCAATTCTAACTTTTAACGAGTTATTTGAGCTTGAATTCATTTATCTCGAACTCGAGCTTAATAATTTTTGGAGCTTAATAAAGCTTGTTTAACTTAAGCGAGTTGACTTTCATAGCTCAAATGCTCAACTCATCTTGTTCGAAAGTTTGATTAATTTAACCACAAGGGTGGTGCTTCAATGGTTTGAGCTTGGGCTCCAAAGGTTAACAGTACCAGGAGTTCCCAAGTTCAAATCCAGGGAGAGGAAAAAAATCCCCTTGTGGCCACGGAGGCTCAAATGCAGTGTCTCCGGGCTATCCGCGAAGCGGGTAGTCGTTAGTCGCCTCGCATAACGGGTTGGATATCCAGGTTAATCAAAAAAAAGTTTGATTAATTTTCCAGTTGAGTTGACCCATTCAAACATATACTTTTCCTTTTCGAGTCAAACTCGAACAACATGTTACTTAACTCAACTTAACTCGAGTCATTTACACTCCGTATGATTTAGATTGTGGTGTTTTGATCCCTTCCTAAAAATAATCACATATTTTATTAGGGTAAATAATACACAAATCTTAAGTCATATACCCATTATTTTTTTTCAAATACAAAGTTATATTCATAAAAATATTTGGACAATATTGAAAGAAATAAGTAGCTTATTTAACAAAGTCGATGCCAATTAATAAATGTATAAACTTTGGTAAAGAATTACTCAAAAATTAGGCTTCCAATTGAAGTTGAAGAATGAATAAAGATATATTAATTTATTTAGAGTAAACTACAAATTTGGTCTTTGTAGTTTATTAAAAATAACACGATATGTTAGAAATTACAAGATAGTTATCATGGTTTGTAAAGACGCCTGGTTTGGTCTCTATCTTTAATGGTTGTCAGTTTGGTCCCTTCCTCAGTTCCTCTAACGATCGTTAAATAATTTGAGTTTCGTATTTTTATCATTTTTGTCTTTTACTCAATCAAAAACCACAATAATCAAAATCATAAAATCGATTTTTCTTGGATAAAAGACAAAAAAAATGATAAAAAGATGAAAATAGCCCTTCTCTAATGGAAAATTTTAACGGTCATTAGAAACAGAAATTTGCAAACCACGAGGGCTATCTTATAGTTTCTAAACTTCAGGACAAAAAATGTTATTTTTGACAAATCACAGGGAGCAAATTTGTAGTACTCTAATTAGTTATTAATTTATTTATTTCAAAAGGATAAAGATGCTACGAATTTAACAGAGTAAAAATATACACCAGCAGCTTTCATGATGCTAACAAACCAACTAATACATTTTTTTTGATGGTATAAGTTTTTTAAATGGTCAACTTGTTAATGATTATAGAAATTAATAGGATCCAAGATTTTGATATCAAATCCTTTCAATATTAACTTGTTAGGGTTTTGTAGGATTTTGAATGATTTTTTTTTTTGATAAATAATTTGTTCCTTTCGATAAGATGTGGGTCCGATGGAAAGATTAAGGTAGAAATGATGAAAGAGGAAAAGGTAGAGATACGATGGAAACAATTGGAATCTATGGGATTTGAAATTTAAATGACAATCAAGAGGTTTTGTTTGATTTGTATGATTGAATTGAATTGAATTTGGAATAGAATTCAGTTCTATCGTATGATTGATTTGAAGGATTTCTTTGATTTGGAATCATGGGATTTCATCGAAATATCACAACCAAAAGATTTTGAAATCGCATGGAGATAGTTGGTATTTTACGGGATTTCGAAGGATTTATATCGTAATAATGTTAGAAACTTTTGTTTTGTAATAATCAATTAATAAAAGGCAATTACATATTTTAATATTTTTTTACAAATTATTTATAAAGAATAGAATTTAATTTCATTTCAAATAAATCATCATAATTCCAAATTCCACCCATTTCAAATCATTCCAAGATTTTTCAAATCCCTCAAATCATTACATCAAAGAAAACGCCTCTAAAGAAGTTCTAAAATCTATCAATTGCGGGATTCCAATGAAATCCTAAGGAGGTGTTTGGTTCGCAGAAAGGAATTCGATGGAATTGGAATCCATCAAAGGAATTTGACTTTGAAGGAATTGGAATAGAATTTGATGGAATTTAACCACACGTTTGGTTGATAGGAATTGGAATGGAATCTCACAAAAAAATAGAAATATGCATATATCAAGGGTGACAATTGTGTTGACAACATTAGTGGTGTGGTGGTAGGTAGGTGGGGTGGGGGTGGATGGCAACTATGACGACAAAAAATAGTCGTATGGTCGTGATGGTGGGTGGGGGTGGCGGTAGTGGTGAGTGGGGGTGACAGTAGCGGTAGCAGTGGTGGAATGATAATATTAATTGATGGTATATTAATTGATGGTGGTGGTAGTGGTGGCAGCGACGGCAATAGTGGTGGCGGATATGTTGCCGGCGAGGGTGGGGCGAGGCATGGAGAGGGTAGTGGTTAAATTTATTTTTGTCTTTCTAAATGAAAATCATATATTATGTTATATTTGCCACGAAATGGAATTCAAAATCCTTCACATATTGTGAAGAATAATCAAATCCCTCAACCGTGGAATCCGATAGAATCCAATCAATTCATTCCGCGAACCAAACAACGTTAAGGAATTTGGTCAAAGAAATCTGTCATTCCAGTTCCATCAAATTCCGTTGAATTCCGCGAACCAAACAGCCTCCTAAGATTCAAATCCAACCAAATACAAGATTGAAAAGAAATTTAATTCCAGATTTTGAGCAACCAAATACAAGATTGATACACAAGATATAAATAACTATAGCAAGACATAACGGGGCTAAAACAATGCTCGAAAAACCTTTTTTCTAATGAAATTCAAGACATACCACATAACAACAACATTGTACCAACTACTAATTGTGTTGGATCCTCTCTCCCTACACTATAAACCTCAATAAATTTGTAACATAACTCATTTGGGCATTATGCAATTATTTCAATGGATGATAAGTGGTATTAAAACGTAAACAACCTCTCCACCTATTGAGGTAACGAAACGGTCTGTATATATCATACTCCTCCCAGATAATACTCCGAGTGAGATATACTGGGTATTGTTTGATTTGGTTTACGAAAAACAGGATTAATATCGGAGACCCTCTACAAAATTTCACACCCATTGGAGATGTAATTAAGATTTGTACCTTATGCTAATGGGCGTCAGATATGGCGTGTTGGGAATGAATATTATGTTTGAATATAGAAGCGGATATTTCAGTCATCCTTGTCGTTGTCATCATCATCATCATCTTCTTCTTCTTCATAATAACTAAAGGGAAGTGGAACGGATTTAAATGCTCGATACTTTCCAACATTGTTCAAGTGCTCGTTCTCCAACCTGTTCAGACACCATATAACCTTGTCAGGCTTAATGGCTAACCATCCTAACATCGGTCACTATACGTCAAGATTGTATGGATAAAGCTGTCTGTGATCTGTGTGCATAGATTGAGAAGGTTTTTGTTTGGGATGACTTTTTTCATAGATGGAAGGAGAGTGTTTTTTAATTGGAAAGGGAAGGTTTGGAAAAAAAAACTTGGCTTTTGGTATAAAGCTCCCCCACCCCCCTAGAAGCTTACATAATAAGCCACTTCCTATATCATTAAGTCACTGCCAAACAGTCATATATAGGTGACCAAAGCTATGAGTCCTATTAAACTCATTAAGCTGCTAAAACAAACAGGCATAAAATGTGGTTTCAATTAAGAGCACAAGTTTTAATTTTTTTTTAACTCAATAACCTTCGTATGACCTGCCTCCGTTCCCACAAAAACTTGAAAAAACAATAGAAAGTTAGTTTGTAAAAGTCACTTTTATATGATGTCATTTAACAAAATAGCCCCTTTTATGTGTTGCAACTATAGCTAGAATAATTTACCATCACGATATTATCACATTTGGTAAATAAAATACTAATTGTACCTGAAAAACATCCAAACCCCTCGGCGGAAAATCTCTAGGCAGGAAAATAGGCTTGATATGGCCGTTCCCTTAAGGGAACGCAGGTTAAATTTCAACACTAATTGGAGCCAAGTAAGTCTAAGTATAACATCCAGTACCTACAAAACAATACAACCAGATATTAGAAGGAAAAACAGATAAGAATAAGCGAAAAATGACAAGATTTAAGACCGTTTTTATACCATCACCACAAAGTACACACTTTTGTGTGATACTGCAAGCTTATCCCTAAGGAACAAGTTCTTTGAATTCCTTTGTAAAAGACCCCAATCTACAACTATATCCCAATATGTGTTGAACAAAATTGCAGCGATTGAGGTCACAAGGGCCAAGACCTTCCAAGTTAAGTCCATCTTCAGTTCAAACATGGTTCTGACTACTACTGCAATAATGGTCAAGAAGTATCTTGAACCATTGCATAAGTGCACCCACTCTTTTTCTTCAAACAGTCGACGAACACACTACATGCAAATACCAATTGTCAATTTATAATGTTTATGAAACCATATGGTGACAGACCTAATGCCCTTCAATTAAAATATGTTATATTGTTATTTCTACTACATTTTTTGCTTAGTAAAGAAATATTAGAATAACGACTCTCCTGAGATGATTTTTCAACAAATTAGGCCAGGGTAGTCATTTTGCCAGTGCCACTTCCCACTACAACAAAATTGGTTTTATAGGGCGCCATATTATGTTTTAAGGGACTGTTTGATTGGTTTTTCATCACGTCCTTTATGGATAAATACATATGTGTGGCTAGATTTGTCTGTATAGATCGGGAAGCTTTTTTGTTTGGAGAGTTTTTTCATAGATGGAAGGAACGTGTTTTTTAATTGGGAGGGGCAGGTTTGGAAGAAACTTGGCTTTCTGCATAACCCCCCCCCCCTGAAGCATACTGAATAATCCACTTCTACATCATTAAGCCACTACCAACCGGTCATGTATAGCTGACTGAATAAGCTGTGAGTCTCATTAAGTTCATTAAGCTGCTAACAAACAGACCCTAAGTGTCCTAATAGATTGCTTAGTAGGACTTAAGTTTATAGGATCAAACAATTATGTAATTTATATAAAAGTGTTGCAATAAGCTGATACGGTGCTTTTGGGCTTTCTAATAAGTCTTTTAGGACAATTTTGAAATAAACGTCCTATTAGTCTTTTTATACGATATTATTTAAAAAAGTGTCTTATGAAAGCAAGTGCTCTATAAAAAAAGTTTTCATAGACACTTCTCTAAGTATCCTATAAAAAAGCTAATAAGATACTTTACTTAAAAAATGTCCTAAAAACTAGTTAGAATGCTCAAGTATATCTTAACATCCTATTGTAACACTTTTAGATATGACACAAAATTGTTTAGTCCTATAAACTTAAGTCCTATAAAGTGGTCTGTTAGGACATTTAGGCATATTTGATGTCCTATAAAGAGATTTTCTTGAAGTGTCCTTTTTTCAGTTCACTACAGAAAAGACTCCCTTGGTTATAGTTACCACAATCTCCCATTGCTATTTTACTGGCATAAATACCATCATGGATGTACCACTTAATTTGCATCCCTCTTTAAACTTTGAAGTTCAAAACAAACAATTATTTACGATATCCACCATGCATCTAATGGAAAAGATGTTTAACCAAAGAGAAAGTAGTATGAAGGAACCTGGAGGAAGCGAATCCAAAATGGTATAACTGCTACAATGGTGTAGAAGAAATTGTAGAGATCCAGAGTGTGACACTTCTCTTCCTTCTGGTACCATTTCCTACCGTAGTAGCAGATGTAAAACTCTAAGCACCTAAAGGCTTGGACCTGAGCCAAATAAAATGTAATGCAAATTAATAACGAGGATGCATGCATGATTGACCAATAGAATTACCATCATGCTGAACCTGGCTAGTGAGCTGATCTGCCAGAAAAAAATCGGCAAGTGAAACCTGCAGAGAAAAAAAAACAAAATGCATATCTGAACAAGATTCAATGGTTTAAGACATGAAAGACCTCAATTAATTACACTCTCCAAAAAATGGAACATCCTGGTACATTCCATCAAAGAAGTTCCATTTCTAGATTTGACATGGGATCACGTGAGAAGTGAAGTTAAGGTGAGAAGCGTAAGAAGAGATCTTGACCCTTGATTACTTTTAATCTCTGATGCGCACCTTGGCCAACCGGGTCAGATACTGTCCGCTTTGGGGTTAACCCGCACGACTTTACATAACGCGTCTTACCAGTTAGGCGAAGGAGTACTATATGAACCCAACATCTCCTCTGCTTGTGGGCGATGTGGGACAAGGAGTACCAATACAACCCCCCATAAGGAACGTATCAATCTCAAACCCACCCATGAATCGCGCTTGATACGGGGATTGATCTGGTGCATCATGATGTATCTCATCTCGGTGCATCTCATCCTAATGTGCATCCAAGGGTGGAGATCCGTTCTTACCCTTCTCACCATAACTTCACTTCTCACCAGAACCCAACCCTTCTAGATTTAACCTGTAAGTGACATGTTCCCTGTTGTAATTACCATTCTGCCCTAGTTACCATCATCATGCAACTTTTGAAATTCTAAACATTTCTTGACCTTCAACATGGATATAACTTGGATTATTTTGTATTTAGCTTTTTTTGGAACATAAATACCTTGTAAAGAGGAGCACAAATACAACGGAATACACATCGGATAAGAAAGAAACGACTGGATTTGTACAAGATATTGAAAGGACAGAAGAAGATGGCGAGAACAACCTGCATGAAGAAAACAAATTTAGAGATTTGGGATCATTGTGCTCAAAAAAAGTAAAGAGATGGTGTGATGTCTTACAATGAGTAAGCCCAATGGAACTAATTCTATATGGTTTTTATAGACTGAGTTGACAGAATCTACTTTCATGTGCAAGTGCACCAGAAAGGTGGCAAGTGTGAGTACTGCGAGACCAGTGCTGATAAGAAAGACATCCCGATAGCTTAGTTCAGTTCCCTGCTTGAAACCAAATATAAAGGGGTAGTTGATTCGGCAGCGCCTCCAGAAGTATATATTTGCAGCATACAAAAGCATATGTAGGATTATATATGCATATAAACTGCAAGTAAATCAAAAAAACTCAATAAACCAGACGAGGGTATCATTTCCTATGTTTATAGATAAATTATCACTAGAAGTAGCATCACCTATAAAGAGGGAAAACATCTTCCATATACATGGTATGCTCTTCTTTAGCCATTACTTTCCTTGCTTGCATTAGTAAGATGACAGCAATCAGGAGAGCAATCGAGCAACCAGAAAAGAATCCTGAAGTTGTCACAAGAGACATATTTGCAGGGAATCTTTTCCTTAAATGAGAAAATCATGATATATAAAAATTGAAATGAATAAATGTTTGTGCTGATGGTTGACCTTATTTACCTGAAAAGAACGTTATCCTGTGCTTTTCTCTCTTCCATTTTGGCCTCAACAATTTCATACCTTCTCTACGATTAGAGTTTGCAAAGTACTTAAGGAAGGTACCCTCCACTCGATCCAGGAGAAGAGTAACCTAAAACATAAGAATATCACTCATTAGCCTACAAGAACTAATAGATATTGTGATCACTCCATGCCTTCTGGAAGCTTTGTCATCTTCCATGGAGGGAGTGTATCAACCATAAAGAATGGAGAAACTACTATGACCTACCATGTGATGAAGGGATTGTTAGATATGAAAATTTCTTCACTTATTATTAATGGAGCATATTATCTGACTATATGTGATTTTGTTATAACAGAGATGTTAGCAGAAACTCTTTAGACTTGACACGAAACAATGTTTTATCAATGAATCTTCTTTTACCAACATTAAGGAGAAATGACAGTCGATCTTGAATATAATTATATAAACCAATATTGTGACAATGAACAATAATGATGGAAATTTAATTCGACAATAATAATGTAGGAATTCCAATAGAAAACTTCCCATGCAGAGACGGAAAAGCAAATATGATGTCAGCAAGACCCTAGGCTTAAAAAGGTGATATTTTTAACTGGTCATATGTGAGACCTAATGACCTATACCATAGAAGTTAGACTTTTGAAAACTTTCTACTAACAATAAAATGGTATTGAGATAAAAACAAACAACCTCATTAGAAATGAAGTTACTGCTTCATCAAGCTCTGCTAGTTCGGTAAAAGGCAACTGTTGGATATAAAAAAGCAATTAATAACTCTTCAAAATGAATTCTATCGTATTTATGTCAATTAGTGCAAACTGCCATGTGTTATATTTCTCAGCCTTCAACAGATTAATGCTAGCAGAAGGTTTATTGGAAAAGGTCAACTGTCAGTATGTACTTTCTGTTGATATAATGCATCATATTATCATTGTAAAAGCTCGACTGCATTAGAAAAAGCACAAGTATTTTCATGGATGTCGAGCATATCCTGATAAATCTCTAGAAAGCATTTTCATATAGAACTGACATAGACCAGGTCAGAAGTAGTCTGCATCTTGCAAGAACATCTTACTATGACTTGGTTTCTTGTGGAGGTCATCCAAACCCCTTTGATAAACAGCAGAGCAGAATCAATATAATTTAGGTATAACCATATGAACAGAGGAAAACAGATGAGGCTTTAGCTTAACTGATTTGTTCCATTGTTTACTTTTTAAATGTACATTTTTTCATCATGGAAGAAAGAAAACAATAGTTATAATGTTACTTTCTAGGAGATCAAAGTTGCTCTTATGGAAACCAATTGGCCCAAGCCTCAAGAACCGTATCAAAACCACACATGCGTTAGGCTGACTAGATCAATTTTCGATTGAATATGAAGCTTGGGCCTTGGGCCTTTTGCCCACTCCAGGTATCCTACCATAACAGCTAGGATAGGAAAATAAACATGTGATCAAACCTCATCAGAGCTCCCAATGTAAGACTCGTCCACAATTTTCATGTATGACCTTGCTGCCCTTCTTAATGCAATCTGCATATACAGTAACAGTATGAAACATAGAGCAGCTTCAACCCATAAATCCATTCATGATCATACCTATAGAAGGGCCCTGGCTTCAATATGCAGTCATTTTGTGTGTTGAAAAAGAAAGACATCATAGTTTTGGAGTATTTTAGTAGTTTTCTTACCTTTTCATATTTCTTCATTATCTTCGAAAATGCAAGGAGATTTACATAACTGTTCCATTATTGAACAAAAAGAAAAATGTCATGGTTCAACTCACTCCAGATGCCATCTAACAGTAGAACATCAATATATATTTTTAAATTTCATCATTCATTTACCACCTGTAATGCTTCAGAAGATGAAGTTTGCGGTAGAATTCAATAAAGACGACTTTCAGTCTCCCTTCCGCTTCTTTTAACTCCTCTTTTGTAAAACTCAAATCCTTGTCTTTTGAATCATTGAGGACACTTCTGATTGTTGACATTGGGCTTTCAAGAGTATTGTTAATCTTCACATGGTCAAGGACATCCAAGGGATCTGATTTATACTTATCAGAACTTGGCCCGTTTCCGCAATTAATGGAAGCACCCCTATTGGCAGGGGAACCAGACTCACCTGGTCCACAATGATTGATCCTGTCAACATCAAATTTGGAATCCATATGTCTGTCCTCTGCAATATGAAACTCTGGTTTCCATTTTAAATATCGAAAGATCATATTGAGTAACATGGAATTATAGGATTCAAATAGAAGTTCCTAACCACTGGGATAAGCAGAAGACTCTTTCGGCTGTTTCCAATTATTCATCTCGATCTGGTGTTCCTCAGTCAGATGCCTTTCTCCTGTCAATTATGGACTCAAATAAAGAATGAAAGTTAGAATGCAGTAAGCTAATAGTGATGATAAAGTATGATCACAATAAAAATCAGTCTGTGTACAGATTCAATGACCTTTTCTGTTAAATGATTTTTCCATCAAATGTTTTTAGTGATTTTCCAATTAAATGTTGTCTTACAATTCACAATAATGATTTGCAGTGACGTGGTGAAGTGTGAAATTCTAACTTGTTTTCGCACCTATGGAAATAACAAAACCTTTTTCTACGTTTCCCAGTGTACATCAAGTATAAGACTTGTTTTGAAATTCTCAAATTGAAACATACCTAACATCTCCACTCTACTCGGAGAGGTGAGTTTCGAGGATTCTGAACCACTATCCATAGAGCCGTTTCTCTGAAAATGACATTTATCTATATCTGGCTGTTCCACTTTAATCTGCAATGCTATTAAAGCATTCATTTGCTTATTTAATGAAGCTGCTTCCTCAATCACTTCCTCCACCTTGTCCCTATAAAAGGTATTAACCTTATTAAGCTCCTCATCAAGCTTCTGAAAAAACGTAATCTCACTTTGTCCTCCTTCTTTAGGTGACATGAGAATGTTGGTGCTGTATATTTCTCTAGTATCGTCTTGCTTCACGGTTTCAACAGCTATAACTTGGTCCTCGATATCACGTGTACTCTCTTCAAAGCTAGTTCGTACATCTAGACCACTAAAGGGTCTGTATAGTGATAACGTTTGATGTGAAGTTCTCAATGGTGATGGAGGTCGCTCATGCTGTTTGAATTGTTGGATTTCTTGTAATATTCTTTTGAGACCATTATAATCCATGTAAGCTTCAGTCCATTCTGGCACCTTTTGTTTCTTTAACTCCTTGCCAAACTTCATGTTGAAGAATCAATCTCACTTTAAGCCTTCTTCATTCATAGAAAATAAAAGAGTTTCAAGTTAGTCGACATCCCAAGTTTAATAAATTCGATTATAAGCAATTTGTAAAAGTCAAAACACTAAATGCATTATGCATCAAAATTTTATGGAGCACCATAAACCATTGAACAGGTAAAAGCACCTATATTACCTATTCCACAGTGAACAAACTTATATTAGAAAGCAGATTACACAAGAATATGAAGATACACAAGAATAATCTCACTATCATCCGGTCTCAATCTTATGTATCAAAATTCAGGGGATATTCTATCTAAATAAGATGAAACTTTAATTGCTACTAGATCTTCATTAAAGTACAGATAGTCCCCCCTCCATTCCAAAATCTTAAAACAATTATATTTTTGTGTTGTGGTTCCAAATTACAGGGCCAAAAATGAATTCCAAAACAACTGATGAAAACTCATCACCCTATACAAATCCTTAGCCAAATATAAAAAACCACAAGTTCCATAAACATTCTTATTATAATAAAAAAAACATATTAAATCTTGGTGATTAAACATCATAAAAATAAAAATCCTCATCCATCTCTGTACCTATAATAGAATTATAGAAATCAAAAACTGAGACGTGACAATCCGTATTTATGTGATTTATCAACAACGAGAATGATAATTCTTCACAACATTCGAATTTTTTTAGCAGATCAAATTCTCTTGTATACTTGGACGAAGGGAGTATCAATCAAGCTATATATAAACCGTATCAACTTCGAACTGAATTCAACCAAAAAGGTGAAAAACCATCCTAATTCATCTTTAAACAACCAAATTAAGTAGCACAAACACACACTAAAACAAATTCACCTGTATGAACACAACATAACGCTTAATTCCACAAACATGTGAGTAGATTGAGAGCCAGTTATATAGAGATGCATGATGAATTCACCAAAATAATGAACTTACATAGTAAATGCAGCGAGATTGAAGGAGAGAAGCTTACCAGAGGAGGAGTGACAGACGTGTTTATGGTATGAGCCGAGTGTGAGAGAGGTGTCGCTATGGAGTTGGTACAGAAATGGCGGTTCAGTTAGATTTCTTCAATTTTGATCCATTGTTATTATTAACCCCTCAACATTAAGTGTGCATGTCGAAACGGCCCTCACACGTAGTTTTGAACAAACAAATCAAAATGCATTAAAAAAAAGGAAAGGGTTGGAAAATAATGGAAATGAAATGAAAATATAAACGAAGAAACACAATAAAATAATCTTTTATAAGATAAAAGAAAGAAACTTTAATTACGTGAGGTCAGACCGTTTTTATGAGACCTACGGGCCTCAACCCTGCTCGCTGTACGGTCAGTGGGATCACCGTCAGGGGCTCTGCCTCTTGGACCCCACAAGGGGACACGCCCTCTTGACCCCCATCATTTCATCGTTTCCAGGTTCATACTTGCCTTATAACAAGTGTGCATTCCGCACCACCTAACTTGTATTAGAACACATAATAAAACTTCTTTTAGAACCTGTACTATTTCCAATTACACTTAAACGGACCGATAAAACTAAAGTTACCAACAATAACTAATGTTGAAATCTCAAAATGAAGGATATTAAAGGAGTTGTATGTAAAAAAAATGGAAGTTTTAAGTTATGTTTCTTCATTTTAAAAAAAAATTTAAAAAATTCCTTTGAAAAACTATAAAGAATTTTTCAAAAATATTTTAAATTAGTTTAAGACTTACCTAGACTTTTTCAATAAACTAAAAAATAAGCTAGTTTACAAAGTTATAATACACTGAATACATCACAAGATTTTGTCCATGTGACTATATTGGACGGCATTTTAACACACTCACACGTCTCAGGGGTATTCGGATCCAAACGGGCACCGACTAATCCCCTGCGCCCGTGATATAGCCTATGGACTGGCCCATGAACTCACCCCTGAACCGGCCCAAAGGACCGGCCCAAGAGCTGGATACCTCAGAATTATCGGTCGCGGGGTTTGAACCCTCGCCAACCAGGGATACCATCCACTGGTGACTCAGGATGTTACCTAATACCCGCTAGGCCAAACAACCTTTAGTAGTTCTCTCAATTTTTAATGGATGGGGTAGCTATAGTTCCATTTTTGCATTATGGATCAGGTATCTGCTCGTAACTCTGCTAAAAATTCTATTAACGCACAAGTATTTTAGTTATTTTTATTTTATATTTTTCATTCCAAAATGTATTTAACGATCCGTTTGGTTTGCAGGATTGATTTTTTGAAGAATTTGGATTTCATGGGAGGTTTGGATTTGGAGGGATTGGATTGGAATGTATTTGAAATCACTGGTATGTTTGGTTTGATTAACAAGAGGATTGATCTGGTGCATCTTATCTCGGTGTACCTCATCTTAATGTGCATTCAATGATGGTGATCCCTTCTTACTCTTCTCACCTTAAATCTCATTCTCACCGGAACCCAACCCTTATGTCTTACATAATTATACGTATATATGGGATCATAAAACGGGTTCTTATAAGAATTATTATTGTAGAATTTTATACAGATTCTTAATTTAATGAGTTGGAAATTATATGACGATGAGATATGGATTTTTTAAACGTGTATAGGAGATGCTCTGATTTATGATATGGTTACCAGCCTAATTGAACATAAAATTCAAAGGTGTACGTGAGATGTTTGACCCCCAAAATAAGACTCCAATTCAAAGGTTACTTCATCCCTCACCTAAGCAACCTCATGGGCATGGCGGTTCAAAGTTATTAGAAAACTCTACGATTTTAAAAATATCTGTTAAGTAATGGATAACTTTATCACAAATCATGTCTAGCTCAGTTGGTTTCCCCAAGGACGGTAACATCCTGGGGGGATTGTGGATGGTATCCCAATCTACACGGGTTCGAATCCAAGGGGAGTCGATTTGAGGGCATAAGGAGTACCCAGTCCTTGGGTTGGTCCAGTCTTTGACTGGGCTGCCCCAGCTCAGTCATGGACTATGGTTGGGCTCTAGGTCCAGCGTAAGCTGGGCCAGGACAACGGCAGATTAGTGGGTTGCCCTTGGATGCCCGATACCATCGAGGAGGCGTGCGTGCGTGTGCTCGTGGTAGTCGTGTGTGGGTTCGATGCCGCTATGCCTTTAAAAAAAATGGATAACTTTATTTGTTAAGCAACCTCATGAGCATGTTGTTTGTTGCTTATAATGATAATGGTTTTCGTCCTGAATCTTTAAAATTTGTTTTTTCGTCTTCGTGGTTTCTATTTTTTTTTCGTCTTTAAGGCTAACAACGTTAAAAATATCTGTTAAGTATTAGATAACTATCATTTTAGTTTTTTTTATTTAATAATATTTTAGTACAACCACTTAATGTGACCACACCTCACCCATAGGGGCATTAAACGAATCGAACAAAAACGAACAGAGACTTGTTCATGTTCGTTCGGTTAACTTAAACGAACGAACAACGAATGGTATATTTTTATGTTCATGTCTGTTCGTTAAGATGCTAAACAAACATAAAGGAATGAACACAAATGAACAAAAAACAATTACAATTACTCATCATTTCTCTCCTCAAAAGTAACATAACATAATGAAAATTCGGATAAATTTAGGAGGGATAAGAAAAGGAATTATAAAAATTCAATTTCTTTCATGATTTTACATTACATCGTACAATATTGTTATATGTAAAAAGAAACGTAAATGAATATAAATGAACGAACATTAAAGAACATAAATAAACAAACGTTTACAAAACGTAAACATGTTCATTCATTTAACTAAATGCATAAAGCTCCCTTTGAAACTCTTCCTAAATCCATTGATATTGTTATACACTACAGCTTTATCCGTATATTATTGGGTCGGCATACTTGCTATCAGAGAAAAGCAATGAACCAAGAAACAAAGAGACCTTGGGTCACATCTAGTTCCGAGAACCCGTCTCAAAGAGCCGGTGGGTCAACTGGTTGAACCATTGGGGTCCCTGAGCCCACTGCAGCAGAAAAAATGAGGTAGTTTAACTCGGCCACAGACCCTGCAAGAATATCGTAAGGGTTCAGAAAAATGAATTATTTGCCAACAATTTTATGAAACATATGATAAAGAAAAGAAATGCAAACCTTCTCTTATAGGGATGTTAATGCAACATATTCCTTTCCAACTTTTAGGGGGTGTTTGGTTGGGGGTATTAAGCAGTAATTAATGGGAATGATAATAAAAGAAACTGTTTGGTTTTATATAATATAATGGGCTCATTCTCCCAGAAGCCCAAATTTTCATTCCTGATCAAACTGAGGGGAATGAAAATTCATTCCCTGTTATTTTTATTCCCATTCCCATTTTCATTCCCTTGCTTGAACCAAACGCACCCTTAAATCATAATAACTTTGTTTTGAGTAGTGGTCATGGACTCATGGCTAAATAATGAGGTCTAGTCTTGTTTGCAGGATTGGATTGGATTTGGAATTGAATTCCATTTCAATCTCATGTTTGGTTTGAAGGATTCCTAGATTTGAAATACTGGAATCCCACAGGAATTGTTGGTATTTCACGGGATTTCATAGGATTAAACTGTTCAAAAAGTTTTACAAATTCAATTTTTACAAAGAGAGATGAACTCTTCGAACAGTTTAATTCCATTCGTTTTTGCAAACAAGCCTTCAATTGTCTAAAAGTGACCAAAAAAATATTACACTTCCAAGAATGAGTGATTTTGGACAACAATTTGAAGTCCAAAAGCCCTTTTGCATTTATACTTCCATATTTTTTTTTTCAAAGTTTTTTTTTTACAAAATATGGTGTTAATTATGTGTTGTCACAAGAATAGTAACGGACTGTTTGCCAAACGCTTATCCGGTGTCACTTCTTTTACTGAATGAGCATGGCAAGGACCGAGAATCTTACCCAGTAAAAGGTATAGCAAGGGCAGAGAATCTTACCCAGTAAAAGGTATAGCAAGGCAGAGAATCTTACCGGTAAATGAGGGAAAAAACTCTTACCCAGTAAGCGCTTACCAGATAAAAGAAGTTACATCTGGTTTGCTCATTGTTCTTAATTATTAGCGCTATTGATTTCGGTCCACGAGATTCCCTTACTTTTTCCTCATTGTCTACCATTTAAAGACAATATTTAAGGGCAATTAAATAACACTCGAATACCACCAAAGGCAATTCAGAAGCTTCATACAAAACAATCAAGATATGAAATAAAAACCTTACTTGCAACGAATGATCACTGGAATAGGTTTTAGAGCCTTTGGTCCATTTCTGATTCCACGTTTGTGAGGAGAAGTCTGCATCATCAACACAACTTCACTAAATAAATACATTAAAAACCAATTAAGATGCTTCATACAGACTACAAGATTAAAAGATGGTCTCGAAAAGTTAGAAGAATCATAAGTTGAAAAAGATAACATCAATCGAGAATCCAAGACGTCTTTGGCCTAATGGTACCAGTTGTCGATTTAAGTCTCTTCAGAGACGTGGATAATGTGTCTGAATCCAATTTGACATAAAGAAAACAGAAAAGCGATACATTTTATAAGCGAGTGAGACATATTTCAAGATCAAAAAGGCTAAATGATGCCACTGGAATCAGTGTTCGACAAAAGATTACTCTAAGTGAGGCCATCAACATCTTAATGATAATTTTAAAAAAACATCTTAACAATAAGCATGAACAAAATTTGTACTATGGACTAGGGGCGTTTATCAAAATTTCACTTAAAATCTTAACATAGAAGAAACCTTGAAATGAAACTTAGGGGTCATTTATCAAATGCTTGCTGACAACAGTCACCACTCTCACTTACCTTATCGATAACATTCTCGGTAAGTGTCTCTTACCCGGTAAGCAGTAACAAGGTAAGAGTCTTCTCCCTCACTTACCGGGTAAGATTCTTGATCCTTACCTTGCTCACACGATAACATAAGAGCTTACCAGATAAACATTTGATAAACAACCCCTTAATGCAACAATGATAGGTTTGTTCCACTAATCACAACATTTTGAAGCATCTTAACCTTAATAACTCCATGAAAAATGCCAATGTAATATGTATCAGGTTATGCATTTAAAGTTTACTCTCTCCATCTCAAGAAGATTCTACATTTGAAAGGCACATAGTTGCTTGGAAAAATTTCAACTATCTTTCAAATATCTACAAAGATCAAAAAAAGATTATCTTGAAAATCACTTAATGCAGCTTGAAAACTTTCCAAGATTAGAAATACTGCAATTTTAATAGAACAAGGGAGTTATTTTTACCACCCATTCTATATTGCTCCATACCTTTCTAGTTTGATTTATACTTGTATATAATTCTCTATGAGTTTGGAACCTTGTAAATTTCTAGATATTCTTATAGAATATTTTTGGCAGGATGATCCTAACCATCCATTGAGGAGGTGGATGTGTATAAATAGGTGAGACCTTCATTTGGCATACAAGATGAAGGTAGAAAGAATGTTAGTGATCAACTATTAGTAGTACATTTGATCTCATACTAGATTGGGGTTAATGAATCATGGGCAAAACATGTATTCAAGCGGAAATCAATTGAAAGCATATCCAATCCCAGTTCTTCCCAAAATCCCAATTCCAATAACCTTGACAAAACCCTAAACCCTAAAACCACCCCCAAGTTTCAACACCAAACCTTCACATATCAATTTTAACATCGATCATATTCTCTAATGAAAGATGTACTACAAAAAATGAAAAACCCTAAAACGTTCACATATCGAAATTTACATCAATTACATTCACTAAGGAAAGATGTAAAACAAAAAATTGAAAATTTGAGAGATAAAGATATCTAGGAAACACACCTTCTTCTTAGGGACGGCCATGAGCTCCATAGACCCAGTTCCAATATGGAAATCAGAACCGAATTGATGGTCGATTGTGTGTACGCTTCTATCGATTTCAGGCAAAAGTAACGGTGGCGATGCGGCTGATGGACTAATCGCACTATCAAGCGGCGGCAGCCGAGTGATGCCATGTGTACACCTCTTGAAGGTCAATGCACAACAAACTTTGCTCTCTAGACTGGTTTTCAGTAACGCCATCCTCAAGAACGCCATTGTTGCTCTACGCTCCCCAAGGAACTATGGGGGGCCTGTGTTTGCCTCCACGAAAATGAGCCTACCAGGAATTACGATAGGAAAACGACACCGTTTCCCTGGTTACCTGTGTATTATTATTTATTAAGAATGACGATAATACCTCGAGAAAATTACAAAAACCGTCCTTGAACTATGTATTAACTTACAATTTGAGTCATTTTATAAACATTAGGATTATCTTTTCACTGTTGGGTTTACGGTGAAAAAATGAGAGTTAATGTGAGAAGCGTAAGAACTAAAGTGCAATAAATCAATTCTCGAATTAAGCATGATTTGTGGGTGAGTTTGAGATTAAAGATGATTAATGGTTCAGATCTCTTCATACGCTTCTCATCATAACTCTATTTCTCACACGATCTTTAACATGTGTTTTCAATCCATAAAAAGGAAAAGAATTGACACATTTAGGTTTCTTTGATTCTATCCTCTTGGGCATTCCCCTTTTTGCTCTTTATAGTTGACCAACTCAAACCATAAAAGACGAAGATATTTAAAGAACTTAATACTTTTTAGATGGCCCTAGAATTCAATCTCAAGCTCAAGACATTTGTTTTGTAGGAATTGAATTGGAGTTGAAGAGATTTAACATTAAATTTAATTCCAATCTCATGTCATTTTTGAAGGATTTTTAGGATTTGATACCAGAATTTTATTGAAATTCCTCCGTAAATATATGATTTGTATTTTATGGGATTTGTATGTAATAATATTTTATATATGTTAAAAGCATTTATTATGTAATAACCAATTAATAAAAAATGTAATTTAATTGTGTTTATAATTATTTACAATCTATTTTAATTCACTGTTTGTAAATAATGAAATTAAACTAATTCCAAATGATACAAACCTAACACACCAAATATTTCAAAATCCAAATCGCACCAGTTTCAAATTCTTTTACGAAATCAAAATCTTCAACCTTTCTAATCATTTAAACATTTAAACGAGCGTTTCTTGATAAATAAAATCATACCCATCAAACAAAAAACAATTCTTTTGAACCTAGATGAATATCTGAATTCATCATCATCCTTTTGTTTGTGTTTGCATTATGTTATACTTTAAAAGAAAATTGAATTGTTTTTCATGAAACAAATAAATGTTATAATTTTTGTTAAATGAGAGAATATATCAATTAGAGATTTTATTATGGATCAAAGGTATAAAATTTTAGTCAAGGGGCTAACTTTGTAGGTTAATTCATAATCCAGGGACAATATGTGTAACTTCCTCTAATATTTACGAATCAAAAACTTTTCTAGCCCATAGTCGTCTCCAAGACGATTAACGAAGCACCGTCGCCGCCGTCAAATCCACTTGCCGGAATTCTGTCGCAGGTAACTGATATGATATTTCCGATGAAGCTATATCCTACTCTCAGTTTTCACTAATTTTAATGCATTTCTTTGTTCTTTAGTATTAGATTTTCCTTAAATCTGCTGATTTATTGCACAAAGGTTTAGTGCATGTTTTGGGATCTGCAGTTCCATTGATTTGTATTGAGAAAAACGTCATCAAACTCTGAACTTGTTGAGTTTTTATTAGATCTTACTTCGACAGTTTGACATATTCGTTACAAAGGGAGGGTGGTAAATTTATAAAGGTGGAATTAGGGTTTCGAAGCTCATTAGTTCAAATTTCTGAAGTTGATTTTATCCAATTCCAGTTTCATGGATAGAGTTGGAGTCCGAGCTCTAAAAGATGCCCTCAATGACATTATCTCGAACTAGTTCTGAATATAAGACTTGTTATTGTGCATAGTGAATTCATATGAAAGTGTTCCTGTGTTTTGGGGTCGAAGATGGTACTGCCATAAGATATTGTTTTTCAGTTCAACTATATTCAAGTATGTTTTACTTTTTATACCAACTTTGTTAAAAAAAATGGTGTAAATGAATAGTATTACACCAAATATGGTGTTTTACTATTCGTGACTCCAAAATTGCGCAAAATATAATGTGTTCATAAAAAAGAAATGATGTAGAAAATGAGTTTAATGTAAAATATAATATGTTCATTGGAGATTGTCTGTTAGTTCATGTGAGAGAGCCCAAATGATCAAGAAGGCAAGGAGCCCAAATGGCAATACCCAAAATGTCAAAACTAAGTTAAAAGACCTAAATTCAGCACTCTTCACTTCTCATCGTTCATATCTCCTCCCAAATTTTGTTACATTTATCAACATAGAGACGCTCTCAGCTTCTTGTAATCTGTCTCTCTCTTTCTACTCTCTCGCCTAGTGGTCTTGGTATGTAAACTGCTTCTGCTTGTAATATAATTGTAAATTTAAGGTTTGTATATTCTTCCTGATATTCTTGTTTCGTTTTTAATATTATAAATGTTTATGATTTGTTGATTTCCCCTATGGTCCTATTTGAGATTTTGATTTTTTAGGTTCTTGGCAAGTTGATTATAGATTACTTGATTATCAGTTACCAGAGTTTTAAAATTTAGAAATTAGACATTACTTGATTATATAGTATAGAATCTTGAAGTTTGGCCTTATTTAGAGATTGGTGAACTGGTGTAATGTAACATGATTCTTCATGACTTCATTCTAGCTTACTAGCTAATTAAGTAATAGCTTCACAACAGAGATTGAAATTCTGAATGCTAAAATTTAATTATGTAATGTGTTATGAGAAGTTTGTTTTGCTTTAGGTTTCAATAATGGGTTTATTAGAACTGAAAAGGTAATAATTTGAACCAAACATAGCCAAGATAATGCCTCGAGAAAGAATAATAATGTAGACTTTGTAGTATTGAGTTATAACTTAGATGTTTGTTTTGCTTTAGGGGATTTAGGTTTCAGTCTCTAGGAGTAGACTTCCATACTTCCAAGTTTTAGGCGGCGTTTGTTTTTTAAGAGGTGCTGAAGTCTGATATTACTTCTGATTTATAAGAGGTGCTGCTGAAGTCTGAAGTCTGAAATCTAAATCAATATGATTGTTTCTTCTCACCTTTGGATCAAAATTGTTCTGTTAATATCGTTGGCTAGAAGTCTATCAAGCTACTTAGCTTTGTGAGAAGATGGTTTGAAAAATCAAAGACTTAGAAAATAGAAGCAAAGTGAAAGAACAGGAGGCGTGGGAAGATATTAAGAGGTTAGATTACCACTTATTTATTCGGGCCATATTAAGTGATAAGAGGCTCTGAAAACAAACAGTCTGAATTGTAAAACGTCTAAACGAATTAGACATAATCACATAAATGGTGATTAAGAGCTTAAAATAAAAAAAACAAACAAGGCCTTAGTTAATTACTTAATTATATAGAGGAAGGTATCTTACTCTTTAAAGTTAGCACTAATGATATTATAAATTGCTACAAAAAATGTGAAACAACAGAAATGGGCTTATTCTTACAGATGAAAAATAGTTGTTGTCCAGATTCAGCCAACAAAATTACTTCTTCTACCCCTGGACTAAAAAAGCACGCTCAGATTAAAAAAAAAACCCCTAGCCCCTGCTACATCTTCAACCTCTCTTAACTATCTTAACCCATGGTTACCCAGATCGATCTCAACCGGTGATTACCCCTAGAACTGTCATCTGCTTCATCATCGCTGCCTCCCTCTTCCTCGACGAGCAAGTTCCCGGCGACGTGCGTCTCCTTCTCCACGAGCAAGTTCCCGACGACCAGTCGATTTAGGTTACCACTTTTTCTGGTTCTCTTTCTCTGGGTACTGATTCTACTTCTTTTTTTCGATTTCTCTTTCTCTGTGATTCTCCCCACAAAAATCCCTCTTCTCTTCTCTTCTAGATACTGGTTCTACCTCAAAAATCTCTCTTCTCTTTCTCTGTGATTTTCCCCACAAAAATCCCTCTTCTTTTCTCTTCTAGGTACTGGTTCTACCTCAAAAATCCCTCCTCTTTCTCTGTGATTTTCCCCACAAACATCCGTCTTCTCTTCTAGGTACTGGATTTGCTACTATTTTCCCTCAATTGTTTGCTACTGTTTTTAAATTTTCAAGTTTGAAGTTTGATATTAGGAATGAAGGTGTTGTTTTTTAGGGGTCTTTGTGCTTATGTATGAATTCATATATATATAGAGAGAGAGGCGGGTTCATACGAGGACGGTACCAATTTACGAGAATACGAGGACAATCCTCGGCCAATCATTTTGTACATGAAAATTTTCATGTACAAAATCATATATGATTTCATGTACAAAATCATATATGATTTTGTAAGAATAAAAAAGGACACGTGCGACTTTTCGCGTGGGCAAGTCGCGGGAAAAGTCGCAGCTAATCATATATGATTTTGTACGTGATTCATATGTGATTTTGTACATGAATCATATGTGACTTTGTACATGAAAAGTTTCATGTACAAAATGATTGGATGAGGATTGTCCTCGCATTCTCGTAAATTGTTACCGTCCTCGCATGAACCTCTTTCTATATATATATATAGGAAGAGGTTCAAATGAGAACTTTGTCAATTTAAGAAACAAAGGGACTCATTTGGGACCACATATGGGTCCCACCAATAAAAAATCATATATGATTTTTTATTGGTGGGACCCACATCATATGTGGTCCCAAATGAGTCCCTTTGTTTCTTTAAATTGGGGGTGTTCTCATTTGAACCCTCCCCTATATATATATATATATATATATATCTCAATGGGTGATTCTTCAATGAATATGTTGAGTTTGATAGATTTTGAAGCAATATTAGATGATGGCTGTCAAAATGGACCTTCAATAGTTAACTGAAATTGATGGCTGTCAAGATGGAAATTGAAGCAATATTATGTGTTGTTTTACAGACAATCCAATGTTATTTTGAAATTGTGGCTCTATTTTGTTGGCTTTTATATTTATTATATATACTGGCCAGTGAATACCATGTTTTGGATATCTGGATATGCCTCTGCCTTGGATTCTACTATTTTCTTTCGGCTTCTTTCTGTAATCCCATTTAAACTGAAAGGGAGTGGAGATCATGTTTTTCTTTCGTTCATACCAGAAATATAACACCTGGAAACTGTTGTTGCAGAAGTAAAGAAAGCTATGTCATTTACAAAAGGTGACTTGCTTACAAGAACAAGAAAGCTAGTAAATGGTTTGGCCAAGGTGAAGCCTGTTTGGCTTAAAGCTATGGAAAAGTATGTACCCTATTTTCTTAAGTTTTTTAAATTTGGAATTTTGCGTATAAGTTTTATAGCTTCTTAGTTGAGTGATTGTGTATAATTATCATTAATAAAATTCTTTCAAAGGTTGTTTGCAAGTTAATTCTAGTATATGAGTAATTAATTAAATGTCGTACAAAAAGTAGAGTGACAAGATGATGTGAGATTGAGCATTAGATGTATCACTAGTAATTTACTGGAATTTTATGTAAAATAAAATTGTGTAGGTCCCCACCGGCGGTCTTTCCTTGTGCTGAAAAGAAAGTTGAGCGCATTTGCCTCCCTGAGGATACTTATATCAATAAGTTCTACAAAAAGCATCCTGAATCATTGCATGAAGATCCTATCAAGTACTTCTTTCACCATATTTTTTTACTGTCATTTTAAAATTCAGTCGTTTTTTATTTGTTTTCCAACCTTAGCTTGCAAGTGCAATTCTCTATCAATTCCCTTTGTGAACGGTAGCTTTAAATCTACTGTTGGCTTTATTTAATCAAGTCTAGTGCCCTCAATATTTTGCTGCAAATTTACCTTGATGGTTAATCTTGATTTTGACGTTATTGCTGTATGTAAATTAGTGCTTTAGTTGTGTTAAGATGGTTTAACGATGCCCACTTACATGTTGTCATCCCTACTTATTGACTTAATGACTTCAGAAGGAATGGGATATCCATTTACCTATTGAACTTATATACTTGAAATGAATATTTTTTCCTACTTAGTTTAACGAATATTTTTTTTCCTCAATCTATGTAACAAAGTTTCAAACTTCTTTACCCATTTTAACCGGTAACCTGATATGGTAACATTTGATGACATGGATGTCGAGTTTATCGTCCACTTCTCTGTAATCCTTTTGCAAAAGGTATCTGTGTCATCACATGTTACAAGATCAGTAGGTTATCGGTCAAATTTGGTACAAACTAGGAACTTTTGAAACTTTGTTACAATAAATCCAACTAAAACAAACTGTATTGCATTTTGCCTTATTTTGCATTTAAAGATAAGTATGCATTACAATAATCTTCATGACAAATACTCACATTTTTTTATCTTATGAACAAAAGAATTCGTGATTTTGACCCGACTCCATCACGTATATTTGGTTGCCGGGTGCTAGAGTTAAAGGAGCATGGTGTTAGCGAAGAGGATGCTCTAGATGTAGCAGATGTAAGTAGCTACAAACTTTAAACCTTAAAATCAACACACAAAAAAAACAACCGCTCTACTTTTGAGGCTAGAGGTCAGGTCTGCATACATCTTACCCTCAGAGTGGGATAATATCGGATTCATTTAATTTCGTTTTAAATATTTCAAGCAAATATAGCGTAAATTTCTAAGTTCATTCATATCTACATCATCTATGTTTACAGACGGAATATCGGCTAGAGAAAAAAGCCAAAAAGAAGGCATACAAACGATTGAAAGAAATAGCACGAATTAGAGGAACCAAACCCCCTCCAAACCCATATCCTAGTGTTGTAAAGCAGATACAAGCTGAAGAGAAGAAATACGTTCATGATCGTTTCTTCAATCCCAGAATCTTGGAAATTGCCGATAAACTCAAAGACCAAGAGGCTGCTGAGATGCAGGATAGAGGCAGACCTGGCGGCTTTTAATCACAGATTCTCGTATTAATTACCGACCATCAACTTTTTGTGGGTTATCGTAAGCTGTATTCAGCACTGGTTCAGATAGCTTAATCAGATTAAGTTGTTCTTAAGGACCCTGTTCTAAAACTTTGGTTTTTTTTGGCATCTCTGCATGTTATGCAGAATCTTTTATTTCTGAATTATTATTATTATTATTATTATTATTATTATTTAGCTTTGTTTTTGTTGATACTTTTGGTAAAGAAATTTGAAGGGTTGTAATTCTTTTTCTTTGCCCTAAAACTAAATAAGAAAGTGAAGATGTTGGGAGATTATGATATATAGTCAAAAGGGTTTTGATACTTTTCTTGAAGGATAAGCACAAACACTCTCTTTTTCTTTGTTTATATGGCTTTGGTATCATCCATAGGTGTTGTATCATTCCTTTTCCTTTTAGACTATACTTGCCTATGTGTACAATTCAAATTAAGGGATTTAATAGGTTTATATACATATAGGGATAGGTTCAGTTGAGAACTGTATTTTCATTGAAAACCAGAGAACCATCAAGAGCACGTTACGTATTTGGGACATTCATTATTAATGTTGTAAAAAATCACATCTGATATTCACGATGTATATGGATAAGTGACGTATTTGTGGTGGTTCTCCTGTTTTAAGTTAGGGTTAACCACTCCGAGTAGTTAATTTAACGAAAGGGTCTTTGGTATAACGGTATGTGAGCTTTTGGCCTTCTAGAAGGTCAGAGGTTTAAACCTTATTTTGATAAGGAGGGTATATGAGTTTATTTATTTGATTTGTTGTATATAAATATTATATACTTTAAAATAAAAATAGTAATTTACATATAGACTTTATCTATGTGTGATCCTATATTTGTATGAAATTTATTGTATTCATTTGGTTTCAAGAAAAGCATTAATGTGGAATTTATCGTCAATACATTGTGTAAAGAAAAACACATAAAATCTATTATTCATATTCATTCAACAAGCACTTAAATATTTTATTTGTTTTATAATGATAGACGTTTAATTTGATATATTTTTTAATTAATATATTGATAAAAGAATCTTTGAAATATATTTTAATTAAAAGAAACCATAAACAACAATTTAATAGCACCATCTATTTTCAAGAGCTTCTTTGAGAAAAAATAAATTTGAAAAAGTTCAAAACCATTACGGGGAGCTTTTAAAAGATGAACTTGCAATGTGCTATTAGTTACTTAAATAAACTTTAATAACATATTAAAATATACATTTTACATAGTTTAATTTTCCTTTTCCACTCACTAATTATAAAAAATAAAATCAAAATGATAAGTTAGTATTCTTTAGTACATTAGCGATTAAATTTTAATTCTTTTTTTATATAAGAATTACATATACTATATAATTGTATTAATAAATAAGTAGATATATTATTTAACGTAAATTAATAAAAATATACAACTAATCTCTAGATCATATAACATGCATTTTTCATATTAATTTAATTTCTAATATCAAAAATTGATATAGATTAAAATGATGAGATCCACTAAATAAGTTAAGTATTGGGGGATATTTGAGTTGTTAGATTATTAAAAGACATAGAACTTAAAAAATAAAAGAAACAAACATACAAAATTAAGGGTCATTTACCATACTTTCGACAATTTATTTACCTTATTGGATGAACATAACAATAATAAGAAATCTTACAAAAAAAAATACAATAATTGATAGTTTTATCTAATAAATAAATATGATGATCTTTATCAAGTGATAAATTTTTATTAATATTTCATTTTGATGAACATAAATATTACTCGATAAGTTAATTAAAAATAATAACTTTTATTTTAAACATTTATCCTACTAATTTGCAAACGGTGAGAATAATTTTGCTTTAAATTAAATTAAATGATTATAAATCAAAACTATTGTGAGCCTTGCTTTTGGAGGTCACTTCAGTTTTATTCTTTGGTCACTTGCACTTCTTCTATAAATATCAAACTACATTCCTCCTAAAGGATAAAAAGAAAAACAAGAAACACAAAAATATCAAAACCACACACGTGTCATCATTTTAGTGGTACACAACCTGCCAACTCCTCTTTCATTCCAATCTTTTTTTTCATATTTTCTGTGAAACACTCATCTCCCCCATGGAACTCACTGCCACCATTAACACCACCACCCTCCTATTTCCCACCACTCCAAGATCAAGATCAAGAAACCCCATCATAATACCTTCCAAAAGACCAAATTTATTTAATCTTTACCCTCCTGCTTTCACAAACCCTAAAAATCCTCATAAAAATCCAATCTTTTTAACCACCCAATGTTCCACAAAACCCACAATTTCAGATGATAAAGATAACGTCATCAAAGATCAAGATTCAACCTTTTCATCCGATTCCAACTTCAAGATCCAAAACCCACAAAAACCCAACTCAAATCAAGAAAAATCTCCCCCAAATTCTTCGATTTCCAGAGGTTTGGTTCTTGATTTGGGTTCAGAGGGTTCTTGGGATAGTATTGAAATCGGTTCTCCTGTGGTTAAGAGGTTCTTGAGCGATGAAGAAGAGAGGTGGTACATGTGGTACCATGGGCGATCCGGTGGGAATCTGGATCCGGGTTCAATCGGGTTAGCGGTTTCAAGTAATGGGATCCATTGGGAAAGAGGCAAAGGGGTTGTTCAATCGGGTAGTGATGTGGGTTTAGTCTTGAAATCGAGTAATGATTGGTGGTCTTTTGATACAAATGGTGTTATGCCAGGTGAAGTTGTCATCATGTCTAGTTCCAAGATTAGGGCAAGCAATGCCGTTTATTGGTTGTATTATACGGGTTTTAGTAACGAAAAGATCGAATTTTTGGACAATTCTCTTGAATTTAGTTTAGAAAATCCCGAAAATGGTGGAAAAGGGAAGATTTGTAGGTCGTTAGTCGGTTTAGCGATGAGTCAAGATGGTCGGCATTGGGCTCGGATCGAAGGAGAGCATCATAGTGGATCTTTATTCGATTTAGGGTCCGAAGGTGAATGGGATTCGATGTTTATTGCCTCCCCACAAGTTGTTTTTCATGGGAGTGGTGATCTTAGGATGTATTACCATTCGTTCGATTTGGAAAAAGGGCATTTTGGGATTGGAATGGCGCGATCACGCGATGGTATAAGGTGGGTGAAGCTCGGAAAGATCATGGGGGGAGGGCGAATCGGTAATTTTGACGAGTATGGAGTGATGAACCCTTGTGTTGTGAGGAACAAGAAAGATGGGGGGTATTTGATGGTGTATGAAGGGGTGGGTGTGGATGGGGAGAGGTGTATTGGGTTGGCTTTGTCGTCCGATGGGCTAAAAGATTGGCGGCGGGTCGAAGATGGGCCCGTTTTGAAACGGGCCGAAGAAAACGGATGTTGGGATGATGGAGGTGTTGGGTCACCTTGTATTGTTTATATGGAAGGTGAAGATGATGAATGGAGATTGTATTATACGGGTTTAGGAAGAGACGGACATATAGGGATTGGAATGGCGGTTTCTGAAGGAAAAGATGTTAAGAATTTTCGAAGATGGACCGGATTTCATCTTTGAAATTTATACTTATCTGATTCGGTATTCATAACATAAAATTAGTTGTTTGTAATTATATGGTTAATGGTTGTATACTTTGTTATTGATGGCTAATAGTATTTGTTGGAGTTCCATATCAGCCGGACATAAACCATCAAACTTGTTTGTATATATGTAAAAACCTTCCATTTAGTAAGTGATCTTTTAGAAAAAAGATTAAGAGGGTTTCCACATACCCTCTAGTCAATATGTGAGTAAGTTGCATATTGGAAGATTCTTGATTTAATTTTTAAGTTGTTTGCGTTGCACTAATATTTATATGCATGCAAAAAGTCATCCGATCTAGTTACAATTACAGAGATACAGTTGTAATTGTAATTGTATTGGATCAGAGATCGATTGGTTGTTAGATGACAATTTAAAATACAATAAAACTAACGTGATCTAGTTTAATTATCATCCAAATTCCAAGTATCAAAGATGAAGGAATTATTATGGTTATACTTGTAATTGGTATTGTGGCCTAATGCAAGTTTTTTTTTTCTTATGAATTATTTTTGTAAAATATGTTAGGTTGTTAGATTTATATTGATAAATATTTATGAGTTTAAAATAATCACATTGATAACATGTTAAACACTTGGATAATTGGTTGAAAATACTAAATGAATATAATTTTATCGAATAAATAACTAAAGGCAGTTTCAAATACAAACCATGTAATTGTTACAAATCCTACAAACCAAAATTTGGCCCTTGATTTTGAAACTTAGAGGCGGTTATTAAATCGGTTAAAATGCGGTTAAGAGTACATCTAGGAATTAATTTAATTAGCATCGCTTATTATCTACATGGACGGACAAGATTAGTTCGTAGGGTTTACAACAATTACATGTTTTGTATCTGAAACTATCTCTATATAATAATATCTAATTAATAAAACTGGCTCAATCCCATCATTGATTGGAGTGGATTGGATTGGATCAATTGTCGAGAAATAATTGGACTAAAGCAGTTTTCAACATTCAATATCTAATAGATGATCGGATTGGACCGTTCTATCCAAATCTATTGGACTTGAACTGAAGAACCTCAAACTGACAATGTATGAAATATATCTGATATATTAAGTGTGGGTATGGAGCAACTTACCTAAAGTATCGAAAATCATCATAGCGATCTTTGAAACGAACACCACAAGTAAAAAGAAGACAATGTTTCTTCTATCGGTCAACATTGAAGCTACCTAAAGTACTCACTACTCACAATGCCAACACTGCATAGAATGAGGCCCGTTGTTGAGATCCCTTTGTTTGACCCAATACGGAACAGGGCCGTAAATGTTGCACTAGCTTCGAGTCGCTTGACTTTCATCATCTTCTATTCGACTTTTTCTTTGCACTTTGAATTTTTCGATTGGAAGATAAAAGTATTGTTAATTTTTTATTGAAATTCTTGAGGAAATTGGGGAATCTATACAAATAAAGATAGTTGAGTTAGTATTGTCTATTAGATTTATGTTGTCAAATTTTATTTATTTATTTTCATTTCTTATCAAGATTTATTTACTTTAAAAGAGAGTACGTTGCATTTTTGGTCTCTATGATATGCTAAAATGCTTGGTTTTGGTCCCTTTTACTTAACATATTTATGTATGTACACTGACCCCCCCCCCCCACCCCCCTCGAAAAAATACTGACCATTGGTGTACCCTTTCCCTGTCTATTCCTGCGATAAAAGAACCCACCCTTAGGGGCGGACCCACCCTTTGGGGAGGGGGGTCCAGTGCTACCGCTCAACCTAGTGCTGTAAGGGTAAAAAATATCGTGTTTCGTAAGTTTTATATGAGTTTTACATGAGGTGCACCCGCTGAACTCTGTCAACTTCAAGAGTTAAGGGAGCACAACTTTAAAAAATCCCTCGAAATCAACAAAGAATCTTAAAAAAATCACTCGAAATCGACCAAAAACCTTAAAAAGTTCTTCGAAATCAACCAAAAACCTTAAAAAATCCTTCGAAATCAACCGAAAAACTTAAAAAAGCCCCTAAACAGGGAATTCGGCTAAAAATTCCTCAAAATCAACCGAAAAATATATCAAACAGCTTTGCAGACATTTGATACAATTTAAGGGTGCACCCGCTCGGGATAAATCCTGGGTCCGCCACTGCCCACCCTTCCCTTTGCTCCGATATGCTTTCCCAACCTCATTGTCCGATCTCTCTCCCTGCCTGCTCTAAATCGAAACCCTAAATCGTATTTCTCCAGTAAAACACCGCCCATATCATCTTCCTTCCCCTGAACGCAACCCAAATTAGAGGGTTTTGTAACTTGAGGCTAAAGAAGATGTTTATAGATTTTATATGGGTTATTTTGATTTTTGGCAACAAGTTCAATCCATAAATATATTGGGTCCTTTTGGCCTTTGGGTTCAATTTACTCTTTGAAAGATATAAACGAAGTCTTGGTCAACTTTAAGGTCATGGTCAACCTCCAACTCCAATAAAAATGGTGCATTTTTGGTAATTATCAAACCCACATTTTATGTCTTTTGAAATGATGATCGAGTTCCGGTGAGAAAGAGAGTTACGATGAGAAGCGTAAGAAAGGATCTCCATCATTGGATGCATATTAGGATGAGATATACCGAGATGCACCAGATCAACTCCCTTATAAGACGTAATTCATGGACGGATATGAGATTAAAAGTGATCAATGACTCAGATCTCTTCTTACGTTTCTCACTTTAACTCTACTTTTCTAACATGATCATATGTCATTGAAGTGATAAGTCCAATATATACACACACAATATTAGTATATTACAAGGAAAGAAGGAAAATGATTGTTCACTTGATAAGGAAAAAATGTAAATAAAAATTGTCAAAAAAAAATGTTAATAGTTATTGGTTTTGTTAGTTTAATTTTAAATGTAAAACAACTACTCCTAATTTTAAAATTAATAAAATAGATGTAATAATAATAATTCTAAATTAAATTTGCATTTACCAAAGGGCCTCCTACAATGCAGACGGAGTTTTTACATCATTCTCGGCGCCTACGTTCGAGCCTTTGGGAGTGGTTTTCCTAAAAATGGTGGAGGAGTGGGGGTTTATCCTTGGTGAAGGTTCGTCCCGTGATACCATATACGTATCATGTGGGTCCGAATCACTAACTTGCCGTTCAAAAAAAAATTAAATTTGCATTTAAAATCAAATATAACAATTAATAAAAATAAAATCAGAGATATTATGTCCATAAATTTTGTAAATATTATCTTGTTAAATCATTATTAAATTTATTTAATGATTAATTATTTTTTTAATTTTTTAATTAATTATACGTTAATTTAAATTTAAGAAAAATTCATAGTCCTTGAAAATGGAACACAACAGCCTCTGAATTACGCAGGACACTCGGCCTGGATTCTCTCCTTTTTCTTCCCAAAAACACAAATCTTGATTTCCCTTCGCAACTTCCCTGCTGGTAATTTAACATCTTCTTCAACTCTATCAATTTTCAAGATTTTCTTGAAGTGTTTAGTAATCGCTAATTGAATTTTGTTTTGATATTTGCTTAATATTAGTTTTAGAGTTTGATTACTTGCGTTCTTTATGAACTGCTTTCGTTTTTGCTAATCATACAAATTGGTTGCGTTTTGAGTATGTGTTTTTGTGTGTGTGTGTGTGTGTGTTCTTCGTTGATGCTAACAATTTTTTGAAATGGGAATTTAGAACAGCTGAATTCATTTAAGTATTTGGAATTTGGGATTATTACATGTTTTTATGATGTGGGTATTTGATTTTACTTGAAATTTGCATAAATCTTGTCATTTTGAAGTGGATATGATATGAACTCAAAGTAATTGATTAAGCATTTGGGTTTGTTGTTGAATTTGGTGTTTATAACGAAATAGGTGGTGTAGATCGATATGATGATCGAAAAGGGTATGCTAGTTTTCAGGTTGGTTTCTCCATGTTTTTTGATGTTCTTGATTTGCATCCTAATTCCTATGGGAATAAAGTATGTGAATTGTGATATGTACTTACTTGATTATTGTATCAAAGTTCACAATTTTGGACTTAAGATTATGTTTTTCTTACTTTGTTTTTGTGAAAAGATAACACAAATGCTTTCGCTATGTGGGATTATGGTAAAATAAAGTAAGTTATATATATATTTATAGAGGGAGGTTCAAAGAAAAACCTCAAAAAAAAAAACTGAAGAACGGTCTGTGAGTCTTCCATCCGGATGGTATGCACAAATGCATACAGACGATTCAAGCTGGTTTTTTTCTATGCACGTGTGCATGTTACAAATTACCGGTATACATTTCTGCATGTCGTCCAGATGGAGGGCTACCAGGGTGTTCTTCTGTTTTCCATTTTTTAAGGTTTTCCCCTGAACCTGACCCTATATGTATGTATATATATACCCTATATGTAAGTATGTATATATAGTGGGAGGTTCAAATAAGAAGGCTAAATATCATAAGAAGGTAAGAAGGGAAAGGAAGGTTCATATGTGAATCATTGAAAAAATCCATTTGAAGATGCATATGTGAACCCATATAAATAAACTGTAACGTCGATTCACATATGCATCTTCAGATAGATTATTTTCCGATTTTTTCAATAATTCACATATGAATCTTTACTTCTTACCTTCTCCCCTCATTTAGCCTTCTTATTTGAACCGACCCCTGTATATACATTTGTATATAGAGAGAGAAAAAATGATATGGCTATCTCAAGTCTCAGCTGACAAATAAAGTCTGGGCCTTGGGCTCCACACCCACCCCCCCCCCCCCCCACGGGGGGAGCCCAGTGGTCATTTCAAGTCTCCTCGGTGGGATTTTCCTAGCTGTTATCTTCTGGGACCCAATGGGATATATGATGGACACTTGAGGAGAAAAAAGGTCCAAGAAAGTATTTTTGTGTAATCAAGAACATGTATGATGGATAGTTGTTAGTATGGTATGTATGTATATATGTATGCATGTATGTATGTATGTATGTATGTATGTATGCATGTATGTATGTATGTATGTATGTATGTATGTATGTGTCTCACCTGATATTAAACTCTCGTGTTACCACTAGGTCTTGGTTGAAGTTTTAGGTGCAAAATGTCTGAGACAAACGAGGGTTCCAAAGACGTTAATCTTGTTGATAATGATCCAAAAGTTGAAGTAATTGTAATTGATGAACCTTCTACCGAAGAAGTCCCAAAGAATTTAGAAAAAGTCGAAGACAATCCCATGCCCTCGCCAGCTCAGGAGGTACACTTCTATTTCCATGAACAATTTTCCGTTCTTTGGTAGATTCTTTTTGTCTTAATTTACTTATCTGCCCTTTTATCATTGTTATTGGATGGATTTGTGATGTTGGTTCAGGTCTATATTGAAGGGTATTTTAGACATTTTAGTTAATTACTGAACATCAAAAGTTTCATGGCCAAAGGGACAAAATGCATAGTACTCGGCTTATGCAAGGTCAACTAAGCTTTTTTAGATACTCCTTTCGTCCCAGAATCAATGAAAAAAGCACCTAATTTTAGAAATTTGTAATTATTACTTTTTTTTAATTAACTAAATGATTAAGGGTAGAATCGGAAATTAGACACTTTCTTCATCTTAATAATTAAGGGTAGAATCGGAAATTAGACACTTTTTTGGGTACGAAAGTAGGACACTCATTTTTAACTTAATAATTGATCATTTTTGTAAAGACCAGTGCTTTATCTTTATTTTTCACAAGAAAAATGGTGGGAATATTGTGGTTTGAAGAGTCATTTACTTTTATCTCGGTGTGTTCAATCGTTGTGTGCAGGAAGCAGTAATCAAGAAAAAGTATGGAGGTTTACTACCAAGGAAAACCCCGTTAATCTCAAAGGTAATTCTCAATTTTTTTGGGAAAAGTTCAGAAAAACCCAACGAACTTTTCCATTTTGAATTTGAAAGCTTCCTAGCCGGTTTCCGGTAGCTTTTTTTGGGTTAAAATGACGTATTCCTAAAAGTTCAACGAATTATTTATTCAAAAAAAAACAAAAAATCAGGGACTTACTAATTCAAAATAGGAAAGTTCATTGGGGTTTTTCTGAACTTTCCCCATCTTTTTTCTCGTAAATTTATAATTGTAGTTACCAACAGCTTTCTTGGCTGATGATATACAGGATCATGATCGCGCTTTCTTTGATTCTGCAGATTGGGCACTCGGAAAGGTATTTTATGAATTCTTTTTTGAATCTTGATCAATGGGATATAATATAATGGGTTTATTTGGTTGAATCTTGATCTATTTTAGAAGTTTGCATGCTTCTTGTTAATGGTTTTCCTTCACCTATAATTGCAGGGATCACAAAAGAGCAAAGGACCTTTAGAGGCACTCCGCCCAAAATTGCAGGTACTCGATTCTTTATTTCATAGTAAATATTGGGTCGAAAAACTCGTTTATTAGAAAATGTACCAAAAATCCCATATACTAAATGACACTATAAACCAACAACAATCAACTATGGAATACAAATTGGATCCCAATGTCACAAATAAATGACACATAGCAGTTTGGATATCCAGGTTAATAAATAAAAATAAATGACACAATGATTTAATTTGGTTTCATTGTTTGTGTGATTTCTGACATATGTTTCACTCATGTTTTTTTTTCGGTCAGCCAACACCACACCAGCAAGCTCGGTCAAGACGGTCATCTTATGCTCCTGCTGATGAAGGAGAAGGTACTTACAAACTAAAAACATTTGACATCTAGTTTTCTGTTAGAGCTGTTGGGGATTTTTCTGACTGTTATTTCCAGGGCCCACTGGAGATATTCCTGACTGTTATCTCCAGGGGGCCCCATGGGATTAGTTGAGGTATGATGTATGCACAAGCTGACCTAACGAATGATGTTTTGATGACAGTAGATGATGGTAGCCCAAATCTAACGGTTACGGATGACCAAGGATTGGAATTAGACTCGGTTAACGACAACAAATCTCGTTCTGAAGATGAGAACCATCCGAACTAAAGCGTTTTCTTGATTTCGGAGACCAAGTGATTGGGATCCTTAATATTTTCTTGAATTTTGCATCTTAGAAACAAGAAACACATATATATGTCTGATGATAACATTGTTGTATCTTTTGAGAGTTTTACTATCTTCAGAATGTTATATGTGGCCTCATTTATATGATGGACAAAATAAAGTTTTGTTATTTGTTAGTTTTTATGAAGAGTAGGTGGTGGGTGAGCATTGAGAATATATTAATTATTATATTAAATATAACTGTTGTATCATGTTATCTGATAAAAACGGATCAACTTTGGTTCAATTTATGGTTTCAGAATAATTCTCACTCGTCACTTACGTGACTCGTTCTTTGATGAGCATTTTCTGCTATTTGGGAGCTTACGGTTTCATCTTCTATTTCGTTTCCAATGGGCCATTATAGTGAAAGCTTGACATTAATGGTTTTCAAGAAAATAAAATAAGCGTTTGATTCTTTGTAAATGTATTATGAACAACATATAGATTCCCACAAGCTCGACAGATTGTTTCTCTAGAACGTTGAAATTTTTCACTAACATTATATTCGCAAGACTTATGGCGAGAATATACAAAAAAGAAGAATATTCTAACATTTTTTTACACCGAGATTACATGCCTTGAAATTAACCCATACTTTTTTTTCTTTTCCCACTTTAAAAAGCTTAAGAACAAACATTTTTTTTCTTTCCCTCCTTTTCCTTCATAAAAATTACTTGAGAACACCGTGTTATTGTAACTCTTCACAAATGCACTCATTCCACAGGTATCAACACACCAGATTGGATAACCGTTCAAGATTTCCTTCATCCATATGCATATCATGCTCTTTTATCGATATTATGCATACCTCCTTGTAGATACGAGCGTAATAAAGAAAGCTGGTTCCTTTGAGTATCATTTGTTATTTCATTTCAAGCTATCATATGATATAAGAATATTAAAATCGAAATAAATTATTAGTACCATTTAATTACAAAATATTATCATCACATAAATTTAGAATATATCATTCAAATACAACATATTGCCATTTACCATCACATAAAGTCTATACGATAACATCCAACTAGAAAATATTATGATCGTAAAGTCTAAAAGATAACATTAAATCATAAAATATTTGAGTCTAACATAAATTTTTCAAATGATGTTTTTGGTTTTTAGCAAACTTCAACCAAGCCAACTTAGCAACATCACTTAACATCCAAAAGAAGACAACCCACATTACTGACTAACGGTGGATAATCAAATTTCTTAGACGTACTAAATACAACTCCACCCTGAAACATGAGCATTCTACGGCACAAAATATAAAATATCCTCCACCAAACCTCAACATCATATATATATGTTATACAAACAAAGACCAACAACTATCAGAAACAAACTTTACCATTCACTCCACCATAAACAAACAAAAACATCAACTAAAAAATCTAGATCAAGACAAACAAAAACGTCTACGAAAAACTCAAATCAACACACACAAACAAAAACATCAACTTAAAAGAAATAATAAAAAAGATTTACATAAAACTTACCTTCTTACGGTTGAAAACCAAGTTTAATAGAATGGCATTTGAAATAAAAAATCTCATGAAAAAAAAAAAAAGTGAAATAACTCATCTCAAGAATACAAAGGATTTTCCGGTCTTTTACATAGAAAAACTTATTGAAACGAATATGTAGTTTAAAAAAACTAGCTTATGCAAACCAAAGTTGCAGGCGGTTTTCATAATCTAATGTTTCTCATCCATGTGGTTTTATTTACTATTTTCATTTAATTATGGTTTTTATCTATATAGTTTACAATTTTTTGTTTGTTTTCGTCCATCATACTTAATAGTTAACTGCCATGAAAACAACAATGAAGGACAAAAAACCATAATTTCAAAAGTACAGGGACAAAACTCGCTATTTTATTAAACCACAGGGACGATAACCGTATTTTACTCTAACTTAAAAGGGTTAAAAAAACAAAAAAAAAATCAAAAGAGGTAAGGTGCAAATCCAGAATCAGGTTTAGGCGCCATGTTTGTTGGTGCATCTCCTCTTCTCTTCCTCCCCTCTTCTCCCGTCCAACCTTCACCCTTCGATCATTTCAAAATCAAAATCAATTTGAATTTGAATGTTTCGCACCCTAACCCTACCCCCAAATCAATCCAAAGCCTTGTGAAATCGCCATGTAGTAATAGTAACAGCAGCAGGAACAAGCTTTGCTTATGTGGGAGAAGGCCATTTTTAGCAACAATCTCCACAGCTCTCGTTCCAATTCACCATTCCAATGGCTCAGAATCGCTTGCTAATGATCCCATGGTACCTAACTTTGATTTTGAAATGCTTCGATTCTTCCTGTTTTTTCGACCGAATAATGATTTCCCTTCTTATTGAACAAAAATTCAAACTCTTTCAGTCTTCATGTTAATGTTTAAATTTGAATTTTAGTAAATTGAACTCTTCAAATCTCAAAATGTGAGCAATTTTATAGGAATTACTTTCATAATTCTGAATCCTGCTACCATCATGTGTTCCTTCTTTGGGATTTTAGGGTTTTTGTTGATTAATCATGCAACTTTTTATTAACATTGGAAATTACATAATAACTGGTCCAAGTTTCACTTCGATTTGTTTGCCATTTTTTTTCTTGATATTTACAATTACTGAACGATTTTAAAGGGATTCAATGCTCTATGAAGGCTGTGCTGAACAGGGTTCACCCTCCAAAACCTGATTGGTATGAGGAGTTTTACGCAACAGCCATGGATAAAACAATGAAATCTTATGAGGCAGAGGTTGGTAATCAAGTAAACTTTGTATTCTATACTTAAGAAATGTTATAGAAAACTTCATTATCTTTTACTCGCCTTTGTTACATTTGTATAAATGACACTTGTTATTTGATAAGATTGCAGGCTATAAGTCACAGCTTTTTGCAAATTTGATAGGGAAGGCCGAAAAAATATTGGAGATTGGGATAGGGACTGGACCTAATCTCAAATATTATGGCAGTGCAACTTCTGGTGCAAGTGTAATTGGTGTAGATCCGAATAGAAAGATGGAGAAGTATGCTCGAGCTTCTGCAGAAGCTTCTGGTTTTCCTCGAAAGAACTTTAAGTTTATTCATGCTGTATGTTTTCTTCATGATTTTATGCTTTAATCCTTGAAATTTGTCGATACAAATTTAAAAAAAGAAATCTTGTTTATTGATGCCCATTTTGGCTTTTCCAAATAGTTAGGATTTACTCATATGTGTTTGAATCCATTAAGTGGGTAGAGTCCCAATCATTTGCAAACCTTCTAATTCATACAAACTAAACAAACTAATCTCAACCGTCCATCTAGGCTAATGAATATTTGGTTCTATAAATATCTTGATTGTTTTCTTATCTAAAGTGTTGATCATAATGAATGAACTCTAATCATCTTCCATAAATATCTCGATCATAATAACTGAACCCTCATCATTTTCCATAAATATCTCAATTGTTTGGTTTGTATGAATCAGGTGGTTTGCAAATGATTGAGACTCTAAATTGGTATGCCTAGTGAATATATAAGAGGTGGAACCTCTTCTTAATGGTTTTGTTAGCCTTTTACAAAATGAAAATGTTTGGCATTTAGTTGACATCAATTAGGCAATCATCAGAAAGAGAAAATAGAGGAAAAAATGGAGTAGAATGTAACATATTTATAACTTGCATAAGGACTTTCTAAAAATGGAAATTTTATGCAGGTTGCAGAAGCATTGCCTGTAGATGATGCTTCCATGGATGCGGTGGTGGGCACATTGGTGCTATGTTCTGTTAAGGATGTCAACAAAACTCTTCAGGGTATATGATTATCTTGTCAGATTGAGTTGCTTTTTAATCTGTATCAATATGATTGGTTAAGTGAGTAAATAACATATATATGTATATATAGGCATAGGATCGTGTGAGAAGGAGGGTTAAGGTGAGAAGCGTAAGAAGGGTCTTGACCCTTGATCACTTTTAATCTCATACCCACCCATGAAGTGCGCTTTAGAAGGGAGTTGATCCGGTGCATCTTCGTGCACCTCATCTCGGTGCATCTCATCCTAATGTGTCCAAGGGTGGAGATCCCTTTTTACACTTCTCACCGTAATTCTACTTCTCACCGGAACTCAACCCTATATATATATATATATATATATATATATATATATATATTACTACGGTGATTTCTATGGAAACCAAAGCCAATTAGAATAGTCACTGGTGTTAATTATACCATCTTAAAGACGTCTTTTCTAACAAAAGCTAAAGCATTGATGTCAAACTGAATCTTGAAAAGTGGGAAGATTTTGAATTTCCAAAATCAAAATCCCGACTCCTTTCTTGAACCATGCCTGTTTTTCCTTTCTTTTCAGCAGTCAGCACACATCCGATTTTGTGATAATATGATGGTTATGATCTTATATGAACATTGTCATTAGATATTTACTAAACGGAACTATAAATTCCGTTAAGCACACAATGATACATCACCGAACCCTACTTCTGTGTGGGACATATAGGGTTAGTTTGGTTACAAAGTGATATATCATCGAAGAAAAATAACGTGGCATCTTAATTGTGTGCAGAGGTGAAGAGGGTGCTAAAACCAGGTGGGCTTTACGTATTTGTGGAACATGTAGCTGCCAAAGGTACTTGACTGAAAAAGTTTATTATGTTTTTGAAAAAGTTTGGGATAAGAGACTCGATACACGGGACCTCACAGACAAAAAGCAAAGAACTAACCAACAGACTAATGAAGATTTTGTTAAAAATATGCATGGCTTCATTTTTTATTGTAACAATTTAATTAATGCAATAATTATCAAGTATGATGGTTTATATATATATATAGAGGGAGGTTCAGGAGAAAATGCTAAAAAAAGAGAAAACTGAAAAACACTCCGCCATCCGGACGGTATTTTTTTTCTATGCATGCGTTAGTGCATATGCACAAATGCATATAAGCGATTGGAGCTCCTTTTTTGTATGCATCAATGCATAAATATGCATTAGTGCATATGCACAAATGCATGTTAGGCCATACCATCAAGATGACGGCCTCCCAGGGTGTTCTTCAGTTTCTCTTTTTTTAGCGTTTTCTCCTGAACCTCTCTATATATATTATATATATATATATATAGAGGGAGGTTCAAGGGAAAACGCTAAAAAAAAGAAAAGTGAAGAACACCCTGGAAGGCTTCCATGTGGACGGTATGCACTAATGCATACCGGTAATTTTTGTTCCTATGCATCGATGAATATTCATTAATGCATGTTACAAGTTACCGATATGCATTAATGCAATACCGTCCACATGGAAGCCATCTAGGTTGTTCATTCGGTTTTCTCTTTTTTTAGCGTTTTCCCTTGAACCGCCCTCTATATATGTATGTATATATATATATAACTCGCTCGCTCAACAAAGCTAGCATGCTATTTTTTTGACTTCATTTTGGGTGTTATTTTCGGAGCAGATGGTACGCTTCTGAAAGTTATGCAGCGTGTTTTAGATCCATTGCAGCAGACGGTTGCAGATGGATGCCATCTTACGAGGGAAACAGGACACGATATTTCGGAAGCTGGTTTCTCGAGTGTCGACATAAAAACGGCTTTCCTTTCTTCTGCATCACTAATAAACCCTCATGCATATGGGATTGCTTGCAAGTAACAAAACACTATTAGAAACTTGTGGAAATTAATCCAAATTATTCGATGAAGTTGACTTAAGTTATGATTTATGTTTTTCCATATATTTTGTTCTTACGTGTATGTGTGTATATATTTCATATATAAACGTATTTTCGTGTTTTTAATTCACACGGAAAATAGTTTCTGAATGTTTCATATATGAAATAACATTATTTATATATATATATATATATATCAAACAATACATAAAAACCGTGTGTTGTAAGATTTTAACATTTATTGAATTTGTATTTGATTTGTGATATATGTTTTTAAAACATATGAATGCAATTTGTTTCAAGACGAAATACATTAACGAAATACATAAGCTAGCTTATTTTCAGTGTACACGTTTGGCAAACCATAAGCTAGCTTATTAAAAAGCTACTTGGAGTAGCTTTTTGTCGTTATTTCCAATTATAACCATCATTAATATTAATTATTATTTATTTTTCAATATGTTCTTTTTGGTCATTTTACATTTTTATATGCTAGTTTTACCAAACATGATTTTTTCATCAGCTAGCTTATCAGCTACTAATTAACTTATCAGTCATCCGCTAACTTATCAGCTAGTTCGCCAAACATAACCTAAAATAATACTCCATTTAAATGCAATTTGTTCATACTTTGAATGGTGATTTATCGTTTGAAGTGTTTTCTATCCAATCTAATTGCATTAATGCAACAAACTTCTTTCATTTACCACACTTGCATTACGTGACGTATGTAATGTATTCGAAGTCTTCTATATTTAAAGCAACCAATGAATTATCGAGAATGCATTAATAACGTCTTCAATTCATTCCTTAAAATGCATAATCGATTATTCGATTTTCAAGAAAAATAAATTTAAAACATTTCGTGGTCAAGCAATTTAATTTTTATTTGAATCTTCATACTCATTTTTCTATTGTAAAAAGACTCATTGTATATAGCAACGAATCTATAATTTTTGTCGAGAAAGTGCACCTTTAAAGTCGTCAGATATGTTTTTAGTCAAATTCCATTGTTTCAAATAATTCTTAAAGTTTTTTCATTGATTTCGAGAAAATTTTAACTTTTTTTTAATGATTTCGAGAAACTTTTTCGATTTCTTAGTTTATGTTCTTCGTATTTTTAATATCCCGAAGTACCATTTAAAGTTTAATGGTTACATCTTTCATAACTCAAAAAGAAATAATTTGTAAAAAATGGTTAAGCAGGTGCATAAAACCTTGCTTAACTTCTTAAAGCATCTTCAAGGGAATTCCTAAAATTTCTTTAAAATGGAGAATCAAAATCTAAAATCTCCAAAAATAGTTACATCCATCTCCAACAAATTTCCTATTTTGGAGAACCCGTCATTGATTATAATATTAAAATATTATAATTATCTATTAAAGTATTATTATTTTCTCTAAATATTTATTTTCAATAATTTTTATTGATTGTTTCACAAATCATTTTTGGAGTGATCTTCATATTTGGAGAAAAAATCACTCTTTTCTACTTTCTCCATTTTGGAGATAGTTTTGAAGAATTTTTTGGAGTAAATTTTTGACTTAAAATCCTCATTTTCTTTATTTTTTTTATTTTAGAAAAGCTCTTGAAGATGCTCTTACAAGTCAATTCCTTAATTCTAAAAAAGAAAAATCTTTAAAGTTTATCTAAATAAGAAATTTAAACATAAGATTACCCCTTTTATATTAAAATTTTCAATATGTTATTTTGGTTATATTTAACACCAATAAGATAGTTGATGACCTAATCGAGAACTTTTATATAGGTAATTTAATATTAATAACATATTTAAAAAAAAATTATAATATCTTTAAATTTATATCTTATCTAAAAATAAAAACATTATTGCTTCCTTAAAAACACACAAAATCGTATTACAACATCAATAAATACGAATAATAAAATAAAACATTATACGAGTACCGTTCTAGTTAAATAAAAACGAAAAAAAAGTTGATGACATTTTTATGCATATAAATGTGATTCTTTTTCCAATTTCATGTACTACTCTTTTATCATTGAAAAGTGAAAAGGTTTTGAAAGAGAGAAAGAAAGAAGGTGGGCAACTCAAACAATGGCGCACTCTCCGCTTTATTAGGGTTTTTCTCCGTATACAACCACACCAGAATTCCATCTTCTTCTTCTTCATCTTCATCATCATCATCATCATCATCATCATCGCTTCAAACTCCATAATCATAACAGTAACTACACTCTCTCTGCTTTCTCTACCTGTCTGCTGTTTCTCCATTTTGATTTACTCGTAGAACTTCTAATTGGTAATCCTGAATCTCTTTTTATTATTTAATAGATGCATAATTGATTGATTGATTGATCATATTCTCCTTTTCGTTGATTTTCAAAAAAAAAAATCTTTGAATTTCAATTCAACTCTGATTTGGCAGTTCTAATGAATGTTTACTTTCAGTTGAATCATAAAATTGTATAATATTTAAGTTATTGGATGAAGCATGATTTAATTTTTTTTTTTTAACTCTTTGTGAAAATAAATTTCTTTTATTTTGAAAATAATACAATTAATTTCATGGTGAAATTCGAATTTAAATGAATTCGATTTTGTTAACCTTTTCCAGAAACTGGATGACCCTCTCTAGTATACTTATAAGTTTCAATTGGAGCTGTATGTCCTTAAATAAGATTTTAATTAAAATCATGACGACATGTATGAAGCCATTTTTGTGGTTATTTAGGGAAATGACCTTAAATGACTTTTTAATTAAATTATGACATTTTGGCCTATATAACAATAGGTTTATACCAGTAAGAAGGTCGTGGATTTTATTAAAATCTTATTTAAGGTTATATACTTAAAATTCTAAGTTCTTTTAATCAGAGGACCCCTCTTAAGTATTAATTATGAAAGTTAAAGTTGAATCATGAATTATGGTCTTTGTACTTATTTATGTTTTGCTAAGTAGTTAGTGTAATTATGCTTGTTTTCTTTTCCCTTTTATATATAAAAAGCTGGTTCTTGATGTTTCATATCTTGTTTGATTTATGATCTCATATTATATTATGGCATCATTTTTATATTCTTGAATATTCTGAAAATTAAGTGGGTAAATAACTTCATATCTCTTCATCCATGGCTTCTATGGCCCTTCAGACGGTTTTACACCAGTGGCAGCTCAGATGAAGATCATGAGTTAAAAAGAAACTCATTTAACGTCATTTAACCATAGGATCCACATAGTTTTGTGAAGTTGACATTTGTAAGATTGTTGGGATTCAAGAAAGCGGGCAAAAAGAATAAGTTACCACCTGTTTTACAAAAGATAGCTAAGACGGGTTCGCTCTGTTGTGTGGCTGCTAGGCCACATGGGTCCAATGCGGTTAACCACGACTGGTCCATGGGTTTGGGTTCACCACATGAACCCTATTGGAGAACCAACACCAGCTTCTCACCGCCCCCACCTAGATGGGATTTCCGATTCCAATATGAGGGGGGGCGGGGGCAGTCATTTGGTTCTCAAGAAGGAAGTCGTTTATATGGTTCTTCAACATCTTTAAATAGTAGAGAAAGTAGGAGCTGGTTAAGAGGAGATTATTTACACAATTATCAGCATTCTGATTCAGATCGAGTTGAGACTTATTTTAGTAGTCCGTCGGACTTATCTCAGTGGACCCCGCCGATTATACAAGAAATCAGCCTTGATGAATATGCTAATTCATTGAAAAGAGGTAGTTAATACTTATGGTTTATATGCAACTATTTTCATTGTTATCTTATACCCATATTTGATTAATAATTGTCATATATACATATATATATAGAGGGAGGTTCAGGAGAAAAACGCTAATAAAAAAGAAAATTGAAGAACACCCTGGGAGGCCGCCATCTGGTAACATGCATTTGTGCATTTGCACTAATGCATATTTATGCATTAATGCATAGAAAAAAGGAGCTCCAGTCGCGTATATGCATTTGTGCATATGCACTAATGCATGTATATGCATTGATGCATAGAAAAAAAATATCGTCCAGATGGCAGGCTCTCAGGGTGTTCTTCAGTTTTCACTTTTTTTAGCGTTTTCTCCTGAACCTCCCTCTATATATGTATGTGATAACATATAAGATGTGATAGTTATTTTCTTTGCTGATATGTTCTGTTTTGCAACTCATTTTCGCAGTTTCGGACCAGTTATCCCTTTCACCAACTTCCGAGGTATCATATTTTTACTCACAATTTAACGGTATATTGCCAACTAAATTATAACATTCTGATGAAAGAAAGTTCTTTTTCTCTAGGAACTTTCTGCTCTCCATAACGAAAGAGCTTCCAATAGTCCCGGATTTCAGGATTTGAGCACTGCTAGTTGTGAATTCGAGTTTCCGGATGTTTCCGGACCAATTGAATCCGATTCTCTCATCAGATCAAACGTAGAAAAATGTGGACTTTGTGAGCGGTTTCTTTCCCGGAGATCCCCGTGGAATTCAAGCGGAGATATGGCGGTTACCGGAGTTCTTTCATGCCGCCATGTCTTTCACGCCGAATGTTTGGATCGAACAACACCAAAATCACATAAAAGTGACCCTCCGTGTCCCATTTGCGCTAAATTATTTGAAGCTAAAAACTCTCTTGATCAACGGGTTTTGTCAAAATCAAGAAATGGGTTCGTAGCTTATTGCGATGAGGATGGACCACCGGCTAGACCATGGGGATGTAGTCGGGTTCATAGCAACTGTGTTGAAGGGGCACTGGGTGCACCGTCGCGCTTGCTAATTAACCGAAATCGGATAAAAAAGAGTCGGTCGTTGAAGGGCAATTTGGTCATGGAATTCAGCGGCAAACGAAAGAAAAGTGGGACGGATCCGCCCGATTGTGGTGATGATGGGGTCGGGTGTTCAAAGTCGGCATCAAGTTCTAGAAAGTTCTCATGAACTAACCTTTGAGGATCGGTTGAAACGACAGTCGATGATTTTCCTGACTGTTATTTTTAGACCTATGGGGATCATGGAAGTTGACCCGAATGCCAATAGTTATTAAAAAAAGGAAAAAAAATGTTAAAAAGAAAAGTTATGTATATAATTGGTAGCACAAAATTTGGTTGTGTAGCAAGATCCACAAATTTGGTCATATTGGGTCCAAGTTTTTTTTGTGTGATTATATATATATTATATATTTATATGATATATATCTATTTGCTGACTTTTGAAAGTCAATATCGTGTAGGTTATGTGTGATTCCGATCCCCCGATCGGATAATACTTTTGTATCGATGTTTGCTTGTACCAAATGTGGATACCGAACATGGATTTAAATGGTATAAAATAGAAAAGAATATAAATATTTGATCATTTACAAAATTTAATACAAAGGTTTTGATCATTTTTGCTTTAGATTACTGGTTAAGGCTCGACCTGAAACTGGATAAGGGTTGGTTGTGATATTGACGTATGATGGGTTTGGGGACGTTATAACCTGTTAAAGCCCCGGTTTTGTACATCTCTAAGAGCAAAGGAATTGATGTCATGGTGGCATGTCTATTGCATACAAGCAGTGGTAGATTCAGAAGCTTAGGTGACTGGAGTCCCTGCTAGGGAATAAAAAAGTCCAAAACCGAATAGTTCACCCAAACAAACAGTTTCAGGTTATTTAGTTTGCGGGTTTAAAGGTTCAGTCAACCGAATAAGGTAAATTTCGATTTTAATTATTTTTTTACCATGTTGTATAACTGAATAGCAAACTATACAATTATTTAATTTATATAATTTTCTTCTAGATTAATCGGTTTGAACATATATAAAACTAAAAGAACAAGAATTTGAGATATATTTAACAAAATCATCAACCAACGGTATCATTCTGGTCGTTCTTCTCGTATATTGTTACCGTTAGTTTCTACAAATTATTGGTATACGAGAAGAACGACTATTTGTAGAATAATTGTAGAAACTAACGGTAACAATATACGAAAAGAACGACTGTCAAACAAGTGAGTAGGGGGGGTTTTGTTAACACGAACTATTTTACGATTATGCTACAAGAATTAGAGGACTTATTTTATAAGGTGTATTCATTGATAAATATAAACTAGATAAATTTAGATGGTTTATACTTTATATCATAGGGGTTTACAAACTAGATCAATCCTACAAACTCGTAAAAACCAAGTTAAAAATAATTTTTTTCATGATTTTTTTTCACCAAATGCTATGATTTAAGATGTTATTACATATATGTTTGTTTCGTAATGTAAAAGTTTTACATGTATTTATTTTCATAAGTTCAAAGTTTCACACGCATTTATTTTATAATGCATTTTTTTCATGTATTTTTTTCACATGTAATTTTTTTCACAAGGTGAAACAAACATATATGTAATAACATTTTAAATCATAGCATTTGATGAAAAAAAATCATGAAAAAATTATTTTTAACTTAGTTTGTACGAGTTTGTAGGATTGATCTAGTTTGTAAATTAACCACCATCTTATATCATAATTGATAAGTAAATATACATTTATACACATGTCATCGAAATATTTGTATATTCATTTATGAACATATTCACTTGTATTTACATTCCTCTAATATTTACACAAAAGCCTTGGAGAAATAATGCATCTCTTTAACAACTCTTTTTTATAGGGAGCAAAAGTAACAATATTTAAAGATGAAGGACTAAATTTCGCAATCTCATAAAATGCACCCTTTTTAAATCTACAAAAGTGGACGGCGGCGAAGACGGTTTAAACTTGCCGTTAACCGCCGTTCCCAAATTTGAATTTTACAGTTACCACAACAACCTGCATATAGAAACCATACGCCAAATCCAAAATTCAGACCACTTTCTAATCCAAAAAAAATGGAACAATCCAACGAAATTGGCGTCAGAATCTACACTCCCTCCCCTCAACTCAACATCAACCGCCACCCGCCGCCACCACCACCGCCCCCATTGCCGCCACCAGCCACCACTCTAACCAGCAGTGGCCGGAAAAGACGGGCGGTGGCAAACGGGGTCCAAAAAACACTCTCGAAAACTTCAATGCTCGTAAACTTCCTCCCAACCGGAACCCTCCTCACCTTCGAGATGGTCCTTCCGTCCATCTACGGAAAAGGCGAATGCACGGCCGTCACCACCCTCATGATCAACATGCTCCTCGGGATTTGCACTTTTTCGTGTTTTTTCTTCCATTTTACGGATAGTTTTCGTGGGGCCGATGGAAAGACTTATTACGGGTTTGTGAGCCCGTGGGGGTTAAAAGTCTTTAAATCGGCCCCACCGGGTGTGGAAGTGCCACAAGACGAAAGGTATAATCTCGGGTTCACGGATTTGGTTCACGCGATGATGTCATCGATGGTTTTCGTAGCGATCGCGTTCTCTGATCATCGGGTTACGAATTGTTTGTTTCCGAGGCACACCAAGGAAATGGATGAAGTTATGCAGAGTTTTCCGTTGATGGTCGGTATTGTGTGCAGTAGTTTATTTTTGGTGTTTCCAAATACCCGATATGGGATCGGATGTTTATCGGCTTAATTTTTCTTGTTTCAAATGTTTCTTGATTTCTTGTTGGAAAATAAGTGTAATTTGATGACGAATGTAATAAATTATAAATAAGATGTATCAATAATATGTCTATATTCTTCTACTTGTATACTTAGTTTTTTTTTAACATACACCGAAAACAACAAAATTTGATGATTTTTCAAGTTGTAAAAGCTGGTCCTTGTAAATCAAACTAAACAAACTCAGTATATTCTAATGAGTACAAAGTCTGAAATGTAAAATATACGCAAATATGTCTTCTACCTTAAAAAGTAAGACAATTGTTTCAAAAACAGACCTGGAAATATATTGTCGTGATGACACCATTTAACTAAAAGAAATAAAGCTATAAATATTTTTACAAAATCAATTTGATGTTAGAAAACAAAAAGTCCATGATCCCTATAACTTGTATTCTTAGGTGACATTTGTTTTTTAAGAGATGCTGAAATCTGATTTCAGTTCTGAAATGGTTATGAAACGTCTAAACGAATCAAACATAAGTAGTGATTAAGAGCTTAAAATGAAAAAATAAAAACAAGATCTTAGTTAAAATTAGTGGTAAATGTTAACCCACAAGGAGGAAGCTGCATTTTTTTTGCTTCTTTTTTCCCTATATTTACAAAACAAAATATTTATAACTTAAGAGAATAATACAAACAGATTTCACTTAAAGTGAAAGGCAACCCAATTTCCACACAAACATAATAAAAAACTGCCCTCTTTTTTTACCTTTTTTTCTGCTTAAAATCACCTAAACTAGTCCTAGAATAAATAAAAATCTACATTAATTATGCGTGGCCGATCGTGGTTTAGGAGGCATATAATCACCACATTCGATTGGGGTATGCATCAATGGATTCCATCTATCGAATACTATTCTTCCCCCTCTTCCGATCCTCCCGTGGAAATTATGACCGCGTGATGACGGTATTGAAGAACCGACAGGTGGCACAATCCCTGCTGATGCCAACTTTTCTGGCACCAGAGGTTTTGTGAATAGTAATACTGGTTCAAGTGGATCCTGCAAAGATAAGAAATAAGTTCATTTAGGGTTTGTTTGTTAGCAACTTAATGAGCTTAATGGGACTAGCAACTTATTGGGTCGGTCAGCTATGCATGACTGTTTGGTAATTGGTAGTGGTTTAGTTATATAGAAAGTGACTTATTCAAATAAGCTTCTAGAGGGGAGCTTTATGCAGAAAGCCAAGTTTTTTTTTTCTTCCAAACATTCCCCTCCCAATTGAAAAACACGCTCTTTCCATCTATGAAAAAACTCTCGAAAACAAAAAAATTCCCAATCAACATAGATAAATTAAACCATACAGACAGCTTTATCCATACAGAACTTGATGGAACCAAACAACCCCCTTCCGTATATCAAATCGGGGAAAGTTCAAATGAGATAAATAAATATTTTGAGAACCTGCGAACCATCTATTTTCATGTATATATGTACTATATTTATAAAGCATATTGGTTTTTGTTCTTAAAAACTCGTAATTTCTCAAGGGTAGAACTTATAAAACATTAAATATAAATTATTAATGCATGCATAATATAATAATTTCTATAAATCTCCATTTTGGCCTCCTTTAACCTCTACTACCCTTCCCAAGCATAAAGTCGATGAACCAATTCAACAACATAATATTTGAGATTTTTGAAAACCTCATCTCACAATTGCTCAATTTCCAAAAAGGCCAAAAAATTATGAAAAATATATATAAAACAATTCAATTTTTGGTTTACAAAATTAAACTTTACATTATATACTTCAATTTTTATAAAGGTCATCTTTGTATGTACTAAAAGTTCACGAAATATAACGAAATTCCTAACGACAACCATGGATGAAGGCAAATTGCTGAACCACATAAATTCAGTGTGTTCGATACTTTGTTTGCTCATTTGCTGCAATTATTATTGTGTGATTGCAGATCCTAATGCTAGGCTATATCATGCACCTTGATATCATTTGGTCATTTCAAAAGAAAGAAAGAAAGAAAGAAAGAAAGAAAGAAAGAGGCTAAGGTGGCGTTTGTTTTTTAAGAGTTGCTGAAGTCTGAAGCCTGATTTCAGTTATTTCAGTTTTGAAATGGTTATGAAACGTCTAAACGAACCATAGATAAGTGGTGATTAAAAACTTAAAAATGAAAAAACAAACAAGGCCTAAGTAACAAAAGTTAAGAGACGTACCAATTTATGGAGCCAAGTAAATGGGACGGGCCGGCGTCTGATCTCTCGTTTAATGCCTCCTCCAGAAGGCAATACCAGCCTCGATTCGATTGAACCGTGGGGCTGAAAACGTAGACGGTTTTGTGGAAAATCATCTGCGTCTAAAACTTCATCCTCGCTTGAAACAAATTTGGACTGGAAAGATGGCATTTCAGGCAGACCTAAACTGTCTTCAAGAAGCTCTGCTTCATTCTACAGAATTCATAAATGTATAAATGATCATTCACTAAATAATTAAATATACATAAAAGGTGCCGCAATTTTGGCCAAAAAATCAGATACATGCTGAAAATAAAGAGCCACTTCAGCTTGAAATTGTTGGGATATAACATGCATCTTAATTCCCATGTTTGTGTGCTTCTTTCACTTTTTGTGGTTTCTTTACCATTTTACCCCTCATAAAAGTTAGTTTTGGATGTATCTTGGTCCGAATTAACAGCTAGCTTCTTTTTCAAGTATAAATCTATAAGATTGCAGTCTGGACCTCAAGCTTCTTTTAGCTAAGAACAGTTTTAGAATGGAGGTAGGCAAGAATCAAGATCAGAGAGGTTATAAAAGATGAAAACAACATACTGAATGGCAGATTTAGTCGAGATCCATTAGATGTGAGATGATTAGATCTTGATGATTAATGGAATTACAAGATCGAAACTACCCACTCTGTCCTCAAATAAATGCAACACTTTACACTTCCCTTTCTGGGAATCTGGGATGTGCAAAAGCATTGGAACAGTTTTTTTTTTTGGGCAAAGTTTTGATGCATACTAAACCTCTTAACCCTGAAGTAATCATTAAAAATATTGATAAATTTGATTTCAGTTCAAGTGATTCCCCTATTTTGTCACTGCTAAGAGGTGCTATAGATATTTAGTTGATAGACAAACACTTCCATTGAACTATGTACCAAATCAAATATTGCATTTTTTGGATGGGGAAAATACTCACTCCGTCCCAACATACATGTCCACAATGAAAATGATACTTTTAGAATTGTGTAATTATCACACTTTAAGATTAACTAAATGACACCTTTACCCTTAATAAGAGAGAAATTTTCTCCGTGTCATAATTAAGGGTAGAATGTGGAAGTGGAAACTTATTTTGGGACAAACTAAAAATAAAGTAAGAAGCCATCTAAAAATTTATCTACTCCCTCCGTCCCAAAATAGATGTCCAAAGTGAAAAAAGGCGCACAGTTTTAGAAATGTGTAATTATTACACTTTTTAACTAACTAAAAATTATCCTTGATAATAAAGGAAGTAATGAATTTATCCATCTAATAATTAAGGGTATAATTGAAAGATAGGCACTTACTTTTGAAAATGGACACTTGTTTTGGGACATATGGACAAACTATAATAGAAATGTAGACACTTGTTTTGGGACATATGGAATAATATGCATCGAATTGAAACGAAAATCAACAGTTTGGCTACTCTAGACCAACTTCATGCTACAAGAAGGCTGTTAAGGATCAAGATGATAACAGTAAGGTGGTAGTGATGACCAATGGTTACATTACGAGTTAGTACAACCATTTCTTGAAATGATATAAATAAGTAAAATATTAGGGCTTTCAATAGAAAAGATTTTTAATGACAGAACTGATTAATAACGGGTTATGTAGCATAATGTACAAAGAAAAAAACTATAATTGCAAAAAAGATGCATACTAAAATGTACCTTGTATTTCATCTGTATCCTTTGAAGGCTGACTTCACTATCCATGACATCTCTCTTTTTCTCCTCTCTCTGTATCGGGCATTTTTCGTCTAATAAGTACTACTAACGAAAACAGATAAAAGAAGTTGAAAGAGAGAGAGAGAGAGAGAGGAAGGACAGACCTTGATTAGAGCTTCTAGTAAGTTCTTTGCTTGGTCGAGATTGCGTCTTACCTGCCGAAGCCTTTCAAATGATTGCACATTGTTTTCCCGTCTTTGCATCTGAACATTGTGAAAAGCAGTCAATTATAACATTTTTAATCGTTGTTTTAGAAAGTTTTAAGCAGTACTAGATGATCGAGACCTGCTAGCACTTAATACCCAAAGGCGGTGATTAAGTAGATGATTGAGCAGAAGCATAAGTTGTCCACTTTTAAGTATATTATATAATTATTTTACAATAACCTATGATATGAGAAATGAATTCTGATACTACATTATTTTCATATCTTTAATTTCTAGGTGTCTAGTTTCTTTGTACCCTTGACGCATTACCCAGAAAAGTTTGAGAAAATACACTCCAAGAACATACTTAATTCACCATTTAGTTGCTAATCTAAGTGGTGAGGAATGTTTAACTCCTAGCCATCCAATTAATTGGCCCTAATTAATCGGTTAAGTGGGACCACTTAATGCCTAGGCAACCGCGTAAGTGGCCATAGGTGAGGTTTTTAGAACACCATATTCTATAGTAACTGAAATAAAAGACACTCAAATCAGCAGAAAGGATGGGATGAAGTCAATAAATAGCATCTCAGCCTTACCCTTCTCGTATGAAGTCTGTGAGCTTTCTCCCTTGGCCTAAATACATTGTATGGATTGGTGTCGTTAACTGGAGGAGGTGGCTGTAATACCAAAAAAACATATATTAGCTTTCGCAGAAAAGGGGATGTGTGTGAAGCATGGTTGGTAAATTATCTCATGTGAAATTGAGGGCCGAAGGACACTGAATATTCCCAATAATTGTTGGTAAAACATGTTTTTAGTATGCAGAGAAAGATTGTACTATGTCTTCGCATTCTATGGTATCTGAATGAAAATATTTCAGTGACCATGAGAGAAAACTAACCTGCAAGCGCCGCAAAACAGGTTTTAGCCATCGTTCTCGCTGATAGAAAAAAAAACAAATTTGAAAGCACGCGTTAATAACCATAAACTAACCCTGCAAGCGCTGCATTTAAATGAAGATTGCAAACATATATGTACATGATAAAAAGTGACAAGGAAACACAGAAGCTTTGAAGTCATAGATATCATTCAAACTATTCTAAAAATGATATTAGCAACAAAAGAGAAAGTGGATGATTCGTTCTCTACCACATACTTTACAAACTAAATTTGGCCAATAAAGTATAAAGAATGCTTGATTATCTTCCATTGAAGCATGGTTAGATGTAACGAAAATGGCATACCTTTTCCTTCCAGTAACTGTAAATAGACTGGAAAACTCCATATTGTATGGAAAGAGCTTGAAGAGCCTTGCAAATAGATAAAATAAGATACAATTAATAACCATTGTTCCCCTGCAGGTACAACTAAATAAATAACGAACAATTACACATTAGTGCAAGCAAGTTCATAAGGATTCAATAATGTATATGCTGCCCTGATCTTATTGAATAATTCTTGTTGTGATCATCCTGGATATGTATAAACAATGATACCAGCATGGTTTTAGATATGAAAATAAAACCAACCAACATAGAGCTAATATTTCCTTATAAACCAACCATCTTTAAATATAATTAAGCCTGTCAAGTCACACTTAATAAATGATAGAAAAATGTAAACAAGTTGCATTAGTTCCTACCTCGGATGCAGCATCAAATGTCAAAAGCACAGGTATAGGCGAGCCAAGTGTCGGAGTTATAACTCCTGCTCTTTCCCGAGCCTTATGATCCAATACCTCTAATTTAAATAAAATAGTCTCAAATCTGCACCAGTTATAAAAAAAGATCAAATGAGAACAGCACTCTCATCTTTATTCGGTAAACTTGCTCTCAAGCGCATTAGTTGAAGTTCCATATGAAAGAATATGGAAGACAAAGAAAGCAAGAAGCAGAACTTTGAACGGCAAGAAGTATACAACATTTAAGCACCTATAGGACCAAAAGGACTTACTTTTCAGCTGGAAGAATCATTCTTTCTTTGTTGAACTCTTCAAGCCAATCTTCATCCTCATTGTCAAGATCATACTCGACGAAATCTCCTAACTCAGCTCGTGCTGCAAATATTATGATACTATCAACGAAAAATCTCAAATGAAATCTAAGATTAATAATTTAATGATCCACATACCTCCCCTTGCACGTAGATAAGATGCTGGTTGATTAAAAGTGGGAGAATAATCTCTTTCATATGTATCCACGATAACATACTCAGGAGTAGGTATTTCAGATACTGTTTTCTTACTAGCAACTTGATGTACCTAAAGAGAAAATCAAATAGAATTATTCAACAAGAAATCAGCAAGATCTCAGCACTGCGGCTAATCTTACATTTGCTCCTTGTCTAAGGCAAACATACTCATTAAATCAATTTCAAATCAACACAACATTGCTCACATAGTTATCCACGCACATAAACACAATATTCTGCAGAATAGTTAACACAACATTGGTGTGACTTAAATGGTGCAGGTACAGCACTTGGGTCAGTTCTAAATCATTTTTGGGTTACTTTTGATCATTGACATTGGATTAGACCTTTTTAGTTTTAATTTACCTTCGGCACCATACAACTTTTATTAAATATGCCACCAACAAAATGGATATAACACAAACCCACACCTAATCATTTCTGTTAGCGCCTATCAACAGTGAATTAGAATAGCCCTAGTTCTCTTTCTATTCTGTTCGCTCAGTGATTCATCAGGTTCAAACCCTAAAAGGCCTCTCCGCAACCTGTCTACTAAAAAACAGGGTGCTCTCCTATTTTTGTGAAGTCCGGGAAAAAAAACTGCAGTATGTTAATGCTCCATTCTAATTATCGGCTTTTAAGTGTAATGAACAAGTAAACAAAGTTTTAAGAAGCCAACATATACCTAACTTTCTGTAAATATTATGATTTCTTTTGTAACTTTTAGTTTTCCCTCTTTATGAGCATGATGAACAAGTATGTTAATACTTAAAGTTCACTTGACCGCACCACTGTACATCTTAAACCGGAACTAACCTCACCAATTAGTATCATGTATGTCAAAAACTCATCCAGACGATTCATGGTTGTATTTATAGATTAATATCATGCTTTCAAGATTCCTAGATAACGAAAATAATTAATTGAGGACGTAAGCTATGTGACATTGATTTTTACTTAAAATCCTCATCTTGTGTCCGACGACAATACCTTACTCCAACAGAAAAATCACTTCTTCAAATACATAATCACTTAGGTCCACAATCCTTAGATGGGTTGAAAGAATTATTTCCAAGGTAGAAAATACAAGCCCATATTGTTGGTAACCTCTTGAGCCAACAAACTTCAATGTTTAATATCCTCCGTAAACAAACACTGTCCTCATGAGGTTTAAAATTAGCAACACGGTAAACAGAAGACATGGATTCATGTAGCTAATGCCATGTAGTATAGGCAAGGAAAGGATGAGCTGAATAGAGTTCTTATTTATCTCTCCATATTTAATTAAAATGGGGAAGTATGTATCAGTAATGCTGTTTCATTAAACATCCTATCTCTCCTTATAATTTGTAGGCCAGAAGGACTAGGCCCCAAAAAGTCAAAAACCTAGCTGAAGCTCATCATTAAGAACTAGTAATCATGGTTCTCTTGCCTCCTTAAGCCAGTAGAAGACAAGTTGGATCACTATGCTAACAGTCACGGTGGTTATCACAGTGAGAACTGGTTCAGAAAGAGCAAGTTTCAGCCATTTTTCTCCTCTCTTTTAGGCTCAAACCTCTATAGAAGTAATGATCAAATTATAATTTATAATAAACAAACAAATGAATGATGCATGGGGATAACTTGATCCATGACATAAGAAGTACTATCCATACCCACTTTTGCAGTGAAGTGTTGCCGACAGAGGGAGAAACATAAACTCGAACGAACATAAAAAACAACAAATGTAAATCTGAACCTGGGTCTCATTATCAGCTTCGGCAACAAGGCGAAGCATCTGCGTACGGGTAGATGTTGGGGTCTCGTCATCTTCAAAGTCTTTTATAGATTTTACAATAGGAAGCTTCTTGTTATAGTCTAAGGGGCGTGGCCTGAAGGATAATCTACTCATATCAGCAGTTCATCTCCAACTCTGCTCACGCCACTACAAACAATCATAATTTCATAAATACACATTACTTGTTAAGAGTAATGTCAAACAGTTCGAATATAGAATTATATGTGGTTGCATCACCATGGAAGTACTTAAACAGGTTGAAACCTTATCAGTCCAAACGTCAAATTCAACTGTCAATGTTTCACTTTGAAGTTTCGATATAAAGTGCCTGACAGATCAGCCAGATGTACATATTTCTATCTTTTTCCATACTAGTACAACGGGAACATTTTTACCAAATGTCCTTATCTATCTTATCCTTTGTATTAAAAAATTATGTAATTGAAGTGAAGTGCTGAATAGTTAAAGCTTTTACTAGTTCAAATTCTATAAAGTATTAAAATTAAATAACTGCAGAATGAAGTATAGGGGGTTGTGGTAGTGGCATAGAGGTTGACAAAGTAGATTTATTAAGAAAAAAGATGCTTTATAAATGTAGATTTAAGCTGCTTGATAGTTTGGATGTGTTTTGTGAATATCAGCCAATACCTCCTAGGATTGAATGAGAAGAACAGAGTGCGGAAAAAAAACCACATAGTTTTCTCATAAAATTGCTCACTGTTAGTTGCTCCAAGTCATATGCTTTTTCCAGTAAACATCAACAAAACTTCAATTCAAGCCTTCAAGGTGCTATATAAGTCTCTTTTTCCATTACTTAATCCACATTACATTTTGACTTTTCATGAGTTTAACATTACAATTTAACATTAAAATTTGTTTTCATTCAATTGAGGTTGTGAATCAGTAGTTTACTCGATTAATTTACCACCAACAGTTCAATATTAATATCAATCAGATTCTTGTACAAGTGTGCAGATTTAGAACCACTGGATGTATGAAGTAGCGAAGTCATCTGGTGGTAACTACATAACTTTACACTTTCTTTGTTTGAATTTATTGACAATTCAAATATTTCATATTTGCTGGTGTTCCACAAGCAAGATCTACAATGTGATAGTTAAGTTAAATAACATAAGCAAGCTTAAGAGTTAATAAGAATGATATAATTTCTCCACAGCTTCGTAAAAATCTGCTACATCATTAAACTTGTATAAGAGATAGTACAGACACAAAAATGCTAGTTCTGAATTTGTAAAAGAAATCCATAGGAGTTTCCAATTTGAAAAGTAAACAAGCTTTTGTACTTTTTAAGAGCAAAGAATATGATATTCATTATATCAAGAGAGAGAGAGAGATCAAAGCTTAACTAGACTTTTCAATAATAAAATTTAGAAGCAAAGCAAGTTGTTTGCAATCAGAGATATTAAAAGATATTTTAGCTACTATTTACAGTCCATGCCGTGTTAAGAAATCATGGTGTATATATGGATCAATGTGTGACAGCACCAGCTTTAGGGAAACACGCACTATTTTGCAGCATGTGATTTCTTTGTGGCAACTATAATGCAGTTAGTGTCGTGTTGCATTGCCATTGACTAATCAAAGAAAGCATGTGACGTTTACTTACTAAATGAAATGACCTTTGAAAAAGGCTGAAACTTTATGGGAATTACTGTACATGACACAACTACTCTGATATGGAGGACAAATATAGATGGTGCGGGTCAAATGAAAGTTTTCCTTGGAAAATTATATGGAAGACATAGCATGTCCACAATTGCAGCACTTTCTTCCTAGTGGACATTATGATCCACATTCTAACTATGGATGATTCAGAAATGTGGAAACCAAAAATATAGTACTGATCAATTTGCTGCAGAATTGGCAGCCTCAGCCATCTTTTTTGTTCTTGGTAGGTGAATTTCAGATAGGACGGTAGGGACATGATATTTCAGATTTTAGGTGTGATCATGCGTGTGTCAATGTGTGTATATATCAGCATATCACAATGCAAAGAAGTTGATGCAGATTCTAGTTCGTTCATTACTTGCTGTCCTTAAGAAAAATTGAAGGGATCGTCCAGTATAGATTTCTGGGTGGATTTTATTGTAGTTTCTTATAAGAAGCATGGTGCATAAAGACCTTGAACATCATAAACCACAAATCCCTCATACACCCTAACAGCCAATGAAATGGAAAAAAAAAACATAAAAGACGTAATTCGTATGTGTATTAAATTATCAAATGGTTGGGATTTTAAAACCAACTAAAACTACACAATTGAAGAAGCTAATGCATTACCACATTTTTAAGAACCAAAATAAAACAAAAATTCAAACTTCAAAGAGAGTTAAAGGTCACATAGTCTTTCCATAAGCTTCAAATATATAAATTTTTATGAATGTCAAACAGGATAAGTAATTATCAGAGCTTAAAAAAATCAGATAATTTATGAACAACAGTATACTTTCACCGTCACTGCTAGCAGAGATTCATGAAATATACTGTATATACATATAGTATATAACACAGAATTCAAATCAATTACCAGCAGAGAGAAGAGAAATGACAGAAAAGTTGCAGGAGAGAAACCGAATCGCAGCTTTAAACCCAAATCGGAACAAGTCGGACGTCGGAATCGGAGGTCGGAAGTCGGAAGCCGGAATCTCTCACCTGCTCTGGTCCGATTCTCGGTTAGGGTTTCGCATACCAATATAAATTGAGCCTGATTTGGATAAAAACAAATCGGGTCAAATCTAAGCTTTCAGGGTCGATTTCTTTAATTTCAATCGGGTATGGGTTAGCCCATCGGACTGCACCATGAAGCATTTTGACCCGCCCTTTACTTGTGGTTTCTTGAAAACGTCTATTTTCATCCTTGTGGTTTCAAAATTTCAGTTTTCATCCCTATAGTTTATAGTTATTATCTTTTTCGTCCTTATAATTTAAAATTTATTGCTTTTTTCATCTTATGGTTTAGAATTCATTTTTGTTTTAGTCCTTCATACTTAAAAGTAATGTTTTGGACTCAAGGACTAAAATAAAAACGAATTACAAACCATAGGGATGAAAACCGAAATTTTGAAACCACAAGTACTAAATCGGCAATTTTTAACAAACCATAGGGACAAAAAACGTAATTCACTCTTAAATAGAAGGCAAAAATTGCAATATATTTTTACATGAAACTTTGAAAGTAAAAATCCTTACGGTAAGATATATACAAATTAGCTGTAGATGGTATCGTTAAAAGAAATGTGAAGCCAATTTGCATTTCATTCAATAAGAGGAGCACGAGTCCTAAAAAAACATGTGAAACCGAAAATGACTCTATTGACAAAAACATGTGAAACCGAAAATGACTCAATTGACAAAAACATAACAAATGGAAACCTAAATCTCGTGTTGGTCTATCTGATCTAGAACTATATAATCATAATGCTAATTAAAACCTATAATCTCCAGCTGCCTTTGGAAACATAAGACACGTTAAAATTAAGGCATAAAACACACACGTAATTATAAGTGTGTGCGTGTCTTAATTTCTAACATCCAGCCGGTCAACATCATCTATAAACGAGAAGCATATTTGATGGTAAAATATTCTCATACGTTTGAAGCATGTTCAATTTCCCTAAAAAATCGTCACACAAAGTTCATTAATCTCTCCTAATGGTATCTGAACCTTTGGCCTTTTAGGATGTCAGGGTCACCAAAGATGAGAAGGGCGTGTCAGTTTATTTTTTGCATTTGTCGTATATAAATACTATATGTTTTGTTGTATTTATCGTATATAAATATTATATGTTTTAAAAAAATGGATTAGAGAGACAAACTCTCTACATTCATTAACTTGCATATTGAGTTTGGACGACCATCAAAAGCAAAGAAAACCCAACATCATCAAATATTATACAAGATAAACGTCCGTCCATTCCCTTAGGCTTAAGTTACTCATTACGTAAAAAAAACATATTCATGTCCATTTAAAAAAAATATAAGACTTCCATTAATAAACGTTTATACGAACTTTGATAGATCTACGAAATCTCTTTTCATGTTTCGTGACCATCTTTTAATTATTTGATACATTATTTCTATTCTCAATGGATTTTTTTTCGTTTTTCTGTACAAAAAATCAAGAATTGCATACGAAAGCATAGTAGAACTCAAGATCATCAAGTCAAATGACATGTCGCGTGGTCATTTCCCCCGTTATTTAATGTGTCATTGATTTCTTTTTAACAGTAACGACATTAATACCATTTTATAAAGTTTTGATTCTAACAATATAAATATACAGTCAGTCTCTAATATTGCATACAAAAACACTATACAAATCGAAATATTACAATAATATTATTTAGTTAAACTTATTTATGTTGAACCTCCTTTAAAATGGCATTTAAAGCGGTATAAGTACCTACCACTGCAACAAAAGTTCCGATAAATATAATCACCAAAATCACCATCAATTCTCCTCGAAATCTCTTGAAACCTACGACAATCTTCAAGTAACACAAGCACGGAAACAATATTGAAACGGTAATGCTCAAAGATGCACCGATAAACGCCATCACATAGCCAAAAAATGGGACCATCAATGCCACAAAGACCGTGCTGATCACGATACATGTTCGAATGAGACAACTCATCACCTTGCTTTCTTGAAACGGAAACGTTTCTTCTACTGATGACGCGATTGGTGATACGACCAAAGCGTATTTGGTCACGGGGTTGATCAACGTTGTGTAAATTGCTATTTTTGAACTTATATTTTTCGTTGGAAGATTTAGCGTCACTTGTGACATTAAATCTTCTCCAAACATCAAGTAGCCCAACATTGCCATCGATCCATAGCTGATGGTGCTCAATAGAAAGCACACAAGTAGAACCTGCGTTTGTATATAAATCGATGAATATCTGAGTTTCAAAAGTTAGAGGGAAGTTTAGAGGAAAACCTCAAAAAAAAAACTGAAGAGCAACCCGAGAGCCATCCATCTGGACAGTATGCATTGTGTACAAATGCATATAAGCGTTTTCTTTCTATGCACGAATGCATGTTACAAATTACCAGTATGCATTTGTGCATATCGTCCAGATGGAGGGCTCTCAGGGTGTTCTTCAGTTTTTTTTTGAGGTTTTCTTCTGAACCTGACCCTCTAAAGTTATATCATATGCATAAATATTGGTGTAATATAAATAATTTTTTTTGGATGGCATTTTAACACACTCACACATCCCAAGGGTATCCGGATCCAAACGGGCACTGACTAATCTTCTGCACCCATGATCCAGCCCTTTTGGACTGGCCCATGAACTCGCCCTTGACCAGCCCAAAGGACCGGCCCAGGAGCTGGATACCTCAGAACTGTCATCCGCGGGGTTCGAACCCTCGCCAACCAACAGGGATACCATCCACTGGTGACTTAGGATGTTACCTAATACCCGCTACGCCAGACAACCTTTGATGGTATAATATAAATATTATATACTTAAAAAAAACGTGAACCAGTGAAATAAAATTGCTTACCTTGGAGAATTGTGTCTTATCTTTCATAGAATTGCATAATGTGGGAAACACAGCATGACCACAATAACAAAAGGTAAACAAACTGATAGCAGTTGGCAACCCATTCCAATTCCATAGTTCTCCTTTTCCATGGAATCCAATTCCATCAAAAGCACCACCCCACAAAACAGCCAACACAAGAATCAATGATGCCATTACACCACCAGCAGAAACATATGCCAAAGCCCCCAAACTTTTTAGCCATGTTGTAGGCAATACCACAAAGGCAGTCATCAAAACAAACCCTTGTTTCCCACTAATCTTCATTAATCCTAAAATGTCAAAACTTTCCTTTGGAAACAACTTGTATAAATTATCACCTTCCATAATTAGAAACTCGACCGCCACCAAGAAAAGCTCAAGATACATGAACGTAGAGATCACTGCCCTCCCTTTTCTCCCAAACGCCACCTGGCCTATATCCGGGTACGTTTTGATGACGGGATCCGAATCCATACATCTACGAAGAAGTAATCCCGTATAAAAACATAAAAGAGCGACAAGAAGTAGTAATAGCAGGCTTAACCAACCACCTTCTGAGAGCGCATATGGGACAGACAGAATCCCGACACCTGAAAAATACAAATATATGATATTAGATCATGCATAAATTTTAAATACGTTTTTTTTTTTGCAAATTTCATGTGAATGTTTACCGGATAAAGTATTCACTCCATTGAAGCAAGTTCTTAAGAAGGTGGTGCCTTTGGTTGGTGATGGATCATGTGATTGTGGATGTTGGTTTTGGCTCTCCATTCTCTCTACATCCTTGGTGTCCATTTTTAGTTTGATTGGCACCAAGAAGAATTGTTGGTATATGTATATATATAGTAGAAGAGGGTGAAACTCATATATAAATGAAAGTTGTTTTAGTTGATTCAAGATTGCATGGAAAGTTGCAATATTGGATTCAGGATTTTGAGGTATATATAAAAAGATATTTAATGTGGTGTAGTTATATTTGTAATTAACCTACAAAAAAAATAATTAAAATATTGATGAAAATTATTTATTGGTGGTAAATTACTTCTTACAATAAAAACTTGATTGTTATATTTTATTTTATTTTATTTTGAACAGCAATACCGCACACACATTCCTGGGGTATCCAGGATTCATTCGGACACCCGACTAATCCTCGACGACCAGGACCCACTACAGAGTGGTAGGCCAGTGTTTGGATATCATCACATGCAGCCGTGGGGATTCGAACCTGGGTAGTCAGGGATACCATCCACTGACCCCCCCAGGATGTTACACTACCACTGGACCAAACGTCCAAACATGCTTTGATTGTTATATTAATTCTTAGCATCTTTGTTTTATTTGACTAGAAACCAATCAAGAGTCCATGATGATCGATCTAATCTACAAAATCAATCTTACGTTCTGATACTATATGTAATATCCCAAGTCTATAACAACTGAGTGACACCTCAAGAAAATTGTAATTGAAGTTATTAGTAGTCTATTGTCAATTTATCACTGTCTACTGATTTATAAATAACTTAAAAACCACGATCATAAGTTATTCTGTATATGATGATGTTACCCCATTAACATGTTTATGAAACCAATTAAGGTCACCCAACATAAAAAATGACATAGATCATATAAAGAAATATTATAAAAGAGTAAACATGTAACTCCCACTAAACATACCATAAAACTTGTTTTCTAACTAGACAACATGATACTGAATCTTATTTTTTTAATTGATTTATCCATTTATTATCTTATCATCCAATTAAATAGCAAGTTTGATCATATATTTAATGTATATTGTAAAAATGCATATATTTTATTAGATATTTTAATGGACGTGTGGCCATAATGGGTGGTAATTTATCATTTATGGTCATCAAAAAGAGATAGTGAAGATGAATGGATCACCATTTATACCAATAAGAAAAGCAATATTTATGGTACATGTATCCTCCATTAGTAATTTCAATTCCACAAGACATTCCACATTCTACTACATCTTTATTGGTTTGTTACAAACACCTTTGCTTTTGGTATGGTGGTATGCCCCATTTTCAGGACTCGTCCTTTTTCCCATTCTACATGAATACCTTAAAAAGATTTTGAACTATATGTCAACTTATTATTATTAGTGTTATTTTACGATTAAAATCATTGATATTCGGTTACAACATGAAATACTATAAATACAAGTACGAAAGATTGATCATTATATATAGATATATATAAAAAGAGAGAGAGACGAATGGTCGATCATGTGAGAATATGAGTTAAGTTAAGAAACGCAAGGAAAGATATGCAGTCTTGGTCACATTTAATTTCATCATCACCGCATGGATTGTGCTTGATGCATCTCATCTCCATGATCTTCAATTAAGATTGATCCAACGGTGGAGATCCATTCTCACCATAACGTATATATATGTATATATAGGGGCGGGATCAAATGAGAACTCAAATTTGGTTGTGAGCATGAGGACAAATGAGAGTGCGACATGTGTCATATTCAGACTGAATAATCAAAGAAATATTAAGATTGAATATAGTATTTATTCAGTCTGAATAATGTTTATTCGGACTGAATAAATATTATATTCAGTCTGAATATTTCTTCGATTATTCAATCGGAATAATCTACATTCAGACACGTGTTGCGTTCTCATTTGCCCTCACGTTCACAACCAAATTTGAGTTTGCATTTGAACTTTCCTCTCTCTCTCTCTCTCTCTCTTTATATATATATATATATATATGTGTGTGTGTGTGTGTGTGTGAGAGAGAGAGAGAGAGAGAGAGATGGAGGGAGGTTCAGGGGAACATCCCTCCCAAAAAATTAAAAAAACTAAGGAACATTATGTTAAATGTTTATCTGGATGGTATGCACATGTGCATATAAGTAATTGAAGTTGTTATTTTTTGGTTTTTATGCATATGTGCATACTCTCCAGATGGACGATTACCAAGATGTTCATCAAGCCATTTTTAGCCTTCACTTCCTAAGTAGTAATAGAGCTACTTTATAAATAGGGCTAATTACTTTGCACCTGACTGTGATAGCCCTCTCGATACCTTATTGGAGCGTTGTAACTAGTGGTCGGTTTCCCGTTTTCATTTTTTGGGGGGTTTCCCCCTAAACTTTACCCTATATGTATGTATGTATATACATGGGGAGGGGGTAAAATCAGATGAAGATTGTATATATGATATAAACTTACCGATCAATTTTCATATGTTACTGCATATAAGAAACGAGACATGAATTGCATGTAATGTTTATATAGTGTTGTTTCACATATGAAACATTTTGGGTTGTTTTGCTTGTGGAAAAAAGACACAAAGATATGTTTCATATATGAAACACATACATGATAACAGAACATGTGAAATAATATGAATCATAAACTAAAATCAAGCTCATTTGATGGTTTTAGTTGGCTTTGACAAAATTGTAACATATTTTCGATTTTCATTTGATTTTTTACACACACATATATTCACTACATATATACAATACAAACTACGATTATACAATATAACATGGGAGAGGATAAATTTATAAATTTCGTATTAAAGTTGGGTTTCAGTGATTCACTTTTCATGAGATCAACTTGAAGTTATTGGATGATCAAACCTTCACAACATATCATCGGAAATTTCTACAGTAAAAAGCTTCAAATTTTCACAAGAATTTGAAGCTTTCCAACCTTCATGGTGTTTAGCCTGTGAAGATAGTCTCATTAATCTCACAAAAAATATACCGTATCACAGGATCCGAAGCCTTACTATAAAAGAATATTTGAAATTGGAAACAAAACTTTCATTTAAAATTCTACATGCAAGTATAATTAAGATATGTTTGAAAAAATCAAAAACGACAAAATATCCTACGAATCAATGTTTTTTTCGTGATCTTCTCTAAAAATAAGAAAAACCGGAAATTTTCTATGTCTTGTCACAAATAAAAATAAATATATTAATAAATAATAAATATTATTTGAAGTCCATATCCATGCAACGTATTCATCGACATTGATACAGTTGCTTAAAGCAACTCTCGACTAATATGTCGTCTTTTAAATATTAAGATAACTTGAATATTCATCCCTTTTTGTCGATAAAAATAAAGTTAAACGTTTTATATGATAAACCAGATCAAACAAACGTGATATATTCATTTTGAAGTAAACTTTAAAAAAAAGTAAAACATAATAAGGTCTCAAGAAGATTCCCCACTCGAAACAAATGCTATCTATACTACTATTTAGTGACATGCTTCCTCTAAAAAATTTATAAAACATAACAGCAAGCATAAAATTAAAAATACATAAAATAATAGTAATATAAATAAAGTGAATATCCAATTGTTATTCTTTATTGATTTACATATTTTAAAAAGGTAATCAGTTTACTATTATTAAAAAATTCATCTACATTATTTTAGTAAATAATGTATAACAATTTTTAGAATCCTGAAAATCTTGTGTTAACTATAGGGAGATAATCTTTTTAACCATGGATATGTGGTTCAGTTTACATCTAGTTTGATTAATTCTTAGAAGCCTTGGAGAACATTCAAGATAATCTCACTGGACTTGTAGGACTCGAAGCAATGACAGAAGAGAATCTCCAGAGGCTTAAACTTATTGTCGGTTGAGCTAACTCCACAAGATTACATGATAAAATTATAGTTAAATAATTATAGGCATTTAAATATAGCTGAATAATATAGTAAGAAAAAAAGTTAATGTGAAAAATGTAATAAAAAATCTGAACCTTTGATCACTTTTAATCTCACACTCACCCATGAATTGCGCTCCTTACGTTAATTGATCTGGTGCATCTCGGTACATCTCAATATTAGTATCTATCTTCAATTAAGATTGATCCAAATGTCCAAATCATTTCTTACGCTTCTCACGGTAACTTCTATTTTCACTGTAGCTTCTTTTCTTACCGGAGCTCAAACATTTAAATACAAAAGTATTTTCTTTATTAAATAATACAAGAAAAATCATGGATTATCTATTCTTTTTTATTAAAGTAAGATTCCAAGGAACATTAAACACCATTGTGAAATTCCACTAATAAAAAAGGTGTTGCCATTAAGTCCATAACCTTTTTCTTTTTCACTTTCCTACCCTTTTTGTTTCATTTTCTTTCACTTTTTCCCCATTATTTATCATTCATATCATATCAGGATTAAAAAAAATCTAAAAACCTTTTTTACTTTTTTATGTTCATAAAATTCAAACACATGTAATATCCAATTTATCTACTCGAAGATGTTGAAATATGCTTGCATTCAATGATTAAAACACTTCAAAAGAGATAACTTTTGTATATTCAAGTCATGGAAAATTTGTCGGATATTCATATAATTTGTTATTTTTGTGTTTTTAAAACCTTATTATATAAAAACATATTATTATTTAAAGTGTAACACCCTTATTTTCATCGAAAGGATATTTGTATTGAACTTATAGTTATCTTAACTGTAATGCAAATGTAATAATTTGATTAAATTGATACAACATCATCTAGCTAACAGTTGAAAATAAAATAAAGTTGGAAGTTTTACAAACCAACCATAAAATAAATACTATAAATCCAAAACGTATGACTTGTTTTATACCAAGCTAAAATATTATTGATCAACAATATATAATTTCCAACCCTACTGAATTATTATAATAATAATAATATGTATAGTTGTTCAATGCCTTGCCCTTGTCTAAACCCGACATTTTTGCTACTAAGATGCATACAACTAGTCAGCTATACAGCTTAGCGAATTTCATGATTTTGCATTTGAACCGGAAACATAACCCCTTGAAAGCATTTAACATGCATAATATTGCACAAATGCAACATGCTCGGAAATAAAGAAAAGTTTTCTTTTAACAATACTTCAGATCTTGTTGATACTCATATAGTAAGGATTATTGGTTCTCATTTTGTTTTACCAAGGAAATGGCCATTAGGTGGACTACTTTAGTATCTATGGCAATGTTTTAAAACCCGGTTTTTAGTTGATCCGGTGTGGTGATCGGGTCCCGGGTTAACCGGTTCAACCACCAGGTTAACCGGTTTCAATAATTCCATTAATCCTTTGCATTTTTTTTCATTTTCCTGTGTACATACATATATATAAAGTAATAATTTGATGTCGACAAGTTGCAACATTAAAAATACACAAACAACAAGTTTTACATCAATCCAAATACATTAAATAACACACATAACACACATTTTTTTTTGAATTTTAATATAAAAACGGGTTTACCACCGGTTTAACCGGGTTTTTGAGAAACCCGGTCGGGTTGAAACGGGCCGGTCATATGCATTATCCTGAAGTTAGTTAATCCGGTCACTACGCCGGGTCCCCGTCCAACCGGTTCGACCGACCGGGTTTAACCCGGGTTTTAAAACATTGATCTATGGTGTCCTAAGCACCCTTGAGATCGACAAGATTAAAGAGCACAAAAGTGTTGAAGTTGGACTAAGCATCCAACTTGGAGGAAAGAGTGAGAGTAATGGTGATCGACTGAAGAGACTTCAGAATGTAAATTACTGAGCCGACTAGAAAAGATTGCAACTCATATCAACTTGAGCTTGGTTATTGGCTTACAGAAGAGCAATGACCCCCTGATTCAAAACATCCAAGGTGTTATCCGGTCATCCAAGCATCATCCAAATGTGCTAATTAGTTTCCCACAATCTTGAATGTGATGATCATCCATAATGGTTGTTCGATACTCATCCCCAACAACAATTCTATCAACCTGAAATTTTGGATATTTGTGTTGTATTTGTATTCTGTTTGATATTTTGACCTTAAAATGATTTCGATATCAAGTTACATCGTTGGAAAATGATTTGGGTGGATTTTTATGTTAAGTCCTAAGAAAGAGACATTTGGGAGCCAATCAGTGGTCAATGTAGGTTAGAATGTAGATTTAGTCGTGCGAAATCCCGCATTAGGGACTACTTGCCCAGGGAATTGGATGCGGGCGACTTTTGGCACAACTTTAGTCAACTGCAGCAAAGACAAATTTGTGGTAAAAATACTTTTTAAACTAGGTTTTTCTATGGCTTCTTCCTTCAATCCTCTCCCTTCGTTTATTATTTTGGGTGATTTAACCTTCTTGAAGGTCTTAGAGATGTTTTTGGAGCAATGAAAGGTTGACCATAGAGATTGAAGAAACATGGTTGTTAATCTCAAGATTTGGAAGAGGAAAATATTGTTGGTATTTTGAGATGTAGCTTGAGTTTGTTGTGGATCTGATCTTTGTGGTTGTATTTTGTGTCTTTCTAGACTTGGATTGTGCTTTGAGAATATTTCTAGAGGTTCTTTCTTATGGATCTCAAATCTACATCCTTGGAAGCTAGAACTTGAGTTTTGGAAACTAAGTTTAACTTAACCTAGTAAGGTGAATTCAAGTTGTTTTCTGAAAATTATGTACATACCAAAAAGGTCAATTTTGAAGTCTTAAGGTATTTTACTAAGGAGTTTTGATGTTCTCACTATAATTTCTAGTGAGTGGTCACCAAGTCATGATTTTAAGAGCTTGTGGTGGTACTCTATTGAGGGTCATATATGAAGCTAGTAGCCTGCGGTAGTAGTCTATTGAGTCATATCTGGGGCTAGGTCTTGCGGTGGTGCTCGTTGGAGTCATGTACAAAGACTAGTGACTTTTGTGGCGAACTTATTTAGAGAACGAGTAAAAAGTTTGGTTACCTTCAGGGCTTACGGTGGTACTCATTGGAGTCATATATAAAGCTTGGGTCTTGCGGTGGTACTAGATAGATCGTGTATAGAGCCCAATGACCTTGAGAGAAACCTAGGTAACATTGATGAAAGACTTACTTAGTGTTTCTCCATGATCGATAGAAAAGGGTCTCCCCGTCACCAAATATGTTGTTTTAGGTATTGAGTTAGTATTATCCATGTTTTTTGTGACGTTATGGGTATGAAATGGTTTCCATGATTTGTGATTTTGGGTATATTGAACTTTATCCATGTTTTTGAGTATTTTGGAATTAGAGTTTCATTCATGTTTTCAGTATTTGAATGTTAAACTTTATTCACGTTTTGGGTAAGTATTGAGCTTTAATTTCAAGTTAAAGCGGGTACTTTGATCACCGGATTTTCATCACAAAATTGATGATTTTTTTTTTGGGGAAATGTTGTTTTATATTTCATTTGAGAAATTGTGATTTAAATAACAGTCTTTCAATTTTACCATTTTTATATTAAAAAATGAAAATTGTTTGATTTCACTAGGGGTTAAGTCTAAATCTTTTTACTTGTTGGTATGTGCATCTGGTCCTCGTTGGGGAATGGTAACAGCGACACTGCAAGAAGGTTAGTGCTAGTTAGAGGCACGAGAACAATTTATCTATTTGGAGATGTCTTCTATACTTTGGAGATAGCGACAAGTAATGGGTTTTAGTGACACCCGTTCATAACCTAACGTAAGGTCGGTTTATCTTTTGTTGGTGTTGAATCTTATATTGCCATAGGTAATCAAATGTTGATCTGTAGAAAAAAATTTGTTTCTTACTTGATGTATTATCAGAAAATTTAAACTAGTTGTTATTTTTAGATTTGAAGGTGTTACATCTTAGATTGTGGATTACTAGCAACTTCTTCGTCATGATTTGAGGGTGTTATATCTTAAAATAATATTATTGACATTTAAATTTCAAGATTAGATTAGAAGTATTTAAGTTACATTGAAAACTCTACCGATTATATATATACTTTAATTCTGATAATAAAAAGCATTATACTTTATAATCAAAAGTTCTACTTGAAGTATAGCATTTGGCTACTTGAAGGTCAAAAATTAAAAATAAATGCATGATTATGACAAATAACGAGCTACATATAGTTTTCAAAAAATTTATATCCACACGATTTGATTCCACTTTTTTTAAAACAAAAGAGTTAAATAATTAAAAACAAAAAAACTGAAAGTTAAAGGCCTTTAGAAGTCGATTTACATGTTTAAATTGCATGCATATGCAAACAATTTTTCTTTTTATTATTATTAAATTAACGTATTTGAAGTTGACATGACATTTAATAAAAAAGTATATCATATACACAATTAAATACGATATTGAAACATGAGAGGTTCATATGAGATATGTCTAAAAATGGGTACCTCATAACACTAATGGTGGTGTTCAAAAGGATTCTTATATGTATGATTTTGAAGTATCAAAGTACGTATATGTTTGAAGGTGTTTGAATACACATTTTTTAAAATGATTATTAGAATTTTAAATAAAAATAATCTTTTGTTCTATATACTATATATAGAGATATATTTCATTCTAAAATCTGAATATTAATTATGAACTTATTTTCAAATTCACAATGTAATTCTAAATAAATTGTCATATTCATTTTGTATTATCGGATTATTTTTGAAAAAATCCCTTTATCCCTACAATAAAATGATTTTTTTTAAAGCATAAATGGAAATAACAAAATAAAATAGTCCTTCTTATCATTAATTTGGATATCTTTTTATTGAGCATGCTTTCCTTTTTTTTTAATATCAACGAAACTATGATATTTGATTTGATAAATATTTTATTAACACCTCCAAATAATTGTCTTAAAAGTAAAACTCGGAAAAAATATAAAATAAAATCTATAATTAAATTTAAATTACCGATTCCAAAAGATATTATATTTATATGATGTTATTCAACTCTTTTACATAAAAATTCGATAGACGGTCACGAAAAATCTTTTATAATAATCAGTTAAATTTGAAAGACAACAAATTTTAGTAAGATACAAGCAACAAGAAAACAAAACAAACACTTTACGCGAAAAACATAAAGAAACACGAAAACAAAGGTCACCCCCAACAAATAGAGACATAACCAACAAATAACCAAGAACAATCAAACGAGGACTATGGATAAACACTATGAGCAGTCTCATAAACCAGATCTCAGGTTGCATCAGTTGGTATTAGGGTAGGATTCGTTTGTCCTTTTCACTAACCATGGCAACCCGCTGAGAAATTGAACCATAACCGCTGAGAAATCGATCCACGTAACAGGGGAGGGCGCTAGGTTGAAGGCATTGGTGACGACGACGGGGTTGGGTTGAGGGCGGTGAAGGCGACGAAGGGGTTGGGCTGAGGGGGGTGGTGTAGCGACGAGATTGAGACATGATGGGAGAGTAGTGATTCAATATAGTTTTTTAGGGTTTTTTTCTTTCTAATTTGTAGTTTTATCTGTTGCAGGTTACAATTTGATTAATAAAGATTTATTTAAAATATTTTAAAAAGTTCAAGGATTTATTTAATAATTTTTGAAATGCCGAAAGACTTATGTAATTGGTGTGTTCCAATTCTGATAGGTACACCTAACATGGGATTTCCATGATTAAATAATATTTCATTTGGGTTGTTGCCACCGCACTATGCGGTGCGGTTTGCGGTTTGCATTTTTACCAAACCGCACTATGCGGTGCGGTTTGCGGTTTTGAGTTATCAAACCGCGGTTCAAACCGCACCGCATGTTTTATATATTTTAAATTTTATACATAACACACACACACATATATATAGAATAATTTATTATTTATGTAATAATTTTGGACCTTGTGTTTTGGATTTTTAGTTTGATCTAATATGATAATTGACAATATTAATAAATTAATTGGATACGTCACAACTCACACTTCCAATTTAGTTTGTAGTTTATTTTTTTACTTCTTAAACTATTTTTAATAATGCAACATGTATTTGAGAATCAGAAGTATTGAAACTCATTTTTTTTGAACTACGGCCACTTTATCGTTGATTTTATAATGTATTTTTAAACTTATAATTATTGGATTTTAGACATAAAGTACGAAAAGTACAAACCGCATAAACCGCACTGCATTTTGCGGTGCGGTTTGGTGTGGTTTGAGGTTCATGCGATGCGGTTTGGAAAAATGTTCAAACCGCATATGCGGTGCGGTTTGACCCCAAACCGCACCGCGAACACCCCAGCTGCAATTTTTTTAAAGCAAGAAGGGAAGGGTGGAAGTTTCCTTTGAGAAAGAAAGGTCTTCTCTTCTATTTCAATTGGTGAAAATTTACTTTGAGAAAGAAACGTCTTCTCTTCTATTTCTATTCTAATCTTAGGAAATGTGTGTTATTTCATTGTTTCTCGTTAGCTATGCGTGTTATACAATTCATTGGGTTTTTTTGGACTTTTCCTTTAAATAAATGTACTTAATTATCTTAAATAATTGACGTAAATTTGATCTAACGGATCTCATTTAGTTTTGAGTTATCTATACAACTTTATATTATAATAATAAATGTATTTGAGTTTCAATACAAGTAATTAAGTAATGGCTTTTATTTTTATTTTAAAGTACAATGTTTTTTGGTTTAATATCATGTGAGAAATGAAGTTAAGATGAGAAAGTGTAAGAATGAATCTTGATCCTTGATCATTTTTAATCTTAAACCCACCCATAAACGAAATTGGAGACGAATAATAGATTATCTATTCAATATATCACATCCCTACTCCATATACATATATTTTTTACTTTATTAAAAATATGTTGAAAAAGGAAAAGTTCATCCCATATTATTTTATTTACGTTTGTCTAGCTCCCCTACTATATCCATTTCAACAAAGGGCACAACTTTAAATCCACTTTGTTAAGTGCCATTGTCATAAAAGTTGAAAAGATATATTATAAAAAGGTTACCTTATATCATTTTGAAGAAAAGATAATAATTCAAATTTAAAGTATTTATAGAGATTACAGATTTATCAAAGTATTATTTGAAAAAAAAAATGTTAAAGAAGGATTGTAGCATATTATTGACATATCGTATCGTGTAAATTACAAATTTTGTTTGTTGTGGTTATTGAAAATAATGGATTAGGGCTTCAAAAATAATAACTATAGACATGGTTATTATGGTGTCAATTTTGTTTTGAATTAGGTCATTGTTTTTAATTCCGTTAACAAAATTAGATAAATCAGGGGCCTTTTTGGTTATTTTTTTAAAGTAAAAAAAAAACAGATACATAATTTATATTATACTAGAAGGGTACTCGCGCAATGCAGCGACATATATCTCGATTTTATGTTTTATTTTAATTTTTGTCACTATCGATATTCTAATGATTTTATGTAGTTTTGAGAAAACGATTTTAATGTTCATTTAAAAGTTCTCTTTTTTATGTAATTTCTTAAATCCAATTTTTTTTAATCATAATATAATTATGTTTAATAACAAAATAATTTATTTTTGGTTTAATAATATAACCTTTTATTATGACAGTAATTAAATTTTCTGTTATAACTCAATGATTATCTTAATTATACATTATATTTTTATATTTAAAATTAAATGTTTATCTTGTATTTTGGATGATGGTTATCCGCAGTTAGTTACACGAATTCAGAAATAAAACTTTAATAAGTTGTAGTTACGCACAATTTACTTGTAATCTTGAAAGTTAAGTAATTAGCATTAAATAGTAGTACCCTAAGGCTTAAAAGATTTTTTTTAAGAGTTTTTGGCCAAATACTTTATAATATAGTATATATAATATATTATATTATGCATACTCTCTCTCTCACACACACACACACACATATATATATAAGGAGGTTTAAGGAAAAACATTAAAAAAAGATAAAACTGAAGAATACCTTGGAAACCTTTCATCTGGACGGTATGCACTAATGCATACAAACGTTTTTTTGTTCATATGCATCAATGCTTCTATAATTACATATGCATCAATGCTTCTATAATTACATATGCATTGATGCATATTCACAAATGCATGTTACAAATTAACGATATGCATTAATGCATATCGTCTAGATGGAAGGCTCCCAAAGTGTTCTTCAGTTTCTCTTTTTTGACGTTTTCCCTTGAACCTGACCTTATATATATATATATGACTATTTATTACACATCCATCCTCGGTTAACTCTGTGTTTCTCCCTTCGTTTTAAGGGTTTATTTTCATTCAAAGATTCAAACCAACTATTTAGTTTTTAATGGAATGAAAAATTCGTATATATTTTCATCTTTGTACTTAAAATTGAACAAATTTTTATATAAACTTCAATAGTGTTTTCATACTGAAATAGGTAAAAATACTAAAACAATAAAATTAAATCTAGCTTAGTATAACTAAAATTTTAATTTAAACAAATCAAATCATAAAATAATATTTTTTTTAATTTATTTTGATATCATTACTTATATATATATGTATAAAATTACTGTTTTTAGTTTTTTATAGGAAAAAGACAAAAAATATGTAAACTGTAACGGAGACGTTAGTCAGAGAAATTATGACCAAAACAAATTGAATATCACAAGGACTAAATCCACAATAAACATACTATAAGGACTCTGATAAAAAGAACTATCAAACAACAAGGACCAAATCCATAATAAACATACTATCGGGACCCTAATAAAAAGAACTATCAAACCACAAGAACCAAATCCACAATTCACTTTTAAATTGATTTTTGATGAATTTTTGTTTTTCGAAAACACTAACATTGTGTTCTTAAAACTCATTTTATGAGGGAAATGAAAGGAAAGCAAAGAAAAAAGAGAGAAAGGTAAAAAAAAAACTCGTGTTCTTAAAAATTTTTAAAAAATAAAGGAAAGGAAAAGAAATGATAAGTTTCATTTCAAAACATTCCTTCTACGTGAGAAGAAAATGAAGGGGAAAAAAAAATTAAATTAGAAAAAAAAAATTAAAATGATTTATTTTTTATTAAACTTACAAAACTACCGAACCTTTCATTGTAAATAATATATTTTTAAGGGTATATTTGTAAAAATTATATTTTTATTTTCTTTTCTCTCCTGTTTAAGAACACGAATTTTTTTTTCCGTTTTTTTAATTTCCTTTTAAGAACACAAATAAAAAAAATTATTTTTCCTTCATTTCTTTCCCCTTTCTTTTTTCTCTTCCCTTTCTTTTCTTTTCTCTTCTCTTTCGAATTAAAAAACACAACATAAATTATGAGACGGGGTTTTCAAAAATCCTAAATATTATGTTGCTTATTTGATTAATTGATTTTATATTTGCTTTTGTATTGAATATTTTCAGGAAAAATCCGTTTTTATAGTTTAAAAAGTGCAAACCATTTATAAATAATATTGATTTTGAAAGATTCCATTACTATTTCCAATTAGTAGTTTTATTTCATTAATAATTTTTTAAAGTATAATATTTATATACAGTAAATAAAATAAGAAAATTTATATTACTGTAACACCCCGCCTTACCACGACATAATATTGTCCGTTATGGCCTAAGCCGCACAGATTTGTTTCTGGCGACCTGGCGAGGACTTCTTAGAGGGGTCACCCATCCTGGTACTACTCCCACCGAAGCATGCTTAACCACAGAGTTCCAAGAACCTGCCTTGCGTGTGGCCCCAAAACGCGTTGTGTTTAGGAAGACCAAGGTTTACTTATGAACCCAGCATCACTCTTGTCCACAGCCGATATGGGATCTGCCTAAGGTGTTACAAACACCCCCCCCTAGGGACTCATCGTCCTCGATGAGGTTTGCCCCACATCCCGAACGGCACAGGAGCGGCTCTGATACCATTTGTAACACCCCGCCTTACCACGACATAATATTGTCCGCTTTGGCCTAAGCCGCACGGATTTGTTTCTGGCGACCTGGCGAGGACTTCCCAGGGGGTCATCCATCCTGGTACTACTCCCACCGAAGCATGCTTAACCACAGAGTTCCAAGAACCTGCATTGCATGTGGCCCCAAAACGCGTTGTGTTTAGAAGACCAATGTTTACTTATGAACCCAGCATCACTCCTGTCCACAGCCGATATGGGATCTGCCTAAGGTGTTACAATTACCCTCCTATTTTTTATAACGTTTAAACTATCAACCTCTTAGAAGGATAAGGTGTCACATACCATTACGCCAAAAATCCTTTAATCCATTAATAATTGTTAACATGGTGTATTGGTACTTGGTATAATAATGGTATTGTTATTCCTAAGGTGGCCCAATAGGCCCTCGATATGGTATTTTGGCCCAATTTGTTGGACATATCCGATGAACATTTTTTGATAGGTATATTATATATATATATATATTTAAATATGTTATATATGTTTTTTAAGTTTATATATATATATATATATATATATATTTTCTATTTTAAAAAAATAGCTTAACATTAACCGTTGAAATAACATTTTTACAAAAAATAGTTGTCGAGTATACTAACTTTTTTATCTGATCTTGGACGGTAACACCAAATCTAAATTTTTGATTTGATGTATGCAATAATCTTTTAATAAATAATATTAGTTTTTACATTAAACTAAAAGTGGACGTTTAGTTCGCATGATTCCGACGAAATTGGATTGATCAATTCCATTGACCAAATTTCATTAAGGCGTTTGATTTACTTGTAGAATGGAATTGAATTCCACACATTTCACCATTCATGGATTTGGTCATTCCGTTAAAAAGGTCATAATTGGTGTTGGCCGATTTCAAAAGACGTTAATCCTAGGTAAGCTTGGTCTTGTGTTGGTTATGACAAGTCGATTTTGGGGATTTTTTTTGCATGTACCAGGGCAAGTGCGTAATGATTCGTATATATATATATATATATATATTAAAAATTTAATTTTGATTTTTTTGAACTGCATTTAATTTTGATTTAGAACACGAAATTTTCATAAATCATGTCCTTTTCATGTGGTAATCTTTATTATTACAGTGTAACAATTAAAGACAAATAAATTCAACCAATAACTTTAAGAAAAAAAAATTGTTTCAATAAATAATTTTGGCAATGTATTTAACAATTAAAGACTAAAGTTAATACTGACAATATTGGATCGTTTTTATTTCATGATCACCATCAACTACATTGTTTTGTCGAGAAGATAAAGTGTTAAATCCATTGTTGACCTATATAATAAGAGTATAGATAGTAGTCGCATATGATTGTAAATTGTCTTATTTATTTACAAAAGCGTAACTTTTTAGAAGTTGTTTGTATTAAGGAATGAGATTGAATGTGATTGCCATTATACAATATTAGGAAACTTTGTAATTAGCTAATTGATCTGATTGATTCTTATTTCTGTAGTTAGCCCTATAATTGTGGATTGATCTATCATCCATCTTGTATAAAAAGCTGTACAATGTGTATGAAAGAAAATAAGAAAAATATTTTTGTTCTCTTTATGGTATCAGAGCATCGATTCTGAGACACAAAAGAAACAAGAAGTCACAAACCCAGATTCAAAAATCATACCCCATGGGAGGAAACGAAGTTTTGAAGCCAGAAGATGCAAACAACGGTTCTGCGTCACAGAAGATTTCTGAACCATGGGAGAGATCAAACCACCCACTTTATCTGCACCATTCAGACCAACCAGGGGCTGTCCTTGTGTCACAAACATTGGTGGAGGACAACTACACAACCTGGGTCCAGTCCATGTCTATGGCACTCACGATCAAAAACAAGAAAGGTCTTGTTGATGGAACTCTCAAGAGGCTGGCACACAACCCCGACGAACAACATCAGTGGGATCGATGTGACACACTCGTTAAGACCTGGCTATTAGGAGCCATGTCAAAAGAAATATCTGGAAGTGTAATTCACTGCAAAAATGCAAGAGGTATGTGACTCGAACTCCAGGAAAGGTTTTCTCATACTAATACAGTCCAATTATTCCATGTAGAAAATGCAATACATGATTGTGAACAGGGCACCACCTCTGTCACCTCATTTTTCACAAAACTAAAGGGGTTGTGGGATGAGAAAGACTCGCTTTGTGGCTTTCCGACTTGTACTTGTGAAACTTCCGCTGAAGTAAAGAATTACATGGAGACACAGAAAACAATGAAATTTGTAATGGGTCTGAAAGAAAACTATGCAACTGTACGCACCAACATAATCGGGTTGGATCCGCTTCCGACTGTGAACAAAGCTTATGCTATGGCCCTAAGACATGAGAAACAAGCAGAAGCTTCCAGTCACAAAGAGGTTGAACCGGCCCAAGCATCTGCATTCTCTGTTAAGAAGTTTGGTCGAGCTTCGAATCATGTTGACGGTGATGAGAAATGCAAGAAATGTGGCATGTCGAACCACAGTACTAAAAATTGTAGGGCACATCTAAAGTGTACTTATTGTGGTGGAAAAGGCCACACTTATGAATATTGCCAACGAAGAAAGAACTCCATGGAGGAAGGACAAGGGCGTGCAAGGATCAATCATGCAGCCGCATCAAATGAAGAAGTAAGCAATTTCCCATTATCCAACGATGAATGCAAACAGATGCTGGGAATTTTGAACAAAATCAAGTCGACAACAGGAGATCAAAATGACAACAATCAATTGTTGGAAATGTTGAATACAAGCAAGCAAAGCTCAGCAAATTCAGTTGGTAATGTTCCTAACTATGAACATATCTCAGGTAAAGTGTTTGAACTTTCAAGATGTGGTAAACAAACAATATGGATATTAGACAGTGGCGCTAGCGATCATATAATCTGTGACCCTGCCTCTCTTACTTCTTCCAGATCTGTGAAAAACCATTTTGTAAAACTGCCAGATGGAACTTTTTTACAAGTTTCTCAAATTGGAACAGTAATATTCACCCGAAACTTCATTCTTCACAATGTTCTTTGTGTCCCATCGTTCCATCTTAACCTAATTTCTATTAGCAAGCTTGCCTTCGACTCATTTTATATCACCATTTTTCTTAAGCAAGTTTGTTTTATACAGGACCTACGGTCGGGGAAGATGATTGGCACGGGAACTGAGAGTGAGGGACTTTACTGCCTCAACATGTCAAAGAAAGGAACATGCAATGTAGTAAGCACCAAAACACAAGATCTGTGGCATCAAAGACTGGGTCATCCATCGAGCAAAGTTTTTCGATTATTTCCTTTTCTAGCAAATAAATCTTGCATTACAAATAATTGTTCTGTTTGCCCTCTAGCTAAACAGACTAGGAAACCATTTTCATCGAGTGTCTCTTCTAGTGATTCTTGTTTCGATTTGATTCATGTTGACATTTGGGGGGGCTATCATGTACCATCCATTTCGGGGGCACAATATTTTTTAACCATTGTTGACGATTATTCACGATGCACTTGGATCTATCTCATGAAATACAAGTCCGAAACACGAAACTTGCTTATTCATTTCGTGAACCTAATTGAGAATCAATTTGGAAAAAGAGTGAAAATAGTCAGGAGTGATAATGGCCCAGAGTTCAAGTGCACAGACTTCTACTCTTCCAAGGGTATCGTGCACCAAACTAGTTGTGTGAACACACCACAGCAAAATGGCGTGGTTGAGCGCAAACATAGACATTTGCTAAATGTTGCACGGTCGCTACTTTTCCAAGCTCAATTGCCTAAACAATTTTGGGGAGATGCCGTTTTAACTGCCGCTTATCTTATAAATATAACTCCTACACCACTCCTTGAAGGGAAAACTCCATTTGAGAAGTTGTTTCACAAAATTCCAAATTATTCTCATCTACGTGTTTTCGGTTGCCGTTGTTTCATCTCAACACATCCGTTGCGCCCTACCAAATTTGATCCACGTGCAACCGATTGTATCTTCGTTGGGTATCCGCATGGTCAGAAAGGATATAGAGTTTATAGTTTAAAAGAAAAGAAAATGATAATATCTCGAGATGTCATATTTTTTGAGACCGAGTTTCCATCTATAAACCTTTCTGATATATCCACACCTACAATCTCTAGTCATATTACATCACCTAATCTATTATTTCCTTCTTTGCACCAATCACAATGTTTTGATGATTTCCCTTCTACAGATACTCCTCTACCTTATACCCCAAGTCAATCACCACCTATTCAAAACCCAACTTCCACCGATTATGTAGATCCTCCATCTCCCTTCCCCATACCTTCCAACGAAAACCTCCCATCCATTTCTCTTGAATTACCAAACACAACTAACTGCAACCCTTCACCATCACCCGCACCACAAAATATAACTGCCCCCTCACCACTATCAGCGGAACCACCACCGCGTCGGTCCACTCGTTCCACCAAGCTTCCTACTACATTGCAAGACTTTCACATTGATGCGGCTCTCCCCTCACGTACCGTCTCTTCTTCTTCCTCGGACGACGCCATTCATTCAGGTATAAATCATTCTCTTTGCCATGTTTTATCATATGATCGTCTCTCTTCTAACCATAGAGCCTTCACTACCAAAATTACCATCGAAAGAGAACCTAGTTGTTTTTCACAGGCCATTCAATCACCTCAATGGCGAGAGGCCATGAACGTAGAATTGCAAGCGCTTCAGTCTAATAAAACATGGAGTTTAGTACCGCTTCCTACTCACAAGAAACCCATCGGCTGTAAATGGGTTTACAAGATCAAATACAATCCTAATGGCACTGTTGAGAGGTATAAGGCACGATTGGTGGCTGAAGGCTATAATCAAGTTGAAGGAGTCGACTGTCGTGAGACTTTTGCTCCGGTAGCTAAGCTAACCACTGTCCGTGTTCTACTCAGTCTTGCTGCTGTCCAAGGTTGGCATCTTCATCAATTAGATGTTAACAACGCTTTTCTTAACTGTGACCTTCTTGAAGATGTATATATGGAATTGCCTCCGGGTTTCGGACGAAAGGGGGAGACTCAAGTGTGTAAGTTGCATAAATCATTATACGGCCTAAAACAAGCATCAAGACAATGGTTTTTAAAAAATCCACGCTCTTAAAATTTTCTGGATTCAAGCAATCATGGTCTGATTATTCTTTATTCATCCGAAACACGCAAGGAAAGTTCACTGCCTTGCTGGTTTATGTTGACGATGTTATATTAGCGGGAAAAAACTTGGATGATATTGAGGAAACTAAACGATTCTTATCAAGTCAATTTAAGCTGAAGGACATGGGGAAGTTGCGATACTTTCTCGGAATAGAAGTGGCAAGATCTAAGCAAGGGATTACTTTATGTCAAAGAAAGTATGCACTTGAAGTATTGGAAGATGCGGGATTTCTTGGTGCTAAACCATCTCGGGTTCCGGCTGAACACAACTTGACATTTACTCAAGAAGATGGAGCTTTGTTACACGATGCTTCTCAATATCGAAGATTGGTTGGAAGGCTCATATACCTGACAATCACACGACCAGACCTAACCTATGTTGTACACATTCTGAGCCAATTCATGGATAAACCCAGACAACCTCATCTGGATGCAGCATACAAGGTCTTGAGATACATAAAGCATACACCAGGACAAGGAATCCTCCTACCCACTACAGGATCATTGGAACTCAAGGCATTTTGTGATTCAGATTGAGCACGATGTAAGGATAGAAGAAGGTCAACAACCGGTTATTGCATTTTCCTTGGTAATGCGCCTATATCTTGGAAGACAAAGAAACAAGGAACTGTGTCACGATCAAGCGCAGAAGCAGAGTACAGGTCTATGGCTACAACATGTTGTGAGATAACGTGGCTACGAAACATACTAAAGGATTTGAATGTTGAACACGTACATCCAGTGAAGCTGTTTTGCGATAATCAGGCTGCAATACACATAGCATCCAATCCTGTGTTTCATGAACGCACAAAACACATAGAAATAGATTGCCATGTGGTACGAGAGAAAGTTGAAAGAGGACTAGTCAAGACCGTGCATGTACACACAAAGGAACAACCGGCAGACCTTTTCACAAAACCTTTGAGTTCACAACAGTTTACTACACTATTGAGCAAGTTGGGTGTGATCAACATACACTCCAACTTAAGGGGGAGTATTAAGGAATGAGATTGAATGTGATTGCCATTATACAATATTAGGAAACTTTGTAATTAACTAATTGATCTGATTGATTCTTATTTCTGTAGTTAGCCCTATAATTGTGGATTGATCTATCATCCATCTTGTATAAAAAGTTGTACAGTGGGATCATAAACCCTAAGTGTTTAACTTGTGAACCATGTTCATATGGTTCACGATTTGTTTGTGAATGCAAAGATCGAATGCTCGTGTGGCAGCAGCAGTTGATCATTCTGATCTCACTATAGAGAATAATAAGATGAATAAGTCGATAAAGCTTAAATTTTACCCTGATCAGCTCATCCGCTCCCCGAATCTCTTTTCCAGAAGCCACAAACAATATCACCATTCGAAATCGAAAGTATTTGTGATCGGATTCTTAATCCTAGCTTTTGTATCGTCTTGTTATTTATATCTTAGCTCAAGAAACTCCACGATGAAGCGTTATCGAATTGTGATCGATGGAGGGAGTACGGGGAGCCGAATTCATGTATTTGAATATGTGATTGAGGACATGGCTCCAGTTTTTGATTTTGATGGTAAGAACGGCTTGGGTTCGATGCGGATTAGCCCGGGGTTATCGGCATTTCGGAGGATCCAGAGGGGGCTGGTGACTTACTGTTGGAGTTATTGACATTTGCGAGGAAGAGGGTTCCCGAAAAGGAATGGGGGAAGACGGAGGTCAGATTTATGGTGACGGCTGGATTGAGGATGTTGGATTCTGGTCTACAGGAGTTGATTCTGGAGTCTTTCAGGAACGTTTTGAGGGGTTCTGGATTTGAGTTTCGTGATGGTTGGGCAACAGTTATTTCAGGTATTAGGAAATTTTTATGCTGGATATGTTATGTGGTTATAATTTTGTTATTTTTCTTTTGTCTTTAGGCGTACTCATAGCTAGTTATCAGTGATTCTGGGACAAAAAAATGTGATACAGGTTGTTTTTTGAAATACATTTAAAGGTGATTGCCATTTGATTTTATTAAGCCAACATACATTGCAAGAAGGACATACCAGGATAAATTGTATGCTAGATGCATGTTAATGTTTATAACTTCACGAAATCCTTTGCATATTGAGATGATTTATATGTCATTTTAGGGTTAAATTTAGATATATAACTTGTTCTTTTTAGGTACAGTTGGTGCTATTTATGATTTCATACCTTAACTAGCAGTGCAAGAAGGGGAATACTTTAACAGGAAAATGAATGAAATGGAGCTCTCATTGTTCTATCATGCTGTAATGGATCTTATTCATTTAACATGCAATCATCACTTTACATGCTGTATAAAAGTTTTTCTTTTATGGTATATTAATAAGATCCAAATGAAAACATGTGGTGGTTCAACACTTCAACTGTTTGACGGAGTTTCAGGAAAGTTATGTCAACTTGGGTTTGTTGTTTTAGGTTCGGATGAGTGAGTTTAAGCATGGGTGGTGGCTAACTATGCTCTTGGATCTCTTGGAGGTGATCCTGAGGAAACAACAGGGATAATAGAACTCGGTGGTGCTTCTGCTCAGGTTTATATCATTCTTGTTTTTTTTAAATCTTAGATTTTGGAATCTTCTCCCTTTATGATGTCATTTTTTAGTATTATGTTTGATGTTTCCAAATATAGTTATGCTCTTTTTGTCCCATAAAACATGCAACACTAACCACAAGGCTTGTGGCGTACTGGTTAAGGCTTGTGGGGGATGAGGCTAGATAACCCATCTACTTCAGGTTCGAATCCAGGCGCAAACAACTTGTGGCCACTGGGAATTATCTCAGGGCTGCATGCTTTAGCAGTCTTAAAATTGCCAGGGATTAGTCTAGGCAAATGCCTAGGATACCCTTTCCAAAAACAAAAAAAAACATGCAACACTTCCTATATTGGGTTGTCCCATAAAATGCAAAGTTTTCCTCTATTGGGAGCTCCCAATTGCAAATTTACCTATTCCCAATTAGCAATCAATATAAGATATTTTTTAGATTGATTGTGGTCCCGAAGTTTTCTCATTTTTGTCTCATTAAGGGGTATTTGAGGCATATAATCATTAGGCAAAGACTTCTATTAACTACATGTCAAACGGTTGTTTTTCTCTTTATAAAAAATTTCTCCGTAGCTGTAAAATATCCCAATAATTTCATTATCATGTGATGAAACATAAACCAAAAAAGATGATTCAACATAAGTTATACACTGATCACTGATAAAAAAACAATTAAATAAATAAACATTTGATAAACCTAATTACCTAAACTGATTACTGATAAAGAAATATCTATTTGTTCAACTCATAAACAAACCTATCAAGGATTTGGATTGCTCATAAACAAACTTATCAATTTGTAAATGGTAAGCCCTAAATAATGAGATAACAGATTCTAAGAATCGAAGTCAATGGAGAAATCGAATACATATCAGTAAACATATTTGTTGCCAGTTTATGTGGCATTGGGGGGATCAAATGTGCACACTACATGTTTTTAATGCAACCATATATGGAAATTTTCCAAAATGTTTTTGAATATCACATTTCATCATTGTTAATACTCAGAAGTCAGAACATGTGTCTGTCACTTTGAATCATTTCATTCAATAATTTCAGGTGACATTTGTCTCAAGAGAGCCAATACTCGCTGAATTTTCGCAAAAGGTTAAGTTTGGAAAGCTCAGTTACAATCTATACAGCCACAGCTTGCTTCATTTCGGTCAGGTAAACATTGTTTTGTAGTAGTGGCTGGTGTAGACTTGATTGCATTAAAGCACTGTATTGCTAGTTATGATTGTAATTTGGTTCCAATTGGTTGTTATTACCGAGCGAAAGTCAATTCCTTATGCTGTCTGTTATGAGGGAGCGTGTGGCTAAAATATTATATAACAACTCTTTTATAAGACTCAAAAAGTTCATGATATTCTTCTTAGTTAAAAACAAGAAGTTTGTGTTTTCTGTAGTATCCATCAAAAAGAAAAAGATAACCCTATTGACCTTATTTGAAGAAGTCCTTGTGTTCGATATTATTCTGATATTAGAATCATTATTACTATGACCATCCTGAAGTGATTTATTGGAGATTAAAAGAGGCGATAGAGTATGAACTTATGATAAATTAAATTAGATCCATATTTGTGCGCAGAGGGGGAAGAGAATCCAACCCATGAGCACTAAAACCATGTAGGTTGATTGAAGCTCCTTTTTAACGAATCTTATAAAAGCTTCTACACTTTAATGCGTTTGTGAGTACTCGGTAGTGAGAGATGGTATATTTTGATGATAAAAGTTACAATGTTCCTTAAGGTGCTTTTGGCCATTAGATTCATGAGTCACTTTCATCCAAAATAGAATAGATTAAATTGTTTTCTTGATTTCGTGCAAGTGAAAAAGTGGGAATATAAGAACACAATAAATCCAAAACATGTTATGTTCAAACAAAGAGGTCAGATGGTCTTTGGGTAAACATTCTCGAGAAGCACTTAGGTCTTCACTAATCATAAAAAGATGCTTTGAGAATGGGTTATTAGCCATCTATGGAAAAATTTGAACCATTAAGGGAACTGTTTATAAGTATTAGAAGGATAGGAACTGCACTTGTTTGTTTTATACTGTTTCGACAATGTAATTATACTATATATTTTTTCATTGGTTATTGATCGATTTTATTAAGACTTATTGTGAAAAGATAACTTGAAATTTTGATATTTTTAATGCTAGTCGTGGGCTCGTAGCTATACAAGCAAATGATCATGTTTTAAATAACAAAACCAAAGCCCTCTTTTTGGTAATTTTCACATTAAAGACAAGATTTATATACCAACTATTTATCTATTTTGAATCTTTGATCACAAACTCTTCATAGTTGCATTTACATTCTGATGCCACACTATTATCATACACTTTTAGAGCCATTTTGGGATTAGAACTGCATGATGATTGCTTCTGATATACTAGTGTGTTTTCATAATCACCATCAGACGTCAGTATGAAATGTTGATTCACTGCAACATTGAGCATATTTTTGAAGCAACAGCTTTTAATCAACTCTGTCAACTTTTGCAGAATATCGCGTTCGACTTGCTTCTGGAGTCCATTGATGCAAATGGTACACATTTGGGTAGGTAGCTTTATGTCTCCTGTTGATTTTACATTCATGTCCTATTGGGAAGAAAGTTCAATATGAAAATTAAAACCCTAAGAAAAAAGGCAACCAAATGAAGAAAAATTTGAAGAATTGAAAAGAATCACATATAGACCACAGGCGCATTAAAATGATGGTAACTCTTTCAAATATTGCGCAAAGAAAATCACATAACAAGAAGTTATTTCTTTTGTTTTTCCCTCTCTCTAGTCTCTTCTAAAAGACTAGAATTGAATCTTGAGTACTACTTGAGTTACTTGGTTATAGATTAAATGCGACTATACAAAATTATAACAACATATATATGGCAATAAAAATATCTTGAAACTGAAAACAAAGTGAATTATGTTCCCCTGAATTTTTTATGTCTAATGCGGTGTAAAGTTTTTCTTTTCTGTATTTATAATTGTATCAATAGTTTGAATTATACAATACAAGAAGGATATCAACTTTTTTTCTTTCTTTCTAATCTTCATTATTTGAGTTATATTCTGGCATACAAAGTCAATTCTGAAAGTCTGTAAGTTCCATGCTCTTCATGTTACTTTTTACTCGGGCACATCTAATTACCGACTCTTTATTATGACAATAAATCAGTTGATCCATGTTCTCCCAAAGGATATGAACACGAAAAACTCGCTCCCACTTTGGTTAAAAATGAGAGATTATCAAATTTACACGCAAGTGGCAACTTCTCGGAGTGCATATCTGCCTCTTTATCACTCTTGCAGAAAGGCAAAGGTAAAAAGTTCTTTCCTGAATAATGTAAAATTCCTGATATCTCTCCTTCGTGGGTTTTTTAACAGATTCATTGAAACACACAGATGAATGTGCTTATGAAAAATGCTACATTGGTTCGACATTTATACCCAAACTTGAAGGAAATTTTTTGGCAACAGAAAATTTCTTCCATACATCCAAGGTGTGCTGAACTTTTTTTGATTAAATTATTCAACCTTTTGTTCTTGGATTTCCTAATGTTTTTTGACTTTTTTTTTTGTTTTAGGTTTTTTGGGTTGTCCCCAAGAACATTTCTTTCTAAGATGAAGGTGGCTGGACAAAAGTTTTGTGAAGAGGATTGGTCGAATTTAAAGATGAAATATCGGGGTTTCCCAGAGGAAGATTTGCATCGTTACTGCTTCTCTTCAGCGTATATTGTCGCTTTACTTCACGATAGCCTTGGAATCGCTTTAGATGATGAAAGGTACTTCTTTCGTCACCAATATATAACAAAATTACGTATTTTAGAACTATAGGATATGGAGCTTGATTTGAATACCATAAATAAATCAATTTATGAAAGTTAAAGAAAGACGCTTTTCTATTAAAAAAAACGAACCAAACGACGTAGATACTATGTTCAATTTTTTCCATTTTCTACTATTACTATCACCTTTGATTATATATATATAGAGGGAGGTTCAAATGAGAACTTTGTAAATTTAAAGGAACACAGGAACATCTTGTGGACCACATATGATGTGGGTCACACGCGTTAAAAAATCATATCTGATTCAATGGGTTTAAAGAGGGGGTGTTCTTGTATGATCCCTCCCCTATATATATGTATATATATTATATAGGGGCGAGTCCAAATGAAAACTCAAATTTGGTTGTGAACACGAGGACAAAGGAGAGCGCGACACTTGTCATAATAAGACCGAATAATGAAGAAAAATATTCAGTCTGTATATAGTGATATTTAGTTTGAATGTAGTGTTATTCAGTCTGAATATTTTCCTTCATTATTTAGTCTGAATATGACACGTGTCGTGCTCTCCTTTGTCCTCATGTTCACAACCAAATTTGAGTTCGCATTTGAACTTTTTTTTCTCTCTCTCTCTCTCTCTCTCTATATATATATATATATTTGAATGGCAATCTTTGATTATATTTGTTCTAATTAGAACCTTCAAATCCCTTTTGTGGGTAACAACTAATCCCTTTGATTTCAAGCAGGATTGGATACGCTAATAAGGTGAACGACATTCCTCTTGATTGGGCATTCATCCTCTAGAGTGCTGGCGGCATGGATGTTGACCACCACCATTTAAACTCCACGAGTTCCGTTTTTGTGGCGAGGAGTCTTCTTCTTCTTCTTCTCCGACTTTGTTAGGTTTGTTAGCCTTTTTTGTCTTTCTTTTGTTGTTTGCTGCATATTTCGTGTCAAAATGGAGGAAGACAGAGTTGAAGACGATATATGATCTAGAGAAAGGGAAGTATATCGTTACTCGAGTAGCTAGGTAGTATAGATTCTCATAGTTTTTCTTTTCCTTTTTTCGGGAGAAGGGTGGGATCTTCTTGACCCTAGTGGACCAGCTACCCCAAATGCGAATGGACCGTCAACATTATCCGTTGGATGCTCCATTGATGACTTCTTGGAACGGGAGAGCCAGAGGAGAAGAAGATCGGTCAATGTCGTTGGAATATATCGGGAAATGAACAAAAGCGTAACATTTGTACCGTTATTATGTTCAGGAGAGCCATTTGTAGAAGAAGGTTAATTACGAAAAAAAAATAGTAACACGTTATTGTTTGTTTGTTAATTTGATAAAGGTATGATTTTCTTTATCTGAAATTAACATTCTTTTTTTTTAAAGTATATGATATTTATACATGACAAAGCTTACACAGAAATGAACCCTTGAATTGCAACATGGTTGGGATTTTGACACTTTTCTTTTATGAATGAGATTGTTGGAATTTTGTATAATCATATTGTATGCCACAAAAATAAAATATCTAGTGAGGCATTTTTTAATGAGGAATAATTTGAGGGGTCAAATTGTAAACTTAATTATTTGAATTTATATAATAGATAATACAACATAAGTGGGTATTGATGAGAATGAGAGTATTAGTGAAAGGGTAAAAATTAATCTCTACCATTGGGTCAATTTTTTATGAAAGAGAATTACTAAATTAACACTAATGAGAACCATTAAATCAATTCTTTTCTTAATTGTAACAAATTGACTGTTTTGTGATTAAAAGTGATCAAGGTCATCTTAACTCTTATTCTTACACGATTCTTAGGTGACGTTTGTTTTTTAAGAGGTGCTGAAGTCTGAAGTCTGATTTCAATTATGAAATGGTTATGAAACGTCTAAACGAATCAGACATAAGTGGTGATTAAGAACTTAAACTGGAAAAAACAAACAAGCCTTTAGTCTAATATAACAAGTCTTCTTTGTATTAAAATTATCTTATAACATATATATTAGTTGTGTACGAGTCTAATAAAATGGGGTGTAAGATTATTATAAATAAAAAATAAAAAATTAATAAGACTTCTCATTGAAAAAACCAAAATTTATATTCAAAGAAAATATAAATTAAAAGTAGTTTCACATGTATTGTTAAATTAAAGATTTGGTAAACCGGAGGAAAATATATCGTCACGAGTGTCAAGTAAAATATTATTTCAATTTTTGTATAAGTCAAATTTTACTCTAATCAGGTCGGTTCCTGACATTTTCTGGGTTCTGGACGAGATGTAAAAGCAGACCCTTACTGAGTTCATTTTTTTTTAATATATTGTTTTTATCATCAAAAATTGCATTGAGAGTATTCTTTCATAAATAATATTATAAAATTAACAACCAATTAATTTTTTTATATATCTTATTTTTTCTCCAATATAATTAGTTAAAACATGTTTGGGCCTATATAATGCTAAATTCGTTTTGGATCATAGTAAAATACATTATCTCTCTTTTTTATTAATTTTTTTGAATTACTAATATATATTATATAGTATATAGAAGAAAAAAATTGGGCCCCTATTTATTTTGGGCCCGGAGCGTACGCCCGGCCCGCCCTCCCCCAGGGACGGTACTGACTGTAAGTAAAATATTCTAGATTTAAAAGTACGGTATGTATTTGTTTTATTGATGGTTTTTGTTAATGAAGATAATGGAGTAATATGTCCAGTGTTTTAAAACCCGGGTCAATCCGGTCGGCCGAACCGGTTGAACCGGGACCCGGGTGAACTACGACCGAGTTTTGGTTATTTGTGGCCTGTTATGATCTGGTCGGATTTCACAAAAAACCGGTTGAACCGGATTTAAAACCGGTTAAAACCGTTTCGGCTATTCCTTAACTTAATTTTTTTTCAAACTAATAATTCCTTAAGCCCTAAATGTATTCTCATTCAGCCGCTCTTCACATCACAGCGTCGAACACATGTCGATCTCTTCAATCTTCACAGTTTCAATCTCTTCTCATTCTCGCAATTGGTATCTTAATTGTTTTTAAAAACTATAAATTATTATCTCTTAATTGTTTGATATCTCTTAATTTAATGTATACGGATTGATATAAAACTTGTTGTTTGTGTATTTTTAATGTTTGAATTTGTGGACATCAAATTATTGGTTTTATATATATGTATGTACGCAGAAAAATGAAAAAACACAAGAGAATTATTGAAACCAAGTTGACTTGGTGGTTGAACCGGTTACCTTTGACCTGGTCACCACACCGGGTCAACTAAAAACTTAGGTTTCAAAACTTTGAATATGTCATATTAGTAGTATTTACTGATTATTTATTATTTAAACGTGTTTATCACTTGATTATTAGTTATTATTTAAAATGTTTGCCTTAATATAGTAAAAATACCAAGAAAGTTGTATAAGCGTTCTTTATATTAAGATACACTTATACATCTTTAAGGGGCACACTTATATGTAATAAATAAAAAGGTTTTCATGACACACATCGTCCATATAAGACATAAACAAGTAATATATAGCCGACATGACAAAATATTAACTTTTTCTTCTTTTAGTAAAATACTTTCAAGTTAACATGTATGATCGGTATACATACAAATAAAATTTATAGTGTATTTTCTTAACTAAATTATTTTCCCCCTTTTATATGGTATTTGTAAATATTCAAAGTGGATCTCACGGTTTATTTTAACCTTCAAAGTTTTCTAGGGTTTTCAATGGTGAAGTCGGAGATCGCGACCACCACCACCACCACCACGAGAGCAAATAACAGAACTATATAATTAATCGCAAGAAGTTGATGAAATAGTAGTAGTAGGTGTTTTAAAGTAAAATGACATGTGATTAAGGAACGGTCAAACCTCCAAGGTTGTCGGGCCAAGTACGTGAGCACCTCTGGTTTGACTGTTCCTTGATCACATATGATTTTTAGTATAAAATCACATGTGATATATGCATTCTCGTGTTCTTATAAATTGAATTTTCTTTTATCATTTGAACCTACCGACTCCAAACTAATTATTCATCAACTTCATGTTATTAATTACAAGGTTTCGTTATTTGCTCTCATTTAAAGCGAACAAAATTTATCAGAAAAGCTTGCTATTGGAAATGATATAAACTGTGTACGCTAATTGGGTGAACAATGGAATAACATACATGCCAAATATTCCTTTTCACCGATTAATAACACCCATATGTTCCTACTAATTAAATAGTGAAAATTGCCCAAAACGTACGAGACCTTAGGTGCGAGCTCCTTAAGGTTGCATATGAAATCAGGTCGGTTTATGTGTGTTTTCTTTGATCTGGCCCACTCTTCTACGCAAACTCGAGTGTGAGTTCATAAATTGGTCTCTCAGCTCACCTTGGACACACAGTGATCGGTCGTTCTTTAAACACAAATGCTACCAATACAATAATCTATACAAAAATCCAACCCTTGCATACTTTTATACAAAATAACCATCTTTCTCCATCATCTAACAATTGAATGGCCTTAAGCCTTCAAATCAAATCAATGCAAGATTGATTATAACCACTCCCAACTCATTATATTATTGCTCTAATATTAAAATGAGTTGTGGATAAGAATTATATTTCGAATTCAGCGATTCTTCTTTTAAACTTCATTGTTTCTTCTTTGATCTTTAATAGCGTCTCAAAACATCAAGAACACACTTTTTTTCATGATTTTTCTATTTTACATGAATTACATCCTTGATATTACTTATCGTTAAACAATTAGGGGTATTTTGCATAGAAGTGTGAAGACGACTACCATTTTACAATATGAAGATTAAAATATGAAGATATAAAGATTGAATACAACCAATAACCCCTCAATTCAAAATACAGACGATAGGAAATGTATAAAATTAAAATAGTAAAAAGAAGACGAAAATGATGACGAGAAAATAAATTTTAATAAAATAAAGTTTTCAATATTATTCCGATGGATCATTTTGAAGTAGGAATTATAGAAATTTATAAATAAAATCGTGAAAAAAAAAAGTTGAAATAGAATATGAAAACGACCCGGACCCTACACAGGTTTTAATTCAAACCGATTATTATCAGTTACCTGTATTTTGTAAAATGATTGAGACCGACTAAATTGATTAATGTCCATCTCTTCTATAACCATAATCGGTTATAACTAGGGACGGGTGTATTTAGAGAGTTTTTTTTTTTTTGGGAGAGGGGGGGGGGGGGGGTGGGGGGGGGGGGAATAAATTTTTTTACGAGAGTTAGAAATTAAATACTTTTTTTACAATATTTTACTTCTATCCACTCTAGTAAATTTTTACAAGGGATCCCATAGGCCATAACCCTATAAATCAACAAAAAAAAACCAAAAAGGTCCCGTAAAATCAAACAAAAAAAATTAAAAAACTCTCTTAAAGTCAATTAAAAACCTCTTGAAAAAAGTCCTTCGAAATTTAACAAAAAAAACTAAAAAAATCTTTCGAAATTAATCAATAAACTTAAAAATCTCTCCAAACGGTATAATTAAACTAAAAACATGTCGGATGACTTTTGCGGACCGTTAGTCTATCTTAAAAGTGACCCCATTACGTAAAACTTTGGATCCACCACTAGTTATAATCAAGATTCAAAATGGTGTGAGGCATTGCGTGACGATGAGGTCAAGCCTCAAGCCTTAGAACTTAGGAGCCATGGCGAGACTACGACGTTTTTCAAGGCGTGACTTATAGCAGCAATTTTTGTACCATATTAAATATACATATAAACATATATTTTCTACTATTGTCCAACGAGTCAATAATATTAAATCATTTAAATTAGATTATACATTGTAAACTAACAAATAAAACGTTAAAAAAAGTAACAAAAATCAAATATTGTGTTACCAAAATCGCACATTGGGTCATGGCGTACCACATGTATAACATAACGTGAGATCCAAGACTTAAGGCACGGCGTGCCACGACAACTGTTATAACGAGCTTTTTTAAATGCTGGTTATAATAACTAGTTATAACAGGAATAGTTGTTTACTTTTCTGTCTTTTAACGTTCACATCATTTCTATCTATACTTTCCCCCCATTTTCTCTTATTCATCGACCACCAAATATTTATATCCATATTTTAATTATCGTATTGATGGTCTTCTAGATGCAACATTTCATCGTGGATAAATATTTTAAGAGTAAATTACAATTTTGGTCCTTTATCTATACTCGTTTTTTGGTTTTGGTCCCTCCAAAGGTAAAAGTACATTCTTGGCCCCTCAAACGAGTTTTTGATAACACTCTTGGTCCCTCCGTCTAACGCCGTCCATATTGTTGCCGTTAGTCATACCATGTGCCCCTCACGTGAGGGGCATTTTTGTCTTTTTATCTTTGTTTTTATTTTTCTTAAAAATAAATAAATAAAATATAATCTTACATAATATTTATATTACTTATAAATTATATAAATCTAAATATAAAAAATTGAATACTTTGAATATTGAAAGATCCACCCAAATCCTTTCCCCTTCCCCAAGCTCACCTGCCGCCATCTCTCACCCCTTCCTCCCTCTTTCCATCGGAAACACCCATCCTTTCTTACAGCCTCCATCTTCTTTCTTACGAAACCCCTTTCTCTTTTTCATCCTTATTTTCATTGAAAATACCCATTTTCAAGATCTGAAGAAATTGTGTATTCATCACCACCGCCACCGGTCAAGATCTGAAGCAATATCACCGATCAGATCTGAAGCAACTGTTATCCATCACCGCCGGCGAACCCCCTCCCCATTTCACTGTCGTTCAAGAGGTCTGGGTTCGAGAGATTCGAAAAGTTTTGGTTCAAAGATTTTGATTCAAAGGTTTCAGATTTATAGCTATTTAAAGTTTTTGATTTTAGGTTTGAGTTTCTGTATTTTTTTTTTGTTTACAAATTGTTTGGAATTTGTAGATGATTATATGTAATTTGTTCTTTTTGTGTATAAATATGAAGGTTGGTTGAAGTTTTTAAGTTTTTGAATTAATCCTAAAGGTTTTGGATTTGCATTGATTAATATTTATGTTTTTGGGTGTGAACTTATTTAAGATTTATGTTCAAGGTTGGAATATGATATTTTAGGATTCAAATTTTTTGTGTTTGAATCTGATGGTGGTGGCTATCACGGTGAATCTAATCAATGTTAAAATGATCTTTTATGATTTTTTTTGGGTTTGAATTTGATTTAGGTTTGAATTTTTTGGGTTTGAATCTGTAGTGATTTTAATTTATATTTAGATTTAGCTTATTCATTGATTTTGTGTTATGGATATGCATCTTAGTTTTAAATCTGGGTTGGGTTTAGAATTTCATGAATGAACCCTAATTAGGGTTCTTGGTTGAAAAGAAAGAGGCTGGAGGATGAAGAAGAAAGGGTAGAAAGACCAAAATGCCCCTCACGTGAGGGGCACAGGGGAAGCCTAACGGCAGCAATATGGACAGCGTTAGCCGGAGGGACCAAGAGTGTTATCAAAAACTCGTTTGAGGGACCAAGAATGTACTTTTATCTTTGGAGGGACCAAAACCAAAAAGCGAGCATAGATAAAGGACCAAAAGTGTAATTTACTCATATTTTAAACCTCTAAGACCCACAACAATTGCTCCTTTACTATTTTATAATAATCCATTTTTATTTTATCCAATACCAAACCAATTCTAAATATTTTGTTTCAATTTATATATCATTTTAAAAACTTCTATTTTAATATCTAAAATAAAATGGTTCAAATATTTAAACATATTTTCTACTTAACTAGTTGTAACTTGACAGATTTACTGTCCATATGGATGTCACTGTGAGTCCGAATCACTAACTACTAACTACTAACTTGTCGTTCAAAAAAAAAAATTAATTTTAGGATTTCACATATTAAACATAAAAAAAACATTTTGAAATTACGGTATCCAAAGTATAAAATTATAAACCGTAACAAAATATGATAAATTTAAATATTTATTCGTCTAGAATAAATGCGTATGTTTTTGTTTTAATTTATCTTAAAATAAATATTCACTTTAAAAAAATAAATGTCAACTTTTTAATTTTATTCTTAATTATAAAATAAAAAATATTCATGAATCTTCTCTCCTTATTATTGAAACTAAAACCATCATTTAATTAATTAAAAAAAACATATATTTTAACCAATATGTACTTTAATTTATTAGTATATTACACTACAAATTTAGTCCCTGTGGTTTTTAAAAGTTAACACCTTTCATCCATATAACTTTAAAATTACAAGATAAAGTAGGGTGTTCATCCAAACTGACAAATCGTGTACACCACATCGCAAAGCACAACTTAGGGGCCGTTTACCAAACGCTTACTTGGGTAAGTGCTTATCAAGCCATATTACCTTACCGGAGAATATAACAAGTACCAAAAATCTTACCCGGTAAGAGCGAAAACAAGAAAAACAATGACCAAGAGTCTTACTCGAGTAAGTGATTGTTACGGATCTTACCACGGTAAATGCTTACCGGGTAAATTGTTACATACGGTGCCGTTTTTGTCGACTAAAATCTTACGCAGTAAGTAAGTGATAGTGTTGACTTTTGCCGGTAAGCACTTACCCGGGTAAGATTTGGTAAACGGCCCCTTAAAACTTTCGTAATCGTGGTGCGCTTTACAGTTTTGATAACTCAAAACCGCAAACCGTACCGCATATTTTATATATTTGTGAGTTTTTATATATAGAACACACACACATATATATATATAGAGAGAGAGAGGAAAAGTTCAAATGCGAACTCAATTTTGGTTGTGAACGTGAAGACAAATGAGAGTGCGACAAGTGTCTGAATGTAGATTATTCAGATTGAATAATCAAAGAAATATTAGACTGATTAATGTTAAATTCAGATCGAATAATAATCAAAGAAATATAGTATTTATTCAGTCTGAATAAATACTATATTCAATCTGAATATTTCTTTCATTATGCAGTCTGAATATGACACGTGTCGCGCTCTCATTTGTCCTCACGTTTACAACCAAATTTAACTTCTCATTTAAACCCGTCTCTATTATATATTAAAGACAAATGACTCGATAAAAGAACAAAAATGTTCCTCGTTTAATATAGTTTTTAACCCGTCATTAAAAAAAAGGACCAAATTCAGACGTTTATACCAATCATCATAATCATCCTGTAAATTTAAAATTAAAATGAAGAATATTATTTTTAACAAACCACGTAGACTTTACTCTCATGAATATTTATCGTAGAACACGGCAATAGAATAAATAACATTTAATATTGAGACAATTGATATAATAAAATAATATTAGGGACAAATAGATAAAACCAAATTGGAATATATTAGAGGTCATTGATGATTGTGAAGAAAAAACGAGTTGAGTTGGTTGTTTGAGTTGATCATTTCTTTCATGGGGAAAGTCGCCCAAAAGGAAAGTTCCAGCCAGCCGTTGAACTCAAAGTTTCATTCAATCTACGAACCCTAATTATATATATATATATAGATATAGATATAGATATATAATCGACGTTCCTAAATCTTAACTCCCACCATTTTAATTCCACAAAACACAGGCGGTGTTGAGCAAATATAGTGATCTTGTTTTTAGAGAGAGAGAGAAACAGACAAACTCCGATTACAAAGATCATTCGCTTCTTATTTCCTACCCTCCTCCCGCTACCATTTTTTTCCTCCTTCATTTTCAGGTGATTTCATTCATTTTCATTTTATCTATTTATAATCTAATTTTTGATTTTGATTTTGATTTTGATTTCGATTTCGATTTCGATTTGGTGAATGAAATTGAATGCAATTCCAGCTTCTTCTATGATCATGGTGAAACTTGACGTATTAATTTGCTTTCCAGATATATGGGTATCGATCTTGTTACCTCGATCCAAATTTGATGATGTTTTTAGGGATTTATGATCATGATCCGACTAACATGAAATTTTATTAATTTCTACGCGGTTTGGTATTTTATTTATTATTATATAATCGACCTTCCATGTTTGATCCTTATGGTTGACTTTTGATTATTTCATGATTCCATTATTATGACAAATAAAAATCGACATAAGGTAAAATACTTGATCAGATTTTGTTCTTCTATAATGTTCTTCAGAATTTGGGGGTATTCCTTTTTTGTCTTCAAAATTTGATCTTTTTGGTTATGGGATTCTTTGATGATATATTGATATGCTTCAAATTTATATGTATTTTTGGCATAATCTCTTGTAACTCAGCAAGTTGTGGGTATTCTGTAAGATCATAATGAAAATCGATATGAAATTTGTGGTTGATTTATGTGTTTTCCTAAAGAAAGAAAGAAAGAAAGAAAGAAAGAAAGAATGATAATTTAATATAATAAAATAAATGTAAATATGAATACAGGCTTCCATTATAGATGGGTGATCACTTGGTTCTGGATGTGAATCGACCCATTAAAAGGAGCAGGAGCGAGGAGATGGCGGGCCCCTCATCTTCCATTGTAGCAGGGGAAGAAAACGGGGGTTCGTATGATGAGGAAGCAGAAGCAGAAGCACCTCTATTAACAATGGCAGAGTGTCGTATTTGCCAGGAGGAAGATTCCATTCATTCTTTGGAGACACCCTGCGCTTGCAATGGCAGTCTTAAGGTATCTTATCTATCTATCTATCTATCTTCATATATAACTTTATTCCTATATATATATATAACTTTATTGTTTTTAATCTATGAACAATGAATGTTTATGCAGTACGCTCACAGGAAGTGTGTTCAACACTGGTGCAATGAAAAGGGTGATATAACTTGTGAGATATGCCATCAGGTACATTATCATATTCATCATCAATATGAATATGAATTACATTTCTCATTTAAACTTGCCTTATGTCAAGTATATGCACATATAATTACATTTAAGTTATGTATGCATATATATATATATATGTGTGTGTGCTTATATTTATGCAGCCTTACCAACCTGGCTATGTTGCACCTCCTCCCCGACCCTGCTTGGAAGAGACCACCATAGACATTGGGTAATTAATCTTTTCTTTCTGCCATTTTCACTGTCTTCAAAAACAAGAAATATTTAATTATAAATTGTTTAGTTATATGTAATTCATCTTGTATTTTTTTTTTGGCAGGGGAGCATGGCAAATTTCAGAAGCTGAACGGCAATATCTGGAAGCTGAGTATGACGATTATAATGCCACAAATGCCAGCGGAGCTGCTTTTTGCCGATCAGCTGTTTTAATTGTATGTAAACTCTCACATAAGATTAATTAATCTTCTTAGAAATAATAGATGTTACTCACTTACAATATTTATATTATATTTAACTTTTTTGGCAGTTGATGGCTCTTCTGCTGCTTCGACATGCATCATCAGTACCAGATTCTGAAGGAGATGGAGACGATGATGCATCTACGTTCTTAACTGTAAGTTAGGATTTAATAATAATAATAATCAAACATAGATCCAAATTAGTAACTCAAATTCAAATCTTTTTATTTTATTTTATTTGTTTTTGACAGCTTTTCTTGCTTCGGGTTGCTGGGTTTCTTCTGCCCTGCTACATTATGGTGTGGGCCATCAGCATTTTGCAGCGTCGAAGGCAAAGACAGGTAGGTTTTCATAGTTTCTTTCTCTTCTACTCCAACTGTTGGAGCCATCAGTGGTTGTTATATATAATATATACATATGTTATATAGGGTTGGGTTCACGTGAGACCAGCCTGTTTTCGTGAGACCCGTGAGACCACATTTTTACACCTGAAACTTCACAGCAAATCACTGTGCAAATCACTGTGAAGGTAAAAAAATTCGAACCTTCACAACAAAAACACTATGAATGTTACCTTCATAGTGTTTTGCTGTGAAGTTTCAAGTGTAAAAAGGTGGTTTCATGAAAACACCGAATTTTTTTACCTTCACAATGATTTGATGTAAAGTTTCAAGTGTAAAAACGAAAACAGGCTGGTCTCACATGATCCCAAGTCATGTTATATATATTTATATATATATATATAGATAGATAGATAGATAGATATCTGATTATGGTAAAATTGATAGGAGGCGGCGGCATTGGCGGCAGCACAGTTTGCTTTCGTGTTGCAAGCAGGGCAAAGAAGAGGGCTACACTTTACGGTAGCGTCTTTGGGACCGGCACCAGCAGCACAAGCACAAGCACCGGCACCAGCACCAACTGTGACTCCAACTGCAGCTCCACAAGATGAAAATGTTTAAATGGCGGAGGAAGGAAAAAGGAAAAATTATTTTTTTTTAAAGAAAATTTTGTTTTAGTTTTTTCTCATGGCATCTCTACTCAGATTTATTATTGTCAATAATTCACCCAAATGTGTTGTTATGTTATTAATGTGCCATTCGACATTTGACCATTCTTCATCAAACTCAACTTCATTCAAACACTATGTTCATATTCATCAAGAATAATTCAATGATTGTAACAAATATCAGCATAAAATCACATATTCACATATGAATATCTATGGCAAATTATTAGTTACCAGAATGAAGGGAAATAAATACCTCAATAGTAAGCATTTGTTCTAGCAGATCATCTTCTACATGATGTACTGAATCCATATTTTTTGTGTGTGAAGGGTATTCCAGGCTATGTCTGGACTAATCCTGGCAAATTATGACTGCAATACATCAGCCCTGATAAACTCAGTCTGGATTCGAACCCTAGGCAGATGGGATAGTCCACCACTATCCTCCAGGACCTCAACCAGTACGTCACAACCCTTGTGGTTTACTAGAATCCATATTAGCTACAGTTAGAGCATATATCAACTCTAACCGCAACCCTTCAACAAATATTTATTCCCTTGTACGAGAAAGAAGCAAAAACCCATCAAAATCGGAAGAACTGTGTGCATACCTTTTAGAGTGTGTTTGGTATGTTGGACAAGACAGAACAAAAAGTTATTGTCCCATGTTTGACGTAACATTAGACTCGGGACAAGATTGATAAATTACTAAACTACCCATGTCAAAATAAGCCACATTTCCAAATTCACACCATGATATGATATTGTATTCTTTAATTTAAGATGGGATATAGATTCATTTTATCTATTTGTATTTAACCATGTGCCATCTGGTATTCAATATAAAGATTCAACAATCAAAATGATAGAAAAGCATCAATGCCAATTTATCACATAAATGTATTATCTTGTGAAATTATCTTTGAAGAATATTCAGTACTGACCTGTATATTGACTAAAGAAATAACTAAAACAAGTATCTAACCTTCAAAATTCTAAGCATAGAGAATGAAACGATTTTACGCCTTTGATTTCTTCGCACTTTTAGGAGGGAACCGGAAAGGCAAGAAAGTCTTGCCACCCATAAATCCCTGTAAAACTTTTGGCACTTCGACACCATCATCCTTTTGGTAGTTCTCAAGAATGCAGCATATAGTCCTCTCTGTTGCTGTAAGGGTAGCATTTAATAAATGACAGTATTGCTTACTCTCCTCATTACTCTGCAAAAGATAAGAGATAAATAAATTAATAGAATTTGTATAGATTTTGAATAAGAAAGATTGTGAGGCATAATAAAATTGATTACTATAACTATTTCCCAAAATCACTCTTGTCCATTTATCAATGAACATATGAATGTGTCTTATAATAAAACAAAGTGGATGACAAGTATACAAGTATAAGAATACTAGAAGGGTACTCGAGCAATGCAGTGAGATACATCTCGATTTTAATGTTTCATTTTATTTTATTTGTATTTATCGATGTTATAACGGTTTTATGTGGTTTTGAGAAAACGTTTTTTAATGTTTTTATTTAAAAAGTTCTCTTATTTATGTAACTTCTTTAATTCAGTTTTTTTTATTATATTTTAATTTAGGTTTAATAAGGAAGTAATTTATTTTTGGTTTAATAATATAACTTTTTATAAAAATAAAAAATAAGTATTCTGCTAGAACTCAATGATTATCTTAATTATATTATAGATTTTTTATATTTAAAATGAGATGTTTATCCTGTATTTGATTATGTTTATTTGTATTAAGTTACACGAATTCAGAAATGAAGCTTTAATAAGTTGTACGCATAATTTACTTGTAATCTTGAATTTTAAGTAATATGCATCAATAAACATTACTACATGCATAAAAAAAATGCTTTTTAAGAGTTTTTGTCAAATGCTTTATAATATAGTATAGATATAGATAACGAAAGACGTAAAACCAACCTTCTTTTGTCCATATCTGATCTCGAGTTTTCTTGATTGGTAATCAGTGCAGTTTGAGCACGAAACGAGCTCTCTATAAGTGCTGGATGCAGGAAACCAAGCTTCAAGATCATACTTCTTAGCTGCAGCATCATTTAACGCACCAGATACTACAGACACTACTTGATAAGGAAGTTTCAACATCTGGTAAAACTCCTCCGAGTTTCTCATCATTTCTTCATGCATATCCCAAGAATCATTCCCATTTGGGCTCGTTAAGCAAAACTGTTCCAATTTTTCAAACTGATGAACCCTAAAAATCCCAAGAGTATCACGACCATGTGAACCAGCTTCTTTACGAAAGCAAGATGAATAAGCTGCATATCTTAATGGTAACTGTGTGGGCTGAATCCAATCATCCATGTGATAAGCACAAAGTGGTTGTTCAGCTGTAGCAATTAAATACTTATCATCTCCTTCACCGGTTACTTTGTAAAGTTCTTCATCAAATTGCGCTAATTGAGCACATTTAGCCATCACATCTTTTCTCATGAAGAATGGAGTTTGTAACAATGTGAAACCTTTTTTCTCCAAAAAATTTAGACCAAAATTTATGAGGGCTTGATTAAGACGTACCCCATCTCCTTTTAAATAATATCCTCTTCCACCAGCAACATTAGCACCTCTTTTCAGCTCAGCCATTCCAAGAAGTTCAACAAGTTCCACGTGATTTCTTAGTTTCGCCTCCTCCCTTTTCTCCCCCCAACTCCGAACTATCTCATTATCTGCCTAAAAATTATTCATTGATAAGCAAAGGAGTAATTCAACCATCCAAAATAGTATTTTAATGGTTTGGTGCTGAATGATTAAGTGGTCAGAATGATTAAGAGCCTCTTATGATATGTTGCAAAATGAAATATAATTGTTTGGTAATTGTTCAGGATGTAATTAGGGATCTTAATGGGTAAGGGAGGTCCAGGAGACAAAATTCAGAGGGTTTTGGAACCATTAAGAGGCAGACTTATTTTTTGCCAAACAGGATTCACCTCTTAGCGATTCAGAGGCTGCCTCTTAATGGAACTGTTTTAAGAGGTAAACAAACAGCCTATATGGATTTACGTATTCATTTACCAATTTGTTTCAGTTCTTTTACTTCTATAGTATAGTCATCTAGAAAAAATTCCCAAAAATTTAGAATCAAGAACATTTCATACCAGCAAAACATACCATAATCATGTAAAACATCTAGGGGTTTATCTCAAGACTACTAGATTAGCATAATGCAGAAAAAGAAGAAGAAAATACACACCTCATCATTGCTGACTGGAACAGAATCATGAACGATATTTCCAACCAAATCCAGATTTGAATGCAATTCTCTTCGAACCTCCTGAACCTGTGCTTCTTTCTTTGCAGTCAATTGCTTGTTTTCTTCTGTATCTTTAATCAATGAAGTTGCATCCTCTCCTGAAATTCTGAGTCTGGCGACTTCCTTGTTGATCTTGTTGAAATCTTTTCGGAACTGTTCTAGCTCGAATTGATGAGTTTTCCATTCTTCATAAAGTTTGATGATTTTATCGACAATTTCTACATTGGCAAATCGACGGCGCTGAGATTCGCGTATAATCTCTGGAATTCGCTTGAAAAGATTTATTCCCAACATTATTTCTTGCAAATATGAAGATCGAAGAAGAAGCAGAGATTTTTTAAGAGCTGAAAAACTAAGGGAAGGATCTGCCTCAAATATTGGGGTTCTTGATCAAAGTCTACTTTGAGTTCTTTAGGAAGCTGCAAAGGAAACGAATGGTTAACAAAGAAACTTTGGTATCAATCTCCTTAACCAACAAACAACTTTAAACCTAATTCCTATGAGAAATCAATAATCAGAACTTCTTTAAACTATTTTTTGGTTAAAACAAACAGAAATTCCCATCTTAAAGCTTCCTTTTAATTCATGAATGTCTGCCAAAAGATAATTGATTAGGTAATTCTTCAAACTGCTGTTCCCAATTACAAGTTTACAACTATGCAGTAATTTAAATTATTTGAGACTGAAAATTAGAACTTCCACTTACCAGTGACGGATACAAGCCTACAAAAATGAATGGGATTTTCTACTATATGCATTTTAATTCAAACCCTAACACACGTAAAAACAAAACCTAGATCGACTAATACATGAAGTGATGAAGAAATTGCAAATTCCAATAGAAATTGAACATATAATTCGCGAAGAAATCAAAGAAGGGAACATACCAACATCAAAATGGATGAAATTAAACAACGATATAGTCTCTGAAAGTCATAAAAATCGCCATTCAATATCGGAACCTTGTAGCAGAATTGGAGAGAAAGCAGGAGCCATGAATCATGAATGGCTGCGCACTGAAGTGTGACTGTGATCTGTGAGCTGAACTGAACGGAAGAGCATCTTGGTTTTCGGCTGAATTGGAATTTGGATTATAGATCGATTGGGCCGTTTTTTGCAAGTTGGGCCGAGCAGCCTAAGTAAGCCGGTCATATAATCATATTTACATTTTAGGCGAGAGGTTCATTTAAGATGAGAAACGTAAGAAATGATCAAACTTAACCTTTGATCACTTTTAATCTCAGTCTCACCTAAGAATCACGCTTGATATGAGAATTGATCCGGTCGTGTATCTCATTTCAGTGCATCTTATTCTAATGTGCATCCAAGAGTGAATATCTCTTCTTACCTTTTTTACCATAACTTCATTTCTCACCGAAACCCAATTCACATTTTAACTCTTTATTTTTGATACAATTACATCAAATGACTTTGATTAAAGTAACTTGTCTTATTTCAACCCGAAATACGTTGGCACTTTTAGGAATTTACAGTTTTAACCCTTATAAATACGGAGGGGGTTGTTATAGCGGAGGTGACCAAGAGTGTCCACCGGTTGGTGGTGAGTGGAAATACCATATTAAAGTTATAGAGGAAAGTTCAAATGTGAACTCATTTTTGGTTGTGAACGTGAGGACGAATCTCAGCCACTTATCCGGTCAATAAAGGCGGCTTTGACCTGGTTCCCCTCCTTTAATAATCTCCACCCTCCCATGAATCGCGTCAATCCTCCGTGATCGCGTCCACCATAACCGAATATGTGTGACTGAGATTCGTCCTCATGTTCACAACCAAAAATGAGTTCACATTTGAATCTAACCCTAAAGTTATATATCAAAGTAGATTAGTAATATAGAAGTTCATGTCCAATAGATGTACAAGAAAAAAGTTCTTTTTTGTCCCATATTGTCCCAAACATGGAACAATCGATTTTTTTTGTCATGTCTCATGTCACGTCAAACGTGGGACAATGATTTTTATCCCCTTCTCGTGTCACGTATACCAAATGCAGCCTAAAGGTGGGAATGAAGATATACTGATTATAGTTGGTCTCTGTCTAAGGCCAAAAACCGATCAAACTCCTCCGGAACTAGGGCCAAAGGATTAAGCTGGGTTTTTTAGGGAATGAAAATATACAACTATGATATATATGCTCTATTGTAAGGAAAAAAATATTTTGACTTTTTAATATGATAATTGATTCCTATAAAGACCGAATAAATCTCGACTTCAAGGTAATGTAAGGACAAATTTTTGGCCCGGTTATGCTCGATCAATGTAGTCGTTAAGACATAATCAAGGCTCTAAACAACTCAATCTAAATTTGGTTTAACAACTATATTTTTTGGCTTTTAGCATTTTTTTTACTTCTAAATGACATAGCTTGCAGGGTATTATTGGAAAGATAGTTTGTTGTGATGTAGTATAAATAGGGAGTAAATATTTTAATTTGTTCACTCTATTGTTGCGATCTAATTTGTGTGTTCTCATAATTTTCATATTTCATAAGCTTTGTATGATTATAACTTTTGTTTCTATAGCCTTCACCCACAGTCCTGAGGTAAATCTCCAAATGACCGTAAATCATGGTAATTTTTGTATTCATATACTTTCTGTATGCTTGCATTTCCGAACTTCTTCGTATTCTCAATAGTCAATAGTGACATCACACTGGTAATGTTACCCCAATTACAAAGTTATTGTCAACCACAACCGTAAACACAACGGTTTAAGAAAATGACAATCCGATCATAGTTGACGGAAACAAAAAGCACAATGTGAAATATGTGGCAACCTACGAAATTCCACATTAAAACAACAGGTGAACAAATCTTGCACCAACACAAGGAGACATTGTACGGTAGGGGTGTACAAAAAACCGTCAACCCAACCCAATTAAACCCAAACCGTCAAACCCGCCCAACCCAACCCATCCCAATTAAACCCAACCCGTCAAACCGCCCAACCCAACCCAGTTAATCCCAATGTCAAACTGCCCAACCCAACCCGCTAACAAACCAATTAAACCCAACCCGCCAAACCGCCCAACCCAACCAGCTAACAAACCAATTAAACCCAACCCACCAAACCATCAAACCAAACCCGCATACAATAAATACGCGCCGCATTTCACAATTTCTCCTTGGACTGAATCATTCTGTTCAGCCAAATAAAAGGTGCAGAAGAACTCAGCAGCCACATCAATCCTACAGTAGCACGAACATGAGATTGCACAGATACAGAGGCCTGTCTGATAAATTGGAGTTCCGTTAAACATATAATAAATGTCCACAATGAAAAAGACATACAATCTTAAAAATATGTAATTATTACACTTTTTAATTAACTAAATGACAATTTTACCTTTGATAATAGAGGGAGTACTGAATTTTCCATCTCATAATTAAGGAAGCAGCAAAAGAACTTTCAGGTGTCCACACCTCATGCCAAATAAAGTGGTGCAGTATCTTTTTGAACAGTAAATAAATCAGATTTCCCAGATGAGTGCAGTATATCCCATCCAGAGATGGGGTCTTCTGGGGGGATGTCTGCACACTTGACAAGAGTAGAGCAGTTGTTTCCATGAAGATGCCAGCTTTGCAGTGCAAAGTGTGCAAGGAAAAAAAAGAAAAAAGATATACCATAATTAACTTGAAGACATTGTAAAAATTTGAAAGACGGATTAGAAGTAAGCAACGACATTAAAAAAGAGAAAACATAGAACAAGTACAAGAAAAACATAACAACAACAAACTCTAAAGAATATGATAGAGGATGAACATTTTCTAATATACTACACTCACTGCCACAAATGTTGTTAATCATGGTGGTATTTTTGTAATTAATAAAAACCGTAAGTAAAAAGGTTGAGGACCGTGAGGACTAATCTCGACCATTAAAGAGTTTAATCAAATGTTGTTAATCATGGTGGTTTTTTTTGTAATTAATAAAAAGAGAAGGGTAATAGCGATTTTGTTACAGCCGTCATATTTGACTTTCTAATTCATCGTTGACTACACCTGAATTCATATGGTGAATTAGCATGTGTTCTGGATTCATATGGGGAAGCCGGTGAATTAGTATGTGTTCTATAAAGAAAGAACGATCAACTATATTTGGATTTCATGTGGTGAATCTATGTGTTTAATATGGTGAATCTATGTGTTTCATATGTTTCATATGGTTAGTGAATATGTGTGCTTCATCTAGTGAATCTTGTTACCAAAATGACGATTATGCCCCTTTTAACTAAAAATAACTTTCAATTAAAACCATATGATCAAAAAACCAAATTAAGGCTTAGATCGGTCCTCACGGCTTTCAACCTTTTTTTGGTTTTTATTTTATTTAACCGTGATATATATATATAGAGGTAGGTTCAAATGAGAACCTTTTAATTCTAAATAAACAAAGGAACACCCTTAGAACCACATATGATGTGGGTCCCACGCAATATAAAATCATATCTGATTCAATGGGGTGCCCCATTGAATCAGATATGATTTTATATTGCGTGGGACCCACATCATATGTGGTTCTAAGGGTGTTCTTTGTTTATTTAAATAGAGGGTGTTTTTGTATGAACCTGCCCCTATATAGAGGTAGGTTCAAATGAATATATATCTTGTATTTCATTATAAGAGATTACAAACCTTTATATACAAACGGTAACCTATATTAGGAAGCTACACTTTAGATATCTTGAAAGTAAAACTCTAAGATCTAAAAAGAGTATTCTAGAAAAATTCATAGAATTAGAGGAACTCCTCTTCTTAGAGGAAATGATCAAAAAACCATCTTTCAGTTTATGCAACACATGAATATGTAATGAAAAAATGATTAATTACAAGAATGAATGGAAATACCTCAGTATTCATTATGAATATATTGAACAATTTACAGACCACCAATTCACCAATAATCTCCACAAGAACAAATCCCATTCTTGAAATGATGGAACCGATGCAAATCACGGACTATAATTTCTCGATTCTCCACAAGCGATATAAATTTCGTTGCAGTATGACAATCACCACATACACGAAGATTCTTTCTTATGTGAATAGTTGTACCTTTTCGGGAATTCAGAAGTCCAAAAGCAATAGCAAGCTTCTCACTATGGATATTAACCATTTGTTCTTTTAGATCATCTTCTACATCATATATAGAATCCGTATCATATATATAACCAGCAGCCTTAATCTTATCGATTAAAGTTTCAAGAAAATCATAAATCTTTTTCGAATGAGAATGCCACGAGCTTCCAGAATAAAAAGTATGAACTTCATTTCCCAAATCAACAGAACTATATCCGGGTGTTTTACGAATTCCTCTTTTTTCCATTTTACTCCTGATTTCAGTCACTTTATCCCACATTGAAGCCGAAGAATACATATTTGCAAGCAATACATAATACCCACCATCATTAGGGTTTAATTTGAACAATCTATTTGCTGCCATTTCCCCTAATTCAACATTTTTATGAATCTTGCAAGCACCCAACATTGCACCAAAAACGTTGACTTCTGGGTCAACGGGCATTTTTATAATGAAATCCCATGCTTCATTAAGCCTTCCGGATCTACCCAATAAGTCCACCATGGCTCCATAGTGATCCATTGTGGGCTCGATCTTATATTCTTCCTTCATGATGGAAAAAAATCGAATCCCTTCTTCTACAAAGCCTGAATGACTACATGCTGAAATAATACACAAAAATGTTATATTATTTGGCTTAACATCTCCGTTTTCCATTTTTTTAAACAATTCAATGGCATCCTTTCCACATCCATGTGTCCCATATCCATCGATCATAGCATTCCATGTGGTTACGTGTCTTTCATCCATTAAGTCAAATAACTTTCTAGCGGTACTAATAGCTCCACATTTAGCATACATATCCACAAGAGCTGTCTTTATAAAGACATTTCCATCCAAACAAGTTCTAGTAACAACTCCATGGATCCACTTCCCTTGGCGTAAAATTGATAACTCAGAAACGGCTGAAATGATGCTTACCATGGTGAATGAATCAGGCTCGATTTTTTGTACTTTCATTTGACGAAAATGATTTAAAGCATCAATTACATGACCATTTTGTGCATATCCAAGTATCATGGCGTTCCATGAGACAAGGGTTCTTTTTCCTTTCAAGTTTTTGAATATTTCAGCAGCAATGTCAACCCGTTTACACTTGCAATACATAGAGATTAGAGAGTTCATGACCGAAATATCAAGGTGTAGTCCTAATTCGTTGACTAATCGATGAATGAATTGCCCACGTTCAAGATCACCCGAATCACCACAAGCATGAAGTGCTGCCATTATAGTCACACCAGTTGGTTTAACTCCATCATTCAACATCTTATCGAAAAGCATAAGTGCTTCTAAAGAATTACCATTTTGTGCATAGCCATCGATCATTATGTTCCATGAGACCGCATTTCTACCACATATTTTGTCAAATATAACACGTCCGTTGCTTAAAGACCCACATTTTAGATACATATCAACTAATGCAGTTGAAACGTTTGAATGGCGTTCAAATCCGGACCTAAAAACATAACCATGAATAGATTTCCCAACCCTCAAATGACCAACATTACCAACAGCAGGCAATATCGAAATAATCGTGATCGGATCTGGCCTCAGTCCTTCGACTTGCATCTGTGAAACCAATTCTATCGCTCTTCCTGCCAAACCATTTTGAGCATATCCTGCAATAATGGTATTCCAACACACCAAATCTCTCTCGGGCATTCTAACAAACACCTTGTAAGCATCATCAATCAACCTACACTTTGCATACATATTAACAACACACGTCATAGCATAAACATCCCCCTCATGACCATTCAAAATCAACTGTGCGTGAATCTCTTTCCCCTTCTTAACAAGACAATTCTCACCACAACCCTTCAACAAATACGTAAAGTTATACACTACAGGCTGCACACCATCATCCATCATTCGACAAAAGAACGAAAACCCATCAAAAATGGAAGAATTTTGTGCGTACCCTTTAAGCATTGTGTGATAAACAGCATCGTTTTTATCTTCAATTGGTTCAAAAACACGTGTGGCTTCAGTTAAGCTGCCATATCTGCAAAACAAGCTAACTAGCTTCGTTTGAAATAGTTGTTCTTCATAGAGACCGTTTTTGATGATAAGAGGGATGATTTGATGAACTTCTTCCATGGAAGTGCAGAGTTCGAGGAGAATCGCTGCTGGGTGTTTGTAAACATGAGCAGGTATGTGGTTTCTTTGAGCCAGTGTGTGTTGGATGCGAGAAGATGTTGATGGAATGGAAGATTGAGGTGTCGTAGAGAGTGATGCAGTGAGCAGCACCTGTGAACCCATTAGGGTTTTCGCTTACTTCGTCTCTTTAACCTTCAATTCCAAAACTTTATTTGATTGAAGTGTGAATAACATAAACCATAGAACAAAATGCGTTAAAATCTAACAAACTTTGGTTTAATTTCTACTTAAATGTAACCAAACTTTGGAAATGAAGTTGCTTACCTCACCTGCAACGGCGACGGCGACGGCGACGGCGGACGGCAAACAGACGAAGCAGACCAGAAATTGGGGATTTTGAGTTGGGTGAATATGGCGGGGAGCAACGGTGAAAGCAATAAATATCTATCCTGTATTTTTATACAAAATAAAAACTAATTATATTAAATGTGGGGAGGTTTTGAAAAAATCTTAAAATATAAAAATTGAAAATACGGGGAGGTTTAGGAAAAGCCTTAAAATATAAAAAATTTGTAACATGGTGATAAATCATTTATTTAGATGGTATATAGTTATAAAATAAAGTTTAAATATAAACTCAAATTTATTGTAAACATGAGAATAAATGAGATGTAGATTATTCAGACTGAATAATCAAATAAATATTCAGACTGAATATAGTATTTATTCAGTCGGAATAATGTTTATTTAGACTGAATAAACATTATTTAGACTGAATAAACATTATTCAGTCTGAATATGACATGCATCACGCGCTCATTTGTACTCACGTTCACAATCAAATTTAAGTTCTCATTTGAACTCGCCCCTATAGTTGTATACATATGTATACAAGTAATTAAGTTATTTATTGGTTTTATATGTATGTTATGTCTATACCGTTCATAAAAAACGACTGTCAATGTGTTTCTTATTTTTTCACGATTTTCTCCTGAATCTGACTCATGTTAAAGGAATGATAAAATTTGACATGTGGCAATCATATGCTACAAGTTCAATAGGCCAGGTTAAACTATGTATAAAATAGAAAAAACAAAAATAAAGAATGAAAATTTGTTATATCAATTGAGAGAAAGAACTTCATGGTATTAAATAGGAACCCAATCATATTTCTTTATATTGTGATGAATTTTGCCCTAAACCATAATAATGTAAATTTTTATTGCCCAAACTTCAACCATTATGGTCGCCAAAAACATTTGCCTACTAGACTACTAGTTACGACTTGAATCATATGTAATTTTAAATCTAAAATTAAATGTAATTCAATTTTAGTTAACACTTAGGTCGTCAGGCCAAATGTGTTTGTGTGCCTCTGCGTCGATCGAACTCGAATCACATGTGCTTTTTAGTTTAAAATCACATGTGATATAGACGATCTCGTGTTCACTTATTTTGACTACGGGTGAGCATCGGGTCGACGGGCCGGGGCCAATTATAGAATATCCGATCGGGTTTTGGGGGTTGGAAATAGTACCCTGATCCGGAGTAGTTCGGGGATCGGGTGGTGCGGGTTTCGGGTGGGGCGGGGCGGGTTTTGTCGGATATCCGAAAAAAATTGCATCTTTTTCCAGCACTGCAGAAAGCCAGAAAAGAAATTTTTTTACTGTAAAAACTCATTGTAAAAACACAGTTTTTTTTTATGAACTCAATATTTAACACAACAAACTGATGAAGTGATTACTAGATTAGAAGTTTAGAACAACAAATTCAAGAACTGATGAACTCAATTACTCAAGAACAATTTACACAAAACGGTAACTCAAGAACTCAAATTATAGAACAAAACAGTCAACACTCAACTCAAGAACTAGAAAAGAAGTGATTAGAACAACTAGAAAAGAACTAAAAATGTGAAGTTTACTTTTGAACTTTGAAGGGGTGCCGTACTGTGGTGGCCTGTGGGAGGTCAGGTGCGTGGAGAAATCAGAGGAGGTCAGGGGTCACGGTAGTCGCCGACGCTGGTCACGGTGGGCTGAAATCGTTGGTTGCCAAGACGCCAACAGAATGTCGATTGACGTTTAAGTGAGTCAAAAGTCAAAAGGAAATTAGGTTTAAATGTCAGTCCAATAATTTTAAAAAGTAAAAATTTTTAAAATTTTGTCGGGTCATCAGGGTGGGTCGGGGACCCAAACCTAACCCGCCGCCCACTTTATCCGAAATAAAATCGGGTTAGGGGTCGTTCGGGTTTCAGATTCAAGGATTTGGCTTATTTTCAGGTCGGGGATCAGGTGGGTTTTTCAGGTTTTGCTCACCCCTAATTTTGACTGTGTGCTCGCTTGAACCCAATCCTGAACAATACCGTCTTCTATTAAGTTTTAAATAAAAGATAACTTTAAAGGATAGCATACTACGACCTTGTTTGTTTATTTCATTTTAAGCTCTTAATCACCATTTATGTCTGATTCGTTTAGAAAATATTCATACAATTTGTCCATCCATTTAAAATCCAATTTTTTCTACAACTCCTTTACCCCGTCTACCTCATATTATAGTTTGTCTAGTCCGTCCACGTTGGGGTGTAAACGAGTCTAGTTGAGTAGTAAGTTAATCGAGTTGAATTCAAAAAATTAATACTAAGTTCAAGCTCAATGCTCATTTATGGATTCGAACTCGTGGCCGAATAACTCGTTTATTGGTTTGAACTCGATAATTTTTATAATTTTAGCGTATGATTAATAAATATAGTAGGCATGTTTGGCTCGAAAAAGGGTATTCTTAAATGGATCGATTCGACTCGAAAAATTGAATCGAGTTTTCGATCAGAGTAGAACATTAATGTTATAAAGCTTGGCTCGTTAAATTAAACGACATCTGTTTTATATTCGATATCGACTCAAACTCAAAAATTATTAATCTGAGATTAACGAGCTCGAATCGTTTAACCGATACATTTCACGTACCCTAAAAAATGGTCATAGAGTTATTTCAAATTCATTTTATCAAAATCAATGTTTTAAAACCTGGGTTAACCCAGCTGGTCGAACCGGTTGGACCGAGATCCGGGGGTAGTGACCGGGTTAACTAACGCCGGGTTTCTCAAAAACCCGGTTAAACCGGTGGTAAACCCGTTTTCTCAAACCCGGTTAACCCATTTTCTCAAACCCGGTTACCCGTTTTTATATTAAAATTCAATTTTTTTTAAATGTGTGTTATGTGTGTTTTTAATGTATTTAGATGGATGTAAAACTTGTTGTTTGTGTATTTTTAATGTCGGAACTTGTGGACATCAAATTATTACTTTATATATATATATATATATATATATGTACGTACGCAGGAAAATGAAAAAAAATACAAAGAATTAAGGGAATTATTGAAACCGGTTAATGGTTAATCCGATGTTTGAACCAGTTAACCCGGGACCCGATCACCGCACCGGGTCAACTAAAAACCCGGTTTTAAAACATTGGTCAAAATTCAATTTGGATCGCCCGATAATAGGTAGTCAACCCGATCCGATTGGTGTTGACTATTGAGCTATCATACACAACAGTTGGGCGCTCTTTTAGAATTAGGGCAAACTGATTGACAATTGATCATACTGTTTCTTCAATGTCTGCATCAAAACACAATTTCTGATTGTTCGTCTTCCAATCTCTTCTCAGGTGGATTCTAAATCTCTACAGCAAGCTTCTAATTCCATATCCCTCCTTCTTTGCACTTTCTATTGTGATTAGTTAGTTAATGGTGAAGTTAAAAAGTTTCATGAGTTATTGGAGTATCGTGGATTCTTATTCGTGAATCTGTAACTTTTCGTTAACAACTTCATGTGATATCGGTGGTTAAGTTAGAATCGATTGTCATTAGTTTATAACTTTTGCACTCAGAAATTGGAACTGTTTTTTCATTTGCAGATACATTTCTCCATCATCTTTGATTCACTGCAGCAGTACAGGGGTGTTACTGATTAAACCTAATCACAATGCAGAAGCTTGGCGAACTAAAGCTCCCTCACTTCTTCAATTATCCACCATACTTCACGTAACTACTTGCTTCCCTTGTAAATTAAACAAATTGCTAATCGTTGTGTTTGTTAGATTATAATTGCCATTTATATATAGTTAAACATTCTGCGCTAGAATCAGAAGTCAAAGTTTTGGTAGATAGGGATCACGTAGGGCAAGGACCTGTTCTTTCTTCCAATTTTGTTTTCTTCTTCAGATTCTACAAAAAATTTATGTTCATACTGAAGATTCAAAGATTATTGACCAATTGTCAAAGACACGAAGTGAAATTCCCAATTGGCAGTAATTTACATGGTTTAGTTGATCATACTTTGGTCCGTCAATGTTGCTAGGATTTTAATATTTGATGCTTGAATTGAATTGTATTGATATAGAAATCCATGAAGATGGTCTACCTTTTTAAAGAAGAATAATAAGAACCAAAAGAGGATAAGATACAATAACTATCAACCACCATAGTTGAATTAACTGAATTAGGCTTTATATCTAACACTTGATTGTTCATTCTATCAAATATCTACCCGCAAAGTGTAATTTTTACTTTGTGAGAGTACTGTCATCTGGGCTTGGTACCCAATATTTATGTTATACTTCATATCAGTAACAGCGAAATCAGAGCATTCTATTAGTTGCCTTGCGGTGGTCATTTATAAGATGCATTTTGCCATTTTATGTAAAGCGCAAGTGAATTCTGGCTCAACAGTCATCCAACTCAGATACTATCTTTTAAACCGATCACGAGGAAATTGGCACCATGATTGAACTCAAAGCAAACAACTAGATCATCTTGTTACTCGGGTTGCATTGGGTTTCAAATTTTAAAGAGCTTCTCTAAGACTCTAGGTATTTGTCATAGCATAGAAATTAAATTGATGCTTAGTCACATCAATAAGTCGTGGAAGGGTCTGATGTATCATGTATGCAATATTGTCCCTTCTAAGTGAAGATCAAGAGACTGTTATCTTCTCTAATTGCGTTTTGAATAACTATAGACCCTGATATTATTAAATTCTAATTTAGAAAAACTCCATCACACTAGATATCTAGGATAAGAGAGAGGTTCTTAAGAATTTTGACACAAATGATTTTATTTGGAAGCTAATGTTTATTCTGTCATATTATTTATCTTAAATGAGTCTTGAATTTACCTTAAATGTTTAATTTTCATCAGGTTGCAGCCTGTGAGGGAAACCAGAGAGAAGCAAATACAACTATGGAAGGAACTAATTCTTGATTACTGTCGAACGCAGAAGATATTTGTAGTTGGATTAGAAGAAGACTTTCCACTCTTCTCAAATCCTGCTATAGAAAGTAAGCACTGCCTTCTTCTGATTTCCAGATAGTGTTTCCTCTTTTCCTGGTCTTCTCCCTTTGCATATTTAGATGGTAATACATTTGAATATAATGTTTTTGGAAACTGGTTTTTGGTTTTCAATGTTGGGTTTGATTTACATGATTACATATGTTACCATGCCTTTCACAAGATGAAAACTTATGAAAAACCTTATGTTGGGTAGCTTTTACATCATTCAAACATGTTATAAGATAAATATGCACAATATTTATGTGATCTTGCATGTAGTTTGGTTTTATTATTATTATATCATCATTTCATGAACATATATCTGGATGATAACCTAATCCCTCATCCTCGTGCCAGATGGGGTAGTTCAAGTGGTTAGATCTTTAGATAACATAGAGATCTTAGTTAGTAAGTAATACACACTTATATCTTGCTGAGTAAATTATCATGTTAGATAACCGAGAGGCCTTCAATTAACAGGCTCATTAAGCTGGCTGATCATGTTGAACTGTGCTTTACTTTTCATGCCTACTTTATGTTCTGCAGTTTATTTGTTTTGCTAAAACAATCTTGAATGTGGTAGTGCAGGGTCTCTAAATCATGAGGCAAGAGTAGCTTTTCTAACGGCTATAGTTTCAGATGGTTTGTTTTCTAGCTAACACATCGGCTTATTTAAAATCCTTTTCACTTTCATAAATAATAAATCTGATGATCATTTACAAAAGCAATGCTCTTAGTTCATTATCAACTAAAAATTGTCATCCAACAGGTCGTGCAGAATGGATGGATAAAAGTCATAGACGGTGTCTCATCCTCTGGCATCGAATTCAAGACTGGGCAGACATTATATTGCGCTTTGTGAGTAACTCTGCTGTGTTTAAACTTGCAGGCATTGATTCCTACTTCCCTAATGTTAGTTACTTTGTGTTTTGCTTAGGTCAAGGAGAATGGGTTAGAGGACAGTGTAATGACAATTGAGGAAATGCGTTCAGGGATTGAATCGCGTGGAACAGGTAAATAGATGCGAATCTTTGCAGTTTTTTTACGATATATAATCATAGGGTAAGGTTCAGGGGAAACGCCAAAAAAAGAGAGAATCTGGACGGTATGCACAAATGCATACTGGTAATTTGTAACATGCATTTGTGCATATGCACTGGTGCATAGAAAAAAAAACAGCTTCAATCGTTTGTATTCATATGTGCATACCGTCCGGATGGAGGACTCCCAGAGTGTTCTTCAGTTTTCTCTTTTTTTAGCGTTTTCCCCTAAACTTCCCTCTATAATATCATACACATAATAATAGTGTCACAAATTCTTCATCCATGTTGTTATAGTCTGGTTTATATATGGTCTTATCATTCACAATGGTTGCTTGTATTCCGAATATAAAATGGTCCAAGATTCAGGGCGTTATATTAGGAGATCGATCTTATTCTATGATCCAAAAACTGCTTTTCAGGGCTTTTGGAACCATCTTGCCATTAGATATGTGTTTGTGTTTGCATTTTCTGTTTTCTTTTTCATTTCTATTTCCATCTTCATAACTTCTGAAAATGAACAAATTTTCATCAATTACTAATTTTCTCGCAGACATTCATGGGATGGACCGTACAGTTCTAATGAGAGCACTTAAACTTCTGGAAAACAAGGGGAAACTTGCAATCTTCAAGGGAACTTCAACTGATGATGAAGGTGTAAAATTTTCCGTTTGAAAGTAAGATGAACACGTAATGTATTACTATTTACTCTTGGTTATTTTTACTTTTCACTCGCACTTTTTCTACAAGTCATGAGTCTTCATAAAAACAACCGCCCTACCATTTAAGGCAGAGGACAAGTCTGTATACATCCCACCCTCAGACCCTAATTACTCGCACTTTTCCAGTCAGATATATTTGGGTTCATTTGGTTCGGTTTGATTTTATGTGGACCATAATAATTCTCTCATGCAATAGGGGTAGCTCACTTATTGCATTTGGTGAATATAGGTATCATCTTGGAGGTGATGGATCACATCTCATTTATCAGTTTGCTTTGCTGATTCAAATAATGATATATAATATATATTATATATATTTGAATCACCGACTAATCACTGGGCGACCACGAATGGCCTGGAGTCATAGTAGGTGAACCTCCATGGCCTTAATGGCTTTGACAGCGTCTGGATTCAAACCCGGTGAATATAAGATTTCCACTACATCCCTTGAGCCCTAACCGATGTGTCACAACCCAAGTGGTTAAGATTGCCTTCCTTAATCCGTAGGTTCCACAACTGTTTTCTTTGGGAAAGTTACAGAAATAGCCAATCTCTCAAGATCTTTTCACTTTTTAGCCATTTTCAGACTTCATTTCACTTTGCAGGATTCCACTTTCTGCGTAAGGATTGAAATGAGGTCTGAAAATGGCTACAAAGTGAAACCTCTTTGGCAGATTGGCTATTTATGTAAATTTCTCGTTCTCTTTTTGGTAGGAATAACTGAAAGGTGAGATTTTGTGCCTAAAATCCAAACGAAGGTAAAACTTTTAGTGCATAAGGTACAAGTCGTTATAAGAAAGAATCATAGACGAAGTGGTTTTTTCCTATTTCATTCAAAAGGAATATTATGTTTTTAAACGTAGTTTTAGGAAAAAGAAACTGGGATATATGCATATATATATATATATTATTTGTTACGTATCGAGTGATTACAGGTTGAAATTGAGGTAATGGGCATATATATATATATAGTAAAGTTGAGGGAATCTGTAACATCAACTGTTATTTGGAATGGTCAGTTCGTTTGGAGATGTAGATACTCTGTTACTGGTACAAATGAAACCTAATTTAATTATTATGATACTTTCCTTTCATGCACATATTCTATGCTTTCGTTTAAGTTCATGAGCACATTCATGCATATATATATATATATATATATATAATTTTTAGATACGTGTAATCATTTACAAATCCAATAACAAACCTTTGTTAAGGAACTAACATATGTGAAAAATACAATGTTTATACAATACTTGTTTTATATATGAAATATTCAGTATTGTTTTGTGTGTGGAAGTCAAAGATCGTTTCACATTGAAACAACACTGTAGTAAAACTGCATTTCACACGTGTTCACATGAAAACTGGTTTGTCACTTTTTTTTGTGAAGGGTATCACAGGCTATGCCTGGACTAATCCCGACAAATTATGATTGCAATACATCAACCCTGATAAACTCAGTGGTCATAATTGTTGTTTACGCCTGGATTCGAACCCCGAGCATTGGGTTATTCCACCACATCCCTCAGGGCCTCATAACTTTGTATAAATTGTTGGGTATTTGAGAAGTAAAGAAGTGATCCTAGCACTTTATCTGGTCAAGATTTGCAGCTTTGACTATGAAGCATCGGATAATTCCTCCTATTGTATGCAGAAGATAGATGGGTAATTTTGTAATTTTTACAAATAAGCGACAAACAAATGCATATGCAAACCCGTGTGATTTACATATGTGAATCCATGCAATTCACTTATGAACTATTTAACCGATTCACATATCAACCCGTGTGATTCACATATGAACTAATTAACCGATTCACATATGCATTTGTTTGCCGCACATTTATAAAAATTACGAAACCACCCCTACTATTGTTCGTAAAACTGTTACCATGCTGCAATCTTTGACCGGTCAAAGACGTAAGTCTTGACCAATTCTGACCGTATGAAGTCACTTCTTAATTCTCAAATATTTATCACTTCTCAAATGAACCTCGTGATATATATATTATCATGAAAAATGGATTGTTCTCGTAAGAACCCAACTATTTATATATAGACACATGTTTATTGTAATTTATCTATATGTTCAACTTTTTTTATATTGATCTTCAGCCAACTAAATTCTGAAAGCTGAATCAACCATGGTTTACTGAAATCTTTGAAAGTGGGATTGATTTGGGGTATTTTGATGCATCGCGTTAATGTTGATCTTCAATTAGTATTGATCCAATGGTACAAATAATTTCTTCCCCTTCACACCATAACTTACATTTTCACTGGAACTCAACCCTATTTATTTAATAATAGGTCAAATTGCATTAAAAACAACGTACTTTGATATAATTCATATTTTAGGAAACATACTTTGAATACATTTATTTTGGTACCTAAAATATGATATCATCAACATTTAGGTACATGAGTAACCAGTTTAACCATTAACATGTGACCATGCTAATATGACATACGAGTTAATATTATTTTGCTTACATAACGAATGACTGATTTATTTTATATAAAATATTTATTACTTAATTCATTTATAATTTCTTTTATTGTATTAAAATTGTCAAACACAAAACCCTTTCCAATTTCCAACCTAAACAACTCCTCATATGCACCGTCGCCCTCTCATCACAATTCACAACCACCAATTCATCCAACAATTTGGTGTATGATGATGTTCACCACGATCTACTCGTCACCACCGTACAAAAGAAAAGGTGTCCTCGAGTTAAATGACTATTCCATATATTTAAATTGGTCTTCTGACTATTTTTTTTCTTTTTGGATTGACCCAAATGTCACTACTTCTGTAATATCCAGATTCTAGATCCGTAATATTACGGATATAGCTAAAAGGCAAAAAAAATAACACAAATATGCAATTGTGATGGCTAGGTCCGCAATTGCGACATCAAACTGATTGAATTTGATTTTTTTTTTGTCTTTTAGCTAGGTCTGCAATATTGCGAAAATAGTGACATTTAGGTCAACTCGAAAGAGAAATGGTACAAAGACCAATTTAAACGTGTGAAATGGTTATTTGGAGCAATTTTCTTAAACAAAAACCTTATACTACTGACTAAAGTGGAGACTATGCTTATCTTTTGTTCGGTTTGTTTAATCTCAATTTTCAGAACTAAAGTGGAGATATTTTCTGTATTAGGTCTTCAAATTACTACATTTTAATTGTTTCTATCACGTTAGGTATTGAAGAAGATGGAGCACAAGTTCAAACTAAGGGAGGAATAAAAATTCCCTTATGTGATGACTTTGGGCTACCTGTAAAGCGGATGGTTGTCCTAGAATTAGTCGGCTCGCGTAGCGGGTTGAATATCTAGGTCAATAAAAAAAATTGAAGAAGATGAATTGGGAAAAAATATTATGGTTTTGGAGATTCCAAAAGATAAACAAGGATAGAAATTGAAAACCCAAAAAAACAAATTGTTTATACAAACATAATAAGCACTAGTAAAAAATAATAATTTATAAATGAGCTAAATAATAAAAAATTGATAAAAATAATATATATAAAATAAGCCACCTCATTGACCATGTAAGCAAAATAATATTGACCCGTATGGTAACCTGTTAATGATTAAACCGATTACCCAGATACCTAAATGTCAAAGATATCATGTTTTATATACCAAAATAAATGTTTTCAAAGTAGGGTACTTAAACTAGAAATCATATCAAAGTACGTTGTTTTTTTTAATGCAATTTGACCTATTCTTAAATATATTATTTCTAAAGAATTAGATTTAGTATTTTTAGATTTAGAAAGAGTATTTTGACCTTTATTCTTATATATATTTTTTCTAACCCACGAATAAAAAGCATGGAGAGTCGAAAACATTTGATCAAACAATTATGTATAACATATTTTATTCACATATAAATAGTTGATACTCTATAAAAGCAAAATTTTAAAAAATAGCCACTTGCAACACTTAAGGATAGTGTTTGAAACTTTAAAACAACACAAGTTGTCTGTGAAGAAATTGAAATGCTATATCGGTCAGGCAAGGTTAGGGTATTTCGGGCATATGGTGAGCAGTGAAGGGGTATCAGCATGGACCATCTTGGATTGAATGTAGTGTTTAATACATTTGACTAAAATATTTTACATAAATGGGGGAAAATCCCTAATTCCCTTTAGAGCATATAAAGCGGAACCTCCAAAAACCTTATTTTCCATATTTTTTCCTGTCACATCATTGTCAACTCAACAAAGTAAGAACCTCCATAAAACTCTGTTCTTACAAAACCACATTTTACTTATTCTTAATCTATAAAATATAATAATTTTATTTATAGATTATTATATAAGTTTAATATTATATATATATTATTAAATTACTAAAGAAAATCAAATATAATTTATTAACTTTTAACTTTTTTTCTATAATTAATTCTAATTTTTTAATTTATATATTTTGTTATCATATTTGAAAAACAATTAAAACATAAACATACTTTTATGCTATAATAAAAAAAAGTGCAAAATTACAAAAATATTAATTTTTATAAAAAGTAACACTAAATAACAAATAATAATATAGATCATTTGTAATCTCGATTCGACCTAATATATTCAATCAAATCAAATCGGAGTTAATAATATAATAAGATAATTATATAAAAAAATTTGTATAAAATTTTACAAGAAACAAAAACTAATGAGGATTAAAAAAATATTTTATATTTTTTGTATCAATATTAACTTATATATTTTTATTGATTTATTAAATATAGTGGTTAAGAAATAACAAAAATAATAACAAAAAAAAGAAAGTATAGAAAAACCCGGTTTTTCTTGTTCAAGCACCTGAGTTCTAATAAGAATCTGTGACTGAACAAGATTCTTTATCCCACAATAGAAATTTTTGTAAAACGTAAGAAAAACCTCAACAAGAACCTCCATTGTAGATGCTCTTAAAATAAGATATGATCATATTTCCTAGCAGGGTCGAGAATAAAGATCAGGGATTGAAAACAAAAAACGGGATTGGAGTCCCTGCCCCATTCCCATGCTTATTGATGACATCTAACATAATTAAATAAAAAACCCTTAAATGACCAAATGATAGTTGCTACTTGCTAAGCAAACCAAGCAAAGCTTCATATAAAATATATAACGACTGGTTTTTGTTTGAACTATTACTAATTATATGTATTTAAATCTCATTTATAACAAAAAAAAACACATCTTTATTGAGGCATAAATTTGCACAATTGGCATCCTTTAAAGAAAAATCTAAGAAATTTATCTTTGTTCTAAAGGAATAACATGTTTTGGAATCTACTATTAACTAATAAGATATGTTTGAGGTTCAATTTTGTACCATACATACATATACCATTTCTAAATTATTATGTTCATTAAATCGAATATGCTAAAATTCAAATGCAATAAAAAAATTCCATAACACGAACCTCATAAAGGTTGATACATCCTCGGGTAATATAAAACAAAATCAAACACATCCAATAGAGAACTGGACCGAGAAGGTAGGATGCACGCATACTGACATTGAAACCTCCAAACCATACACAACTGCATCTAACGCACATCACAATGCAAATGCAGACTCGAATCTATCAAATTCGAATAATAGGTATATTATTATTGCTGCGACATTGACCTAATGGCAAAGCAAGTGGTCGTCATGGGGTCCAAGCCAAGTAGACAGATAGCCTTGCAGCCTTGCTGGGACCAATCCACCTAAGGGGAACCAATCCCCTTGCTGGCTGTATGTTCGTCGACTCACACTGTTTTACCATACTTGCTCTTCTTGCCTGCTCCTCCGTCTTTATCTCAAAAGACTCCATTACAGGGACTACTAAAATAATATTTCACTGTCACTACTTATCTTTCTAGGGACACACAATTTACCTAATCCATTACAACTATAGAACCGGTACAGTTGGTGCACTCCAAAAAGTTAACTTAAATGTTATCGAGATTCACCATTGACTGTAAATTAGGTTTCTCGGTTACCTACTCAACCCTAATCATCATCCTTCATTTTTCTTCTTTTATTCAAGGGGTAGGGTAAATACGCCCCTACATGTTAATATCACCTTCTCACAAACTAACACAAAGAATACCTTTTTACATATGTTAATATCACCTTCTCACAAACTAACACAAAGAATACCTTTTTACATTTCCAATATACAGTTTATATTGGGGGTGCAAATAACAACCCTTTATTTAAATGATGATGATTTTATTGAATCAAAAGTAAAGTAGTTTTAAAGATTAATATCTAAAAACTAATTGGTAATTTTTCTTTATGGAACGAGGAAGCATATGATTGTTTGGGGGAATAATATTTAAAGTAGCCAACAACAAAGCATCTACTTTGGCATATGTTATGTTATAGCGACATATCCCGATTGCCTTGTTATAAAAATTAACTTTACTTTTTAACCAATATTTGTTGCATCTAATTCTAGTTCTTCTACCACTAAACCTTGCAATTGCATAAACTAAACTTATATACCATCTCGATAAATTCCGCGATAAGGCGTATAAAGCAACTTACTGGGTCCCATCGTTCCTTTCGTGTTTCTTCAAAGCGTACAAGTATGTTTTGTGTGCGTATGAGGGTGGGATAGGTAGAAGTAAATAATTGTTGTAGGCTATAGTCCAGTCGACATATGGTATAATCTTCTAAAGCAGATCAAGGGTCCAGATGTTATTGATGGCCTAGCGTCTTCGAAAGACGGCTCTTTGCCAGAGTTGTAATGACTGAGCTAGGTCCTTAAAAAGGTATGATGTCATCTTCTAGAGCACCCCCATTATACCGCATGGACAGACCCAATGTAAAACATACTGTACTGTTCATCCGTCGTCAAGGTTCAAAATAACGTGAGGTGTGGCGTGACGGCGAGGTCAAGCCTTAAGCCTTAGAAGCCACGACGAGCCATGACGTTTTTCAAGGCGTGTCTTATGGTGACAAATTTGTATATCATATATAATATTATACATATATAAACCTTTATTTTCTATTATTAGTCAATGAGTTAATGATATTAAGCATTTTAAATTATGTTATATATTAAAAACAGAAGAATAAGACACTAAACCTGTAAGAAAGATCAAATATGGTGTTACAAATATCACGCATTAGGCCATGGTGCCACAAACATAACGTGGCGGGGGACACAAACCTTAAGCCACGCCATGGTGGCTGTCGCGGCGAGTTTTTTAGAACATTGTCCGTCGTAGTGTGAAAATTTATAAGGTCGTGAAAAGTGTCACCCATATATATTTTGAAACTGTAACGAGTTTTCCTTGATAAAGTTGATATGCATTATTCCACTGACCCCAAGTTCGAATCACGCCAGTGTCAATTTTTAGGCTTTAACTTTTAATTTCATTTCAGATCTATTATGTTTTTTGAAAAAATTTACAATAAAAGATTTGAACACAAGACCTCACGTATAAAAAACAATGAACTAACTAGCATATCAATGATTATTTTGTGAAAAATATCCCTATATTTGTTTCTTACAGTCAAATGATGTCACCGTTTGAAAAAAATTACGGATCCGTCCCTAGTGTACCAGTCCACAACCATCATGGTAAGGTAAATTGCATGTCATGGGGACACATCCGTGGTGTTTGGAGTCGAATCCCAGACCTTCCATTAATTCTACAAAAATATCCACATTTTTACCCGCTAGGCTTAACTCAGTTCCCCGGCCTCCTTGGCTTGTGGAAAAATTAATAAAATTGGATTCAACTCGTAGCTTGCATCGTTTTAAAAGACGTGCCACGACATTAAGGCACATCTTCGACACCACATTAATCCCCATGGCAACTATTTAAAGCGTGACATGGGGACATTAATTATGGCACAAGATTTTTTGAACACATTATTTGACTACTTTTTTTTCCTCAAAAGTTCATCTTATTTTTACAACATAAGGCTTGAGATTTGATCTTGCTGTTACACCATTCAGAAACCTGGTGGCTTGTCAAACTCTAAGGTCTTGTTTGTTTTTTCATTTTAAGCTCTTAATCACCACTTATGTCTGATTCGTTTAGACGTATCATAACCATTTCAGAACTGAAATCAGACTTCAGACTTCAACACCTCTTAAAAAACAAACGCCACCTAAGTGTAGACTTTCAAAAACTTGAGTTGTGACCTAGCTCATCAATGCTCGATTTCTAATGATTAACATTGGTCGATATATAATCTTAGTACAAAAGGAACTAGAAATATAAAAAAACATAATCACAATCAAACCCTCTTTTGGATTACATATTTCCATACTCATTTCAAGCTTGGTTACTTGGGTTTCTTTCTTTCTAGTGGTTGTATGGCTTATTTTTTTTCCTTTATGTATTTATTGGGAGGTGAAGATTTTAAAGCCAGAAACCTCAATGGACCCAAGATTTTGCATTAAAGTTGACAAAAGCAACTTCTTTAAGACCAGAACTCAGAATCTACAAGCTGCAAAGCCAACATCCCCCCTAAGTTTTTAAAACCAACCAAAACACACTTTATTTTTGGATGTTCTAAATTTACCTAAAGATAATAGAATCATCCCCAATTCCCCATTAGATTCTACTTTAGTAAGAGTATCTAACAAGTACAAATCAACATTTAAATTTTTAAGTTGTACGTACCCGTACCGTAAGCAAAGCGCAAGGTCCCACTTGCTACTTTCGTTCTAGTTTGGCTGTACGCATATCAAGAAACATCAAAGGGGAATGAGTGGATACGATCTAATAAGCCGTTAAACTAACGTAAAGAAATGGCATTCATATCATCATGGAAAATGCATATAGGGAAAATTTCATCTATATCCTTTAAAACTTCCTATATTACGTATATATTCTTGTAAAGTTTGAAACTACGTATATATCTGATAAGCTAAGGCTATGTTTGGCAAAAGTAAGCTAGCTTATTTTCAGTGTACACGTTTGGCAAATCATAAGCTAGCTTATAAGTTAGCTTATAAGCTAGCTTATTGAAACGCTACTTGGAGTATCGTTTTGGGAGCTTATTGTCATTTTTCCCAATTATAACCCTCATTATTATTAATTATTAATTACTATTATTTTTCAATTTGCCCTTTTTGGTCATTTTAGATTCTTATACGCTAGTTTTGCCAAACATGAATTTTTCATCGGCTAGCTTATCAGTCATCCGCTAGCTTATTAGCTAGTTTGCCAAACATAGCGTAAATGACAATGTGAAATGATTAACTGAAAAAATATAAGGAGCATAACTGGAAAAAAGAGCTAGCTTATGACCAATCGAATGGGGCTTTTTCAATAAGCTCGAAAAATAAGATAGCTTATTGTTGTTAAACATGGCCAAAAACTAGGTTTGAATGATTGAATCTAGTGGTGATTTACATGAAGTAAAAAGAAGATGATGCATGGTAGTTATGTCATTATCATAACCACACACATGCATATCATCATTCATCATCATGGGTAGATAAATAGAAATGGACAAAATATATAAGAAATAAAAGTGTAAAGAGAACACATTTGGCACTATAAACTAAGACTGTTCTTTTGCTGCATGGGGAACAGAGCTTGGAATTCTAAAGTGAGATTTTCAAAGGGGCATAAAGTGAATGCTTGGTTTTTTTGCAAGATTTCTTTTTATTTATTTATTTATTATATAAATTTAATATTTTCTACTATTTGTCTTTATGACTAGCCTAACACAGTTCCCATATGTTAATTCTTTCTCAAAGCAGCTTAATCACTCTTTTCTTACTAACTAAGGAATAATGATATTACCAAAATACCCTTCATACAAAAATTCCCCTATGTTAATTATATTTGCATGGTTTACCACATCAGCATAGAATCAAGATCTTGTCTTTGATCAGTAGACAAAAGTAGAGAGGGAGTGTAAAAGATGCTTGGCTTCTCAGGGGTACTATAGTCAATTAGTCATCCTACTCAGATTCTTCTTTTCTAACAGCCTTAATCTTCTTGGATATATAGAAGGCTTATGATTGGGATAATCTAAAACTTCTAAGACATGTGGGTCCCATCCTGCTTTTATTCTATAAATCATAGGGGCTTATATCTAAGCAGTGGGATCACAACACCAGAAGGATTTAACTGTCAATCTTACTCCAAAGAAAACATCATATCTTTTCTTCTTCTTCTTGTTTTCTTGTTTTCTTGTTTACTTACAAATTATGATTTCTAGTACTCGTAAACTATTCATACTTCTTACCTTTTTTGGAATATTAGCAGTTGAACCATATATGGTTTTCGGCTTCAGAAATATAGGCATTGAACTAAAATGGAAGAAAGAAGACCACGGAGAACTCTCCATGAATCATCATCATCATCATCATCATCATCGAATGCTCAAGAATGTTTCCATGGAAGATCTTCAAGCAAAAAAGCCATCACCTGCAGCTTTCAAAAAGAAATTTGATCCTTATCATTCAAATAAAAGAACAGTTCGAAGAGGGTCAGACCCCATCCACAACCGATCTTAATATATTTCAAGATACAAAAATTCAGAAGAAAACTTGAAAAGACTTCAGTTGAAACCAAAGGTTATTTGATGAACTGATGATTTTTTTATTAAAAGAATTCCGTCAATAGAAGGTAGTATTTATAGAGTGATGTGCATAATTAATCAGATTTTAAGGATGCCCTCAGTGAATTTTGACATGATCTAAAAGAGTTCATCGAAGAATGGTGTTGTCTGCCAGAAACAAAAAATGAACGTTTTTTTTCTCTTCTTAATTCTTATTCGAACAAGAATGGGAACAAGAACAAGAACAAGATCAAGAGCATGAGCAAAGATGTGTCTTTATTTGTTATTTTACATTCTTATAGATGTAGTGATTATTGTTTATTACTTGTTCCCAATCTAATAGTATCATGTTATTCAACCTTTACTCGTATATTTCAGAAAAGTAAATTTTGTTGCCTTGTTCATATACAAAAAACTTGTTGTCCCACGTCTGGTAAATTACTAAACTACCCATGTCATTTTTAAACCCTAATACCTTCCACAATTCTTTCACCTGCTTACCTAACTCTCTGCTTATCTAACTCTCGCCCATCTGTTTGTGTACCAAACGCACCCTAAGCATGCAGTCTGCTTATATATATATATATATATATATATATATATATACTAAAATCTTGCCTATTCAAGATAGTAGAATATATTTCTCTTTAAAGTTAAGAAGGGGTACAGGTGTGGATGCAAGAAGCTCAGAGATGCTTCACAAAAGGTTTGATTGAATATTTTAAGATGTGAAACATCTTAAAATATTCAACCAAAGTAACATCAAGCTGAAAGAAACAGAGTAAGCCAAAGATTTACTAAGGTCTAAGGTAAGTCTGCTCTGAATATATAAATTCCCTTCTCCGATCCCTGAAAATTATCATCTCAACAAGTATGCCCAAAAAAATTGTTAATCTCAATCACCAGTATCTTCTCAAATGTTCTGCCAAAACCACTTCTTTTGTTCGGGGATGTTGTTAATGATCAAATTGCATTCCAGCGATATCATTTATATTGATTTGTTGTATTTTGAAGAATTTGGTATTAGATTTCTTTATAATTTCAGTTATCTAAGTTTTAATTTCTGTTACCATATATTTTGATGATCTTGAGATAATTTGGTACTTTGATTAAGTCACTTTTGCTCCGATGCCATGATAAATACAAAATGATTCAAACTGGTATTTAAGTTGAAACTTGAAGTAGTCGTGCACTAAATGACTATTGGCGTGTGTCACAAAAGTAGGAACCTTTTATATGCGACAAAATTGTATACTCTAAGAATGTTCATCCAATCAAGAACGGCATTGGTAGGCGAACGATAAAAAAGACATCTTTAAATAATAAGTAGGTTGTCAATCCCCATGTGATTTTGAAAAGAAATAATTTCAGATACTGGGATTTGGTCCATTTGGAGAAAAAAGGGAGCTGGGAAAATATTACAAACAAAAGGTCAGGAAGCTAGACCTAAATTTTCATAATGTTACCAAAACAAATCTACTGCAACTTCTAATCGCAATATTCATCCAACACGAAAGTAGTTGCAGATACAATGTGTTTGGAGGGTGAGGCAAGGACCAAGGTTTTAATTTCATCAATAATCTAATGAGGTTACACTACTCCGTAAATACCAGTGTTTCGAAGTGTATTGGAGGTGGTGTTTTGCAGTTTGGAATGCAATATGAGTTTGATAAACGGTAAGATGGATTTATTATTAAGATACTGTTCAGTTTATGCTTTGGTTTTGTGATCGGAAGAAGCAATGACAAGAAGAGCAGCTATGAGTTGAGAATAAACATCGTTGTGTACTTAGGAAAATGAACAAAGAAATAATTTTCTATACCCAACGTTTGAAGGATTCCAAATTTTTCTGATAATGCCATAGTAAGTAAAGGCAGATGACACCCTAGTGTGCTACCCTAATCCTCCATCTTAGCATAGATAGTTAAGATCAATTCTTGCATAATAGAGTAAAAAAGACAATTCTATTCACACCATATCTCTGTGCTCAGTTTGCCATCAAGTTTATTGTTATGCACATGTGATTATTCCATAGCTCCCTTCTAAGAGATTTCTTACTGGTTCAAACAAAAACTCTACTTATTTCAACTCTCTATAGCAATCCATTCAATCTCAATATCAACCAGTCTCATTTTAAGAGCATTTTCTCCCATACAAGTGATTGAATTGTTCTCTGATATACATTCCATTCATAATCATTTCTTCAAGTTGTTTATATTCTTCCTACTTGAACTTGCTTTTTATTCTCAACTTCCGATCACAAAACCAAAAGCATGAATTAAACAGCAGTATCATTATAATTATTCCACCTTACCATCTATCAAACTCATACTGCATTCCAAACTGCAAAACACCATCTCCAATACACTTCGAAACACTGGTATTCACGGAGTATTGCAATTTCACTAGATTATTGATGAAATTAAAACCAAAATTCAATACATAAATTCGAATATGAGATAATAGCGACCAGATTTCACATCAATTTGAGTGAAATCTGTTCATATTAAACCTCACCTGTTTCGAACACTGCATCGATGCTCGCAAATCTAATGGCTGAAGCTCTGATTAGGGCTTGCGCGTGAAGAACAAGCTAGAAAATTGCCGATGGACGTGATATCGAGATGAATAGGGGGGAACGATGAGAACGCCTAATATAAAAAGTAATATCGTAACAAAAATATAAATATTGAAAACCGTGGGGAGTAGAATATAAAAATAAATAGGATTTTTATTGAAATGAGTTGGGATCAAATTATATCATATCATCTAGGGCTGGTAATTGTGTCGTGTTCGGGTTGACGGATTGACGAGTGAGGAAGGCTTAACTCGAACATGACCTATTTAGCTTATCATATCGAGATACACAACACTAACCCGGATACGGTCGTGTTGACGGGTTAGCGGGTCACAACCGGGTTGGCGGGTCAAAAACGGGTTGGTGGGTCATTTTTAATTTTTAACTAAATAACTTAATATAAAATACTTTTAACTAAAGACGGGTTTCATTTTTGTTTTTTGAGTTTTAATTTTTAACTAAATAACTAAATATAAAATATATTTAAAAAAATTAAAATTGCTTGACGGGTTGGCGGGTCAACCCGTGACACGATTGGGTCAACCCGAACAGAACCCGTTTATTTGGCGGGTTGGCATGTTAAAAACTCCAACCCTACCCCGTTTATTTTCGTGTCGGGTTCGTGTCGTGTCGAAAATTGCCGTCCCTAAGATCATCGGTCTTATAAACGAATGAATTCAGAAATTTAGGTGGTTAAAGAAACATTTAAATGTGCAAAAATTTCGGAAGTTGAATGATCTATTCAAACCTATTTTTTGTTATTGGATTTTAAGGTTAACGATGCAAAATCGCATGTCTGAAATATTATTTACAAATAGCATTTACATTTCACAAAATCACATATAGTTTCATAGGATGCGTAAAGTGATGGTATTAAGTTCAAAATTTCGGCTAATTCATTTAATTTCTCTTATATTTTTTTAACTCAAAACCGTCTGTCCACTTGTCTGTTCTTACAGTATAAGCACGACAACTTAATTTGTCCATTCTTATAACAACATCAAGCAAACAATCACACTCTCAGATGGCGTTAGTTTTTTAACAAGTGTTGGAGTCTGAAGTCTGATTTCAGTTCTTTTTGAATTATGAAATGTCTAAACGTATCAGACATAAGTGATGATTAAGAGCTTAAAATAAAAAAACAAACAAGGCCTCAGTCTCATGATCTTATTCATGATGTTCAAGTCAACAACACGTATCATTGTGTAACAAAAATATGTTTACGCATTTCAAAATATATATCCCACATAATTGGCAATTGCATGTTAAGCATCTTTATCAAATACCATTTATCATAATATTTTTTTAAATTTCAGTTAAGAACTTATAAACAATCCGTAAAAATGATACTTTAAACTAATTTGAGGTACAAAGCTTTAACATACTTCTAGCAAGTTCAACATGACTCGATGACCAGGGGCGGAGCTAGGAATTTGTGTAAGGGGGAGCACCATAAAAAATAAAAGTTGACATTTTGAAAATAGCAAAAATAACGATATTATATTGATGATATTCGACCTTTACAGATTTAACAGCGATTTCGACGAGTTTTTGTATTCTGGAAGTTATCTATGATATCTTCATTACCAATCTCATCAAAAATATCTTTTCTAATATAAGTAACCGAGAAATCATTCATCCGTTGATCTCCCATTCTATTGCACAACCTATTCTTTATGATGTTCATAGCTGAAAATGTCTCTAAACTGTAGCAGTCGCAGCCGCAGCCGTAATATCATTGCTAGTGTTATAAGCAAATACACGAGAGTGAACACCTTATCTTTTTTGATAGGGAACAGATTATAAAGCCATTTGAACCATTTAAACAAAGAGGTTGACAGGGAAAAATTATAAAGCCAAAAAAAATCGAAACCCTAACCTGTAAAATTGGAGATTTCGTGAGTATTAGAATCAACCGATTGTCACTGTCCAGGACGGCCGGTGTTGGATAGTAGGTGATGGCAAGTTAGAGAGACAAACTGAAGTCTTGAAACAGTGAAGGCACGAGCAATTGTTTTCTTACTGACTTTATTTTTCTTTTCATTATGGTTTAACGAAGTAACTTGTGAGGTGCTGACAATATGGTGAGTTTTCTTATTGGATTGGTTTAAAGAGGGGCCACTAAACATAAATATTTTATGGGCTTTTGTTTAGTTTTCTTATTAGATTGGTTTTAGAGAGGGCCCACTAAATATTATATAGGTTTTTGTGGAGTTTTTTAATTGACAATACATAAGTTAGAAAAAGAAATTCAAAAAACCGAGGAGGAGCACAGGTCACTCCTGGCCTCCATGTAGCTCCGCCTCTGTCGATGACACATCGTGGATAACAAACTAAGCATAAATATTTTAATAATGACTAACAATAGTCTTAATGCATTCCTAAATGGATTAATTGGGTTTTTTCACGGTCGTTATACCTCTACACATTAATAACGCTGTATCTCCTAACTTTATATAAAGCCCAATATATGCATAAGGTTATCTATTGACATTTATGATAGTTAATCAAGTTATCTTGACCTTAATCAAATAATAAACCAAACAATATCTTCAGACTTTTAGTCTTCAAGTTACTTCACATTAATACGTTCTAACTTCTCACTAATAGTCTAAAATATATTACATAGCTTTATCAATATCTCATGTTTTCTATGCCTGGTAAATGTAAAAATTTGTACATTTTAAAGCATAATGGTTAAAAATTAAACAAAAAATTTCAGATATTTTATATATAATGCAGCCTAATGGTTATTTTTTGAACAATGCATCATATATATATATATATACACGATGTCTATACTAATCCATTTTATTTACATAAGTACTAGAAGATACTTGCGCAATGCAGCGAGATGTCATCTCGATTTTAATGTTTCGTTTTATTCTTTGTCTCTGTTGATATTATATTAAGGTTTTATGTAGTTTTGAGAAAACGATAATGTTTTTATGTTTATAAATAAAATATAAATTTGAAAATATCATAAAAAATTGAAAAAAATTAAAAAAAATATATCGATATTAATATTAAATTAACTATTTAAAAGTTGTCGTTTTTCTGTGTGTAATTTCTTTAATTCAATTCAAATTTTCATTACAATTTAACTTAGCTTTAATAACGAATTAATTTATTTTTGGTTTAATAATATAATTTTTTACAAAGATAATAATTAAGTATTCTGTTAGAACCAATGATTATCCTAAATATATTTTAGATTTTTATATTTAAAATAAGATATTTATCTGCAGTTAGTTACACGAGGTCAAACATAGAGTTTTAATAAGCTGTACTTACGTATAATTTTAATTGTAATCTTGAATTTTAAGTAATATGCATCAACAAACGGTACTTGACGCATAAAAAATGGTTTTTAAGAGTTTTTGAAAAATACTTTATAATATAGTATAGATTATGAGGAAAAATAACCCCTAGCAAACAAGAAGTTGCTAAAACTCTTAACTACAGACTATAAAGTAGAAGTTTTATTAGACGCTTACTAGGTAGGTCTTTATCGGGTGTCACTTACTTTACTAGGTTAACATGACAATCGCCAAGAAATCATGAAACTTACCTACTAAGAGGCATAACAATAACCGATAATCTTTGATAAATGAGGAAAAAGACTTTTATTGATGTTTACCAACAATCTATTTTAATAACCTAAAATACTACCTGATAAAGTGAATAGAAGTAATAACTCTTATCTCTAAACACTTATATAACCTACAGAAAAGTGGGCTAATCCAACCAATGAGTTCAAAAGTAAATTTCAAGGTTCATTAGTTTCTTACGGTGTCCGGTTTATTTATCTTAGGGCTTTGACGTAGTTTATCCTAGTCTAAAATCCGTTGAGTTCTTAATAATTAGAAGATTTTTTTATAAGTTCATTGAAGAAGTTCTATTTACTCAACAAATTTTCCCCTCCTCTTTTGTTTGTTCTAAAATACTACCTGATAAAGTGAATAGAAATGATAACTCTTATCTCTAAACACTTACCTGATAAATATTTAATAAACGATCATAACTAAACCATAACATAACAATAAATCAGTTTAATAATAATCTAAATTAATTCTTGGCCCACTTTCATGGCCCATCAAATATAAAATCAACAAGCCATTATATCCATGGCTCTTCGGTGGCTTAACCCAAGCATCCTCCTTTATCTAACTAGTGCTATACCCGTCCGTTGGTCGGGTATACGACACGACTTTAAACAGATTCTGAGCATTTTTAAAACAGACTTCAAACAAAACGACGATTTATCAACTTCAACAAATCGGTAATATGAGACAAAAAGATATGTTAAAATGACCATGCTAGTCACGGGTAGGCCGGGAACACAATTGACGTCTCACAATTTTTGGCACGGTGTGAGGGCACAAGTCATCTCTTCTCTTTCTCTTGAGAACCATATGTTATCAAGAACAACATCAACACATATAGAAAAAATTAGAGTTTTTGATTGAGAATGACAATTATAGAGAGCAAGATAACTTTAGGTTACCCTCTAACGATTAACATGTACAAGAATGATTACTTTTTTATCTATTACTTTTTAACTATTTAAAAATCAAATTATTTGTTTTTAACATTCAAAATAAAAAAAGTGATAACATATTTAATCAATTAGATTTAATATTGTATCTAATACAATTATAACATAAACATTAAATATAGATATAGAAGGTGGCTTATTCACTAAGCTTCTAGGGGGAGCTTTATGCAGAAAGCCAAGTCTTTTCATGGGATGGAAGGAATGCTTCATATGAATTTTTAACAAATTTCAGTTTTTACAAAAGAATGTATGTGAAGATAATTTAAAAAAAAAAAAAAAAAACTAACTCAACTGGGAACATCTATTAAGCCCTCCTTTGTGGTGGTTGTTCTTAAGATCAATATCCTCTTTACAAACATTCAATATGAAAGTGGAACACCCTTCTTCTACCTTCTCCGTTAGAAGCTTCAATATTGGAACATATGACAGTGTTCTTTGTGACCCAACAATAATCAGCTTTCTGAAAAAACATATACAAACACATGAGAATGTGAATCAAGGAGCCTTTGATATACTTACATATTTATTTATTACATAGAAGGGAGTTTAGCCATTTAGCTACTTGTTTAACAATTTCATTAAAAAAAACTACATTTTATGAGAACCTTGGCACGGGTGAGGGCCACGTTGATCCTGTGCCAATCACCAAGCAGTGAAGATTTGCAGTTCTTTGGATTGTTGCTTGACCTTACAAACGACACCAATATGCAATCTTTGTCCCTTCCCTACAAACATCGCCACAAACTTATTAATTATTTTCTTCTTTTTCCTCGTGAGAACTATTATTGTACATAGTTAAGCATGTAGGGTCAGGGGAAAACCTCAAAAAAAAGCTAAAGAACACACTGGGAGCCCTCCATCCGGACGGTATCCATAAATGCATACTGATAATTTGTAACATGCATTCGAGCATATGCACTTGTGCATAGCATGAACTCGTGCATAGAAGAAAAAAACGCCTATATGCATTTTTGCATACCACTGTCCAGATGGAGGGCTCCCAAGGTGTTCTTCAGTTTTCTCTTTTTTTTGGTTTGCCCTGAACCTCCTTCTAAGCATGTATAACACAATCCATTACTACATATAAAGGACCCTTAAAAGTCATTATAAAGATATAGAGAAAACCCAAATTTATAAGTTTGTAAATGGAAAAGAAACATTAATCAACCTGTCGATGGTATGTATCTCCACTGATTGTGTAACATGTTGTTTAATGAGGTTGGCCTGAGAGTTGTAAGGAGTTATAACACCAATATCTTCTCCTCGCATGCCTTGGCAACTCATTTTTTCAATTATCTGCAACCACGAAAAAAATTGCAAAAATTGTCTAATGGACGTAGGCACGTAGCAAGAATTCTCTTTTCGCCAAAATTTCAAAATAGAAATGCCTCTTTTGCTCATTTTCATTATTCCAACTTATTGGTGCTACTGATTGTGATCCACAAGATTTATTTATTATGTTTTTATTGGAGCACCGTAAAAAGTTACAATTTTCATGAGATGGATGAAGTATTTGGGAATGACTGCATACCTCTATGAAAACAGAAAGTATCATTTACTTACGGAATCTCAAATATCTCTCGCTTCTTCAGCTTCTTCCTGTTCATCTATTCGGAATAAAGATGTTCCAGATCAATTTAGCAAAGTGACACTCATATGTATGCTTCAAGTGGATTATTTACTGTCTTGCAATCTTTAACCTCTAAACCAGGTAAAAGATCTGTGAACATCAGGAGAACCACAACAGAGCCTATTACCATATATCAAGGCATTGGATAGCTCCATAATGGGTGCACACATACGGTACTGCAATTTACAATATATAAAAAATTAACATATTTATCAAATAACATTAAAATATAAATTATATTGAGCTATAATGAGTAGTTAATATACACCTGGCTTTGCAAAGCTGAAATGGCCTGGGGATGTGCTTCTGAAAGTCTGCAAAAGAGGCTTACACCCGTTCCATTTTCCCTAGCTTCGGTAGTCTGAGATGTGAGAATGTCAAAGTTGTTGTTATAGTTGTATGTATGTATATATATATGACCAGAAAGTTGAAATGACAGAGAAAAGATATAAGTTCCTGGACAAGTGGGGGCAATTGATAATGATCTCCCACAAGTACAAACATTGATGCAAACATCAAAGGTCCCAATGAGACCTATAAAGAAAATCCAATTGTTAGGTAATTCTTTTGAGAATATATCTTCAGGAAAATGAAAAAAAAAATTGTCACACCGGCTTACTTCATGAAAATATTAGCATGCAAGGTAAACAATAGACATATATAGAGAGTACTTAACTATGTGCAATTGTGCATATAGGGTCAGGTTCAAGGGAGAACCGCAAAAAAAATGAAAATTTGAGGAACACCCTGATAACCGTTCATCTAGACGGTATGCACATGTGTGTACAAGTAATTTGTCCGGTATGCACACATGCATGAAAACCAAGAAACAACTTCAATTATTTGTAAGCACATGTGCATACCGTACAAATAAATGGTCAGGTTCAAGGGAAAACGCAAAAAAATGAAAAACTGAAGAACACCCCAGTAAACCTTCATTTGGATGGTGTGCACACGTGCATACAAGTAATATGTAAGCAATTTGTCCGGTATGCATGTGCACGTGCATAAAAACCAAGAAGCAACTTCAGTTACTTTTATGGACGTGTGTATACCATCAAGATGAATGGTTACCAGGGTTGTTCCTCAGTTTTTCATTTTTTGGGGGTCTTCCCCTGAACCTCTCTCTCTCTCTCTCTCTGCATATATATATATATATATAGAGAGAGAGAGAGATCATACAAAGAACACACACATAGCAGTAAATCTAGATTTTATTTCTAATGGTTATTAGCTTCCAATTTGGTTACAATTTTGGAGCATCTAGAACTGGAAATAGTATTTCAAACTTATCTGAAATATTCACATCTCTCTTACACATGCAGTCTGAAAAAACATAGAATCACACAAACAAGTAATCTTAAAGAATACAACACGAAAAAAAATTTGTACAAAAGAATTACATACCGGAAGTGTGATTTGTCCAGCTTCATCCATAATGCATACATCAAATTTCTTATCAGTAAGCCATTACTTAGTTCTTGAAAATACAAGAAGGGATCAGGTTTACATGTATGTGGCTAGATACACATTCAATCCTTGATCAAGAACAACAACAAAAAAACAAAATCTGAAACAGAAATCAAAGGACGAAAAGAAATTAAATGGAAAGGAAACGAAATAATGCGTAAAACAAATTGTCATAAACATACGAAAACAACCAATTCTTGTTAATTAAAGTCCATATTTCAAAAAGAAAAGTAATACACTGAATAATACATCAGGGCTTTCATTTAACATGGGTAGTTTAGTAATTTACCAAGTTTTCCTCATCTCCTAGCTTTTCATGTAACATGAGTAGTTTAGTAATTTACTGATTTTGGTTTTAGTTCCACCTATTTTGTTAGGGTAGAAAAAAAATGCATTTTTGTCTCGCTCAATCATGTCCTATCTCAGTCTATTTGTCGTCTAATTGCCGTACCAAACATGGGACAAGTTCTTATTATGTCCTATCTTTCTCATGTTGTCCCGCTTACCAAACACGATATAAGAAAAAAGGTTACCTTTAAAGAACATGCTGGAAAGGTTGCTTCAACGTCTAGAAATGTTTGTAGAATCAAATGATTGGAAAACGCTCTGCCCAAATCCTCAGCATGTTGATAGGTCTAACAGTATAAGAAATGAAATAAAATAGAGAATCACCAGCACAGCTAAAACCAAACAAAACAAACCCATAATATCTCTAAGCTCGAATGACCGACACAACCACATCAAGAAAATAAAATGAAAATATATAAAGATTTAGGGGGTTGTCTCACCACTGTAAATATATGTTCTTTGTGTTGGTGTTCCGAGACTTGCTTAACAAAACGATGCAATAGATCTCTCTCCGGTAGGCAGAAGATGTTGGTATGCCATAAATCAACGTCTTGAAGATTGAAATGAACCTGTACATGAACCTCTGCTTCAAATCAGATATCAGTGAAACTTAAAAAGGAAAAAGAAAATGCTTCCAGATTGGTAACAAAATTGAAGTGATAATCAGATTGGTGAACCTGAAAATGGTTTTTTTTACAGAAGCAATAATCCAAATTGAATTAAAGAAAAGAAATTGTAAACCAATTATAACTTCTAACCATACAAGAAAACACAAAAGATGAAATTAATCGAATCAAGAAACTTGAATTATATATATATATATATATTATATGTGTGTGTGTGTAAGAATGTACCTGAAGCAGCAGGCTGCTGTCTATTTGCAGAACTGGACGGTCTACCCCTTGGCTTCTGCCATGAAGACGGCAACGAAGAAGAAAAGTCACCGGATTCTGCTACGGTAGACAATGTATTCCGTTTCACCACATTGCTACCACTAATGTTGATCCTTGCCGCCACCGGCAACGCATAGTTATTTTATCCGGTATCACCGCCCGGTACCGTTAGGGTTGTTGTAAGCAGGCGAATGAGACAAAGTAGGTAGAACCACACATGTATACGCCGATGTTCCATCAGCGAATGGAAAGTTGTGGTTGTTCATTGTGGAAGCTTCATAAGACATGAATCCGGTATCCCAGCTACACCATAAACCCTATAATTTAACCTCGAAAACCCTAATTTACCACAATAACTATAAAATTCAAGGGGCAATCTCTTCATGATCTCGGAATCAAGTTTAAACTGTTTTCTTGAATCATTGAAATTTGGGGGATTTTGCTTTCATTTAAAAAACAAAATAAAAGATTGAACCTGGAGCAGAATGGTGGAAGAAGAGAGACAAAAAATCGATTTGAAGAAAAATTCAAAACCTGGAGAAACACCGGTTGAATGAGGATCAATCTTGTCGAAACTGACATGGTTTTCTTATAAGCGACGTGGGAGAAAATCTGGGGGAGGGGATCCAGGTGAGGAGGCAATAACCGTAAAATAGCTAATTATAACGGTCCAGATTAAATGTCAAAAAGAATTTTAACGATCCAGATCATTTTAACCGATCTGGATCCATATATATATATAATTACTAGTTACTAGAGATTAGAGAATTCTCTCCGTAGAATTAAAAAAAAAAAGCATTTTCATATTGATACTTGATTGTTTTTCATTTATCTGATTTATAAATTATTATTCTAAATTAACATCTTATCTATATCTATACTATATTATAAAGCATTTGACAAAAAACTCTTAAAAACATATTATTATGCAATAGGTACAATTAATTAAAACATAATTACTTAAAATTCAAAAATACAAGTTATACATGCATTGATACAACTTATTAAAACTTCATGTTTGAATTCGTGTAACTAACTATACAACTAACTATATAGATAAACATTTAATTTTAAATATAAAAAATGTAACATATAATAAGGATAATCATTCAACTCTAACAGAATGCTTAATTATTATATTTATAAAAGTATTATATTATTAAACTAAAATATATTATTTTATTATTAGAGCTAAATTATAATTAAAAAACGGAATTAAAGAAAGTACACAAAAAATAAAATCGTATTATAATATCGATAGAGACAAAAAGATAAAATAAAACATTAAAATTAAGATGGATTTCGCTGTATTACGCGAGTATCCTTCTAGTTTATATATATAATATCCCAACAATTAAGTTGTTTTTGAGTGAGTTGAAAATTAGAGATTTATAAGGGAACGAAGATATTTAGGTATATAATATTATATGAGATTTTAATTAACTCTTGAAATCCTTCTGTTGTTCTCTCGATATGAAAAAGAGGAAGGAAATAAAAGAAACGATTTTATTTTTGTTATTGAGTGGGAAAAGGAGGGAAAAGTGAAGAAAAAATAAATAAATTTTAAGTTATTGAGCCTATGAGAAAAGAAATAAAAATTGTAATTTTTATGAATATATTTTTATTTATTTTAAAACGGGTTGTAACCGATGGATAATTATGTGATTTCACATATATTTGTAATTTTTATTGTTTTTTTCCTTTTTTTTTCCAAAAAGAGGAAAATCAATGTTATTTTTTCTTTTTCCTTTTTTATTCTAAAAAACTCGAGAACTCAATTTTTTTTCCTTCTACTTCTTTCCATTTCCTTGGAAGAAAGACTCGAGAATACAATGCTAATGGTATCTCAATCTATACATTAATCTTATCATTTAACAACAATTTTTATGAATTAAAATAACCGTAATGTGAGTCTATGTACAATCTACCATTGTCGAATGTTCGAGCTTAGAAATAGCATTTTATAGTTAAATCATAAACTGTAATAACCCTATCCTATTTATTTGTTAAGAATACCAAGTTTGGGGACTTGGACATAAAATTACAAGGCTTTAGGGACTATTCAGCAAAATCAGAAAATAGGGATTTAAAACCCTTGTCTCCTTTATTTTTATTTCTTGAAGCATACGTTTGGGAGAAAAGAGGGTTTTAGAGAGAACGAGACTTGGAGAAGGAATCAAGAGAAATCTCATCATTTTTATGAAGAGTTGAAGCTCTCCTTGTGGAAACAACATCCTTGAGGTATAAAATCGCCTTCTCCTTACTTAAGTTCTCCATTAATGGAGTTTTGGTTGATTTAGGGGTTCTGATTTCTAATATTATGTGTTTGATTGGGTTAATGTTGGGATTTTGTTGGTAGAGTATCCTAGATAGATTCAATCAATGAACCATATCTAGAAAACCTATTGTTATTGATGCTCTTTGATTTACCCAATGATTTTATTAGAAGTTTATCATTTGAGCATTTCTTGGTTGAAAATTTGATAGATTAATCTATTTTAGATTATGTTTTAGTGTTGAGTTTGGTATTGGATGAACCCTCGTGTTTTGAGGTTGAGTTTGGTCAATTTTAGGCTTTTAAAATCAATATTTGGACCTTGGAATTGGATTTTGGGTATCTCTTCGGAGCTGTGCAAGTTTGGGAACCAACCAAAACCAAACAGTTACTGACGCGGGTAACCACGCGACTTGCCCTTGGGAAAAGTCCCGGGATTCTCTGTTTGGCCTGGTTTGGTTTGGTCCGTTTCTTGTTTCGTGCAAGATGCGAGGAGGCATGGTTTAGGGGTTTATCTTATGAACCTTGAGGGATGGTTTTAGGATGTTTTAAGGTGGTTTAACACCATTTTTATGGCGTCCAATTCAGGTGTTTGGTTTGGAAAGATTAGCCGTTTTAGCATGTTGAGCAGTTTGTCGCATCACAAGTGAGTTCCATTGACTTAAACTACATTTTTGTCAAAGGTTTTATCTACTACACTGATTATAATTTGGGACTGTTGTGAAATATTTCGTGTTATTGCTATTTCGGTTTTTTGGTTGTTACATAAAATGAAATTTTCTTCTAACATGATTTCATAATACTCACGTATGAAGAAGTTGATAGAAAACTTACAAGAATTTTTGATAGTCGTGGCAACAAGCAAAGGATAACGGAGTAGTGGTGCAATTTTGCAATAAGCCCATTTAACGGGACGGGTTAAAATATCGAATTTTTACTTGATTCCATGATCAATTTGTTTTTGGGAATGTACGAACGTACGTGCCTATAACATGTTATAGGAAAAACGAAACAAAACAAACAGTAAATTTATAATTTGAAATCTGTAATTCTTTTTAATTATAAATCATTTAAATAAAAATATGTTCACGGTAAAAAGAAAACATTCATTATTATATTATTCCAATACTTAAAAAGAATGTTTACAATCATTTTTTTTAACGATGGCACACAATCTTTCAATATATTGGGATGCTTATGGCACCCTTAAGAGTGGATGTCATCCTCACATAAGTCAACATCAACACCTATTATAGTACCAAAAATTTCGTACAGACCCTTATAAAGTGTATGATATTTCGTCTCGTATATTAGGGGTGCCATTAGCACTCCCCTTTTAAATTATTTGATATTTTTTAATTAAATTAATTTTTGATTTTATTAAAAATAAAAATGTTACCTTTATTTGTGTGCATTGATATTATATCATCATAAATTATCCTTAAACTTTCTTAAATTAAAATTTTGAGTGCATACACCAACAAAAAGAATCTTAGAGTATTTATTTAGATCAAAATCAAGTAAAATATATTCTTTTGAAGACTTATAAAATTATAATAATTTTAACAACTAATGTATTATATATATATATATGTATATATATATTATTTTATATGATTTTTTACAGGGTCAACAATCAGGTTGTATTTGGGTTGGCAGGTCAGGGAGACTCTATCCGGATATAACCCGTTTAACTAATCGTGTCGAGACGTTCAATCCTAACCAGCACACGTTCGGGTTGGCGGGTTTTAACCGAGTTGGCAGGTCACCTAATAATACAACCAAATTCAAACATCCAAATTTAAATAAAAAGTCCAAACACAAGTTTCAAACATATAAAAAGTCCAAACACAAGCGAATTGACCTAATAATACAACCAAATTCAAACATCCAAGTTTCAAACAAATAAAAAGTCTAAACACAACCAAATTCAAACAAATCGAACTTTCCAACATATTATTTATTTTTGAAAAATATTAATTAATTAGATATGAAATTAGAATAAAAATTATTTAAAAAAATATTATCTATTATTTTATTTATGTTTAACGGGTTGGCGGGTCAACTCGGACACGACCCGTTTATTTGGCGAGTTGGTGGGTTGACGGGTCAAAAAATTCAACCTTAACCCGTTTATTTTTGTGTCGGGTCGAGAATTACCACCCCTAATTTTTTATATCAAATACTAGAATTTTGAATATTGATTATATATTTTTGTTTCACAATATATTAGTTCCATATGTATTTGTTTAAAATATGAACATTTTTAACTTTTTGTCAACAAAAGTTTCAATATTGTGAATTGAATATATATAAAGCAAACATATTTGAAACAAATATATATTTATCAATATATTAAATATTAAATTTAAATGAAAAGATTCATGTAAAACAATACCTTAAATAAAACTTTTCACAATTATCACAATGTGTGAAGTTTTTATTCGATTACGTCAGATTTGATCAAATTATATGTTGTAATATAAAAATGTCTCAATATTGATCTACATGAGCACGATATTAATAAGCGGTGTACATTTAGCAAATATTTAATAGGTTTTTAGTTTTTATATAATTTTTTTCAAATATTTCTAAAAAAAATTAGAAAGCCGTTAAATCATGACCTTAAGTTTTTTTTTTGGCATTTGTGTTAAATTGGAAAGATAATTAGTATCTTGAAAAATAAACCAATTATTAATATTATAATAATATAATTCTTTTTTTCTTGAATAAAACCTCAATTATTGAAAGTTAATCCTATTAATATCAACCATGGCTTTTATTTTTGAATAATAAGATTAAGACTTGCAACTAAAGTCTGTGCCAGATTTTGAGAATAGCATGACATATCTACAGTGTAATTTGATATGATGCTATTAAGATATAGTTAAAAAAAATAATTTTATGATCGTAAAATATTTAATATGACTTTTATTACGGCATAAGTTTTATAATCTTAACAGTTTTTCTCGTCATCTTATTCTTCGACGATGTTAATTCAACCACCATAATCATGTTTTAGAAATTGTTTTATATTTATGTGTAAGGTATTTGTTAATTTCATTTTATGACTTCTAAAATACGATGAATCAAATATTGTTTTAAATAGTTGCATGGTTATCTCTTTTTGTTATATCTGCCTTTTTAGGATAGTAATCAAGATTGTGAGTTTTATTGCTTGAATATATTCTTGAACTCTTTTTTAGTTTTGGTTCTGCTTTGAAATGATTTATATAGACCGCAATAAAGTATATGGCCACAAGAAAGTTATGGTGTATATAATTTCGTGATATATGACTCATCTTGTTGTATCAAGGTGCTAATTACTATCGGTTCTAAAAAGATTCTCTTTTATTGCTTAAATAAAATAAATGCAATATTCTTTTTTGATAAAGTTTCAATGTAAAACATTGAAATAATAGAGTTCGGTCTACAAGATCATTTTTTTTACTTTTTATTATTATTATTAAATGACATTTTGTGGGGGTGTTTGGATGTGTATTCTAGAAGTAATTGGTTCAAAACTTAAGAATCCAAATTAGAGAGCAAAATAAGAAACTTATAGATATTAGATAATTAGATAAATTTATATTTATTAAGAAATAGATCCAGTATATCTGATATCATCTATTTCATATGTTTTCAGAAGCTGATAATTATTAAAGTATTTACCTCCTTATTTGTTAGGATAAAATTACATAGACAAAAACTGACAATTTAAACACATAAAAATTAAAAATAATTATTCCAAGGCCACAATATATGTGATTGAGTTAATCCACTAATGATATGAAAGAGAAGCATGTCTATCCTATGGAAAGGGACTAAATTTAGAAAGGGCATTGTTCATAATTCACACCTCTTCATTTTATTCCACTCATCCATCAATTTAATTAATGCCATATTTGACTCTTGTTTTCAACATTTTTCATGGCTTCAATTATAAGCATCTTTTCCACTTGTTTATAACTAATTTTGTCTATTACATATCTAAAAAATATATATTTTTTAGAAGGCATAACGGTATCGAACCAACAAACAACTATCACGAACACACATGCACACACACACGCACACCTTTCCGGTAGTATCAAGCATCCACTGGCAGCCCACTAATCCGCTGCTGTCCCGACCCAGCTTACGCTGAACCTAGAGCCCAACCACAGCCTAAGATTGGGCTGGGGGAAAGCCCAGTCAAAGACTGGACCAGCCAAGGACTGGATACTCCTCATGCCCTCAAATTAACTTCCCTTGGATTCGAACCTGGGTAGATTGGGATACCATCCACAATCCCCCTAGGATGTTACCGCTTTTGAGAAAACCAACTGAGCTAGACATGATTTGTCATATGTAAAATATATATACCTACAAATATGAAAAATTGCAATTGCAAACATGTTTTTAGTTGTGAATTGCAAGAATATGATATGTCTTCATTTGTTCATATTTTTTATGAATAATAAATATTTATGAAGATGTTATGATAAATAATACATCATTCATAATATATGGTGAAGTGATGCATCATTCATGATAAATGATACATCATTTTTGATGAATACCTTTGAATGTATGTGACATGTGACACTCTCTTCTTTATTCTTTGGTTAACAAGAGAACTTAGTCTCACTTGAATTTGCCCCTATATGTTTGTGTTTAGGAAAATTTAAACGAAAACAATAAATAGTGAATAATCAAATGAGAATCGCAAAAGGGTTGAAAGCCACGATAACCAGTTTTTATGTGTTGTTCACATTGTGAAATAATGCATATGAAAATATAGTGTTTTTTTACAATGTGATTATTTTTAATATGTATTTTTCATACTTTTCATTTCACATTATGAATAAAAATTATACTACTTCATTATATTATATACGATAATCATTATTTCAACAATTTTCTAGTTCTCATTTAATTATACCCAACAAGTGATATTGCTGGAGCGCAAGAACAAATTTAATGCATCCATCTTATTATTATTTTTTTGAACGGCAAGTTAGTAGTTAGTAGTTAGTGATTCGGACCCACAGTGACATCCATATGGGCAGTATGCGGGACCCGAACCTTCATTTTAGGGGATAAACCCCCACTCCTCCACTAGTTTTAGGAAAACCACCATTCCTAAGGCTCGAATCCGAGACCTTGAGGATGATGTAAAAACCTCGATACCGCTTGGCCAGAGGCCCTTTGGTGCATCCATCTTATCACATGAAAGATTGATAGACATTGTCACATTTTTGTAAATTAAAGAATGATTAAATGGAAGAATATGGATTAATAAATAGATTAGGAGTAAATTTGAATTTAGATTATAAAAAGGCATTTGTCATTTTCTTTTAAATTAAGTAGATTTACCTTTTAAATCTAAACCATCATATCAATATAATTAATTTTTTAATTACATAAATGATATTAAAAAACGAGTATTTCATTATAAGTTTATGACTATATAGTCCGCTCCATTTCAAATTAAGACATTTAAAATAAGATACAAAAACTAAAAGCTAAATAACATCATCGTAAGCTAGTCTTGTCTCTTACCTTTGCCATTGTTCCTGACGATGCATACAACTAGTCTTAATGAGTTCTTGGTTTCATGTGATTTAATCTCAACCATAAATCAATGGATACATTAGAAATTAGTAACTTTGATAATTTTAACTTAAAATTTTAAATGGAGGGTATTTTAGGTATTTTATAAATCTTATCACTCACCTCTCCTCTTCCCTCTTCCCTCTTCCCTCTTCCTTCCAACATGAACATTCCCTTGTGATACCTGTTGTATACACGTTGTGATACATTAATTAGGGTCATTTTCTCTATATACCCACATATACCTACTGATACCCACCGTATACACGATGTAATATATGATGTGATACTTACTTTGATCTTCATGATGGATTTGTGAAGCGGGGATAAAACATTGTGATCAACAATTTGGGAGGGGGGCGAATGGAATATGGAGAGAAAATAAAGGAAGGATGTTTAGGAACCAAAATCTTAATAGATTGCTTTATAAGACTTAATTTATAAAATCAAAAAATAAAACGTTTTATTTAAATGCATTGTAACAAGTTTCGGCAAGACTTTGAGCGGGCCACCAAAGCGGGTTCAGTTGGTTAGAGTTCAAGAGAATCGCTTCACGCCTTGGTTGCAAGAGCTATAAAAGGGGAACTTTCCAAAAAAAGTCTAATAGTAATTAATTAACTGCATTGGAAACGACGAATCACACTCTGAAAGGAGGCACCCTCCCTTATTATGTTTCGGTCGAACCTCGCCTTTCTTCCCTCCTCTCTCGTTGGTCGAGCGTCTTCAACCCTTCGCTCCACCCGATTTGTACGAGCCTTGAGTCAAAGAGAGGAATTGCTTCAAGGGAAGGAAAGGAAGGGGCAATGAGCAACTAGAAAAAAAAGGTCATATGCAGATAATGAAGAACCATGAGACTTTTAGTGCTTCAACCAGAAGTGATATAGCTTCTAGCTAGTTCAGTGGATAAGATGGTTGCGCTCCAACACACTCAAGAATTGGACAACAACGGTCTGCCGACAAGCTCGTTCCGATCTTGGACGTGGAAAATTCAGACTACCTTTTTGATGTTATGATCACATAAGAACGTAAATTTTGAGGCTCAATAGCTAAATACATGGCAAAGCAATTTAAAGGAAGTAAATGAAGTCTTTCCTTCCTAAATCCACTCTAGAAGTCTCGTCTTTTAGTACTGGGACTAAAGTCAAGTACTTGAAGTTGCTTTTTGGCCAAAACCCTCTTTCCGATGTAGAAAGACCAACTAACAATACCTTAGCATCTCTTGAGTTGGAAAGGTCTTTATAAATTTAAGGGGAAGGTTTGGAGGACGTTTTTGGACGTTTTAATAAGATATTTTGGACACTTTTAATATAAAGTGTCGCTAAGAGTGTGCAAAATCCGAATAATCTAAAATCTGAACTCGAACCCAAACCGAAAATAAATTGTTTGTGTAAAACCCGAACACCCCGAAATCTGCAAATCTGAAACCCGACTTTTGGAGGAATATTTGGTTTCGGCTTGGGTTTGATCTTTGGCCACTCAACCCGTCCGAAAACCCAATATATATATATATATATACAATGTATTTTAAATGTTATATAAATATATTTGTTTATCTAATTATCTTTTGAAAATCCTAATTTCTTGTTGGTCGAAATGTTTTCTAAATTCTAAACTTACCATCGATCTCTTCAATCTCGCAATCGATTGAATTAATCCTCAAATTTGATTGAATTTATTTATATTTTTGCATAATAATTAGACCTCAACCCGGCCGACCTCAATCCGAAACAATCCGAAAATTAATAAAGTAGGAGAGATAGTGAGTTTTTCTCCAAAAATGGAGATCACTCCAAAAATGATTACCAATTGAAAACACCAATAGGAAACTTTAAAAATAAATATCTAAAAAAAATATTTTAATAGATGATTACAATATTTTATTATTATAATCAATGTTGTATTCCCTAAAATGAAAAATTTGTTTGAAGATAGAAGTAATATTTTTTTGAAGATTTTAACTTTTAATTCCTTATTTTAGAAAAATTAAAAAGAGTTTGTTGGAACCCACTTTACTAAAAAGTCGTTCTAAAAGTCAAAGTTTGGTCAACAAAGCCAACCTTTGCAACATTGGTCAACTTTTAGTCAACCAAGTCAACCTTTTAATTATCTAAACTCTCCTATTAAACTTTTAAGTGCTCGACGAATTTATAACTATATTTCGACATTTTAATTAACTTTATTAATTGTTTAAGCTAATTAAATGATTTTTACCTTTTCAAATAAAACTATTTGTGTATCCATAGAAGGCACCAATGACTTGCTGAACCATTTTTTATACTTCTGGAGTAGAGTGGGCTTCGAGTTACAAACAGTGTTAAAAAAAGCTCGTCGCAACAGCCGCCATGGCACGCTGTGGCTTAAGGCTTGGGTCTCACGCCACGTTATGCATGTGGCATGCCATGACCTAATGTGCGGTATTTGTAACGTAATATTTGATTTTTCTTACTCTTTTTGATGTTTTATTTGTTAGTTTTAAATGTATAACCTAATTTAAATCATTTAAATTCATTTACTCATTAGATAAGAGTATAAAATATATGTTTACATGTAAAACAATTTATATGATCTAAAGATTTGCCGCCATAAGTCACGCCTTGAAAAACGCCGCGTCCTCGCCATGGCTTCTAAGGCTTGAGGCTTGACCTCGCCGCCACGTCACGCCTTACTGCCATTTTGAACCTTGGTTACAAACCAACCAATAGTGGCAGAGACCTGACCCTAGTTAAAAAAAAAACCAGATTTCATTTCACATTTTTTAAGTTAAAAAAAAGATTTCATTTCACATTTTTTAAGTTACATGTATATTATTTTGTTAAATTTATTTTCATATTAGGCAGCTTAATATCTAATATGAAAAAAAAACAAGATTTCTAATTTTTTTTTATTATTATTTGTTATTTTATATGGATTTAACAAAACAATACACATGTAACTTAATATCTAATTTTTTTTAGGGCCAGGTCTGCCAACTAATGCTGGCAGAGGTGACCATAATAAAAAAAAGAAAGATTTCTTTTCACATTTTTTAAGTTAAAAAAAACAAGATTTCATTTCACATTTTTTAAGTTGCATGTGTATTGTTTTGTCAAATCTATTTTTATATTAGGCATCTTAATATCTAGTTGTTGTATATTATTTTAATATATCTATCTCAATATCTTGTTATTTTAACTTTAATATAAATGGATTTATCATATGTTAATCGTTTTATATGTTCAAAGTCTCAAAGATATTGGTATAAATTGCTATTCGATTTAACCAAAATAGTAATTAAAAAAAACAACTGAAACTTAACCGTTTAACCCGAAAACCAAATAACCTGAAACTATTTTGGCTCTGGTGGGTTATTCGGCTTCTGAAAATTTCAACGCTCCTAAGTTTGATCCCAGTTATGTAAACTTCTAGATCCGCCACTACCAACCAACCGAAAATTAACCATCATTGCACTATTTCTAATATATGTATAAAATGAATAAAAGTGAAACCAATAGTAGTGTTTATGCATTACATTGTTGCATAACACATTAATAAATATAACAAATAACTTTAAACTCGTCCATCAAACTGTAACTTTTTGTATAAACTATATACATATACTTGAAGAAATTAAACATAAGCACTTGCAAAATTCTCAAATGGAATTCCAGAACAATATTAGGCCATCAGGATTGTGTGTTGTGGCACCTACCTTATGCTGTCCCATATATTTCATGTCTTTGAAACGGTCGGTGATCATGAGGTCAAGCCTTAAGTCTCTTACAAGTTATAGTGAGTCTAGGATGTTTTTCAAGGTGTGTCCTAATGCAATACACACACACTTGTATGTGTAAGTGTTTTGAATAATACATTCGAACAAATTAAATCCATATAAAATAATTAATAATAAAAAAAGAACCATTGATACTAAATATATAGAGCTAATAGAAAATGATACAAAGAGTGTAAAATCGAGTTTAAGTCTCTTGAATCTCTACTCACTACTTTTTTCAATTATCAAATTATTCGTGTTCGACTTTTCGTGTACGCACGGAATGAGAGTAAATATTTACATATGTAAAGTTTTAGTTTTTAAGTTTTCCTTTTATGTTTATTTGAGTCCTATGTCTCATACATAATTATCATTTATCGTTCAAGTTATATGTTAAAGTAACTTCACACCTTACCAAATTAAGGAGTCATGATGTGCCATAACGTGTCGTAACGATCCATAACACGTCACAGTGCAAGCCAAACCCTAGAATGGAGCCATGGGGGTCAACGCGGCGGTGAACCCAAGTCTTGACGCCATAACGCACCATAACAAGGACATAACAAATTATTTAGAACCATGTTTAATACCTTGAATTAATCATTAAAAATATATATAACTTACTAATCTTTTAAATCCATCAATAATAGAGAATTGAAATTCAACAATGTATATAATCATATCCACAATCCATAAAGCATGTCACTACAAAAAAAACACCCCTTTTCCGACGGACTGATCCGTCGGAAACCCGTCGCAAAAGGTTTCCGTCGGAAATCCGTCGGAAAAGGCCGTCGGAATGTGTAAAATATTGTGATACAAAAGAAAATTAATTGTGTATACATTGTAAAACAATAATCAAAACATTTTGCTACAAAAACACAAGGGTGTTGTTTATTACTATTTTTATAAACATGCATATGAACAATTTTAGGTATTTTTTTAAATTGATAGTATCGTGTCACTACTAAACAAAAAACTTTTGTCCACGAATTTTTTCTGGAAAATCAGTCGTTAAAGGATGATTCTTCAGAAAACCGTCACAAAATTAAGTTGGTGGGTAAATTGTTGACATGTGTTTCAAATCAGTGACATATTACCCAGAGATTACCTGAGTGATCCATTAATATTTTCTAAAAAATAATCAGATTTTACCGAACCATTGGTATTTCCTGGGTGATCCCGATAATCATTAACGGAAATTTTGCTAGGTAATTTTTATGGTAAAAGTCATTTGTTTTGTAGTGTATTATCATATTTTAAACAAATTCTATAAACTAATAAACATTAAGAAACAATACGTGAATTAGAATTTCATGAGAGTGTCAGACCATATTTTTGATCTATAGCATCAAGCATAGTAAAATGATGTTTATAGTTTGAACATATAAAAGAAAATCAGGTTCTTATAAAATCATCATATTTGTTCATAGCATAAAACATAATATGATGATATGTTAAAACTTAAACATATAAAAGTTACTTCGTTTCGAGGTGTTATAATAAAAACGAAATAAAACAACAATATAAATAGAGAATAAAAATATGCAAGTCTCATTAACCATTAGTTTTTAAATAGAAATGCGTTTACAATAAAAATAAAACATTCATTATTGTAAATTCTAATATTTAGAAACTATTTTTTAAGTGAAGCACATAATCCTGGGACAAATTAAAGTTTATTTCACTAGTTATTGGTATATTATTTATTTTTGTGATTCTAAATCCAAGTTATAAATTAATATACGAACCTTTCACTATTTTACATGTTTTTATGCCATAGTTATAATTACATGTTTTTATCTTGTTTCTTATGCCATGGTTATAATTACATGTTTTTATCTTGTATCAATATTCTTATGTTATAATCCCATAATTATATTTACATGTTTTTATCCTGCATTAGTGTTTAAATATTTTTATCCTATATTAACTTGTTTTTTTAGTATTTTATTTGATAGGGAACAAATCCAAGAATTGACAAATTGATTCGTTGATCAATCGAATAAAAGCATGCGTGGTAGAAAGAAACCCAACTAAAAAAGATCATAAATTTTAATTCGTTTGGAGTTATGACCTTACGGGGGGCCATCAAGATATGCACAGAAAACTCTCGACTGGCTGGATGTTTTCAAAACCCCCTACGACGGTTTGGTACATGTTCTGGCTTCAAATTCATTCATTTAGGGCTTTGAATCTAACCTCGAAGATGTTTTTATGTATGTTATTTTATTTATTTATTATGTTTAGTATGCAAGTCGTGTCAAATCAACATTTTATAATTTCCACGCATCCAGTTAGGCTAGTATCAATCTCATTTAAGGATTAATCGAATACTATTGAAGTTTTCTTTTAATTCAAGTATTATATATATATATATATAGAGGTGCGGAATCAAATTAAACTCATCTTTCATTGTACGCATGAGAACAAACGAAAGTACGACACGTGCCCCCTGCGTCCAAGGGTTATTAATCCTGAATAGATAATCGGCATGGGTTATTCATATTGAATGTTGTGTTATTCATAATGAATGTTGTATCATTCAGATGAATAATGTATAAACTTCACATTCGTTATTTATATTGAATGCCATTCGTTATTCATATTGAATGAGACATGTGTCACGATGTCCTTTGTTCTCACGTTCACAATGAAAAACGAGTTTTCTTTTGAACTTTTCTATATATATGTATATATATAGAGAGAGAGAGAGTTTAAGGGGAAAACGCTAAAGAAAAGAAAACTGAATAACACCCTAGGAACCTCCATCTGGATGGTAGGCACAAATACATACACGCGACTGAAATTGTTTTTTTTTCTATGCATCGGTGCATATATATATATATATATATATATATATATATATATATAGGCAGAATTTCCGTTGCAAACTAATGGGTTTTTGCAAACTTTGTAAACTGACATGGACCAATTATAGAGTGCCAAGTGGATACACTACTAAAAAATTGAGTATTTTCAACGGAAAATGTCGTTGAAAATTTTCTACGAATTTTAGAGAGATTATTGACGCAACATAAACTTTCTACGAATTCCCGTCGAAAGTCTCTCACAAACATGCATTTTCAACCAAAAAAATTTCAACGGAATGTCTCGTCAAAAAAATTTTGGTTGAAAATGCATGTTTGTGAGAGATTTTCAACGGACATTCGTTGATAATTCATAGAAAACTTATGTTCTGCCAATAATCCCTCTAAAATTCGTAGAAAATTTTCAACGACATTTTCCTTTGAAAATATTCAATTTTCTATTAGTGATATTAAGGTTTTATTAGATTATATAATTATGGAGGACAAAATTGTAAACTGATAAATATTTTTGTTTTATTTTATTTTAAATTCTGAGATATATCTTTAGATTTAGGCGATTATTATCGGAAGTTGAAAACGAAATTATCCAGTTTCCTGAGATTGAATGCAGTTGCCGAAATTATACAGTTTTCTATGGAGCAATTTCATCAATGGATCGTTTCCTAGTGAGTTTAATAGCTATGATCTTGATTACTTCAACGTTTCACACAACAATATTTTCAGCGTGATTAACTACTAGAAAATTGAGTATTTTCAACGGAAATTAATTTTCTATGGAAAATGTCGTTGAAATTTTTCTACGAATTTTAGACGATTATTGACAAAACATAAATTTTCTACGAATTTTCAACGAATTTCCGTTGAAAATCTCTCACAAACATATATGCATTTTCAACCAAAATTTTTTCAACGAAATGTCTCGTCAAAAAGTTTTTGGTTGAAAATGCATTTTGTGAGAGATTTTCAACGGAAATTCGTTGAAAATTCGTAGAAATTATGTTTTGTCAATAATCTTTCTAAAATTCGAAGAAATTTTCAACAACATTTTTCGTTGAAAATTTTCGTTGAAAACACTCACGTTTCTAGTAGTGATTTCGCCGGAATTCATGAACAAACTTCGAACAAATGTCAAAATATTTTTATCGTTCAACAACCTGACCGGAGAAATTCCGGAATATAGCGTTTTCTTCAACCAAAACGAGAGATAGTTCGCCGGAAGTCCAGAACTTTGCGGGAAGCCATTGGAGAACCTTTGTTCAGTCCCTTCTTCTGTTTCTACTTTACCCAAAGTCTCTTCTGGCAACACAACATTCCCTCCGTTGATCGCTAGTATCCTAGAAACCATCCTTTCTTCTCCTTCAAGCAATTCGTCATCACCTCAAAATGCATCTTCTTTGTTGTGAATCGGTGGATGTGTTACGAACGATCATGATGAGGAACATGGCAATGAACATGGCCTAGATGAACAAGACGGAGAAGGTGATGAGTTTTCACAATCATGGCGGCGTACGACAGTCGTGACAGAGAGAGAAACGGCTCACCAGAGGTTATTGTTGGTTTGCTGGCGGTCTACGACAGACATGGTGGCCGTGGCTGGCGATGGTCGATGGTAAACGGAGACGGAGAAGGTGAGATGGTGGTAGGCGGCGATTAGGGTTTTGGTCGAAACCCTAGGAGACGGCAGCGCTGGCTTTTCTGACGGCGACAAGTGGAGGGGGGTTTCTAGGGTTTTCGAGCGATGGTTTGACGGCGGTTATGGCGCTGAGTTTGAAGATGTTGCCGGCGTGTAATGGTTGTGGTTTTGGCTTCGGCGAATGGTGAATTTGTATTCATGAATGGCGAAATTTTTATTCACGAATTGCAAACTAGTATTCACGAATGGCCAAAGTGTATTCATGAATGGTGAATTAGTATTCATCAATGGCGAATTAGTATTCACGAATGCCGAAACTTGCCGGAAAACTCGCCGGAGAAGATGAAGTTATCGAAAAATGTATTCGTCGGCCGGAAATTGATAAATATTAATTCCATATTAATTGATAATTACTATATATAACAATTTAATTAAATAATAATTAAAATTGATTAAATTGTAAAATGACAATGATACCCTCAATGAATTAATAGACTATTGAAAAAAATTAATTAAATAGTATCCACATGGCTTATTCCTATTGGTCCGCGCCAGTTTGCAAAAATCAATTAGTTTGCGATGGATACCACCCCTATATATATGTATTAGTGCATATGTTACAAATTATTAGACCTGGCAAATGTGTCGTGTCGTGTTGGTTTCGTGTCGGGTTCAAAGTTAAACGGGTTGAGAATGCCTATCCCTAACCCTACCCTTTTAATTTTCATATCATATCGTGTCAACCCGTTTAATTTTCATGTCATGTCGTGTCAACCCGTTTACTTAAACGGGTTGAAATGTATGAGCAAACTCGTTTAATTCATGTCGGGTTAACATGTCGTGCTAGTTTTTGTCAGGTCTACATGGAACGAATAATCACTTTTTATTATTATTTAGTATTTACTTTGTTAAAAAAATATAAAATGTGGGTTGTTGACACCCGTTGCCTAAGGGCCTAAGGGGCCTAATATAAACGGGTTATTCGGGTCATTTTCGAGTTGAAACTTTTGACCCTGAGCTTACCCGTTTAATTTTCGTGTCGTGTCGTCTCAACTCGTTTACTTAGACGGGTTGAAATGTATTACCTAAACCCGTTTAATTCGTGTCGAGTTCGTGTCGAGTTAGCGTGTCGTGCCAATTTTTGCCAGGTCTGCAAATTATGGGTATGCATTTGTGCATACTGTCCAGATGGAAGGCTCCCAAAGTATTTTCTTCAGTTTTCTCCTTTTTTTGGTGTTTTCCTCTGAACCTGACTATATATATATATATACACTATATAGGCAAAATTTCCGTTGCAAACTAATCGATTTTTGCAAACTGTGCAAACTCGTAGTGAACACAATGATAAAACACCAAGTGGATATTCATGAATGTTGAAAGTGTTCACGAATGGTGAAAATGTGTTCACAAATGACGAAAGTGTATTCATGAATGGCGAAACTTGCCGGAAAACTTGCCGGACAAGACGAAGTCGTCGGAAAGTGTGTTAATGGCAGGAAATTAATAAATATTAATTAAAATTGGTTAAATTATAAAATGACGATGATACTCATAATGAATTAATAAAAGATTAAGAAATTAATAAAATATTAAAACAATATTATCCACATGGTTTATTTCTATTGGATAATGGTGAGTTTGCAAGTTTACAAATATTGCAACGGATACCATCCCTATATATATTATATATATATATATATATATAAAAAACTTATAAGGACCTTTTTTAAATTTAAACTTTTAAAAAATTTCTCAAAGTTCTTTAATTTGAGCAAAACACTAGGGTGGTCTCTACTTTTTGGAGGTCCTTTTCCACTTCTATCAAGATCATAGATCATACCATATATTTTATTAAGTCTTATATATTAAAACAACAAAAAGTCTTAAAATGACAATATTACATATGATATTTACTTAAATAGAATCATGCTATCATGATTTGAAAGCATAGGCTAGAATCAGATATAATCAAATCGACTAAGAGTAGAAGTCTAAAGATTATAGTTGGTCTTGGGTTGATCCCAGGCCTCCTCGTAATCGTCTTATCGTTGAGTGAGTCATGTATGCCCCTTACAAGATTATAAACACTTACATCAATCAAATTTGATGGTCGGGAATGTTACCTCTAGATCATAAGGTAAATAAAAATGATGATTTTCGTCGGTAAGCATTTAGTAAACAACGCTATTGATATCAAATTGACCATGTGTCTGAAATTTCACTTAATGTTTTAGTAGAAAACCCTAAACATAAATATATTAGTGATATCCATAAAAACTTAAGGCAAGAAAAGGAAATCTCAACATAAATGAAATGATCATGGTTTATGTTTCGTATAGATAGTATGCTTCTTCAATCCGTTTTTAACTACCAATAATATTATTTAATAACACCTAATGAACCATTTGTTAAGAAACAAATATAATAAGTAATTTACTAAACTTCAACCTTAACCAACCTCATATCATGTATTTGTGGGGTATAATTGATCAAATGTCTTAATTCATATTTAGTGCAACAATAATTTTTTTTTTGATTTATGTAAGAGACGTATGATGCGTCACATTTCTTACTAATTTTACATGATAAGCGGATTTTTAAGATAAGTGATATCGCTTGATTTTGATGTGATAGTTTCATGCAATCAAGAATTATGATATAACTTGACAATTTGACATCCATGTCATTAATTAATGGGAAGGGTTCAAAAAACCCAACGAACTATCCTGTTTTGAGTGGTTAAGTCCTAAACTATTTTTTGAATGAAAAAACATTTAAACCTTCTTATTTTGAATGATTAAGTCCTTGAACTATTGTTTTGAATGAAAAAACCATAAACTTTCTAATTTTAAATGATTAAATCCTTAAAAAAAATTTCAATAAAATAAACCATCAAACTTTAAAATTAGTTACTTCAATTCTTTTAACCCAAGAAAATTATTGGTAAACAACTTGGAAAGTTTTAAAGTGAAAAACAAAACTTAAATCAGTTTTACCGTTCCTAAACGCTACGCCAGTCAAACCCTGCGCAAACATCGATATCACTCCTCCTCACCATTCCTCGTCATCCCATCGTTATATGTTTTCCATATAGTCTATCACGTTGTTGGCTCCTACCATCGATCTACTCCTTTTGATCTGTTTTTTTTCTATCTTTTTACTTTAAACATTTATAGTCGATTGTAAATAGTTTTTTTTGTTAAAAGAATGCAGATAATCAATTTGTAAAAGTTCGATGGTTTATTTTTTTCAAAAAATGTTCGGGGACTTATTCATTCAAAATAAGAAAGTTTAATGGTTTTTTCAATCAAAATAATAAAGTTTAATGATTTTTTCATTCAAAATAATAGTTCATGACTTAATCACTCAAAAATGGAAAGTTTAATGGTTTTTTAATTCAAAAAAATAGGTTAGGAACTTAACCATGCAAAACAGAATAGTTTATTGGGATTTTTTAAACTTTTCCCTTAATTAATAGTTATAAGATCCTCCCGTTATTGATGAAATGGATGTGAATTAAAAAGTATTGAATTAGCGATCTTTTGTTACACTAATGATTAAGAAATACATCATCATTTTAAGTAATATCAAACTGAAACAAATACATTTCACCATATACATATACATAAACAAATGTTTCTCATGAAATCATCTTAATTTATATGTTATTTTCTCGAGCAAGTTTTTAAGGGATGTCTATTATGTGTTTCATGAATAGTATATAATTTATTACCTTTAAATCGATCTTTTATACAATCTCCAACTTTTGTCGTATAATTGGATATCCAAGCGTGTAAAGAACTTTGGTCTTTCTTGGTTGGATTGACGTTGCGGTTATAGAGTTAACGGCTGATTTCTTCGAGTTTATTTGGAGACTTTTGTCGGGTCTTATTGTTTAGATTGGTTTTTGTTGGTTTTGAAGGTCAAACAATATGGCAATAATATAATACATGAGAGGGGGGTAAATACAATGTTTTTTAAAGTTTTTATAACATTTTATTAAAACAAATGTTCTTTAATAAACTTGAGATAGAGTGAAGATAAACTAAGATGACAAGATCAACAATCTATAAACTATCACTCTCTATTTATAAGATGTATTCCCTCCTGGTTACAAACTATAAAGGACTCCATCAACATATATTCACTTAACAAAACTGATTTTGCACAGAGATTGCAGGTGAATATTGATGAACTGTTGGTCTTGAGAAATGATGACTTACACATGATGTGTTTGTAGAAGGGGAATTGAATACAAACACAAAAGATCTTCACTTTTTAATTCTATATTTGTATTAAAACAAATAATTTCTTATTTGTTGCGGAAACTAAGAAGGTATTACATGTGATCCTAAACAATCTGGCTGGTGATAAATTTGCTAACACTAAAAAACTAAAAGAAGAAGGTACCATTTTAGATCTGAAGGACTAAGATAGTTCTTCATACGTTGACGTCGATTTCTCCTAAAAAGCTATCACATAGAAGTTTTTTTTTCAAAACAGATGAGTAACAATGAATGACAAGGGTGAACCTTTGCATTAAATGCTGCTGTCCAACTTTAACGTTTGTCTTTATCTTATTTGTTGATCCATGCATGTTTTTATTCTTCATTTCAGCCTTTATGGTTGATGTAGACATTTGTTATCCTATCCCATAAATTTGCATGTTGAGGGAACAATAAATAAAGTATGACGCTACTAAAATATTGTTAAGAAATTACTTTGGCTGACATGATGTGCATGTTCCCATACCATGATGAGTGTTGGAAGAGCTGGTGAGCCAAGATTGTTGGACAAGTCTGCACTCCAAAATTTGGCTTGCCAATAGTAATAATTTTTAGACTACTAATTGACTTTATCTTGTATTGATCTTTTTTTAGATGAATAAATCAATCCACTTTGGTGACGATCTTGACCTCACTTCAACTAATCTTTTATTTTGTTGAAGACATGTCGTTATTGAATCATACAGACAGTTACAAGATTTTTACAAGTAAACAAATTATATCTTTTTCTATTATGAAATATAAGTTATATATCGGATTTCCAGCTATAAGTATTTTTGAAGTTGATTCATCGGATGCTAAAATAACTTAATAAAAAATGTGGGTTCTTGAAACTCAAGGTGAAATGACCAAATATGCGTGTCAGTCAGATTCTCCTAATCAGATCGAGAGTAGTCAAGACAGAAGATTTGATATCATAACTTATATAAGATAAAGATATGATGAATGTCCAACATCTGAAACCGTAAACTTGAGATTCAGATGTTAATCCTTTATAACCGATGAGTTCATCGGATACATTTATTGTAAGATAAGTATATATGAATTTTTTTAAGTGTTTGATCAGATGCTAAATGTATTATTTACAAATCCGATGGTTGAGACGAACATGAACTTTGATTCTTTGAAGAATAACAAGATGATCTGTTTTAAGCCATGCTTTTTCTACATGCACTCTTCAAAGCTTCACTTGGTATTTATAAGACCCATCTTCTCCAATAGGACCAATCAACATGGTAATAAAATATGGAGGGGACTTACTATTTGATCTTTCGAGCCATTATCATTAGAAAGTGTGGCGCATGCTTCATCTTTGTAGAAGTTATCGCCATAATGCATTAAATGCAAAATTGGTAGCATTAAAATAAAACAGTACAAGATTTAATGCAATCTATGCCGCATTAAATGGTACATAAGATGGTTGCCCCTTTTGGGTTGACAAAAGAGGAAAAACACTTTTGGGGGTGGTATGTCAAATTGTACCTTAGTCTTTGTTGCCCCTTATGAAAGGATGCTTCTTTTTAGTAAGAGTATTATCCAAGATAATCTTCTAGCTCGCAGACCTTCAGGTACAAATATATTTAGCTGATGAGTTGGCCCATTTGTTAAGGGATCATTTGATGCTTGATGAACATTGGTTGACTAGAGACATGTTTCAATTTGAGATCTTCGTCAGATGTTCAACATTTGTATGTCAATTTTGAATGTTTTTGCATCATTAGATATCTTTAGTTCTTGTCATCATCTGATAGCTTACTTCTGATCATATGTTGGCAGTCTGTCACTGTTAGTGGCAGTGTGACAGATGAACTGTCAATTGTAAGCGACAAAAGTACTATGATATGATTGTTGCGTTTTTATGAGCATTTCTTGTTGTATTTTGGTTGGTTAATTAGATTTTATTTTCATGGTTGGTTTAGGTGTTTTTAATCTAGTCGTTTCTTTGTGTTGGGCCTTTTTCTTTCTTTAATTTTGGGTGGTTTGTTTTGTTTGGTTATGCACATTGCAGACTTCTCGTTCGAACATCGTATATTATTGGAAAAGTCTAAAAAATCCTAACAAAATATCTGATTTTTAATGAGTACGTCCCTAGTATTTTTATAAATAAATCCCTAAATCTTTTTACCAAATAAATTCTTGAATTTTTTTGAACAAATAAATCCTAAACTTTAAAAAAACCCTAAAGCATGAACTTAATTATGAATCGGAGTGGTCATCGACAGTCAACAAAGCCAACATGTATAATGTACAGGGACATCATAGGGGTTGCGTAGGATCGATGTAGAGGCTACAGAATTGTGCCACCGGCCTTATTTGTTCGTGAGGACGAAACTTGCTTTTGGTCGAGGGCAGCCAAAGCCCGTAAGGGGGGGGGGGGAGGTAGTTTATTACTCGTGAACTATTTCTCGAGGAGGCGATCACCCGACGTTTTATCTGAGAGGTAGGGTAGGATGTTGATTTGTAAAATATGTGACGATCGAGGTTTACCGAACTGAGTATTGTTTATGTAGTTAATAAAAGTTTTACATTGCCGCTCATAAAAAATAAAGTACAATGAACTAAATTAACAGAGAAAATTTATGTCATTTTCATTACTAATTCAGTAATTCTGAAACATACAAAAGTTATGCATAATGCATAATAGATAAACACGAAAAAAAAAACTATTACATAAAAAAATTAAGTTAATAAACTTAATTTATAATTTAAGCATAACTTTTGTATACTTTTGAATTAGTACTGTAAATTGTATAATTATTTTATGTTTAGTTGGTTCGTTGCACTTTGTTTTCCATGAGAGAAATTGTATATATACTTTTCTAGTGATGATTTTGTTAAAAAAAATCCGGATTTAATTGTTCAAAGTTAAGTTAATGATTTTGTTTCTGAAAGTTTGAGATTTATTTGTTTAAAAAAAATTCAAGAAGTTATTTGGTAAAAAGATTTTGAAAAAGATAGGGAATTAACTTAATTTTTTTAAGATTTCATCATTTAAAATAAGATAATTTGTTAAGTTTTTTTATTACTTTTCCCAAATTTTTATCACGTTAATCTGTTTTTACAGGTTAAAATGTTGTATTTAAGCGGTTTTAGAAAGTTTAAGGTTTTTTTAACATCGGAGATTTTATTAACACTAGTAAGGAGCTAGAAAACACATTACAACATAGAAATTACGAGGATTGGGTTTTGAAGCCACCCCACCCAGTTAATACAATATTTTTTACTCCCATTACTCACCCAAAGATAAGTATGTGTAACAATATTGTCCCATAGCATAACTTTTTTGGGCTTCACCACACCAAACAACACCTCGTTCGATAACGACCAAACGTGCCAAAACGTCGTGTACATGAGTACATGACCGACTCTAGACATTCACTTTCCCATTTCCTCAGCGTTAAATCATTCGATCATCTTTCCCATTCAACTGTGTTTAGGGTCGCCATGGCGATCTTGTGTTTGAAGACCAGGGACCAAATTACAAATTACAAATATTGTTTTTTTAATAAGGTCGTCGTGAAGATCCTATAAATAGCGACTCTAGTGATTATTTTGTTAATTTTAGTGAGAAAGTGTTAAAAGAGGAAAAATTGAGTTAAAATTGCTATTCGAGCAAAATTTCCTGATACAAAATAATTTAGTTCATATTTCTTTTTATATTAATAATTAATTAATGGTAAATATTATATTTGATTAACAAATTAGATATTTTATTTATTTTAGGAGGAAAGCATTTCAACGAAAACCAATGATTATTGGGGTGCCACGTACATGTATCATAAGTCTTTGATAAAAAAATTAACTCAATTAATTTTATTCCTTAAGTATAATAATGCCCATACATTGTTTTAAATGGATTCAATTTGTATTTTTAGATTTTTTTTTTGAACAGAGGCAAAACATTTTATTACCAGCCAAATTATAGTATTGTTTACACAATATGAATCACAAATGATATAAATATGTGATTTCAATATAAAATTTATTCAGAAAAGCAAATTATGTATTATAATTTTTATAAATTAAAAAATATTTTTAATCATATATATTTCTTTTTCTTTTTTTCAATTTTGACAGATGATTTATGTGTTAACTCCATTTGTTGTCACGTCATATAAGACCTGGAATATCTTCTTTGCATTTGTTCAAAAGCAAGACACAGATTAATTATTTACTTGACTGTTGTAAAGCACATGCAACATTTAAGTTTTTGATAACTTTTATATTCAGTATATTTTTATTAATTAGAAGGGTACTTGTGTAATACAATGAGTTATATCTCGATTTTTAATGTTTTGTTTTATTTTATCTCTATCAAAATTATAATACGGTTTTTATATGGTTTTGTTCGATGTTCTAAAAAGCTCGCCGCACAGCCGTCATGACGCGCCATGGCACCAAGGTTTGTGTCTTACGTCATGTTAAGCCCGTGACACGCCATGGCCTAATGTACAATTTTTATAATTCGAGATTTAATTTTTCTTTACGTTTATAATGTCATATTTGCTAGTTTTTAATATATAACTTAATTTAACTTGCTTATTACTATTAACTCATTGATTAACAATACAAAACATATGTTTTTTATATATAATATTGCATATGAATTTGAAATTTGACGTCATAAGTCATGCCTTGAAAACGCCGTGGCTTCTATAGCTTGAGGTTTGGCCTCGCCGCCACGTCACGCCACGCCTTGTCTCACGTCATTTAGAACCTTGGTTCTGTTAAAATGATAATGTTTTTATATTTAAATAAAATATAAATTTAAGATCTCATAAAAGTTTAAAAAAAATCGATGTTAGTATCAACTTAACTATTTAAATGTTCTCTTTTTGTGTAATTTTCTAATTCAATTTTAAATATTTATCAATAAGTAAACACTATTTAATGTTAAATTACTCATATAACCTTGTCTAAATGGTCAAAAAAAAATCTTGGTATAATCCCAATAATGTCCCATAAATTAACAAAAATATATCAATATCCCATTCAATTTTTTCTCAAAAACAAAAAGCTAAAAATCACCATATATTTTCTTGAGTGGAGGGCATGTCCATATAGTGATTGATATATTTGGAGAGGATGTATATATATATATATATATATAAATTCCCTCCTCCATATTAATCTAAATTGCTTCTCATTTTGAGAGCATGCATTTTCATTTCTCTCTTCTCAACTCCATTTCTCACAAATCATCAAAACCCATTTTTTATACCAAAAAAATCATCAAAATCTCAAGTTTTTTGTGTGTGTTTTTTAGCATCCAAATTATGGACCTAAAACACCCCACCACTGAAATCACAGACCCTGAAAGTGAAACACCACTTGATACCCAATCAATCAAGCTATTATCAAACGGAAAAACCAACAACCACCACCATCACCACCACCCGCCGCCGCCTACGGTGGTCGTCGCATATAGAGAATGTCTCAAGAACCATGCCGCCACCATAGGTGGCCATGCCTTAGATGGTTGTGGTGAGTTCATGCCTTCTCTAACATGCACCCCAACCGAACCTATCTCTCTAAAATGCGCCGCTTGTGGCTGCCACCGCAACTTCCACCGCCGGCGATCCACCAACAACGACTTCAGCGTCACCGGAAGTACCCACTTCATCGAATTCAACCGTCAAACTTCAACCTCCACCTCCCCATCTCCGCCGTCACCACCACCGCCGCCGCAACCAACTAACTACGCCTACGGACCCCACCTGCTTCTGTCACTGAGCACGGCGGCGGACCAAAACCACACGGTGGCGACACCCGGAACGCCGATGCCGATCAAGATTGATAACGCCGGCGGCCGGAAGAGGTTCCGGACGAAATTCAGTCAAGATCAGAAGGAAAAGATGTTGGTTTTTGCTGAGAAAGTAGGGTGGAAGATGCAGAGATGTGGGGATAAGATGGTTACGGATTTTTGCAATGAGATCGGAATCAGAAGAGGGATTTTTAAAGTTTGGATGCATAATAACAAAAACACTTTAAGAAAAAGAGAAAAAGACATCACCACCACCGCCGCCACAACCACCGCAACCACCACCACCACCGCCACCAACCCTGCCGCCGGCGTTGTACGGAGTAATGACAGTCAAGAAAATGGAAGTGGTGATCTTCATCTTCAAGCTTCTACTAATGGGTCGTCATCTTCATCTTGATTAATTATATGTAACAAACAACAATTACAACAAATTTAACCCATTTTAGGGCAAATCGAATAAAACCCAGTATTTAAAGATTTCATTTTTTTTCTTTCTCAATATTATCGGTTATTTCGAGAAAAAATGAAGTCTTTTACATTAATTTGTGAACAAAATAAGCTGAATTTTTAAACCCAGATCTTAAATTACATGTTTTCAAATACCATGAAAGTTAATTTGTGATTTAGGTGATTGAATTGAAGTTGTTGAATTTTTGTTGTTGAGATCACTGATTCAAAGTTGATCAAGAAAGTCAAAGTTAGAATGAATAAAAGCAATTCTTTGTTCTTGATATATTTCATTAATGGAGGTTTTGGTCCTTTTGGCAGAGAGAAGTAATGAGACACAACAAACTTGGCTGACCAAGAAATTAATTGCAATGAAACAAGGTCGTTGGCATTTAGAGTACCCTTTTGAGTTTTAACCCTAATCTCTTTTCTTTTCCCTTCCTCTAATCATTGCTTTTTTTTTATTTAAATATTTAATTAATATTCTATTTTTGGAAAGTTATTTAGGTTATGGGTTATCTTAATTCTAGCAACATCCATCGCCAAATACCCATTTTGCCCTTGCTAGAATCTAGTAGGTGCAATTTGGTTGGTTTAATTTATAAATTCTTTTACTTAAATTAGTTGCAAGTATAGTTTGTTATTTTTAAAATTATTATATCTTGAAATTACAGTAAATTAAGTTCAAATATTAGTTATGTGAAATTTAATTTAGTAAAGGAAATTAAGTTCAGGTATTAGTTATGTGAAATTTAATTTAGTAAGGGAAATTAAGTTCAAATATTAGTTATGTGATATTTAGGCTATGTTTGGCAAACTAGCTGATAAGCTAGCGTATGACTTATAAGGTAGCTGATAACTTATAAGCATTTGTGAATGATAAAATTATTGATGAATAAGTTATGTTTGGCAAAAACTAGCTTATGAGCATGTGAACCGATCAAAAAGGACATGTTGAAAATAAATAAATAATATTAGTTAGGGGTATAATTGAAAAAAGTGTAAAAAAGCTTCTCATAAGCTACTCCAAGTAGCTAATCGATAAGCTATCTTATAAGCTGACTTATAAGCTAGCTTAAGTGCATCCAAACGATTACTTAGAAAATAAGCTAGTTTATAAGTCAGCTTATTTTTGCCAAACAATGTCTTAATGTACCAATTATATATAAATATTTTTCATTGCTTATTGATAAAGTTTTTTCTTTTTGAAATGATAATAAGGAAAGACTTTATGAATAAGTAATGAAAAATATTTATAAAGTTATGTTTAAGTTTTTTGTTACAAAAATATCTTCATTTTCTTTTTACAGCTCATTCTTTATCACAAGCATTTTTGCTGCTTTAAAAGAACGTGTCCATCTTCATACTTTTTGTTGGCTCATTCCCGATATTAATTAGCAGGTCCAACAACCTCATTCCTTACAGTGGCATATATTTTTAAGATCTTGTTCGGTTTGTTAGATCAGACTTTTGAACGAATTTGAAATTGAATTTTATTTTAATTATATATATAAGGGCTTAATTAAATAAAAACCAAAAATAAATACAAACTCGTAAAAATCGATATAAAAATAATTTTTTTATTATTTATTTTTATTAAATGTTACGATTTAAGATATTATTTCACATATATTTGTTTTATAAGGTGAAATTTTTACATGTATTTATTTCACCATATGAATCTTTTTATACATATTTTTTGTTTCAATAGGCGAATCATTTTTTTTCACATGTAATTGTATTCATAAGGTGAACACAAACATATATGCGAAACAATATATTAAATTATAGGTTTTGATTAAAAAAACCATGAAAAAAATATTTTTATATCGATTTTTACGAGTTTGTAACTTTTTTGTGGTTTTTATTTGATTATCATATATATATATGTATGAAGATTTGTAGGATTTAAAATAACGAAATATCATTAGAATTCCATAAACATAAAATTCTGAAATTTCTTGGATGGTTGAGATTTTATAGGATTTGTTTGTAATAATGTTTTACATAAAAACATTTATTTTCTTTAATAATTGATTAATAAAAAGTTTTACTTTTATAATTATGTATAATTTGGTTTTACAAATTATTTACAAAAAATAAAATTCAATTTCATTTTAAATCAAACACACTAAGTATTCCAAATTCAAATCTTTGCAATTATTACAGATCTTTTCACGAAATCCAAATTTTTTAAAACCGTTTTATCAAACCAAACATCTCTTAAAGGTTTTTATCAATGTTTTAAATGGCGTTAGATGTGCCGTAACGTCGAGGTCAAGCATCAACCCTTCTATGTCACAAGGAGAACAAAACGTTTTCCAAGACATGACATGAGACGATAAAATTTATGTCATGTATATAATCATATATATATATATATACACACACATACACACACTTTTTATTTTTTTATTCGATGAAATGATATTAAAAAAATTGCATTCCTGTTAGAAGGAAAAAAAATCTTATATACGTATAATGGTATGTGCACACAAGAAAATTAAATATCATAAGAAGTTAAAAAAATTAAGATAGGTTAATCAATTGTTTACATATGAATTATTAAAAAAATTCATTTGAAAATTCATATGTAAATCCATAAGAATAATCCGTAAGATTGGTTCACTGGTTCACACACACACACACACATATATATATATAGAGAGAGAGATCTTCAAATACAAACCAGTTAAAAGTTACAAACTCGTACAAATTGATATAAAAAATAATTTTTTTCATGATTTTTTTTATCAAATGCTATAATTTACGATATTTTTACACATATGTTTGTTTCACCTTATACAAAAAAAAATATGTGAAACTTTTACATTTTGAAACAAATACGTATGAAATTTTTTCATAAAAAAATATATGAGAAACTTTAAACTTATGAAATCAAATACATGTGAAACTTTTACAAGGTGAAACATATATATGTGTATAATATCTTAAATCATAGAATTTGATGAAAAAAAATATTAAAAAAATATTTTTGTACGAGTTTGTATAGTTTGTAAGCTTTAACTGGTTTCTATTTTAAGATGTGTCTATTCATATATATATGTATACACACACATACACACATACACACACACACACATATATATATATATATATATATATATATATATATCTGTGTGTGTGTGTGTGTGTTTAGGATTTTCTCAAATGATTCACATATGAATATTTCGTTTTTACTTCTCACGATATTTACTTTTCTTATTTGAACCGACTTTTTATATATTAGTATCAGTGTCAGTGATCATACATTTCAAGTAGAATTTGACAATATTTTACATCTTCATTTTAGTTATGAGTTTTGAGGTATATAAATCAATGATAGTACTTGATGTGATTTGATAAGTATGTAAAAATGTGAAACGCAAAATCTAGAAAAAAAACAAAAAAAAACTTTAAACAAATTAAAGTATTATTGAAATTAAAGACTATATATTTGCTTATAATATATTTTATTAAATTATATAGTATTAATTATAACTTGATCAAAGTAGGTTTAAATACAAATTTACATTTTCAACATTAAATTGAGTCCATTTAATTTAAGTATTGTTTATCAAAACGTTTTAAATATTTAAATAATAATCAAACTGCTCCATCCAATTAGTAAGGGAATAGCAGTTTGGTGTTTGACATTTTTGGGTCAAATCTTAAGGGTTGTTTTAGGTATTTATAAATAGATAAGACAATGGGGAATTTTATAATACATTATCTTGTAATATGAACTTTAAAGGCAAGTAGTGTAGGATTTGTGGTCTTATTTAGGCCTAAATTATTATATTATTAGCATGGATATTTGTACCTTTGACACCTTTCCTTTTTTGGTTGGATGGTTTGGGAGGCAAGATTAATTTATTTATTTATCGTTTTAATTTTTTATTATAAGATTGGTTGGAAATGAGTAAAGATAGGATCACATCTAATCTAACAAAACATCCAAAATAAATTTGAAAAAATTCAATGGCTAGTGCATTTACATGAAAAGAAGTGGATTGTAGTTTTATTTCATTATTACTACTAAATCAAGTAATTAAGTAAGAACCAAAAACTAATAAAAAATAAACTAATTAAATCCTATAAAAAGACGGTTTAAAATATATTTAAATGACTATATATACATGGCACAAGCTTTTAATCTTATATGATTAAACATATTTAAAAGAGTATAGACGACTTGGTGAGATCAAATGTTCATCATTATATAATAGCGGTTAACACAATATATTTTAATCACATATAATTATGTATATGTAATCTTAATTGCAATGACCCTACAAACATATATATTGTGATTAACAATATTATCTAACTAGTGCTACTAATTATTGTATAAATAAACTATTTGTTTGTCCAAAATAACACTTTTCGTCCATGTAGTTTCTAAATTACAAGATGATCATCGTGGTTTGTAAAAACACCCGAATTTGATCCCATCACTAACAACCGTTAAAAAATTCATTTAAATGAGAGACATTTTACTTCTTTTATTATTTTTCTGTCTTTTGTCCAATCAAAAACCATAATGACCAATATCATAAAATCGAGTTTGATTGAACAAAAGACAAAGAAATCGATAAAAAAAACAAAATTGTTTCTTATTTAACGGAATTTTTAATTGTCGTTAGAGGAATAGGCCAAACCAGATGTTTTTTTTATAAATAATGATGTTCACATTGTAATTTCAAAAATGTAGGGATGAAAAGCGTTATTTTAACAAAGCACAGGGACCCAATTTGTAGTTTACTCTTAAAACAATCAATAATTAGTTTTAATTTTTGACCGACTTAAGTTTGATCAAGCTAAATAGAAAATAACTTGATGGTTTGGTTCTTGTCGAGGATGAGGGCAATGCACCTATGGACACACGTGTCACTTAAAATAATTTTATATGTTATCTTAAAAAGAATAATTATTGTGTTTGTTAATTAATTAAATAATTGATCATTTATATATTTACAACATCATAATTAATCATTTTAATTAGCTTATTTAAATCCAATTTGCAATTTAATTAAGTAAAATAATTTGGTATAAGACAAATTAGGATGAAAAAAAACCTAATGGTACAATATTAATCATATAATTTATATTGTAAATTACGATGGTTAATTTGATTACGATAAAATAAAAATAATATACTCCATAATGGCAAAAAATTGAGACGGTATAAATATAAAGTATATAACACCTTAATTTTAGGGCCTAATTGCAAAGTGTGTAAAGGGTAAGGACTAAAGATTGCAACTTGTAAAAGAATTAATTAGTCTATTGACTAATATAAATACTCATTTCAACAACAGTTTACAAAATCAATCTCCACTACAACAATATTGATTTTATAGGACGCCTAAAATGAAAAAACATCCTAAAAAAATACTTTATAGGACACTAATTTATAGGACCAAAACAAAATGTGTCTTATCTAAAAGCGTTACAATAAATTTATATGACGGTTTTAGACGTCTTAACAAGTTTTTTTTACGACGCTTTAAAATAAAGTGTCATATTAGCTATTTTATAGGACACTTTTCTATAAAATATGGATTTATAGGACGCTTTCAAAAGTGTCCTATAAAATATGGGTTTATAGGACACTTTTCAAAAGTGTCCTAAAAAATAGTTAATAGGACACTTTATCTTAAAAGCATCGTAAAAACTTGTTAAGACAAAAACACTAAGGGGGCGTTTGGTTCGCCGGAATGGAATGAAATCTGGTGGAATTGGAATCTGAATTCCTTTAACCAGATTCCAATTCCCTTGTTTGGTTCATTATTTTCAAGAATTGGAATTAGGTAATTCCTAAGATTTCCAAAATGGGGCAACTTGAGATTCCTTACCTTACCCATGGAATTTCATTGGAATTGAATTGGTTCTTTTATTAATGCCTAAAATACCCTCATCATAAAAAAGAACTATAACCCTAATCTCTAAAAAAAGAAGCCGACACCTCTTCACTTGGATTTTCGGTTCGGTTTTTTCAGATTTTTTTTTTCAGTTTTCAGTTTTTCGATTTCGATTCGGTTCGGTTCATTTTTTTCGGGGTTTTTTTTTTCAATTTTCGGGTTTTGGATTTCGGTTCTGTATTTCGGGGGGTTTTTTTAATTTTCGGTTTTCGGCTCTCGGTTTTCGGTTTCTCGGTTTTTTTCAGTTTCGGTTCGGTTTTTCCTCACCCCTTGCAGTTATGTTCTCCATCGTCTCCTGCAACAACTAAAATATGTCTTGCCCTAACAGATGTTGTCTTGCTGTAGTTTTTTGTTTTTTTCTGCAGTTTTTAGCTATTTTTGCTGTAAAATAATTATGATTTTTGCTGTTTTAGCAGTTTCTGTAGTTTTTGGCTGTTTTATGTAGTTTTTAACTGTTTTATACAGTTTTTAGCTGTAAAAAAGCTCAAATTATTTTTAATGTTAAAAAAATTGAAGTAATTAATAATTATTTTATTAAACTAATTTTAGTTTAAAAAATAAATTTAATAAAAATGGTATTTTAGTCATTTACTGGAATTTCATTCTAATTCCAAAGCTACATTATGTGAACCAAACAGACAGATTCCAATTCTTTCAACAAATTTCATTCCAATTCTGCCAACCAAACAGTTGGTCAAACCTGACAACATTCCAATTCCAATTCCTTCAAAGTCAAATTCTTTTGACAGATTCCATTCCATCCAATTCCATTCTGCGAACCAAACGCCCCCTAAGAAAATTTTTCAAAATCGATAAAGCCAATTAGAAAATATTTTGAAATCAACTAAAAAACTTAAAAAATTTCCCGAAACACGTCGGGTGACTTTACGCGCCTTTAGTCTATCTTAATAGGACCCCAATGAACAAAAATTCTGGATCCGCCACTGCTCATTAGTGAGATGAAATAAAATAACAATTTTTCTCTCATACCATCAAGTTTTAGAGAATTTCCTAAACTTAGAAAAATTTCAAGTTTTTTTTTTCTATTATAGATAATAAGATAGCAAAGCTGTTGGAGAGGTTTAGAGAACAAAAACCCATTTTTTTTTTTTTAACAAAGCAGATGGAGATGCTCTAACATAATAACGTGCTTGTATATCAATATGTTATGCATGAAAAATTATTCCTCACTGTTTAGATGATTTATACAATGTTGGTAAAGTATGTGCTTGTTTATGCACTAGTGTTTGCAACAACTTTCATATTTGCATGATATGTTCTTGATAGTGTTTTTTAGAAGTAAGAAGTATTTTTGATATACTTATTAGTATTTTTATGATAGGAATTGTATATATATAATGTTTTATAGTATTTCTCATATGCAAACTATGAACACGTTGACCTTATTAACGGACTATTATCACGTGTCTGAAGGAACATTCCAACAAGCAATAGTAAAAATAAGCGAAAAGTCTAGTCAATCCCTATTGAGTACTTTATGGTTCCATAGATTTTCATTTGTTTTAGTTATATATATAGTTTGATATCATATGAACTAGATGTTTCGGACATTATTGTTATTTTAGTTTTTAAGACTCCCGTCATAATAGTTTGGTTTCAATTTTTGAATGTTTTGTCTTTAATATTCATTTCAAAGTTTTGTTAATCATTGCAAGTCTCATAACGCCGTCTCGGGTTTTAGATACAAGTCGGTATCAGAACAGTAGTTCAAGAAAACTAGGTTAACAATGATTGGTAGCTTATGTTTGTCTAACATCGTCCCATTGTCTAAAATAACGACTGAATACCTCAATTACATACCAAGAGTATGCAACGGAAGACAACATCCACAATTGAGATTTATTACAAAGTCTAGTAAACCATAAGCCAAACGATCAAGTCCTCCTTCAAACGAATTCACAACTTTCATTTGCCTTTGGTAGAGCTCTCTACCTGATACTTCCCTGAAAGGTTTTTAGTTTTAAAAAGGGAGGGTTAGATTGGAAGGTCTCGTGATTACTTTCACAACAATTGAGTAAAACAATCCATACAATATACAACATTGTAAACATCAATTTCCAAGCAAATATCCACATATATACCCTCGGAACATTGCACAACGCTCATAGACGCACCTATTACTCCATTGTGACATACACAAATAAGGCCTCTCGGTTAGAGCTGACAATGAGTAAACGTAAACTCGTTGCCCGTTAATTATGTTTCGACCCGTTGGATATAAAGATATAGGTGAACAAATTTTTATCTATTTATCACTTATCTATTACCCGTTTACCCGATATTTTAGTGGATAGGGTATGGAAAAAGTGTCTTCGTTATCCATTTACGATAAATAACCATGTTTTGATGAAAATAACCATGTGACATACAAAAATATGGCCCCTCAGTTAGGGTTGGAAATGGGTAAACATAAACTCGTTACCAGTTAATTATGTTTCGACCCGTTGGATAAGGATACAGGTAAATAACTTTTGTCTATTTATCACTTATCCATTGCTCATTTATCCGACATTTTAGTGGATAAAATATGAAAAAAGTGTTTTCGTTGTCCATTTTAGTGGATAAGGTATGGAAAAAATGTTTTCATTAAATAAATTACGTTATTCAAGAATAGGTTGATGAAAATAATCATATTTTGATGATGGGTGTTTAACAGTTTATTGTTATCGAGGGATTCCTTTTTAGGATATGTATATTGGTAGGCATTGCTGCTAAACACATGTTAGTTTGATGAGGTCATATCATATAGCATAGAAAGTGATGTTTTGGTAGTTGTTTCATGATCCAAAGACAACAAACTATTTCTTTTTTGTTCAATGGTGTGTCATTGTCTTCCCTTATTTTCATTTTTTGAAAATATATTTTGAAAATGGGGACAGGTTATTGTATAGAAAATTTGGTATTCTTAAATTATTTAACATAAATAAACTATTGGCGGATTAGCGATAGAATATCCGTCAGTAATACATTTTATGTATTCCATTGGTAATCAGTCGATGACGGTCATCGATAATATGTCAGTAAGTTTTGTTATCGTTAACTAGATCGGTCGATGATCTAAATCCGTCGTCGATTCCTTTTCTCACAACTTTAATTTCTACCGACAGACTTTCACTAACGGATTACCGATGGATCAGGCAGATGCTTTTGAGTATCATGATGATCCATGAATTTCCTGTTTATGTGTAGCAGTTTCAAATCGAATAAAAGGAAATGTTAATGAGATGATTGATCGATTTTGAAGCATGTATAATATAATTTGACCAAAATATCCTTATTGATTAAAAAAGAAGAGAGAGAAGATATGCAAGATGGATGGTGGATATTGATTCACAGTTTGTAACTTGAAGTAGGTTTCTACTTTATTTTAGGCTTTTATATATAGGGGTTAAATTAAATAAAAACCAAAAGAAGGTTAAAAATCGTGAGGACCGATCTAAGTTTTAATTTGATTTTGATCCTATGATTTTAATTGAAAGCTATTTTTAGTTAAAAATAACATAATCGTTATTTTGGTAATAAGATTCACTAGATGAAACATACATATTCACTCATCATATGAAACACGTACACAGATTCACCAACCATATGATACGCAAACTAATTCACCACATGAAATCCAAATATAGTTGATTGTTCTTTTTAAAACGCATACTAATTCACTAGATTCACCATATAGATATAGAATACATAATAATTCACTAGATTCATCATATGAACCCAAATGTAGTCAACAATGAAATAAAAAGGTCAAATATGACGGTCGTAACAAAATTACTATTAAGCCAATCTCTTTTTATTAATATTACAAAAATGTCACCATGATTAGTAATCTTTGATTAAACTTTTTAATAGTTGAGATTAGTTCTCGCGGTCCTCAACCCTGTTACGGTTTTTATTTGATTATCCTCCTATATGTACACACACACACACACACATATATATATATATAGGGCGGGTTCAAATGCGAACTCAAATTTGTTTGTGAACGTGAGGACAAAGTAGAGCGTGACACGTATCCCATTCAGTCTGAATATATTCAGAATGAATGTTATGTTATTCACTTTGAATGTTGTATTATTCACTCTGAATGCGTGTTATTCATACTGAATATGAACTTCAGCTTCGTTATTCATGCCAAATATCTTTCATTATTTAGACCGAATAGACATGTGTCGTGCTCTCCTTTATTCTAATGTTTGCAACCAAATTTGAGTTCACATTTGAACTTTATATCTCTCTCTCTCTCTCTCTATATATATATATATATATATAGGGGCGGGTTCAAATGAGAACTCAAATTTGGTTGTGAACGTGAGGACAAATGAGAACGTGACACGTGTCATATTAGACTGAATAAATACTATATTCAGTCGGAATATTTCTTTGATTATTCAGTTTGAATAATCGACATTAAGACCATGTCGCGATCTCATTTGTCTTCACGTTCACAATCAAATTTAAGTTCGCATTTAAACTTCCCCCTCTTTCAAATTTCCTGCCATGAACACACTTTTCGACGACTTCGTCTTCTCCGGCGAGTTTTCCGGCAAGTTTCTCCATTCATGAATATACTTTCGCCATTCGTGAATACACTTTCATCATTCGTGAACACTTTCAACATTCATGAATATCCGATTCGTGCTTTATCGTTGTGTTCATTACGAGTTTGCACAGTTTGCAAAAATCGATTAGTTTGCAACGGATACCACCCTATATATATATTCATGTTTCAAGCATTAAGATCTATTTTAAAACCCTTTTTCACTATCGCAATAAACTACTTATTTATTGATTTTTCCTATTTCATGGAAAATTTTCTTCAAAATTTCTTGAAAGCAATTATTCTACAAATAATGTAAAACCTTATGTTTTAGGGGGTGTTTGGGATTGTTTGTAAAAACAACTTATTGACTTATTCTGATGTGACATCGATGATAAGTATTTTTGAGTGTTTGGCAAAACAACTTATACCGATGCCAAACCGATGATATAGAGTTTTTTAAGAAGTTAAAAGCTTTTAACTTATCAAAAGTTGATAAACATTTTTATAGAAAAACAGTAAGTTGTTTCAAATAAGCAATCCTAAACACCCCCTTAAATGCCATGCCGTAAAAAAACCCAGATAAAAACAATGTAAGGATGAGACTCGAGGGCCAATTATTTGAACCAAACCGACACTAAATTGAACTGTTCGTAATTTTCCACATTTTTGGGAATCGGTACTTTGGTTTTCGGTATTTTTGGGAAACATTGAAACCGATACCGAACTTATGCATACGGTTCGGTTTTCAGTCTTAGCTCTGAATCCCACATAAATTCGGTACTGGTTCAATCAGATCCCTGAAACAATGTCTTATGAAAAAAAAGGAAGATTTTCTTTCTTCCGAAGATTTAATAAATCTAATAAGATTTTATACCAATTCCCATTTATTTCCTTCCTTATTCTGCGATAAAAGATATTTTTGGAATATCTAATTAAGATATTAGAATAATATTATTTGATATTCCAAACATTTCAATTAATCTCAAATGATTATTTATATTGGGATTTTACCGGTTTCTTCTTTAACCACCTATCATAGATTCATTGTCAACATTTGTATTATCTTTATCCCAACACTATCTTAAAAAATATATAAATTCTATCTCAGCGTACTCGTCGACATTTTTTTCATAAGAATAAATATACACTGCAAATCGAATGAAAACTATCTAAAAGTTAGAAAACATAAAATTAGTTTCATGTACTATTTTATAGATGAAATAACATATGTAAAAACAAAACTCGTATATATGTTCTAGTATAAACATATTTGTAGAACTTTCACTTTCCATAACCAAAATGAAAGAAAGTCAACCTATCAATTCCTGCAATTACGGTCAGTCTCGCTACCTCTTTAGTTGCCGCCCCCTACTTGCTCATTCGCAATGACTACCACAAGAAAGTAGCCCCGTTTTTTGACACCCAAATGTCTTTTGATATTTTATCTATGAAATAACACTAGATGAATATTGTATGTTTATATGTGTTGTTTCATCTATGAACAACACAACAACATATACAAATTGGTTTTCTCGATTTCCAACTTGTAGACGGTTTTATATATCGCTATATATATATCTGTTTGTGTGTGCGTGTGTGTATATATATGTATAGTTGAGCTAACTCATCTGAAAGAATAGAAATAACCGGCCGAGCCTATTAGCATTTAATTTAAACCCATGTCCCTCGTTATATATACCACTAATCAACGTTTTTATTCATCTTCTCACTTCACAAACTTAAGAAAGATCCCGGAGAAGCAACATTGGATAAAATCCGTGAGGTGTGACAGATGGCACTCGCCTCCAAATCCATTCTTGAAGTGTGATTGAGATGCAACGATTTTCACATATAAAGATACAACGGGAGCCGGTATGGTGTTGTGCAACGTAGACGGAGGTGTAGATTCTTACTAGATGAAGGATGTCCGAGGGTGAAAGAGTGTAAAGTTTTAGCGGTTGTCCGTTTACCTCTTAACAGTTCCATTAAAAGGTAGTCTCTGAATCGTCAAGAGATGAACTCCGTTTGGCAAAAAAATAAGTTTGCTCTTAATGGTTCCAAAACCCTGCAAATCATTTTGTATCATGGACATCCTTTAATTAACCATTCAGAGCCCTGATTCTATTTTGAACAATTACCAAATAATTAAATTTTATTTTGCAGTATATCATAAAAGTCTCGAAATGATTCTACACCAAACCATTCAGCAACTGCCAAACAGCCCATCAGTGATACTTGAGGCTTTATCGTGGATTAAGACCATAAGTCATGAGAATGTCATTTTTGAAATGGTTTCCAAGGTGTGCAATGTAGCATTAGCATATGATAATAACAAACACTACAACAAAATCGGGTATATACAACGTCAACAATTTATAGACGTCTTAATAAACTGCTTTATAAAACTTAAATATAACACCAAACAATAAAACATCATATCTAAAAGTGTTGTAATAAGTTTATAAGACGTTTTTAGACACTTTAACAAAACATTTAGGACACTTATAATAAAAGTGCGTGTTACTACCTTTTTTATATGACACTTATGAAAAGTGACCTATTAACACATCTTTTTATAGAACATTTATTTTTATAAAAACAACTTTTCATAAGTATCCTATAAAATAGCTCATAAGACGTTTTTCTTTATATAAAAATGTCCTAATATACATGTTAAGACGCCCAAAAAATTTATTACAACACCTTTTAATATGACACTTCATGAAGTCCATAATGATGCTCGAATATAATGCAACTTGATCTAGCTTAGACGCGATTTAAAACCTTGACGATATCGTTAATGCTATACCAGTTAATTGATTGATTAACTTGAGTGTATAAATAGTCATATCAAATACGATGTCTGGAGTTATTTTAACTTAAATCTTGTTAATTTCTAAATACTTTCGATAAATTTCTTTTCATCGAACAAATCGGCTAAAATCACTACATGAAATACTCATGTTTTTCCCTCTTCCTCTATCTCGTAAGTACATAAAATCAGTAACTCCATCCGATATCTAAAATACATTTCTCATACCCAAATGGATAAGTAACGGTCCGATCCAATGACCCGTGTGACCCACCATTGCCCGAACTCTTTTTCTTTAAAAAAACGGGCTTAGAAGGTCTGGATCGAAAAAGCCCGAAAAGCCCATGTCTAATTCACCACTAATGGCATAAAGAATTAATAAGGGAATATATGAGACTAGTAGAAGGTAAAGAAATGCAATAGCTGAATTATAACTACTGGTAACACGTTTTTATATCAAATATTCGAGCTTCATGGAATATTCCCGGAATCTAAATATGGACCAACTTAGAAATTGATAAATCAAACATATTTATATTCATATCTGACCCAAACCCTATAAACAACAAACAAAGGGTTGTCTTAATTTTTCATACCTTTCATGGTTATCTTTATTTTTTACTTGTGTGGCCTGTTTGCTATACACTAATCTTAAATTTTTCTCTTGTATGTAATTATATTTGTCTGCAATCCGCTTTGTGTTTCCTAGTTTGTTTAATCTATTTTGCAGTTTTTTTTCTTTATTGTACCCATTCGAGATATGTTTCGCAAACCGGGTGTCTTAACGTAAACACCCATGGTTTGCACATATATATCCTACCAGCTAGACTCCAGACCCTACCTTTGTGTGGGATTTTACTGGGTATGGTAGGTTTGGTTTTGCATTTAACTAAAAAAAATTATTAATCGCGGGTACGTAGCTTGGAGTCGACGCATTTGAACCTCCGTGGACACAAGGGGATTTTAATTCCTCCTTGAATTCGAATCTGAGACCTCCAGACACTTTTGACCTTTAGAGCCCAAGCTCAAACCAATCAAGCACTACCCATGTGGTTCATTTAACTAAATTTGCTATTTAAGTAAGTGATATACTATTAAAATCATGTTTCAGTCATCACCATGTGTTAAATATTATTAACTACTAAGTGGCCAAGTTCAGGTCTTTTTTGTCATAACTAGTTAAGGACTATAAGGGGCCGTTTACCAAACGCTTACCCGGGTAAGCGCTTACCAAGTCATATTACCGTATCGGAGGAATATGAAAATACCAAAAACCTTACCCGGTAAGAACAAAGACATGGAAAGCAAGGACCAAGAATCTTACCCGGGTAAGTGATTGCGGCGACTCTTACCACAGTAAGCGCTTACCGGGTAAATTGTTGCATACAATGTCGTTTTGGTGGACTAAAATCTTACCCGGGAAGTTAGTGACAATGTTGAATTTTGCCGGTAAGCACTTACCCGGGCAAGATTTGGTAAACGGGCCCTAAGGGTCCCTTGTTAAACTACTACTAGCGAATAAGGTAGTCTAGCGCACTCAAGCAAACAAGCATCTGGAATCCAATTTTGACATGTATCTTATATATATATATATAGGGAGGTTCAAACGAGAACTGAACCATGTTTAAAAAAACAAATGAACAAACAAAATCATATATGATTTGCACTAAAGGGTAGCTGACGACTTTTGGGGCCACTTTTGGGTGACTTAGTGTAAAATCATATATGATTTTGTTTGTTCATTTGTTTCTTTAAATAGGTATGGTTCTCGTATGAACCCGCCATTATATATATATATATATATATAGAGGAAAGTTCAAATGTGAACTCATTTTTGGTTGTGAACGTGAGGACGAATCTCAGCCACTTATCCGGTCAATAAAGGCGGCTTTGACCTGGTTCCCTCCTTTAATAATCTCCACCCTCCCATGAATCGCGTCAATCCTCCGTGATCGCGTCCACCATAACCGAAGATGTGTGGCTGAGATTCGTCCTCACGTTCACAACCAAAATTGAGTTCACATTTGAACCTAACCCTATATATATATATATATATCTAAAGATACACACACTATGTGACATCCATTTCTTTCACCACATTTGCATATTTTCACAAAATCTGAAATTCCTGCTCCATCTGAACTTTTACTTGATACTTATGGATTTGGGGTATTCATGATTTATTAAGTTATTTTTAGCTACTCACTCGAGAAATTGTTGTTCTTTAGAAATCGATACAAGATCCAACTAATATCAGGGTTATATAATAGAAATATTCCATATTGTCAAACTAATTTTTTTTACCATATCTGTCTTTTTCTCTTTCACAAGCTGGGGTTATGGAAACAACCTCTTCACTCTTTGTGTGGAGTTCAGGTCTAAATAGAGTGGTATATCATACCCTACGTCCCTACCTCTGCGTGGGATATAATATATACTGGACTTATTTGGTTGGTTGAGTTTATCGCATGTTGTCAAAGAGATTAGAATGCTATAATATGATTGAGTGACTAAAAGGAGATTCTCTCTGTATGATCTCATTTTGTGATGCATATGAGATCTCTGATGTGAGGCGTTAGGTTTATATATTCAAGGTGAAATCTAAGAAATTTAAGGTTTTCTTTAGTCAATAACCTTAAAAGTCTTTTATTGTTCTTCTTCAAATAGTTCTTTCAAAAGGCTATGTTGCATCATGTTTTTTTTTGAAAGGGTATCACCTAGACTAATTCCTGACAATTTTAAGACTAGTAAAACATGCATGCAGCCCTAAGATAATTTCCCAGTGGCCACAAGTTGTTTGCGCCTGGATTCGAACCTGGGGTAGATGAGTTATCTAGTCTCATCCCCTGCAAGTTTTAACCGGTACGTCCACAAGCCTTGTGCTTATGTTGCATCATGTTTCTTGCAGAATCTAGTCAATCTACGATAGCCTCCTATCGATCTCCTTCCAGATAAGAAAGACATGCTCAGGGACAAAGGACAATAAGCTATAAGATGACTACATACTGTTTCATGAGCATATTATTGTGACTCCATTAAGACATTAAAATGCCTAGGAAAACTTATAGAAAGTATTCCACACAGTTACCCAAAGCCAAGCATTCATTAAGCAAATTAAGCAATGATAAGCCAAAACCACGTCCCCATGGGAGGGCAAACCCCGTACCAAGGAAAATGGATACTTACTCTTGTGGTTGAAAACTAAAAGTAAAAAATAAAAGTTTTGTTGGTGTAATTAACGGTTATTTTATTTTAGTAATTTTAACGTTAATTATATTGTTAAAATAGTTAAAGATTATTTTGACAAGCAGTAAATATTCGAGGATTTAAAAAAAATGATCCTAGTCATTTATACGATCAAAATCGGATTTGATTAGTCAATAATTACGGTTTTGACTGGTCAAAGATTGCGACTTTGATTGGTCAAATATTACGGTTATGGGAGAAATAGAGATTGAAGTTTTGTAACTTTTACAAATAGGCGACAAACAGATTCATATATGAATCTATGTGATTCACATATGAATTACATGTTCATATGTGAACTTGTGTGATTAACATATGAACTATTTTATCTAACGCATATATGAACCTGTGTGATTCACATATGAATTACATGTTCATATGTGAACTTGTGTGATTAACATATGAACTATTTTATCTAACGCATATATGAACCTGTGTGATTCACATATGAATTACATGTTCATATGTGAACTTGTGTGATTCGCATATGAACTATTTTATCTAATTCATATATGAACCTGTGTGATTCACATATGAATTAATTAACTGATTCGTATATGAACTTCGTGATTCACATACGAACTAATTAACTGAATCATATATAAACCTATGTGATTCACATATGAACTAGTTAAATAGTTTACATGTGAACTAATTAACGGTTTCACATATGAAAATATAGTTCTTATGTAAACTATGTGGGCTCATATATGAACCCCTTTGACATCTAGAAGTTACGAAACTACTTATCTATATTTCGCATACCCATGCGATGAATTATTTAGTGTTTTACAGTCAAAGCCGCAAATGTTGACTAGATAAAGAGTTAGAGCATCTCCAACAGCTATGGTATAATAGAAAAAAGAAGAATTTTAGCATATTTGTTGCTCCAATAGCTATGCTATTCCATATGCTAAAATAGAGAATTGAGGAGAGAGATGAAAAAAATCTCTAAATTTAGAGAAAGCTCTAAAACCATATAGAAGAGAGAGAAATAATAATTTAATTATATGCAACCAATTAGAATTATTGCCATGACAAATATAAAATAGAGAAATAATATTTTATTAAATGTATTGAATATTTTATTAATATAGTTTAGTTAGAATTGCTAAAATAGAATAGCTGTTGGAGTTTGATGCAATTTTTTTTTAGTGATTTTCACTTTTCATATTCTATTATAGAAATTTTTTACTATAGCGGTTGGAGATGCTCTTAGGATGACTTCTTTACTTCTCAAATATTTACCCTTCTTATTTGAACATTTCCCTATTAAAATATTCAATAATGTTTATTTTTTTTAACATTTATTTTCAAATAGCTCTTATTAATGTAAATAATTAAAATATAGTTTTTTCTTTTATTGTAATATACATTTTTGCATAGTTGTAGTAGCACTAAATCTCTATTTTAGTGGAAATTCTCCAACCCTCTCCATAGGTGTAGAATTTTTATTTTTTTGAACTATGTTATATGATTTGGTTTATGGTTTTGAATTACTTAAACTATGGTTCAAATTGTATGCATAAATTACGTTTTTTTGTTGTTGTGGTTTGTTGAAAGTAGTGAGTTTTGGACATTTGTTTTTTAATTTATGGTTTTTATCTTTATAGTTTATAATTTATGGTTGTTTTAGTTTTTTGTAGTTTACAAAAGCGCATGAACAAAGTTTAAAAAATTTCTTGCTTAATGTAACCTTTGATGACGCAGATGTCAAGTTTATTGTCAACTTCGCCGTAACTCTTTCATTAATATTTCATAAACCCTTCGTAAATAGAATCCACTTTATCAAATGTTACAAGATCAATAGATAATAGGTCAAAAGGGATATAAAATAAGAAATTTTGAAACTTGTTAGGAGAAAAAAAATCTTCGTTGCCATAAATACGAACTAAAACAAATTTTATTGTATTTTAATATATTTTATCCTTTTTTAAATGTGCAAGTCATTTATGTGTACCTTAATTAATCGTTGGACGAGTCTCATAAATTTTTAAAAAAAATTGGGAAAGGTTTTAGTAAATTAGGATTAGGAAAGTGAGGAAAAAACCATTGTTATATAATATATACTGGCTCTAAAATAAATAGGCAAAAATCTTAAAACAAAAACTATGGAATGTTTTAATACTTATGGTAGATATAATAATCAACAATCAGAGTGGCGCAGCGGAAGCGTGGTGGGCCCATAACCCACAGGTCCCAGGATCGAAACCTGGCTCTGATATTTCAGATGAAGGCTTCCCACTTTTTCAAAATTTTAGAGTAAATTACAGATTAGGTCCCTGATGTTTTCAAAACATCTTGAATTTAGTTCCTATAATTTGTTTATTACAAGATAGACCCTAGAGTTTCTATTTTCATAATACATTGGTCCCTGATACTAACGGTTGTTAACTCCTATTCATTAAGTGAGGAGCATTCTGGTCATTTCTCATCTTTTTATCATTTTCTAATCTAAATAAATAAAAATCATATCATAAAAATAATTTATATTATATAAAACATAAGTAAATATCTCCTATCAGGCAATCTGCCACCTTAGTCACTCTATCTTCCCTAACTCAACCATCCGCCTTCCCCATTGATTCAAACCGGCGATTCAAGCACCATGGCCTGATTTTTCATGCCAATGCAAAGATTCAACCCTAAGCACCGATTCACCGTACGAAGACACTGATTCCAATTCACCAATTCAAGCACCATTGCATCGACTCAATCCTATCTCTCTGGCCTACAACTCTAGTACACATTCCCACTTGCAGTTCTGCAACTCCGACCAACTCCGGCCACCTCATCACCAGCCCGAGCACAACAAGAATTACTGCTCTAGCAATGGCTTCTCTCTCTAAGTCGACTAGATCCAGTAAACATGTGTATCTTTCTAAATCGAACAGATCCAGTACACTCTCTAAATCGACTCCAATCACTATCGACACAATACCTAACGGTGTATGGTCCCATATTTTCTTTTTGAGCTATAATGGCTTCTATCTTCAAGATCTGTGATTTTTTTGGCGAAATTAGATTTAGGGTTTGATATTAGTGTTTTGTTTAGGGTTTTATACTTAGGTTGAAGGTTTTTTAATTTAGTTTAGGTTGAAATCAAAATGTGTTTGTGTAGTTTGTTCATGTTCGATCTGTCTTTATTGTTTTTGTGCATCTTTTCCATCTTCGAATGATGTTTATTTGTTTGTGGAGGGGTTTTCAATAGTGGAGGTTTAGATGGCGATGGTTGTTGGTGGCGGTTCTGTTGGTGGTGGGTGGTGGTTGAATAATGGTTAGTAATTGATAATCGATGGTAATAATTAATAGGTTTTTTGGTTTTTGATTTTGAATTTTGGTGATTTGGGATTGGATTTGATTTTGTTTTGGGTTTGTTTTTTATTTTGGTTTGGAGGGTTTTTTTGTGTGTTATGGTGTCTTGACCGGAGAAGATGACCGGATTTTTTATATATTTAAATAAGAAAAGACCAAAAAATGAAAGGCCAAAAATGTCCCTCACTTAACGGACATGAGTTAACAACCGTTAGTGTCAGGGACCAAAGTGTTACGAAAATAGAAACTCTGGGGTCTATCTTGTAATAAACAAATTGTAGGGATTAAATCCAAAATGTTTTGGAAACCTCAGGGACCAAATCCATAATTTACTTTTTTTTTATTCGTCTGTTGTTATTGTTCATAGAATCAATTTCCAAAAATTTAATTGTTTGTTGGACCAATTTGTATTGATTTTGAGGTATGATTTGCACTACTACTTTATGTGTTGAATAAACCCCAAAAATCTTTCGAAATTTTTCAAAAAAATGGGTTCTCGAAATTTGAATTTTTTGGAGCAATTCCGTCTAGTTTACCTTGTTTCATATGTTGATTCCGATATAATTTTTCGAATTTTATATGTTCTTCGTTAGTAAGTTTTGTTTAGAAAATAATGTTGATTCCAATATAAAATCGATAGAATTTTCGTTCTTCTATTACATTGCTGATGTATATGTGCTGATTTAGGGCATGTTTTGCATTATATCAGAAGAAACTTGATTCATCTTTTGATTTTTTTTCATTTATAATAGTTCTGTGGAGCAATTTCAATTTGATTCGTTGTTTGTATATGTGCTATTCATTTGTTTATACCGATTTCAATGCCCATTTTGTGCTTTCAGTTCCAACGTTGAGTAATGCATTTCTTCATTGAAATAGCTAAACAATTTCTAGTTATGCCTTTGTGGTGACAAATGTAATATTCCAAATTGGGGAGGATCTTCTCTATCAGACGCGTTTTAAACCCGTGAGTCCAAGTGTGTGGACAAAACGGACAATATCTGCTACAGTTGGGTTGTAATGTTACAATTAAAACAAATAATATATTAGGGTTATATCAAATGAAGGTAAATTAATAGTTTTTTTGGTTCTTGTCTGATTTTTGTTCGACGTATATGGAGGAGGTAGAGGTGATGGTGGCCAATGTAGTGAACATAGAGATCGTAGGCGTGGTGGTGGTTATGGCGGCTATGAAGGTGGTTGGCAGAGGCCACGAAAGGGTGACCATGAAAACAAATACCATATTGGGGTTCTGTCAAATGAGGGTAAATTTATAACTTTTTAGTTTTGTCTCTTCCTGTTCCACCTACTTAGGTGGAACAAAAAATAAGTTTTTGTCCTGTCATATGTCGCGTCAAAAATGGGACAGTGAGTTTTGTCATGTTCTGTTCAGTCCCATGTATAAAACCGTAGCCTTTGGGTTGGTTTCTGTGTTTGTGTGTTCTTTATTTATAAATTTTTGATACGAATGTTCCGATTTTGTGTAGGTTTTGGGCAATATTTGTCAAGTCCATGGTCATGAGGTTAGTTGTTTTTACATAACTCACTTCATATTCATTTATGAAGCTCTAGTAGTCCAATATTCCCTTCTAAAAAGAAATCACATTCAGACTTTTAAAAATGATCAATAATCAAATAGGTATCTTTAACTTAATAGCCAAGCTGGCTTTTTTTTTTAAGAATGGATGATAAGAGCTTTTATGAATATTGCATCCTTTCTAAGAAAAACACACCTGGAGTGATGTCAAGATTTAGAGGTCTGCTGCACTATGAATCGTCTTGAATACATGAAACAAGATGGTTACGGCAGAATCCATAAAGTCAAATAAGATGCTAGCTTAATCATTAAGTTGCAAACAAGCATAAGCTCCCCATATTGAAGTAGTATTTGTCTCTCATCATCATGTCTACATGATTGGTATATGCATATATGGGGTTTGGGTACCCTTCTCCGATCCTCCTTTGATCTAGCTTTTCAGAGAGTCCTACTCAAACCCATTTATAACTCTGTATCATTAAGCTCATTAAGCCACAAATAAATAATCCCTTACTATATATGTTGTTTCATTCTTCTCTTCGTTTTGAAATTTGACATGGATTTTGTTACAAATTCAACACCAAATATTCTTTTTGTTGTTGTTATATGCTTAATTTTTAGGTTAAAATCAGGTCAAATGATGTAACGTAGTTGTGTGAATTTTCAACCATAGAAACACTAAGTGTGAATATGACTAGACATTGCATATTGATTGCTTCAATTATGCAGGTACAAATGTCAAATGTCTGCTGTGAGGAGGACTGCATATACATCAAATGCTAGTTTTTTTCTTTAAACTCAAATTCATATAGTTTAAATTCATATGTGATTATATAATATATATATATATATATGTAGGATCAAAGGTGATCTTATATATGGATCGTATGTAATTATGTATAAGATTATTGGGGTAATGAGAACTCAAATTTGGTTGTGAACGTGAGGACAACTGAGAGCGCGACACGCGTCATATTCAGACTGAATAATCAAAGAAATATTCAGACTGAATATATTATTTATTCGGTCTGAATAATGCTTATTCTGTTTTAATAAACAGAATAAGCATTATTCAGACCGAATAAATAATATTTTAGTCTGAATATTTCTTGGATTATCCGGTCTGAATATGACGCGTGTCGCGCTCTCATTTGTCCTCACGTTCACAACCAAATTTGAGTTCTCATTTGAACTTTTTATTTAAAATTATTACTTTACGTATAATAATGATGTCATATTATATACAATAGCTATATGTGATCATGCACTTTAATATTTGATCCTATACATGATTGTATTGTATATACACACACCACACCATTATATATACACAATGATCATGAGAAATCAGAAACAATATGTGGTTGTGTTATATTGATGTATTTCGTATCCACAAATCAATTTTTGTGTTTGCACTTTGCATATGATGAAAACATTGTTATATGGTCATGTGCACAATCACATCTGATCATGTACATCGTTCTGAACCACTGTTGATTTGAACCACTATTATAAACAGTGACGGATCTAGAATTTTTGTCCACCGGGGTCCTATTAAGATAGACTAAAAGTGCGTAAAGTCCCCCGACGTGTTTTGGGAAATTTTTTAACCTTTTTAGTTGATTTCAAGAGATTTTCTTATTGTTTTTGTCGATTTTAAAAGATTTTCTTAGTGTTTTTGTCGATTTCGAAAGGTTTTTTTGGGTTTTTTATTGATTTGAAAAGACTTTTTTGGTGTTTTTGTCAATCGTCGGCAAGATGGGGTCCCTTGAAAAAATTTACTGGAGGGAATTAAGGCTAAATACAGTGTTTTTACGATTGTTCAGACTACATTTTTTTTTTAATATTTCACTGAGGGGATGGGAGCCCCCCTTTTTGGAGCTGTGTCCGCCACTGATTATAAACCACCACCGACCACAAATAATCTGAACCACCACCACCCTTATAGTATTTTGGGCATTTATCATTTATTCATTTCAATTCCGAAGTTATATTCTACCAACCAAATAGGCAGGTTCCAAATCATATAACAAATTCCATTCCACCAAAATGTGCAGTCAAATTTCATTCCTATTTCTTCAGAATCAAATTCTTTTGACATATTTCATCAACAAGGAGTAGGGGTGTGCAAAAAATAACTGATCCAATTGGAACCGACTGATCCAATTAGAACCGACTGACTATAATTGGACATTCAATTGTAATTGGATCAGATCAGATTGAAAATTTCAACATCCAATTTGGATCGGTCAGTTCTTAGATGACAGTCTAGAACCGACCAAAACCGACTGAACCGAACTGACCAACATCCAATTACCATCCAATTAACCATCCAGTTATCCATCCAACCATCATCCAACTATCATCCAATTATTTTGTCTTCAATTTGCTTAAATCAAAATTTGTTTCTATGTTAGTTTTTGAATTTTTAGCTTCACTTGTGTTTATTTTAACACAAATTAAAAATGATTAATTAATTTCTTTCATTGTTAAAAATGAGATTGCATTTAACACATTGGCTGGATCCAATCTTATTGGATCATCCATTGGATATCCGACAGATATCCATTGGATATCCAATAAAAATATCCAATCGATGCAATCGAACCGATCCAACCATCCATTGAACCGGTTCAGTTCGGTTGTCCGATGTTAATCGGATTGGCTCGGTTGGCAAAATCCAACATCCAATGAATGATTGGATCGGTTCGGTTCCCCCCCACATCCAATGGATGTCAAACGATGAACACCCCTAACAAGGAGTATTCTAGTAGACTACGACGTTGATATAGAGGTGATCATTTGCGGGCTTGGGTTGGGACTAAACTATTTTTCTTGTCCAACGGACTTAATATAGCAAGCCCAAGCCCTTTCTTACGGTCTTAGAAACGTGCCCTTACCCGTCCAATAAACGGGTCGGGCTTGCCCACGGGCTAACGGGCCTAAAAATCTTTTTATATTTCTAAGAAAACAAGCTTATATAAGATCACAAGTCAATGTAAAATAATTCAAAATACACAACAATATTTTCGACTTAAAATTAGAGGTGAATACAAGTTAACGTATACAATTTAGCAAAAAAAATTGACACAACAATATCGATAAATGAAATGACTAGATGAAATAATAAGAAATTGGTCAATTGATTATTGAAGTAATTATGTTTTTAGTTTTTTAATTTTTAAGAAGTGTTATTAACATGGCTCATAATTAAGTGATAATTGATAAGTATTAAGAATTCTCAATTTTATGAGTAATTTTAATTACAAAGGTTATTATCATAAATATATTAACGGGTCGGGCGGGCCTGCCCATATATTTTTTTCATTGCCTCTGTTCGCCCATTAATTTCAACAAGTTAGTTCAAGCCTTCCCATTTTTTTGATTTTTTTGAGTATAGTTGTCCAAGCCCACTTTTTTGGTGGGCTAGACAGGGCGGACCTGGTGGGCCGTTCTGCCCGTGAACAGCTCTATGTTGATGCCTTCCTCAGTGTTATTTCGTTGAAAAGGAAAATTGTTTTGAAGATAGATTGGAGGGGAATTTTGGAAATAAAATAAAAGTTAAAGCATATATTTGTAATAGCATAATAGTGGAGCATATCTTTTTATATATGGGGCACATTAAACAAAGAAACTCAAATGTCCTTTTAAAACTACATTTTCTATGAATTGTTGCAATTTTGAGTATGCCAAAAAGAAAGTGAAATCCGAAATTGACATTTCTTTGCCCATTTTCTCCTCCAATAAACTTGGGATGTCCACATTGTAACTTTGTATTTCTAGATTTATGAAAACCTTTTTAAGATATGGTATATGGTTTCATATTATTTTTGCATTGTAAAAGTTATAGGGATCTTATTTAAAATATATCATTTAAATTGTAAAGTTTTTGATTTGCTAAAATTCCTATTAAACTAACTTATTTATTGATCATTACATTACCAATATGACAATATTAGTTTCAATACGTAAGAGGTTTACTTTGTTTTTATTCAACGATAAGTTAACTATTTACCTACTAGCTATTAAATTTTGTGCATTTACTACGTTGCAACTTCAATGCGATAGAAGGGTCGCTCTCAAATCACAATAATTTCTTTTCAGCAGTCAACTAGAAACAAAACACACGTACATAATACACATGAGCTATATTAGTATCGAGTCTGAAGGGTTAGCTTGGCAACAATCACTGCAAAACCAATAGATATTGGGTCCCAATGGCGTAGCAGAGTTGGTTTAAGAGTGGTACATTTGCAGAAAGGGAGGGGGGATTGAGTTTCTTGTGGGTACTAGGGTCTTAAACCAGTCACATACCGCATCGTTGTGTAGATGATTTGCCTCTTCCATGATATTTTTAGGGCTATATGATATACATCATCTAGAAGGTTGCTAATTACAAACCTTTGGCACACCAATATTTATATAAGTGTTGAGTCCAATTCCAATAAATCTTATATATCATTATTGTAGATCACGTCAAATCTTTCACTAAAAAAAACTTTTTTCATCTTTTATTGAAATTGAAACACTTATTCATTACAACGGTTTTTTTCTATTTATGCTCTTGGGTTTTCTATACAAATGAGTCCTAAAAACTCATCATCCATATATCTTTATTCTTTAACTTTTAAAAATTCTTAAAAATTTATTTATTTGGTTTTATCAAACACCATCTTATTTAATTGATTCACATATAATTAATCAAGTAATCAACGACTCTATTTTTTAAAGATAAAAAACAATATATTCGCCTCAAATTTATTTCGTCTATAACATATTAGGTTCGTTTGGTTGATTTCATATCGATTTCTTTCCTACACTTGTACAAAATTTTCATTTTTGGATTGTTATTTGTTAATCACAATATATTTGTTTATTTTAATTACTAAAACCACTAATTTTTGGTTTATAAAATATATTTTTATTCAATAACTATTTATCAAAAATATGGAATTTGATAATTAATATCATATCGATTCAATAATTTTTATAAAACAATGTTATTTCTATATTTTTAAAGATCACAATAAAAGAAATAAGAATTCAAAGCTTGTTTGTCAAAGATTTGCCCTTGTCGGGTAATTGGCATTGTGGATCTGTCGGCAAGGCATATTATTCTCATCGATTTTACATATTTGCCCTTTAAATTATTTATTTTTCCCAAAAATATACATGACAAGGCATACGTTGAAAATAATTTTTTATTAACTGTTTATTTGTTTATTTTCGATGATTTATTTATGTGATCTGAACTCAAAATGTTTAATTTTTTACGGATAAATACGTTAGTTTCTGTTTTATATGCTATGAGAAGTGTATCTGAAAGTAATACATCTTAATTTTTCATTCAATTGTATTTTATAGATTTGTATGGTTTTAAGAAAGTGATAAAGTTTTTTCTGTTGAATGTTGATTATCATTCTTATGTGGTATTTTATCGTATCAATAGAGACAACTTAACGTTTTTTATTGATTTGAATATGTTTACCACTTAATTATGAGCAGTGGCGGAGCCAGGATCTCAGTTGAGAGGGAGCATCAATAATAAATAAAAAGTAAATGTTAAAAAATATAATAGCAGAAACATAGATAAATTATTAATGAAGCACCAACCTATACAGTTTCAATAATGACCTCGATGAGTTTTTATTTTCTGAAACTTATCTATGATATTTTTATTATATCCTTCAACAAAGTCATGTTAAATGTTATCAAAATTATCCTTATCTGGCATAGATGATGAATCACCGGGTTTTTTCTCTTTGTTAAATACTTATCCATGACTATTATATGTTAAACTCGTTAATATATAAATAAACTAAAATCAAACAATTAGCAATATATAAATGGGCAATCCTTAAATTAGATCAGCTAGATCATCATAGAGATAGGTGGCATTGGACCATGGATGGAGCGGGGGAGTTTTCAGTGGCGTCTGTTCGAAGCTACATAGACTCCAAAAGCATGGAGATTGATCGAAATCCGACTAGGTGGAACAAGTTGGTGTCTATTAAGGTAAACATTCTAATGTGGAGGTTGGGTAATGAATAAAATCCCCACCAGAGATAATCTTGTAAAAAGGGGAATTGATGTGCATTCGACTCTATGTCCAATCTATAAAGAGAAGGTTGAACAATATATAAAGTCTTTTTTCTTTTTCTTTTTAGGAAAAAATAATCATTTTGTATCGAAGAACTCTTTGGTTTTCTATATGATATTTTTAGGTTCTTGCATGTTTGAAAGAAATATTTGTAAAAGAGTATTGTTGTTTATCGTTTTGTACAATATTTGTAATAAATAATATGATCAAATATTAATGATGAATACTTGCATAAAAAATGGCCGTTGAGTTCCTAAAATATTTACATTTTCGAAATGAATCTTCCCTTCCTATTCTTATTTTGATTTTCTAATTTTTATGAACAAAATAATCAAATCTTCAAGTCTAACAACTTTGGTTTATCAAGATCAATTATTAATTATTCTTAACTTTAATTAATGGTTTTGTTATAATTAATAATTTCGATTTCAATGTTCAAACATATGGCTTCCTAACACCTTTTGATTTGATACAAAACAAATGATGGATCTAACAAAATTTGGAATGTTTATTTATGGTAAAATTATGATATAATTGGATGGTAAGTTATCTACTCACCACAATGGTATGTTTCTATATGATCTCTTGGACCCACATTTTTTTTATTAAGAGTGAATTACACATGTGGTCTATGTGGTTTGTTTAAACTTTGGATTTGTTCTCTAAAAAAAGCTATCTATACTGATGGTCTCTAAGTTTTATTTTCATTGCATCTAAGGTTTTTCCATTTAACAATGTTACTTAGCAACCGTTAAGAGGGACTAACCGGTTTTTAAACATACTATAGAAACCAAAAGCGTAATCTACTATAAAATTTAATTTTATTCACACTTTTTTAATTTTTTTATTAAAAATTATATTTTATATATCCAATTATAAATCAAATCTTGATTGTTTTATATATCTTTATGTATCCAATTATAAACTTGAGATTTATAATTTCTTTTGTGAGTTTATCTTAATTTTCTTTGTGAATTTTAAACTTTTTTTTAATTGTTTCATATATTTTTTTATATCAAATTTCTTAATTTTCATTTTTTTGTGATTTTTTTTATTAAAAAATGTTTTATATATCCATTCACAAATCAAATTTCTTAAAATAAAATACATATTAAATAAAAATCTTTATATATATTTAAAAACTATTTTATTCACACAAAAAAATTGGCGCTAGAAAATCTCAAGTTTATAAAAATAAAAGAAATCAAGATAAATTCATATATCTTTTAGGTTGGAAATTGAAGTACGTGAACAAAATATTTAAAATAAAATTCGGTAAACACGAGAATATTAAAATAACAACAAAAGTGAAGCAAATGACAAAATAAAATAAAAACTTTAATAGTTAAAAAAACATGCGGTTAAATTTTTTATTTTATTATAAAATTATACTAATAATTAAAATAACAACAAAATTATAATTTTTTTTATATTTCTTGTTAATAATGTCATGCTAACCAAATTTTATTTTCAATATTTTGCTCACATATTTCAATATTCAGCCCAAAATATATGTGAATTATCTTGACTTTTTTGTTTTTTATAAACTTAAGATTTTTTACCGTTAATTTTTTTTGTGAGAATAAAATAGTTTTTAAATATACATAAAAAAATTTATTTAATATGTATTTTATTTTAAGAAAATTGATTTGTGACTGATATATAAAGTATTTTTTAAATAAGAAAACTTCACAAAGAAATGAAATTTAAGAAATTTGATAGAAAAAAAATATGTGAAACAATTCAACAAAAATTAAGAAAAATCACAAAAAAAAAACTAAGGTTAAAAAATTATAAATCTCAAGTTTATCATTGGATATATGAAAAATGTATAAAACAATTAAGATATAATTGGAAATATAAAAAAAATTAATAAAAAAATTTAAAATGGTGAATAAAATTAAATTTTAGAGTAGATTTACTGTAATAACCCAAAATATAAAAGGTAATTAATGTTAATCTTTGGGTTATTGATTTAAGCTGATGGGCTTTTGTCTTAATTTGGATCTGATTTTTCTTTGGGCTAGGGATTTTTGGGAAAAGCCCATATGTATATGAAGGAATGAGAGAAGGGTTCCTCATTCATCTCTTCATTCTCAAATCAGTAACCAAGTGTGTGTGTGTGTGTGTGTGTGTGTGTTCTTGGGAAGTAAGGAAGACGAGAAAGAGAAGAAGAAAGCTTAAAATCATCATCTTCCTTGAAGAGAATCATCATTTCAGGTTTATTGCATCTTCCTTCTTTCTTTATTTCAACTATGGAGTTCATGGTAGAATCAATGGAAGCTCTAGATGAGCAAACCATCCTTGGATGATGGAATCCTTTCCTTTCAATGTGGATTAGGGATTTAGAGGTTTTATGCTGAGCTTTTGATTTGTTATTCATTTCTTGGAGTTTACTTATGAAAACCTCCATTGTAGCTCAATATCAAGTTTCAATAGATTGGTTGTTTGGGAGAAATCATGTTGTTAGGGCTCCATATGATTGGATATCATTTTGGGAGCTCAATATATTTATCATCTATTTTTTCGGACTGAATGGAATCAGTATTTTGAGCATTGAAGGGTTTTGGGGTTGTTTCTTAGCTGCTGGTTCGAACCAGCTGAAACAGTAAGTCCCGCGGGTTACCCCGCGGGTTGAAGCCGCGACATAGGTCGCGTAACTCACTGTTTCAAAGTGAGTTTGATCGGGTGGTTTTCCATTTCGAGTTGGAGTTTGGACTTATGGTTTAGGGGTTCATCTTAGGTCTTTAATGGAAGACTTTTGGGGTAATTCGTTGGGATTAACACCCATTTCTTGTTATTGATTTTAGGCTTCCGGTTTGGAAGTTGAGATCGTTTAAGCTTCGGACCCATTGTGTCCAATCCAGGTGAGTTCCCTATCACTTAAAATGCACTGTGGAATACTTTAATAGCTTACTTACTGATTATGGCTTTCTTTAAATGCTTCTTTTAAATGTCAAATGCCATGATCACTTTTATAAGCTTTGGGGGTTTGGTATGCGCATTACCTGTTTTACTTGGGGTTCAACTGGCAAGTTCTTTTATAAATCCTATCTAGGTGTGGTTAAAATCCTACGTATAGGTGTAATTAAAATCCTACATATAGGTGTGGTTAAAATCCTATGTCTAGGTGTGTTTTTGACTTGCCATGTTTCTCCACTATATAAGTTAATCTCTTACGAGAATTTGATTATTTATTCGTAAATCATTGCATGTTGTTAACTGATTTTGAACTGTGGAACTGTTTACTGTTTTTATGGGAATTCACTAGACCTTATGGTCTAACCCACGTTTTCAAAATTAACCTTTTTCAGGCATGAGAAAGGTAGATAGGGGAGAGAAGGCAAATGGTCGAATGTGAAGGCTAGAGGATGTTCTAGCTAGCTATCCTATGTTTTATTTAGTAAATTCAGCTGTTGACTAGACTTCATATTTTTCCGCTGCTTTAGTTTATTCGAATTCAATGGTTGTAATGAATTAATCTTTTATTTGGGTTAATCATTTGGATGAATTGGACCTTGAATTTATATCCATCTTTGGCCTTAGTTTTAGGGTCGTTACATTTATACTTTTGGTTCCTATAGTATGTTCAAAGACCGGTTAATCTTTCCTAAGGGTTTGCTAACTAACATTGTTAAGTGGAGGGGCCATGGGTGCAATGAAAGTCAAAAGTTAGAGACCACCAGTGTAGATAGTTTGTTTTAGAGACCAAATCCAAAATTTAAGGAAACTACAGGGACCGCTAGTGTAATTCACTCTTTTATTAACAAGAAGAGTTTAGACCATTTTTTTAAATATATAATCGTGAGTGTTTAGATCGGTTTTTACGTATCTCAATTAATTTAATGAGACCTCAAATTAAGTTAATACTTAAGTAAGCCTTGATTGGAAAGCAAACTCAAAGTTTTACCAATTAAGGTTTGCCTCCCATGACTATTTGGTGTATTTAGCATTTTAAAATTTCGGGTCATGGTTTCGTCTTTTAGTGTACTTTGATGTGTCTATTAAGAATCATATCTTTTATTGTACTTACCAACTCTGAAAACGACACGTCTTTGATATAAAACAACATTTCGTAATTTTTTGGCCACAAAAATACCTCCAAAAGTCATTCATAGCATTCATGAATACCATTTGGTTGTAAATGAACATTGGAAACTCAACAATTTCATTGTTCATCTTGTTCACATCTTGCACATGTTATATGAAACAGCGTTTCATGAAAATAGAAGTGAATATTATGCTTTTAACTTTGCTTTTGGAATAAACTTGTTGAATTTGACGTAATCTTTCACAACTAACATGTTTGGTTGGGAAACATGTTTCATATTTAACATTTTGTAATGAGATTAATTTTTTAGGTAAGCACGTTATCAGAATTCATGTGATATTTGTTGATGTCAAAAATTAACTTAACAAAAGTCAACTTGAGGTGCTTGTGGACCTGATCGATCAAAGGAAGGATTCTCCCAACGAACGTAAATAAAACGAGAAAAGTAAATAAGGACAAAAGATTTGGTGACGCGGAAAAACACTTGGACGGGGGAAAAACCGCGGAAGATAGGTTAGTATCGTCGATGCACAATGGAAAGTGATGCCAAACATGGGCGTCGTCCTTTTGAACTGTGGTCGTATGATTACAAGTGAAAAACATATGTAAAAGCTAAACTAGCGTATAAAATTTAGAAGGCTATTGCGTGTTCTTTGGTTCGGAGTGCAGGCGTGATTGATTTCGGGGTTCGTTTGATGGCTCGAGTGTTGCTTTTATACTCGTGGTGATTTATAGCGGTTGACCGACATTGATTTCCTTCATAAATGCTCTTGATGACGCTGTTTGTAACCGTCCAACGGTCCTGCTAAGAAAGATAACGGTTAGCTCATAATAAACCCGAAAGTAACTGCCTGCGTCGAGTATTTGCAGGTCTATCGTGCGTCGGAGATTTTGTCTGTGGGTTTTGCTCGACTGTCGTCTCATGATGCTTTGGTCACTAGTCATAGGCCGTAAAATACCTTTGGTTGTGCGTTTTATCCTACTGTCAAGAGTTATTGCTCGACCATTGTTTTCCTAAGTCTTGGCCGAACATTCACATCTGTCGTCGAATGTTTTACTCGACCATTGCTTTTTGGGTCTTTGGCTAGTATTCGGAGGTCACGAAAAGTCTTCGGTCGGGCGTTACAGTCAATGGTCGAGGATTTGAGATTTTTGCCCAAACAATATTCTTTATTTATTTTTGTAAAATAAACAGTTTGTCTTAAACACATATGTTATCTGATTAGCATACATTTCATTTTGAATATATTATATATATATATATATATATTGGCAGGTTCAAATGAGAACTCAAATTTGGTTGTGAACATGAGAACAAATGAGAGCGCGCACATGTCATATTCAGACTCAGACTGAATAATGAATGAAAATATTCAGACTGATTCAAACTGAATATCTTTCCTTTATTATTCAGTATTAATATGACACGTGTCACAATCTCATTTGTCCTTACGTTTACAATCAAATTTAAGTTCACATTTAAAGTTTCCCATATATATATATATATATATATATTACATAAACTCAAACAAACAAATTGAGATATACAATATACTTAAAACACGACACATGGAACATATATAATTTTTCAAAAACAAAAGGGTAACACAATGGTTGGGCACATACTTTAAGGGGGCGTTTGGTTTGCAGGAATCCGATGGAATTGGAAGGAATTGGAATGATCAATTCCATTGACCAAATTCCATTCAGTCGTTTGGTTTACCTATGGAATGGAATTGAATTCCACACATTCCACCATCCATGGATTTGGTCATTCCATCACAATTGAGAAGGAATTCAATTCCATTCCATCCCATATAGTAAAAAAAAAAAAATTATCTCCATCTTTCCTACTTGATCTGAACAACTACCGGTAACGAACGTCGACCAATGTCGGTGACCGTTGACCACCGGCGATCTGAACCGCTGTCGACCGTCGTCGCAGACCACCGACGGTCTGAACCACCGTCGACCACCGCCGGTCTGAACCACCGTGGACGACCGCCGACCGCCGCTGACCACCGCCGGTCTAAACCACCGTTGACGACCGTCGATCGCCGTCGCCGCCGACCACCCTCTGTCTAAACCACCGCCAACAACAGTCGATCTGAACCACCACCGACCACCGCCGGTCTAAACCACCGTTAACGACCGTCGGCCACCGCCGCTGACCACCGTTGACGACTGTCGACCACCGCTGATCTAAACCACCGTTGACGACCGTTGACTACCGCCGCCGCCGACCACCTTCCGATTGAACCACCACCGGCCACCGTCGACCACCGCCAACCACCACCAATCTTAACCATCGTCAACCATCGTCGATCCGAACCACCACCGACCACTGCCAATCTGAACCACCACCGACCATCACTTACTGGAACCACCGCCGATCTGAACCACCATCGACCATTGTCAATCACTACCGACCACCATCAATCTGAACCATAGTTGTTGGATTCGGTTTCAAAATATTTAGAAAGAATATTTTGGTCATTTACCAATATTTCATTCCTATTCCAAAGCTACATTATATGAACCAAACAAACAAATTCCAATTACTTTAACAGATTTCATTCCAATGTCTGCCAACCAAACAGGTGGTCAAATCTGATAACATTCCATTCCAATTCCTTCAAAGTCAAATTCCTTTGATAGATTTCATTCCATCCGAAAACATTCTGCGAACCAAACGCTAAGGTTACGATTCCATTTATATAAGCACACTAGAATATGGTTGTGTTGATCAATTAGTCGTCACATAACCTTACACCAACACAAATTAGGTTTTTAATTAATTACAAATTAGGGTGGTGTTTTATGACAATTAGTACAAATTTGTCACTATTAATAATGATCTTTGATTTAAATTGGGAAGGGAGAACTACACACAAGAAGACTGGACTACCATTCATGCTATGTTAGTCTCATGGATTATGAATACGATCACTCCCGAGGTAAAGACTACTCTTTCCAAATATAAAGATGCAAAACGTTTATGGGATACTCTCAAAGAACGGTTTGCTCTTGTTAATGGCCCTCGGATTCAACAGTTGAAATCCGCTATTGCCCGGTGTGAACAAACCAAAACCATGACCGTAGCTGCTTATTACGGAAAATTGACGGCTTTATGGGAAGAATTGCATACCCATGAACCGTTAATTGCATGTTCCTGCTGTACGAAATGCACGGCGGGCCGAGATCACGAGATTCGTCGGGAAAACGATATGCTTCACGAATTTCTGATGGGATTATATAGCGAATATTACGGTTAAATTCGATCGAATATTCTCTCTCAAGATCCTCTGCCGTCACTGAATAGAGCCTATCAGTTAATAGTTCAAGATGAAAGGGTTCGAACCATCTCTAAACTAGCCGAAGAAAAGCCCGAAGTTGTGGGATTTGCTGTGCGTACAAGCGGAAGAGGACGAGGCAGATCGGATCGACCCGATAAATCAAAACTATATTGCACTCATTGCAAGAAAAATGGCCATGAAGTTACTCACTGTTTTGAAAAAGTCGGTTATCCAGAGTGGTGGGAGGAACGTATCAAGTCTGATGGTAGTACGAGTCGCGGAAGAGGACGTGGTGGAAGCAACAACACTGTTCGAACTAATGCAGCATTCGCCGAATACCCCGGAGCACCTCATCCTCAAACGCTCTCTGTAGATCAATGGAAGGCACTCGCAAGTGTATTTGGTAATATGACTCTTTCCAATGACCGGCTAAGTGGTAAGTTTAATGGAAAATTGTGGATTATAGATACGGGTGCGTCAAACCATGTAACTGGAACACTTTCTCTTTTGTCTAATGTGAAAAACACGTCATGCCTTGTCGGACTTCCCGACGGCAAGAAGGTTAAAGCAACCAAAGAAGATTTCGTAAGATTGACGAAGGACATTACTCTCAATCAAGTTCTTTATGTTCCTCAATTAAACTGCAATTTGATTTCTGTACCACAACTATGTCATGATCTCAACAGCATTGTCGTATTTAACTCTTATACGTGTGCTATACAGGACCAAATGAGGAAGCTGATTGGAATGGGAAGTAAGCAAGATGGACTCTACTACTTCAGGGAACCAAGCTCAGTTAACGCAGTCAAAGTTAGTGGAGAAGACTCTTTTTTGGAACTATGGCATAGCAGAATGGGGCATCCTTCCGAGAAAGTAGTAAAATTTCTTCCTCCGGTTCGTAGTTGTAGTGGTAATTTGAATAAATCATGTGAAGTGTGTTTTCGGGCTAAACAACCTAGAAACAATTTTCCGTTAAGTGAAAATAAAGCTAGTAGAATTTTTGAATTAATTCATGTTGATTTGTGGGGTCCTTACAAACATAAGTCTTCTTGTGGTGCTAGATATTTTTTAACAATTGTGGATGATTTTTCGCGGGCTGTTTGGGTCTATTTAATGGTTGATAAAACGGAAGTCTTCCGCATGTTTATGACTTTTGTTGCCATGGTTGAACGACAGTTCTCTCAAAACATAAAAATTGTCCGAAGTGATAACGGAACTGAATTCAATTGCTTACTTGATTATTTTTCCGCTTCTGGCATTTTGTTTCAAACCTCTTGTGTCGGAACCCCAGAACAAAATGGGAGAGTTGAGAGAAAACACAAACATCTCCTAAATGTAGCCCGCGCTTTAAGATTTCAAGCGAACTTGCCAATTTACTTTTGGGGAGAGAGTGTTCTAGCTGCTGCACACTTAATAAATAGGACTCCTTCGAGTGTTCTTGATTATCACACGCCCTTTGAAAAGTTGTTCGGTCATTCCCCGTCTTATGATGCAATTAGAGTTTTTGGATCTTTATGTTTTGCACATAACCAAAAGTCCAAAGGAGATAAATTTGATAGTCGCAGTCGTAAGTGTATCTTTGTCGGGTATCCTTTTGGTAAAAAGGGTTGGAAACTCTACGACCTTGACCAAAATGAGTTTTTGGTCTCACGGGATGTAAAGTTCTTTGAAGACACCTTTCCATTCAAGGACAATGAGGCCGAAAATGGTCAACTAAACCCTAATTTTAAGTTAGATGTGGATGTTGATTTGGATTTTGTTGATTTTCCTAATAATCAAGTTCATGAAATCCCTACCACCCCTGTCTCAACCCAAGCACCACAAAGTGAACAATCCCACCATGCCGAGACACCAAACGCAGAATCCTCAATTCTGGATACCGAGGACTCCGAAACCACGAGAGTCATTGATCCTCCTCTAACCTCGTCAAATCCGGTTTCGATCGAAACTTCAGAGTCAAGTGATACAATCAAAAACAACCCGGAGGAAGAACCTCTTGGTCGTGGAATGCGAACCAAAACTCCTTCGGTACTTCTCAAAGATTACGTCGCTCACAATGTCGTCAACGAGAGTCCATCTCATGCTACTACTTCTCCTCCACAACTCACCTCAGGTAATCCTTATCCTATAGCACACTATATAAAATGTGACAATTTTTCAAAGCCATATCAAGCTTTCTTGCAGCTGTCATTACCGGGGATGAACCGAAGTCTTTTAAAGAGGCCATGAAAGATGTCGGATGGAAACATGCAATGCAAGAGGAGATAAAAGCATTGGAAAACAACGGTACTTGGACTCTCGAAACTCTACCTCCCGGAAAACGTGCGTTGGGAAACCAGTGGGTATATAAAATAAAATACCATTCGAATGGCACCCTTGAAAGACTAAAAGCTCGTTTAGTCGTCTTTGGAAATCACCAGACTGAAGGCTTGGATTATAATGAGACGTTTGCTCCGGTTGCAAAGATGACAACGATTCGCGCATTTCTAGCCGTTGCAGCCTCGAAAAATTGGGAACTCCACCAAATGGACGTTCACAATGCGTTTCTCCATGGAGACCTGTCTGAGGAAGTTTACATGAAGTTACCGCCTGGGTTCAAGTCATCGAATCCTAACCTGGTATGTCGCCTTCGAAAGTCATTATACGGGTTAAAACAAGCACCCCGATGTTGGTTTGCTAAGCTCGTTACATCCTTGAAAGAGTATGGTTTCCTTCAATCCTATTCTGACTATTCCTTATTCACTTACACGAAAAAGGATGTGCAACTTAATGTGTTGGTGTATGTAGACGACTTGATTATTTCTGGCAATAATTCAGGGGCTTTGCGAACCTTCAAAGCTTATCTGAGTGACTGCTTTCGGATGAAAGATTTGGGTCCGCTCAAGTACTTTCTTGGGATCGAGGTAGCCCGAAGTACTTCTGGGCTGTTTTTATGCCAACGTAAGTATACACTTGATGTCATCACAGAAACCGGTCTTCTTGGGGCCAAACCAACACCATTTCCTATTGAGCAAAATCATAAGTTAGGCCTTGCTACGGGTACCAAACTTACTGATCCAGAACAATATCGGCGCCTCGTCGGGCGCCTTGTGTACTTGGCGGTCACTAGACCTGACTTGGCCTATTCCGTTCATGTTCTATCTCAATTCATGCAAGAACCTAGACAAGAGCACTGGGAGGCAGCTTTACGGGTTGTCAGATATCTAAAAGGAACCCCGGGTCAAGGTATTCTATTGCGGTCGGATAGTGATCTATCTCTACAAGGGTGGTGTGATTCTGATTGGGCCTCATGTCCCATCACACGTCGTTCGTTAACGGGATGGCTAGTTTTTCTCGGCCAGTCCCCGATTTCTTGGAAGACAAAGAAACAACACACGGTTTCATGATCATCAGCCGAGGCGGAGTATCGTTCCATGGCAACTATTACTTGTGAACTTAAGTGGCTCAAAGGATTGTTGTTAAGCCTAGGGGTACATCATCCTCAATCCATTCCATTATTTTGTGATAGTGAGTCGGCCATTCATATCGCTCGAAACCCGGTTTATCACGAGCGCACTAAACATATCGAGGTCGACTGTCATTTCGTTCGGGATGCCGTAACAGAAGGTTTAATTGACCTCTCCTACATCCATACGAAGACCCAATTGGCGGATATTTTTACAAAGGCATTAGGCAAAAAGCAATTCGATCACCTACTTAGCAAGTTGGGCATCGTGAATCCCCATGCTCCAACTTGAGGGGGGATGTCAAGATATACATCGATATTATAGGAATTATCCAACTTGAGAGGAGATGTCAAGATATACATCAATATTATAGGAATTATCCTAGGAGATATTTTGATAATATTAGAAGATATGTTTTGATAGGTTGTCAATGAGGATCCTTTCCTAATTTATAGGATTGGATTGCTAACTCTTGTATTATAAATAGTTGTCCTATTTTCAATAGAAATCAATCTTTTTGCTGAAGTTATCAAAATTGGATATCACACTTTTTACAAGTTCTCATAAGTTGTCAAGTTCTTTTATGATTGAATCTCTATGTATATATATATATATGTGTGTATACATATTAATGGTTTTAACCAATACATCATATATAAAAGTTTTACTTTCAAGAGTACTTTCATCGAATTACCGCTACTAAATAAACATAAAGACATTGATGGTTTGTTGGGTTTTAACTTGAACTTAATTACACGATAAAGTGTCAGCTTTAATTATAATTAATTAATTAGTTATTGTATAAATATGTGTTGAAGGGTCAAAAAGTATAACGGGATTCATATGGTTTAGAACATTGAAGTAAGAATCACTCCTTAATTTGTGGGATTTGTTTCACTGTTTATAAATGATGATTCCCATTAAACCAAACCAAACGAAACATATTGTTTAAACTTCAAATCATTAAATTAAATTAAATTTAATTAATATTTTCCGATTTAAGGTTGATAAAATATTTGCAATAACATTTTCCGTTTTGATAGAAATAAATTAATATTTATAAAGACGGGTTTAAATGAGAACTTAAATTTACGTGTCTCATTTAAAAAAATATTAAGACTGAATATAATATTTATTCAGTCTGAATATTTCTTTGTATATTCGGTCTGAATAATCTATATTCGGACACGTGTCGCGCTCTCATTTGTTTTCATGTTCACAACCAAATTTGAGTTTGCATTTGAACTTTCATCTCTCTCTCTCTATATATATATATATATAGAGAGAGAGAGAGAGGTTGGTTCAAATACAAACCAGTTGAAGAGTACAAACTATACAAACTAGTTCAAATCAATATAAATATAATTTTTTCAATGTTTTTTTTTCGTCAAATGCTATGATTTAAGATATTATTGGACATATGTTTGTTTCACCTTGTGAAAAAAAATACATGTGAAACTTTTTCATTATGAAACAAATACATGTGAAATGTTTTCATAAAATTGATTTGAATCAGTTTGTACTCTTCAGCTGGTTTGTATTTGAACTTCTCTCTCTCTATATATATATATATAAAGAGGCTATAATATTTCCAATTATGATATATTTATATGTATATATACATATAGGGCCAGGCTCAATATAAAACGCCAAAAAAAACTGAATAAATATTCTAAGATCCCTTCATCTGGGCGGTATACACTAATGTATAGTGATAATTTGTAACATGCATTTGCACTATTAGAAAATTGAGTATTTTCAACGGAAATTAATTTTCAACGGAAAATGTCGTTGAAAATTTTCTACGAATTTTAGAGGATTATTGACAGAACATAAATTTTCTACGAATTTTCAACGAATTTCCGTTGAAAATCTCTCACAAACATATATGCATTTTCAACCAAAAAATTTTCAACGGAATGTCTCGTCAAAAAGTTTTTGGTTGAAAATGCATTTTGTGAGAGATTTTCAACGGGAATTCGTTGAAAATTCGTAGAAAAATTATTCTTTGTCAATAATCCCTTTAAAATTCATAGAAAATTTTCAACGACATTTTCCGTTAAAAATTTTCGTTGAAAATACTGATTTTTCTAGTAGTGTTGTGCATATGCACCATTGCTTCTATAATTATAAAAACATTAGTGCATAGAAAAAAAAAACATGTGTATGAATTAATGTATACCGTCGGGATGGAGGGCTTCGAGGGTGTTCTTCAGTTTTATTCTTTTTAGTGTTTTCCTTGAACCTCCTATATATATAGCGCTATGTTCAAGAGAAAACGTCAAAAAAAAAACTAAAGAACACCTTAGGAGCTCTCCATCTGGACGGTATGCACTAATGCATAGTGGTAATTTGTAACATGTATTTATGCATATACACTAATGCATATATAATATAGAAGCATTTGTGCATAGAAAAAAACGTTTGTATGCATTATTGCATACCATCCAGATTGAGGGTGTTTTTTAGTATTTTCCCTTGAACATCAGTCTCTCTCTCTCTATATATATATATATATGTATATATATGGTCAATATATACATGTATATAGGGTCTGGTTCAGGAAGAAACCTCAAAAAAACTAAATAACACCTTGAGAGCCCTCTAAATGGACGGTATGCATAAATGCACACTGATAATTTGTAACATGCATTTGTGGATATGCACTAATGCATAATATGCATTTGTGTGTACAAAAAAGCCAGTTTCAATCGTTTGTATGCACAAATACATACCGTCCAGATGAAAGGTTCCTAAAATATTTTTCAAATAGTTTTATTTTAAGGTTTTCCTTTAAATCTCGCTCTCTTTCTATATATGTTTGTATATTAGATATTTATGATTTATGACTTCATTTTTCTCTATATAGAAGAAAGCATGTTTCATTATTTTAAAGACACAAGTGATAATTATTTAAATACTTTTTGACTAATAATTTTCAAAACATAAAAAAAGAAAGAAAAAGAAAAAGAAAAAACCTTTTCTTTAATCATCAAGTCTACACTATCATATCCCCGACTTGATTAAACTCTTAAAGACAGACCCACTAATAATTATATTCTTTTATAGTTAGCTTTTCTTTAAATATCCATTTATGTTTTATTGCGATACAAAATCGTGATTAAATTAAAGACTTTCCCTTAATTGTGTTCTTAAACAAACTTTAAAAAGATACATTAATGATTTATTAGAAGTATATCCGTTCAATACAGTGTAAAACATCTTTATTTTATTTTATCAGTATGTGTGAATTTGAGAGAGAAATAGAGTTATCCGTTAGTTGTCAATTTTATTGAGTATTTTGTTAGCTTAATCTTATCTTGTATTTAGACATGTTTATCAGTTGATTATAAATTGCTTTTATAAAGTTATACTTATTAAAAAATCGGATGACAAATAATCATGATTGAAAATTGAAAATTGGATTTTAAATAATCGGAAAGAATAATATTTATGTCAATATGATATCAAATTAAAGAGAATAAAATACCCGATTTTTATATGGTTTTTTTTGTTGTTTAGGGTTGAACATGGTACGGTACTATGTTGTTTTTCCGTATACCGTACATCAATCAATTATAATTGGTACACAAAGTTTTATAGCATGTAGCAACCAATTATACTTGATACCAAAAAATTTACTGGTAGTACATGTTGGTACGGTTTTGTACCAACATCATAAAAGTTGAAATTGCAGATATATCTATATTGACATCTTTATCAACTATATATGGATGCACTAAAACCATTGAGCATTCAAATTAACATATTGATATGTGTTGTGCCACTTATCCCTACCTATAGAACATTCAAATAACTTTCATATAATACAAACATTCATTAGTAGTCTAATACAAGCACTCATTGAGGAGTGATGATAGACTATGGAGGGGTGCGCAAGTTACTAAGGTTGTTAGGGTTAGCCGAACGAATTCAATCAAGTTTTGTATATTCATCTATATTATAAGTTAGCAAAATTGAAAATAAGATAATTAAGTATTAAAAAATTCAAAATATATTGTATTATTGATTAGACTTTAATTAATAATTCATTAAAAAAATAAGTTGGTACACTACGGAATTATCGTGGTGCACGACTTCTAATACCACGTACCAAGTTGTATGGTACTACCAAGTACGAACCAATTAGATTGGTACAACTAAGTTGGTGTGGTTGATATGAGAATTTGTTGGTTTGTCTTGATACAAAATTGACACCCTAGGTTTGTTTAATCAAAAAAATCAACCATTTTTAATAATATTTATATTATTTTGCAAGTTGAGATAAATACGAGGGTTTCCAAAAGTTCAACCGTTCATATAAAAAGGGTAATATAAGGTGGTGGTTAATTCGTTGGATACAAACAGAATTTGAAAGAATTAGGATAACTGAGTGGAGGTCCGAACCGACTGATGTTGAAGAATCAGCAGATGAGTTGTCAAGATAGGGTACTAGAAAGGGATCATACGAAGGCTATGTTCGTCAATTTTATTAATCAAATTTTATTCATGCGTTAGGTTCATATTTTGAGTTTTGATAAGGAATTCAAATTCCATATATGGTATAATTCTTTGGGTTCTAGCGATGAATTACAATTCCTAAGTACAATTTTTTAAGAAAAAAACTATTATACTACTATATTCAAATTCCACCTATGGCATTATTCTTTGGGTTCTAGATTAACTTAAGTTGCTAGGCCAAAGAAGAAACATAAGAAGATTGTTGGAGAGGTGACTGAAGGATGTTAGGTTTTGGTGTCAATATGTAATGTTACCTTTTGGATGTAAGTTTTTAGGTTGTAAGTAGTTATTGTGGATTGGATGTAGCTTTTGGTTTTACACTGAATATATGAAGTTTCGTTTACATCAATGGAATGGTAGTTTTATTACTTTTTATTGGTTGCAAATGTATCAATTACTTGCTTTGAATGCTGGTTCACTTTTGCATCATTTATGTTAGTTATTGTTGTGAGCCTGTGAACGTTAGTTTACAACATGGTCAAGAGTTTGTATCAATTAGTTGTTTGTATCAATTAGCTATCAGTTTTTGGGTTGTAACAAATACTTTTGCATCCGTTTTCTTAAATTTGCGACATGGTTTACATCTTTACATCATTTTTCTGAAATTTGTATCATGTTTTAACATTCATATGGCATGTCATAATGTAATACCCAATTTTTTATAAATTATAGAGGAGTTGGTTGTGTAAATGTTAAAAAGAAATAAATCAAGGGCTTAGTGGAACTTCACCAAATTTTGAAAGACTAAATGAGATGTGGAACTCGAATCTCAAAAGCAACCTTGGTTTGTAGTTTAGAGGAATCAGGGAGGTGGCAGTTTCTTGCGGGAGGAATCATGGTAATTCGAATAATGCGTTGAAGAATTATTACAAGCACGATAATCTTGGATTAAGAGAATTTATTGTTGATGATTTTAGTGTCATCGGTCCATTTAGGTGTAATTGGAAATAACATGATGTTTAAAAGGGGTTTTTTACTGTGTCTAATACGAGTCAGGTGGTGCGGAGTGCACGCTCGTTATAAGACGAGTATTAACCCGGTAAAGACGAAATGGCGGCGGCCAAATGGCAGACCCCCCCGGCGGTGGTTCTGCGGGGTTTTGGAGCATCGCCCCTAAAACTCAGAATTTTGTACTCTGAGTATAAAGGAAAAACATGATCTGCATGGTTGATGCAGAGGCTCTTCATAGTCAATGCAGAGGCTGTGCATGGTCGATATAGAGCTCTGTATGGTCTGACCAGAGGCTCTGGTTAAGGCTTTCAAGATAGAGTTTTCTGGAAAATGGACCAGAGCTCTGCATGGTCGATTTTGATCAAGTGTTCTCTGTGTGTAGTTATTGAGCACTTACTGGAATACGTGTAACTACCCACTACTGCTTAAATCCAGTCATGATTTACATCTCAGTTACGTTATTTTGTGAGTATAAATATGAATTAATACTCACGGTTTTGATACACGGTTTTTGAACAATCCTAAAATATTCTCCCGAAAATTGCTTTCGGGTTTTTTGTGCCTAAAAACGTAAGTGTTCTTGAATCTTATCCCACGTTGAATTTCGTGAACCCAGACATAGGATCGAAATATCAATAAGGAAAGTGTCTTTCACGGTTCTCAAGTTATCCAAAGTTGATCGATTCACCTTATTTTACCACTAAAGTCTTACATTTATGAACTATTAAAATGTCGGGTCAAAAATTAGGAGACATGATTGAGCTTGTAGGCTTGGGGTTTAAGTCATAGTTTACTTTTGAGGAATTAGGTCACTGATGGGCTGTAGTGGTGTGTAATCTGTAGATCGTGAATCAGGAGCTATTATTAGTCGATCTACACAAGCAGGTGAGTTTTCATGTAATACGTATTCATGTATATTATTTTGGAGCCTGCTTTATTTGGTGAAAAATATTATAAATATGTATGCTATTTATTGGAGTTTATTCCATGTTAATGCTTGTTATCCATGACATGTATGACGTGTTTTGGTGCTTTCCATGTTATTGTTAATCATTTAAAGTTTACTAGAATGTCATATTTTTACAACCAATGTAATCCAATCAATTTGGATATTTATGAAAATTATATGATGTTTTGTTTGTTATAATTTAAATATTTATAAAAGATAATTAGAGTTCATTAATTATCATCAATGCTTTATCTTATAAAACATGCAAAATATTTATAAAATCGTATATTCGTCAGATTAAATGAACAGTTGAGATTATGTTTCGTTGGTAATACAAATGTAATGAATTGGATAATAAATCATCTATATATAATAAATCGACTATATATATATATATATAGAGAGAGAGAGAGAGAGATAAAGAGGCGGGTTAATGCGAGGACTGTAACAATTTACGAGAATGCGAGGATAATCCGCAGCCAATCATTTTGTACATTAAATTTTTTTCATGTACTAAATTACATATGACTATGTACAAAAAACACATATGATTCACGTACAAAATCATATATGATTAGAAAGTCGTCCGTGTCCTTTTTTATGCTAATATAAAATCACACATGATTTTGTACATGAAAAAAACTTTATGTTCAAAATGATTGTCTGAACATTGTCCATGTATTCTTATAAATTGTTACCGTTCTTGCATGAACCCGTGTCTATAATATATATATATATATATATATATATATATAGAGAGAGAGAGAGAGAGAGAGAGAGAGAGAGAGAGAGATAATAACCATTTTCAAAAGCTTGCTAACGACAACCTCTCCTTTTTTATTCTAGGAAGAAAGAAAGCACAAAAACCCCATACACACACACATCCCCTTGAGCCTTGACCCCTTCGAACACCATTTCAATTCAATAGAAATAAACCTTAACCTAGAGAAACAAAATCACTCATAATTAATAATTATGGAACCTCAAGATCAACATAATTATTACTTCCACCGGCGAAATCAATCCGGTGCCGTTAACATCGGAGAAGAAGAAGAAGCTTCCACGGTGGACCTGCAACCACTACTCTCCAACCCAAAGCCACCACAAAAGAGATCAGCAACAACAAAAGACAGACACACTAAAGTCGACGGAAGAGGTCGCCGGATTCGCATGCCGGCCGTCTGTGCCGCCAGAGTCTTCCAGCTCACACGTGAGCTCGGCCATAAGTCCGACGGTGAAACCATTGAGTGGCTGCTCCAACAGGCGGAACCTTCCGTCATCGCCGCCACCGGAACCGGCACAATTCCGTCCAACTTCACTTCCCTCAATATATCTCTCCGGAGTTCCGGTTCCACCATCTCGGCGGGACCGACGTCGTCTTACCTGAGAAACGGTTTTAGCTTCATCAGAAATCAACCGACGGCGGCGGCGCACTTGATGGATTTTCCGACATCGGATGGAAAACACGACGGATTGTGCTTGGATCCATGTGGTATTCAAATGGGTATTCATCAATCTAATTATATGACTCAATCTAGTGTTCCGGCGGGTGACCATCAGATTCCGGCGACGGCGGCAGTCTTTTTAAACCCAAACAGTAGTATCACTAGCACTAGCACACGTTCTACTCACGTTTTTTCCGGCGATTCCACGTGGAATTTTCCGTCTACCAGTAAGAACAGCAGCAATGATAACAATGGCGGCGGTGCCGGTGGTGGGTTACATTTTATGAATTTTGGTCCTCAAACGGCATTTTTCAACGGACAACAGTTCAGTGGTGGTGGCATGGCGGCCGCCGACGGGATGATGGCGGCATTAAGCTCGATAAGAACAAATTTCGGCGGTGGTTCCGATCATCCAAACTCCATGAATCACGGCGAATATCATCAACAACAACACGAAACAAGTAGCAGCCACCACTCATAGAACAATATATATATATATATATATATATATACCAGTGTATGCAGGTATATCATTGTGAGGCGGAGGCCCATATTTCAAAATTAAAGGATCTACATATTTATATTTCAGTATCCAAAAATATTGTCATTTTACACTAAAGATTGTAAAGAATTGATAATTATGTCATAAAATATGGTTTAAATTGTTCAGGATTATGTTTTATTTAAGTCTTATTATACTTTCAATTTCAAATTTTCAATGTTTTTATACCACAATGCATGTGTTCGAGATAGATGTATATACGTACATTCAAGGTTCTAAGCTAACGGCGAGAAGCGTGACTTAATTATTACAGCTTAAGTTTGTATATCATACATATAATTATATATGTTTTTTACTCAGTTAATGAGTCAATGATATTAAACAGTTTAAACAGTTTAAGTAAGACACTAAAAATGTAAAAAAAATCAAATATCGTGTTACTAAAGTGCACATTGAGTATAGTGTGCCACAGTAGAGGAGCCTTAAGCTATGATGTGTCACAACGACTGTTATAGCAAGCGTTTTATAATATTGTATACATTTCATCAATTGAGACAGATATTGCTCTGATGCTTTAATTTGAGATTAGGGTTTATACAAATTTCTATCCCCCCCCCCCACCCTCTCCTTTACTTTGAGATTAGGGTTTATACAAATTTCTATCCCCCACCCCACCCTCTCCTTTACTTCGAACCTTTTCTAAACTACATATAGGCCTTGTTTGTTTTTTCTTTTTCAGCTCTTAATTACCTCTTATGTCTGAATTGGTCAAACATTTTCACATTCAAATTGTTTGTTTTTCTTTTAATTTCAGATTTCAGACTTCAGCACCTCTTAAAAAACAAACATCACCATATTGTTATGATGTTTTTGCACCAAGTCATCACTCCGCATCACTGCCCCCATCGTCATCCATTCTCTATCCACACCCAATCCATCACCGTCGTCAACCCTTATCATAAATAAGTTTTTTTTTTAATTTCCCCTTTAAGTGTACTCCATTAAATTGTGGCCGTAAAAGTAGAATAGAAAGATTAAAAACGATCAAAAAGGGGGAGATCGATAGTAGGGGTCAATGACGACGATGCACAAGTATAGATAATGATGATAATGAGGTGGCAAGTTAGGTGCAAGAGTTTGACAACGATAACAAAACGAAAATGTAAATAATTTTGTTAGAATTTTAGTACATAAAACTTAAACATACATAAATAAAACATTTGCATACCGATAATACCTTTAATAAAATAAAATTTATCAGCAAAATTTAAAAATAGTAATATTGGCATGAATTGAATTAATGTATTTCTTTAATGAACTATATGTTATAATTACTATGTTTTAGTAAAATAGTATAATAATTACTACATATGTTATTTTATTACTATTATAATACTGAATAATAAAAAATATTTCTAGGTAGATGGTGGAACCTGGATTTAGACGGGGTTACTAATATTGACGATATAGAGGCGGCTGGGATACACGGTGGTACGAAAAGGATGGGGTCTCGGAGGTGGTTGGCGATGGTAAGATGCTTTTTGTATTTCATATGGGCAAATAAAAATACAAAAGTGTTTACTAAGTCAAATAAAAGTTTATCGGAGCAGCTGTTTGAGCTACAAATCAAGACGTTTGAATGGATTTCGTCAAGGGGAGGAGATATTAAAATTGGATGGCGGGAGTGGCTGGGGAATCCTCAAGGCTAAAGTCGGGTTCTAATTTGTTGCTTCTTGATTAGTTGCGGTTCTTGTGGATATTTCGCTGTCATCGAGTTTGGTAGATAGAGCACGGACATGGCTTATTGCAGATCGAGTGGGTTAAGATTCAGCAAGTGGGGTTTTTTCTGTTTAGTTTGTAGTTCACAAACTTCTTGGTTGTCCGGTTTTGTGGTTTTTCGATTCTAGTTGTTTTTGTTGTAATACATTCACTACTAAAATGGAAGACTTTCACCTACGACTATTTCCCTGGGAAATCTGTCGCTGAAGGTTGATTCATCACAAAACCGTCACAAAAGTTGGTGGTTAATTTGTTGGTGGATAAATCAAATTAGTGATAGATTACCCAGGAAATTTTTGGGTAATCCGTTGGTATTTTCTTGAAAACATCGGATTTTACCGAAACCATTAGTATTTCTTGGGTGATCCGTGGTAATCACCCAAGAAAATTTTCCTAGGTGAATTTTTGTGGGTGAAAGTCATTTGTTTTGTAGTGATCGGTTTATGGTGGGCAGGGGCAGATGCAGCCCTTTAAAGGTGGGGGGGGGGGGTCCCAGGACCCCAGTCAACCATTAAAAAAAATTATAGACTAAAAAATATCAAAAATACTATATTTAGCCTTAGTTTCCTCCAGTAAAATTTTCTAAAGGATCTCATCTTGCCGGCGATTGACAAAAACACTAAAAAATCTCTTGAAATCAATAAAAAACCGAAAAAATCTTTTGAAATCGATAAAAACACTAAGAAAAATCTTCAAAGTCAACAAAAATAATAAGAAAATTCTTCAAAATCGACAAAAATAATAAGAAAATCCCTTAAAATCAACTAAATTTTTTAAAAATTTCCCGAAACATGTCGGGTGACTTTGCGCGCTTTAGTCTACCTTAATGGGACCCCAATGGACAAAAATCTTGGATCCGCCACTGATGATGGGTATATAAAATTTTGTTTGTTTTCCAAAAAAAATTGATATAGTGTTAATTAGACATCTCTCGATCGATTATTTCATTTCAAGATATGTTTAACTGTATGAAAGTTTAATAAACCAACGGATGCATATATTCTTTTGCCGTTCATTCATTGATGATTAAGGCTATGTTTGGCAAACTAGCTGATAACCTAGCTTATGACTGATAAGCTAGCGTATGACTGATAAAGTAGCTTATGACTTATAAGTTAGCTGGTAGCTGATAAGCTAGCTGATGAATAAGTTATGTTTGGCAAAAACTAACTTATGAGCATGTGAAATGACCAAAAAGGGCATGTTGAAAATAAATAAATAATATTAGTTAGGGGTATAATTGGAAAAAGTGTCAAAAAACTCTCATAAGCTACTCCAAGTAGCTTAACAATAAACTAGCTTATAAGCTGACTTATAAGCTAGCTTATGTGCATCCAAACGATTACTGAGAAAATAAGCCAGCTTATAAGTCAGCTTATAAGCTAGCTTATTTTTGTCAAACAATGTCTAATTATCGGTAGGCGTTAGCTAGCTAATTAGGCCAAGTCTAATTGATAATATAGTTACAAATCATCACCAACTAACCGAAGAGTTAAAGTGTTAAAAGAAAATCTAAAATAACTGGTACGAATTAAAAATAGTTCATGTTCATGCGCACTGGTTTTGGAAGACAAAGAAAACCTTATTTTAACTCAAATAAAATATAATTTTGATATATATTTCGTTATAATAAATTAAAAAGTTTTTAAAACTAAATACCCAATAATTAATATATTAAATAATAAGATATACAAGAATAAATTTCACACATTCATTAAGACTATATTTTTTTGGGAGAAAAAAAAAGGTTAGTCTTAATAAATTTGTGAAATTTATTCTTCCATATCTTATTAAGACTAATTAATGTACATAAAAATAGTTATCTATACTATATTATAAAGCATTTGATTAAAAACTCTTAAAAACAACATTTTAAGCTTTAAGTACTGCTATTTAATGCTAATTACTTAATTTTCAAGATTACAAGTAAATTATACGTAAGTACAACTTATTAAAACTTTATTTCTGAATTCGTGTAACTAACTGCAAATAACCATCATCCAAAATACAGGATAAACATTTAATTTTAAATATAAAAAATCTAAAATATAATTAAGATAAGCATTGAGTAATAGAAAACTTAATTATTATTATCATTATAAAATGTTATATTATTAAACCAAAAATAAATTATTTTGTTATTAAACATAATTATATTATGATAAAAAAAATTGAATTAAAGAAATTAAATAAAAAAAAGAACTTTTAAATGAACATTAAAATTGTTTTCTCAAAACCACATAAAACAATTACAATATCGATACGGACAAAAATTAAAATAAAACCTAAAATCGAGATATATCTTGCTGCATTGCGCGAGTATCCTTCTAGTAGTTAAATAAAATAATACATATAAAAATAGAAATTTAACTAACTTACACTAGTTAATATAATAAAAATGATGGTTAAAGCAATATATTAATGAACATATGTCAAATATATAAAAATGCTATAATTTATCACTAAACGATTGAAGATGATTAACTTATTATGGACTTTACGGCGAATAGTGAAAATTTGAGTACTAAAGTTTGCAATAATACGTACTATTTGTTATATCATGTATTGATTGGGGAGGGAAATAAAAATTGCCTTATAAAGGACTTGATATCTTCTCTATCAGACGTGTTTTAAAACCGTGAGTCCAAAGTATGCGAATAACAATATCTGGTACGGTTGGTCTGTGATGTTATAGATGGTATCAGAGCCGGAAACCGGACTGGTGTGCCTACAAGGACACTGGGCTCCCAAGGGGGTGGATTGTAATATCTCACATTGGTTGGGGAGAAGAATAATTGTTGTCTTATAACTAAGGGACTTGATACTCCTCTATCACACCCGTTTTAAAACCGTGAGTCCAGATGTATGAAAAAAGCGGACAATATCTGATACGATTGGTCTAGGACGTTACACTATTTTTAACACTTTCAGTTATAAATAGTCTTTACTTGCAATCCACAAGTCAATTGAATTTGAGTTATCCCATGTTTGCCTTGGCAACCAAAACCAAAATTAGAACTCTAATATTGCATTTAATTAGCATGTAGTAACGTAATTAACGGACCGTTTACCAAAACTTACCTGGGTAAGTGTTTACTGGCAAAATTCAATAATATCATTTAATTACTGGTAAGATTTTAGTCTACCAAAATGATATCGTATGCAACAATTTACCAGGTAAACACTTATCGTGGTAAGAGTCGTCGTCCTCACTTACCGGGTAAGACTCTCAATCATTGTTTTTGCTCTTACCGTTCTTATTGGATAAGATTATTGGTCCTTGTCATCCATTTAGTAAGGTAACATGACTTGGTAAATGTTTACCCGAATAAAGGTTAAGGTAAACGGCCCTAACTGAAACATTAAGGGACTACTAGGTTGAAAAAAAAATATGAGTATTGGCCTTGGGATGTATATTTTTCAATTTCTTTAACTACGTTTTAAAATTTCAATCTATATTAAATATACGAGCATATTTATATAATATTTTTATTATATATACTACAATTTATTATTATATAAGTTTGAACGTTATAAAATTAACTCATAACCAACTGATAAACATTTTAAATACAAAAACATTGGTTATGAGACAATCATACAACAAAATATTCTATAAAACGAATAATCAGTAGATCACACTCTGACTCTCTTAAAACAACACAGATTCATAAAATAAAATGAAGGAAGATAAATTAAAAATGTATTATATTATAATAGACGGATACACAACTAGTATATTTTTAAAGTAACGTGTAAAGCCTAAATGCATTCTCTCTTTTACCATCTTAAATTTTGTTCCCTTTCACAAAAACATTGTTACATCACTTTCACAGCCATTTTTTCCCTCTCACATGGATAGTGCACGTCAAATGGACAGTGCATTTAGCGTATCCCTGTTTAAAAGAACATGTAATATTTTTAATAAAACTTATATATGGTATATATAAATATGGGACGGGTTCAAATAAAAATTCATTTTTTGTTGTGTATTTGAAGATAACAGAGAGTGCAACACACGTCTCCTGCATGCATCCAAGGATTATTCATTCTGAATAGATATTGGTCATATGTTATTCATATTGAATGTTATATATATATATATATATATATCATTTATTATGAATAGTGTATGAATTTCACCTTCGTTATTCATACTGAATATCATTTGTTATTCATACTGAATGGACAAGCGTCGCGCTCTTCTTTGTCCTCACGTTCACATTAAAAAATAAATTTTCATTTGAACTTTCTTTTATTTATATATATATATATATATATGTGTGTGTAATATAAGTTGGGTGAAATAGTTTTGAGTGTTTATTTGGTCCTACAACCCATGATTCTTGCTCTGCTCTTGTTTACTATTATTTTCTGCATCATCAACCATTCACATTTTACTCACAAAAGTCCATTGTTATGAGTTGTACATGTCGTTTCTCCATCTACATACATAACACACACACACACATATATATATATATATATCATATGTATGTATTTATTATATGTCTATATATGCATCTAGAGAAAGAAAGAGAGATGTTTAGAGAAAAATCTCATAAAAATAAAAAAACCGAAAAACACCACATCAACTATTAGGTTAATCGATCCAATAGTTATGATTAAAGAGACGGTTATAACGTTATTTTAAGTTAAAAATATCTCTGTTTTTTTCATATATTTTTTCATGGTTTTCCGATTTTCCATTTATTTAGCGTTTTTCTTTGAATCTAACCATGTATATATATATATATATTTATACATGGAGGAGGTTCAGATGAAAACCTAAAAAAAACTGAATAAAACCCCGGGAGCCCTCCATCTAGACGGTATGCAATTGTGCATAGACGGTAAGCATAAATACATCAAAGCGATTGAAGCTGTTTTTTTCTATGCATGAGTGCATGTTATCTACAACTGCATATACATGCGTGCATATTACAAATTACCAATATGCATTTGTGCATACCGTCCAGATGAAGGGTTTCCAAAATGTTCTTCAATTTTCTTTTTTTTGGGATTTTCCCTTGAACTTGACCTTATATGTGTGTATTTTGTGTAAAAGATACAAGTACGGTTGTTTTCTTTATCTTGTTTAATGATCTTGTATATGTATGTGTGAAAACCAATAAAATATTTATTGTTTGCAATATGAAACAAATACTGTTAGTTTAATATTGTGAAACAAGCATATACATAAATTTTGCATTGTAAAATAATTATATGTAAAAAATATTTTAAATCATGTTAAGATCGATTCTCACATGTTCGTTAAAATTGTTAGTTATGAATATTTGTATTTAACGTCTTTGGTCATAATTGTTGGTTAAAATATGAGAGATACCATGTCATTGAAACCGAAAAATAGTTGTCTGTTGTAAAAAAAAACCAATTCCAATACCTAAAATTTGAAACTTAAAGTAACATAAAATTTTCTATGGATATATATACAATAAAACTTAATAGGCTAAATAAAATATATCTGAAACAATATCTGAAATCATAGCTTTTAATAAAAAAAATCATCAAAATAATTATTTTTATATTGATTTTTATAAATTTATATACTTTAACTGATTTATATAATAAGAAATCTCTATGTATATGCATATATGATTGTAAGATCTACAAGTATATATGATAATTACTTTGCAGGGCCACTTGACCCCACAACCCTTATATGTAGGTCATATGACGTGTACAATTATTCTAAAGTAAAGATACAACATCGATATGAATCATAATACTGTGTTTTCAACAAAACGATGAATAAATATATGGTTTTGAAAATCAGTTTCTCCTTTCTCTCAAAAGAATCATATATCTTCAATAATTTTTTTTGTTGAATATATATATATATATACTACAAGTATCACTAAAAAATAAAGATATAAAATACATTTTTACCCATAATGTATCATCAAACTAATAATATAAGTTTCTATTGGAGAAAAACGTATCATTTGATAACATTCAAATATATAATTTTATTGTCATCATTATCAATTATATTTATTTTCTAAAATTATGCAAGACTACCTTGTTCTTCATCCTCTTCTTTACTCCTTCTCACAACACTCGTACATGTTCCTACTTTTTTTCTTTCTTATTCTTCAACTCACTCCATCACCAGTGGCGGACCCAGGATTTTTCCCGAGCGGGTGCACCCTTAAATTGTATCAAATGTCCGCAAAGCTATTTGATATATTTTTCGGTTGATTTGGAGGGATTTTTTAGCCGAATTCCCCGTTCGGGGACTTCTTTAAGTTTTTCGGTTGATTTCGATGGATTTTTTTAAGGTTTTTGGTTGATTTCGAAAGATTTTTTAAGGTTTTTGGTTGATTTCGAGTGATTTTTTATGGTTTTTGGTTGATTTCAAGTGATTTTTTAAGGTTTTTTTGGTTGATTTCGAGTGATTTTTTATAGTTGTGCTCCCTTAACACAAAGCACCCATCAGAGTTTAGCGGGTGCACCTCACGTAAAACTTACGAATCGCGACATTTTTTACCCTTACGACACATAGTTGAGCGGTAGCACGAGACCCCTCTCCCTATAGGGTGGGTCCGCCACTGACCATCACCCCCCCCCCTTCTTTAACAACATCTACACTCTACCTTTCTCTTTGTGTTTCCATCTTTTTTCGAGTTCACCGGGTGTCTGTCCTTAAGTGGTTTGCCAGTTGTTGGTTTGGGTGGTCTGATCGTCCTTTTGTGTTGGGTATTCTCAGGTGTAATGTTTAGTGTGATGGTGGTTAAAATTTTGTGTATGTTGGTTGTATTTTCTAGCATCTTGCTAGTTACCTGACGTGCGTTTTTAACTGTAAGGACCTCAAGAAAGTAGGATTTTCCAGCACTTCTGGTACCCACGACTACTAGGATTTCTCATGGTTTTACAATGGTATCTTACTTTGTAAGAGCCCAACGAGCTTTGGGGTTGTTTATAGAATCATAATAGGATTTTTGATGTTGACATGGTTTGTGTTCAATAAATTGTTGGTTTTTTGTTGAAGATCTTGAAAGGAGATCTGGTGTTAAAAAATGCAAGTTATGTTCATAGTTAATGCATGCATGTCGCTTCAATATCGTAACCCTTTCTAATAGGGGCGGAACACAAGCCTTCTAATTGAGGGGGCCGAACCTAACAAATGTATCTAAAAAATATATAATAAAAATGTTTCCAACAGTATTTAAGGGATAAAGCACAAGGGGCATATACACATAACCAACTGAGCTAAGTTCAAGTCATCGATAATATTTCTAATATCTAATATTTAAGGGATAAAGCGCAGGGACCGTAGCCCCCCTAGACCCCTATTGTGTTCCGCCTCTGCTTTCTAAATATACATCTAGAGTGAAATCTATTTGCGGTGTTAGTTGGTTGTATTTTTATGTCTTCATTTGAATGTAGATCAACAATAAATACTAAACTACCACAAAACCATTTACTTTGAGATATAGATTTTAGTATTAGTTGAGGATTTTAAATAACCATTATTTAAAATAAAAACCTTAACAGTAGTAATCACATTTTTCATACATCGTGCCTTTTTATGAAATTGGCATCTTCTTCACATGGGCAGACATATTGAAGGGCATACGGTGGCACGTGCTATCGTATTATTTCTCCGTCGAAATATTAAAATTTTAACGTTTATGAAAGGTGTAACTGTATCGTTTAAAGGGTGCCACCGTATAATATTCAGAAGTTCAAGAAGGTGCAATCGTACATCGTAATCAACCAAAAAAACAAAAAACTCTTGAAATCAACCAAAAAAGCCAAAAAAAATCTCTCGTAATTGATTAAAAAAAACTTTAAAATCCCTCATCAAGCAAAAAAAAAAACTTTAATAATCTCTCGAAACGGTGGAATTTGCCTAAAAACACATCGATCGACATTGAACGTTAGTAAAAACATGAAGACACGTCGATAAAAACTGTATTTTTTGTAATTATTTTCTGTCTATATTTTATGGTGTCACCGTATATATAAAATTTGGATCCATCCCTGCTTCTTCATCTTATAATAATTATCATTACTTCTATTGTGAAGGCGTGATATAAATATATCCTTCTACATTGCTAAATGTACTTTTATTTATTAATTTATTTCTTACACATTAATATCAAGGGTAGGGTTTTATTGAGAAAAAAAGTTATAGTGAGAAACGTATAAATAGATTTTTATTTTCGGATCAATCGTAATTGAATGTCAACACTAATGAGGTGCACCAATATATACTAAATCAATTCTCTTCTAAATCATAATTCATGGCTCATGAGTGGACATGTAATTAAAAGTAATCAATAGTTTAGATCTCTTTTTATGCTATTTTTTTTTAATTTTTTTTTTTAATTTTAATATCAATATTTACTTTTTTACATTTTTAATTCATAATTTAATATAAATCTTATGTAAATAAGAATGCATATAATAATGACATCATATATTTAAATAAAACAAAATGGAGTATACATTGTAAAAAGGATAATATAGATGGTGTATAGTGGGATGGGAGACAGGAAGATCTAGGAGTATAGTACAAAATTAATGTTGACTGATTGGTCAACAGTCAATAATTTTTTACAAGGAGTAATTAATTGTCTGTACCATGTTTCTTGTCTCTTGATTTCCATAACTCCACTTAAATTACTACACGTGGTTCACTCACCCATCACACCAACCGTTAACCAACCATACCCTCAACTTCCATCCGTCTTTCAATACGTCTTTTCAAAGCATGTATACAAAAAACCATCGGTTCAATTATAACATATCGATTATAATCAGATATTCAATTATAAATGAATTGAACCGGGTTTAATATGTTAAGTATAATATATAATACAAATAATTTAATATGTTAATAGTGCATATATAAGTGTTCCTTCATTTTTTAATATTAAATTGGTACTAGTACATCTTTTTTAAATGAAAACAAATAACTAGACATTATGGGTGCGTTTAGTTACAGAAAAATTTCATGTTTTCTAAGAAATTTTTTTAGAGAAAATGAAAATTTGGAAAACGCGTTTAGTTCGTTCAGTTTTCAAAAAAATTCGAAGGAAACGAAAATTCTCATTTTCTAAAGTTACATTGAATTTAGAAAACTACTTTTACCATTTTTCTAATTTTTTTGTTTTCTAAAAACTTTTCCACATTCACACACACACACTCTCTTTCACACACACTGACGCACACACACATTGACATACACACTTTCACACACGCACACATACTTTCACACACGCGCACACACACACTTCACATGCATATACACACACTTTCACAGACACATTCACACACATACACACACACACACACATTTTCTATTTGAAAAAAAAATAGAAAATGAAAAAGTGGTAGAAATGCACAACCAAACGCGTTTTCTAGTTTTCAAAAATAAAAAATGGAAATTCCACCATTTCAACTAAACGTGTTTTCGAAAATTTTCATAGAAAACTGAGCATGAAAACTCAAATTCATTTTCTGAAAACGTTTTTTTGAAAAATGAAAACAGTTTTCGCTAACTAAACGCACCCTACTAATTTCTGAAAATAGAACTTCTAGCCTTTTTTAATGCAAAATTATCTATGATACTTTCATAATCAAGATTTGCGAGAAAATCAATCGAAATCAAAGCTAAAACATTTAATCTCTCTTGAGACATAGTCGATAGCAAATAAACTTTTAAAGGTTTTAGTTTTAAAAAAGTTCTTTCAGTTGATACAACTGTGATGGTGATAGTTAGCAAAATTATATATGCAAGATATGAAACTAGATAAGTGTTTAGCCTTTTTAAGCAATTTAGTATTCCACTAGTTGTATTGTTGTTCACTTGGTAAATACTTTTATAGCAGTTCCAATTCATTAAGTGAATCATCACCATCAATGTCTAAGATATGGTCAAGTTTTTTTAATTTATTATTATTAAAAGAACACTAACAATAAAATTAAAAAAATCTTCAACACACACACGTGTATATATATATATATATACTAGAAGACGTGCCCGCTGCAATGCAGCGGAACTTAAACATTTCATCAACATTAACGTTAAAAATCTCGAACTTTTTTAAATATCAAATTATTTATCATTATAAACTTGTAAATCGGTATCCATTATTTTTACAAAATTTAAGTATAATCCTAATTTAAAAGGAACAAAGTAGCACATTTATGACACATTTGTTTTGACGAATATGTAAAAATAATGGACGCCGATTTATAAATCCATAATGATAAATAATTTGATATTTTAAAACAGTTCGAGACTTCTAACGTTAATGTTGATGAAATATTTAAATTCCGCTGCATTGCAGCGGTAGGTTTCTAGGTTTAATTTGTAAAAAAAGAAACATATTTTTTTAATTTTGATTGATTATTTATTTTAATATGACCGAGGTGTAAACTGAAAAATAAATAAAGAAAGGGATATGACCGAAATTTAAAAACTAATTATAGTATAGATAAGGGTGTAAAATGAAAAGGTAAAAAAAATTAAATAAACAACTATAGGGCATAAAATGTAATTTTTTTAAAATAAATCGTTAGGTATTCATGTATATAATAATATGATTAAATCAAAAAATATTTAATATTGGGCTTTTTTGAGGGTATTGACGACACGATCATAATGATAAAGGTATAAAATGAAAAATGAAAAAGTGAATGACATAAACTAAATTAAATAACCAACTATATGGGTGTCAAGTGTAACTTAAAATTTTAAAATAATTTAATTTATAGATTAATATAGGAACGTGGAGGTTGGAGTAAAGTTCTAAAGTTTTAGATGTTGTACCTTATGCAAGGAATGTTGTACTTCTTAAAAAGGTGAACTAACCTTTTAGCATGTTTTATATAATTGTATAGATAATTTGTAAAAATAGAAACATATTTTTTTTTAATGTAATTTGGTTTACTTTGATACGGTGTAAAATAAAAAATAAAATAGTAAGGGATATGAATGAAATTTAAAAATTAATTATAGTATACATAATGGTGTAAAATAAAAAGGTAAAAAATTAAACAAATAACTATAGGGCAGAAAATGTACATTTTTTAAAAATAACTCTAGTATAGATAAATGTGTAAGATGAAAAGGTAAAGAAATTAAATAAATAACTATAGGGCATAAAATGTACATTTTTTAAAAATAACTCGATACGTATTCATGTATATAATAATATCATTAAATCAAAAAATATTCAATATTGAGCTTATTTTGAAGGTATTGACGACACGATTATAATGATATAATTTGTAAAAATAGAAACTTATTTTTTAATCGTCTCTTGATTCATATAGATTATTTAGGTTAATATAATAAAGGTATAAAATATCAAATGAAAAAGTAAAGGATATAAAAGAAATTAAATAACTAATTATAAGGATGTAAAGTGTAACTTAACTTTTAAAAATAATTTAATTTATAAAACTATATAGATAGTGGGAGGTTGGTGGAAGATTTTTATGCTTTAAATATTGTACTTCATGCATAAATGTTTGTATCTCTTAAAGATTCCAACTTAACCGTTTAAGCTCTTTATATATATATATAGTATAGATATAGATATATAATTAAATAATAAAGTTATAAAAAAATTAATAAACAAATAAAAAACATAATTAAGTATAAATTATAAACTTTGAGATAATACCTTAAACAGAAAAGTAACAGGAAGATTGCAAAGAATTGGAATGTAGCCGATTAAACAAAAGGTAAAAAGAAATAGGAATTAGAAAATGATATAAAATCTTAAAACCCTATGCCACTTCAATTTTGTGATTAAACAAAAAGGAAAAAAGAAAAAGAATTAGAAAATAATATAAAATCTTAATAAATTATATAACGAGTTAATAAATGTAGTGTCAAAAATTAATAGATACAGGGAAGGAATTGAAATAGGGAAAAGTTGAAAACAAAACTATTTTGTTTTTAATGGTTAAGTCTTTAAACTATTTTTTTGAATAAAAAATTAATAAACTTTTTATTTTCATTCCCTGTCATTTTCTTGAACTATTGTTTTGATTGAGAGAGTTTAATGATTTTTTCAAAATGAGAAAGTTTAATGATTTTTTTCATTCAAAACAATAGTTCAGGAATGAAAATTTGGGTTTCTGGAGAAATGAGTCTATTATATTATATATAACCAAACACTTTCTTTTATTATCATTCCCATTAATTCCTACTTAATACCCGCAACCAAACAGACCCTAAGTTCTTGAACTATTGTTTTGAATGAAAAAATCATTAAACTTTCTCATTTTGAATTATTAAGTCCTATTTTTTCAATAAAATAAATCATTGAACTTTAAAATTACTTACATTCTTTTAACCAAAAAAATATTGGTAACCAACTTGGAAAGTTTTAAAGTGAAACAAAACATAAATCAGTTTTACTGTTCCTAAACCCTACGTCAGTCAAACCCCGCGCGAACATCAGTATCACTCCCCCTCACCATTTCTCGTCGTCCCATCGTTATATGTTTTCCATATCGTCTATCACGTTGTTGTCTCCTACCATTGATCTACTCTTTTTGATCTGTTTTTTTTATCTTTTTTACTTTTAAAATTTTATAGTCGGCTACAAGTAGCTTTTTTGTTAAAAGAATGCGAGTAACCAATTTGTAAAAATTTGATGGTTTATTTTTTCAAAAAAACGTTCGCGGACTTATTTACTCAAAATAAGAAAGTTTAATGGCTTTTTCATTCAAAATGATAAAGTTTAATGGTTTTTTCGTTCAAAATAATAGTTCAGGGGGCTTTTATGCAGAGAATGAATTGAAAATAACAAAAAAATCCAAATACCAGTTTAATAGAAAAAAGGTAATCGGTACAAAGCCAAAGATTCGAACTTGGGTCTGCTGGAACAAAGAAAAGGCGCTTTACCAAATTGGCTGAAATAGTACTTGTCTTATTTGCATCATTGTTATAGTATATACTATTACAATATATATATATATATATATATATATAATATTAAAAAAATTGAGGCCCCGTGCAGCCGCATCACTGACACACCCCCAGGTTCGCCCCTGTAAAAAATTATGTTTTACATAGAGAAACGTGCTTGCATGAATCATCATGGAGAAGGCATCAAAAGTGTCTAATTTCAGGGTTTTCATAGATTGAACAATTTATTAAAATTAATTGTGCGAGCTATAAGAAAAGCGGCCTTTTCTAAACATTTTCGATTAAATGAGTGAATTTAGACCGATATGTTAAAGATTACTGAACAAGCATGGGAAATGTAAATTTACTTTTGGAGAGACACGTCCAACCAGTTTATATATTTCTTAAAAAAATATGATCAATAAATTTATAAATAATTGTTTTTTTTTAAATTTAGGGGACGTTTACCAAACGCTTACCCGGGTAAGCGCTTACCAAGTCATATTACCTTACCGGAGGAACATGATAAGTACCAAAAATCTTACCCGGTAAGAGTGAAGACAAAGAAATCAAGGACCAAGAGTCTTACCCCCCGGTAAGTGATTGCGACGACTCTTACCATGGTAAGCGCTTACCGGATAAATTATTGAATACGATGCGGTTTTCGTGGATTAAAATCTTACCCAATAAGTAAGTAGTAGTGTTACATTTTGCCAGTAAACATTTACCCAGATAAGATTTGGTAAAGGGCCCCTCCCTTAAAAGCTATTGGAATATGCAATGGTCTAGAATTAAGTACCATAATTAATATGTTAGTATTTAGTGGGATTGGTCACTTGTTTTATTAGATTTAAACCAAAGTCTTGATATTTTTGAAGAATATAGCATAAACTTATGGTAGGAGTTGTATAGATTTGTTTCTTTGATATAAAGACTTTGTAGGCTTGTTAACACGTAACAAGCCTGACCCATTTAAAGGGTGGGTAAGACTGTAAGAACAATTTGTCAAGCCCACAAAAAAGATTAATTATTTTTACATTAATTTTGTTGAATAAAAATTTAAGTTAAATCCGACTTATATTCGATCCAAATTAGTGAATGATCACCTATAGTCGATATCGTCATATGCACGTTAAAAGAACTATATAGAACACCAAGAAAACTATACTAAAAATCATCTAAGAATTAAATACCTTTAATTCAAAAGAATAAAAAATTGAACTCTACGAACAAAAGCAAAATTTTGATTTTTGGTTATCACTAATTTTAAGGTTACAGTGGTTTGGGCATATAAGTATGAGACATATTCCGACTCCACTAAAAAGGATAGAGAGTATAACGGTCAAGAGAGTGAGAAGGGGTAGGTCAATGAGGATGGGGGTGAACAGTTGAGGATGGACGTTAACACGGGTTGGGTTGATCGGATGAAGGCATTTCAACAACCCAACCCAATCCAAAGTGCAACCCAACCCAACTTGTACGGGTAGGGGTTGAAACTTTGGTACGACAAAATATTCTCCTAACCTTGAATATGTTATTAAATTTGGTACAACTTATTCATACTTCTTAAATTTTAAGTATATCACATTCAATAAATTTTCTCAATTTATATATATACATGTTCACATATATATATATACAAAAGAATTATATACAAATAGAGAATATATATGAAAAGAGTGTGTGATGGGTGTAATTGTTTAATTTACATATTAATAGAGACTCAATAATCATATTAAATTCAAAATATAAAATGATATCGGGTTCATCGGGTTGGTCGGGTTGGGTTGGGTTCAAATAAAAGTACCCCGATATCAACCCAATACCTACGGTTTGAAGATTTTACAACTCGATTAGGCATCGGTTTGCTTCCGGTTGAGTTTTTTTGGGTTGGGTTGGGTTAATCGGGTTGGTCAGTTTGGTCAGGTTTTTGAGCACCCCTAATGGACGTGACGACAATATACATTTTTTAGGACATCGCAACATTAGATATTTTTGTGGATATGGCTCCCTCAGATATTTTTTAGGACATGACGATCTTACACATTTTCAATGACATGACCTTTGATAGGACTTTTGGAGACGTATGGCTAGGGTAACATACAGTGAGTAGAGATTTGTAGCTGGGGTGAGGGGAGATGATTTGGATTTACTTGTAGTGTGTTGCCAATTAGGTTTTTATAGCCTTCGGGATGATGGACGTTTATTTTACTTTTCCGTACTTTATGTATGTTAATCATTTATACGTGTGACTTGTTTGTTGTGCATTAGTTCTACAGTTTTTAAACGTAATTGTAGTTGTTGATACTATGCTTCATGCACTCTAACCCCGTGTTTTTGTAACCAGTTTCCCCTTTTTGTCCCTTTGCCGAGTTGCATTGCTTGTTTACATGTTGGCACACTCTCGTTAATATCTTACATGCTTGTTATATCTATTTGTTTTGCAAGTCAGGTTTCTTTACGGGTGTATTTTTATTTTTAAGAGCGTCACTCTTCTTCAATTTTACTATTAATAGACATATCTATCGTGTTTAATATAATATTATAAATGACATAAATTTTAACTAAAAATAAAAACAAACTTATAAATTATCTTGTGTATAAATTGTTTATCTCAGAGTGGTTGATAAAATGTTTAAGTCTTCCAATAATACATGTTTATGTAATTTACAATAGTATATATTGTAAATAAATTTTTTATGCGTTATTATTTTATTTTTATAACGTATAAATTTATATATAATAATTGGTAATATTTTGTTTTTACATTGTTTTTCTTGAATTCTTTCGGTGCCTCTTTTTTGGCGACTCATTGGATCCTTTTCTCCCCAAATTTGCTCCCAAATTTCCAACTGAAATCCACTTTTACTTTCATACTTTCAACCTTTTTCACTCTCCTTTGTTGACCTTTTATGATCCACACTGTTTTTTTTTTCAAAAATATTATAAATTTATTAAAAATAAATTCACAAACAACTAAACGAAAGACTGAATTTTTTCTTAAGAAAGTCCGTCGTTAAGGTGAGTTAGTGGTTAATTCAAATCAGTAACATGTTACTCATATATTATCTGGCTGGTTTGTTGGAATTTTCTTGAAAAACATCAGATTTTACCGAACCGATGATATTTTCTGAGTGGTTCGTAGGTAATCATCGACGGAAATTTCTCTGATGATTTTTATGAATAAAAGTAATTTGTTTTATAGTGACAGTCGATAAAATATGATAATAAAAGATAAAGATGGTCATCTTCGAGATAAGTTAAATTTCTTTGTAACTGTTTGATAGTAGATTTGTCCGTATTTAAATTTTTTTTGATTAATAAGAAGGAATTATATTTAAAAGAGTTTATGATTTATATTTAGTATTCTATTTCGTTTGTTCTTTTACATATACATACTTCTTTAATTTGTCATTTGTGAAAAGCAAATTAAGATGTAATAAAAGTCTAATTCCTATCCGGTGTAACGATATTTATTTTTTACTTGATTTTTTTAAATTCTTATTTCATACAATTTTTTCTAACAAACGGGTTTTTAGTTTATGTGAAATCGGTTGATTTTGATGTAACATTTTTCACGTAATTAATAATTATAAACCTAACAACTTTGCATTCAAACCATCAACAATTACAAGGTCTACCTATACACTTTAAAATGGGTACAAAATACGAATAACTAATTGTTTCTTACTAACTATTATTATGATAAAAAAAACCATTCTTCATAAATCGGTGTTACGAAAAAGGGTAGCTCTTGAAGACGTCTAGAATGACATCAATGGTAGTGACCGGGTGTTGATGAAGAGGGATTTTATATTGACAACCCCGACTACTGTAAGAGAGCGCAATTTTTTTTTATTAACCTGGATATCCAACCAGTTATGCGAGTTGACTAATCACAGGGTGAGCACCCGCTTTGCGGGTAGCCCGGAGTCACCGCATTTGAACCTCCGTGGCCACAATGGATTTTTTATTCCTCCCTGGATTCGAACATGTGACCTCCAGATATTTTTGACCTTTGGAGCACAACCTCAAACCATTGAGACACCACCCTTGTGGTTAAGAGAGCGCACATTGAAGAAGGAGTTGAACAAGTCCCCTTGTGGCTAAGTCAGACTCCACGATCCTAACTAACTACCTCTTCGAGATTTTGGTCCCAATGCATCAAATACACGGGAGACTCAAATATAAAGCATTGATGCATGGCCAAAAAGAGACTACTACATACGCTCGAGCTTTGCGACTACTTTTTTTTTTCCTGAACTCTTGATACAACGACATCTTATTTTACGAGGTACAAACACCTGTAAATATTAACAACTAATGAAACATGATATAATATCCCCGCGGTTTTTAACCATTTAAGGGGTTTTTTGAGTCAACAATCATAATATGTCATATATTACTCCATTTGTTGTCCGCTACTTATCTTTTACATATTTATAATTGTTTAATCGTCAAAGCTCAAAATAAAAATCATCACTAAGCGAGATTCAGCCAGAAACGCTAATTAAGAAAACAAGTTCATTGTTATTGTTCCTAGAAATTAAGGCAAATAACATTGCATTTTAATGCATTTTGATCTTTGAAAAACACATTTCTAGTAGATATGTTGAAGCCTCTGGTGTGTAGCGCAATCGACAAAGGGGCTAGTTGCACGATTGCGTATACGGTAGCATATGTTATGTAAACAAAACGGCGTTATTTTGGATTTTTTTTTCTTCTAATTGATATAGGGTTAAAGTTTATATGGCGTTAGCTGATGATTCATATGACATATTGAAGATTGGAATGACAATGTTACGATCATTACAAGTTAACAAGAAGGTTTAAATAAGAAAAGTAAAAATGGTAAGAACGAGAATAAATGATTCATATATGAATATTTGGTAAATACGGAAAATAAATCCATTTTAAAGATGCACATGTAAACTCATGTTTACCTATTTTTTTAATCAATTATTCATATATATATATATAAATAAGTATAAGGTGAAGATTGGAATGACAATGTTATGATGATTACAAGTAATAAAGAGGTTTAAATATGAAAAGAACCTTTTTTTGAAGAAAGTGATAGCCATTTTCACACATTATAAAACTCCATTTGTCCATGTTGGTAATTTCTTGAAACAAATTGAAGATGGGTTCTCAAAACTTTTTCTCTGTGGTGGCCAAGAACATTGATGTCCTTGTTGGGTAATATCTTATAATTAAATCTTTTTTTAATCATTAAAAGTAATAACTATTTGATTTATGACATATATTATCATACCTCAAATTTCTAATTCCTCAATATTTTGTGATTTATTTGTTCTTTGTGTTGGCATGCAGGCCAGTGATTGCTCTTGTCTATCCTTTGTAAGTATGATTTTTTTGCTTTAATATTGGTATGAGTAACTAGTTAAATATGATATGAACAAAGTTTTATGGGTGTTTACCAAATGTTTTCTGAGTAAGCGTTTATTTGTAAGAAATAAGTGTTCATCAGTAAGAAATATCATCCTCATTTACCTTATCGGATAACATTCTTCAACCATCAAAATGAATTGTTGGTAAGCATCTCCTGTCGAGTAAATGTTAATCTCCTGTCCAGTAAATGTTAACTGGATAAGAGTCTTCCCTTGCTTACCCAAGGTAAGTGACACCTGGTAAACGCTAACCAATAAGCGTTTGGTGAACAAGTCCTTATAGCAGATGTTGTACATTGTGCACATATAAGTATGTATATACACACACACACACATATATATATACAAAAAAGATCGGATTTTTTGAGAAATTTTCACTTTCGTGATTTGAGAATGTGAGAACAAGTGAAGAGACTCTTAAATTGTGTGAATGTTGTAACCTTATGACCTTCACACAATATAAATATATCTTCACAGTTCCCACGACAAACTTTCGCACAATATAAAAAGGTGGTGTTCTCATCATAGCCCGACCCTATATATACACATATTTATATAACTACTTGTAATGTGTATAGTCTTTTATAATTGGTTTTTTTACTTGGATATTTTTATGGGTTCTTGTGGTTTGACCAGATATGCTTCAATCAAGGCTATAGAGACCAGGTCTCAAACAGATGACCAACAATGGCTCACTTATTGGGTTCTCTACTCATTACTCACCCTCTTTGAGCTTACATTTTCAAAGTTTCTTGAATGGTAAATAAACCCCTTTTTTACTCTAATTTTGCCGAAAAATATTTCGTATTTCAGTTTATCTAAGCGATCGACCCTTACCCTTGTAACACCCTAAAATGTGGCCTAACCATTTAAATCATAAAACGAAAATATAACGACAATTTGAATGATAAAATAATAAAATAATTAACTTATAATTGTTCTTGATTCAGGTTCCCTATATGGCCATATGCTAAGTTGTTTGCTACTTGTTGGTTGGTATTGCCTTATTTCAATGGGGCTGCTTATGTTTATAAGCATTTCATTAGACCATTTTACAAAAATCCAAAAGTTCAAATATGGTATTTACCGCGAAGGAAGGGTATTTTCGGTAAAAAAGATGATATTTTAACCGCTGCGGAGAAATATATCGCGGAAAATGGACCCGAAGAGTTCGAAAGGCTTATAAGTAGGGTGAGTTTGTATTTCGATTTTTCGTTTTCTAATGTTGATGTCATCGTGTGTAGAGGATAACAAGTTTTTGGTTTATTTTGTAGGCCGATAGAGAAGCAAGATCACGGAGGGGAGGTTACACGATCTTTGACGATAATTATGGATATTGAGTCGTCGTCTTGCGTTTTGGATCTAGTATGAAAAAAAATAACGCAATTATTGATGGTATTATCCATCACAAATGCTTGAAAACCCTCACAAAAAGTCTTATTTGCGAGGGTAATTGCTAGGAGAGTTGATTGTTATTCGGTTATTGCAAATGTTGTTATAAAATTGTTGTTGTAATATGTTGTTTTTGCAAGTTCAACTCGTTTTTAAAACATAGGAATATAAGATTACGTGGGGTTATTTGGCAGTTACTGGATGGGTTGGTGCAGAATTATTAAATGGTCAGAATGACTAAGATGCTTTTATGATATAGTGCAGAATGAAAGAAAATTGTTTGGTAATTGTTCACGATGTAATTAAGGCTCTGAATGGTTAAGGAAAGGTCAGGATACAAAAGAATTCAGAGGGTCTTGGAACCATTAAGAGACAACCTTATTATTTGCTAAACATGATTCACCTTTTAACGATACAGAAGTTGCCTCTTAATGAAACTGTTAAGAGATAAACAAACAACCCCTACCTCTTGATTTAAAAAAGTTCATGACATTGTCACTTAGAAGACTTAATTCACAAGCAAAGCTTATTAACTTATCGGGCTTCATCATTTCAAGCTCGTTTTCAATAAGTAAAAACTTTGCGATATCAATCTTCCTAAGCCCGAGCTTTGTTCTCGGGCTTTGGGCTTTTAGGGCATCTCCAAATAATTAGTAACAAAGCTCCATCTATGGGGGTGTTTGTATGAAGGATTTCACTTTCACAAGATTATGAAAGTTAAAAAATAGTAAGATTCTTAGAAATGGATGCATCAACATAATGATAATAATCAATCTAATGTAAAGGAAAAAACACATACACACGTAATATTATGTGGTTTGACCTTTCAAATCTATACCATAAAATACAATTAAGTACTTTTTCTTGATATTACAACAGTGAGGGCTCTTAAACCATCGACATTGTTTGAACACCCTCACACCATTTTTTTCGTATCCAAAACCCACCTAGTGAAGCCACTAGAACCACTACGATTATAAGTTCTTCCTTTTTCAGAACCTTCTGTACTTGGTTAGTGTCCCTTATTTGAGAAACTATCACTTCTTGTATATATTTCGTTATCTTAAACGTCTCAAGCACAACATGACGACAACATCAACATAATTTGCTTATTGTCTCCTCAACATAAGACAATTTGAAAACAAATTAATTGAAATAATTCATACGATCATATTTTTTTTATAACTGTGGAAGTAAGAGTCAACTTGCTTGCATCTCTATTTATCTCATGAGACCTTGAAATTAAACTGTCAAACTAAGTGACAAGCCCTTTCTGGTGGGTTTGATGGGACTTTAACTCGTCACTTATGGAGAGCAAACCCAAGATCTTATCGATTAAGATACCCCCAAAGGGTTACATACGATCATCTCGATTATCTCTTTATGGTTGCACTTAGTACAATAATTTTTATAGCCAAGTAGCGTAGTAAGAGCCAAGAAGCCCCAAATCCTTGATTTGGTCCGCCTATGAATTAGTTCCAAGAAATCGATTGTGTATCTTCAACCACAAATGATGTATTTTATTGTATAGATGCTCACTAGATTATTCCAAATACCTTCATTGCTTTCTCGTTTAACAAATTGTATTTGATATTGAGAGCAAGTGCCAACGGAATTATACCTGGACCTCCTTTTGCTCGTCTTTTCAAGTCAATATCTTTTATATATGTCGGCTTTATTCTTGAATACATATTTCTCCTTGTATAAACCTACCAACAATGATCTATGATGTTCATACTGAAATCATGAATGTTTTTATATTCTTGTCAAAAAATCATAACAGTCCAACAATGAACGAATCTCCCACTTCCATTTTCTCTCAATTACATAGAAGGTGACAGACCAAAAAACATCAATTTTTTTCAACTCTCAAAATTTCTCATTTAAGGAACGGCCAAATTCATGTTTCCCAAAAAAAGTGAACGAAAACATAGGATTCCCTTTTGCTTTGTTTCGAGAAGTTTTGAAAGTAGATTGCTTAAAACGAGAATTTGAAAGTTGGTTCACTAAAATAGACAGTTTAAAAACCAGTTTCACAAAATAGGAACCCCTTGCAAGGTCGGTTTCATTTTTATGAAATTTAACCATTAGGAATCTTTACCATTGTGTGTACATGTCTAAAACTGACGAGTTTGTTGGTGAAATTTGATATCGACTCATGTTCAGTTTTTCTGATTTATCGTTATTTTTGCAGCTCACAAATCCTCGTCTGCCCTTGCTTTAAACTTTCTTGTATTTATGTTCCAATTCCAACAAATTAATTTTTCCTATCACTCTATAAGAACTATGATTAGGGTGCAATAAAAGTCGAATACAATAGTTCAAAAATTGATCTTTCATCAAAATAGTCGCCTTATAGTATAAGTTACTAATTTAGGTAAAATAAAACAAGATAAAAAAGTAAAATATAATAACAACGATCATTATTAATGATTTGTTAACAACTTAGGTCGTTTATCAAATGGTTAATGATAAGAAACATTGATTTAAAAAACATATTTATATACCCATAGGGTATTTACAAAACACACCCCTATTTTGATACAATTTAAGCTAGCACCAACACACTTATCTTATCGTGTAACACTCTCAATCATTAAAATGGATTGTAAGTAACTGTCTTAAACCCATTAAGTGCATATTGGGTAAGACTCTCAATCTTGCTAAGCCTCTTATCAGGTACCATTTCAGTTCATTCCATACCCAATCGGTAAGATAAATATTTAACAAACGGTCCCTTAGGTTAAAATCCAAAGAAAATGATATGATTTTAAGAAGTAATATTTTTTTATGTTTGGTTTAATTTTACAAATTTTATTATTATATCATAAAAATGGAAATGCATAAAATAAGATAGAACGGAAGTAAGTATAGCCCATAAACAATAGTTCTTATCAAGCCCAAATACGATACATCGAGCCCAACAATCAATGTAAATTGTCAGTTTTGCCCTCATCCCTATTGTTATATATTTGTAATTTAGGGTTTTATTACGGGTCTACTTCAGAAGCAGCGCCGGCCGCCGGAGGGAGCAAGAGGAAGATATCGATTGAGTAGCTGCCGGATCGACGTTGAACAACAATGGTTCACGTTCCATTCTACCGCAACTGTAATTTCATACCTATCTCTGTAATATAAATATATTCATGTGTATTTATTGTATCTTTTGATCTGTTTGTGTAAGTTTTTAGATAATTAGAATTCATCGTTCATGTTGATTTCATTTGGAACTTCAAATATATGTTGATTTGATTGAGACTTTTGATTGAGTGACAGTGGTAACGTTACGTTGTTTTTTGATTTCGGAACTTAGATTGAATTAGGGTTTTGTTGATGTAATTTTTTTTTGTTAGATTAAAAGATGTATGTTTGATTAGGATCATATTGTTATCGACACAAGTCTCTGATTTAACCAACCACATAATTTACGGAAATTTACGGTTTGATTTTTTGAAATGGAAGGATATGCTTCAGTTCTTGCTTATCTATATTATTGTTTAATCAATGTTGATTTATTTTGGTGCTTGTCTTGTAAACTTTTATCCAGATTAAGCTTTGATGATTTAATAGCTTCTGGTTCATATGCATATTAAGATTAAGCCCATAAGATATAGCATTAGATGGAAATATGCAAAAGCTATATACACACAATGTGGTTTTTTATATGCTGTTATAGCTTCTGGTTCATATGCATATTAAGATTAGGCCCTTAAGATATAGCATTAGATGGAACTTTGCAAAAATTATATACACACAATGTGGTTTTCTATATGCTGTTACAGTGTTTTGAATGCATTAATAAGCATTCAGAAACTCAATCTAACCATAAAAAATGGATTCAAATTTTGTTTTAGATGGTAAGACTTTTAAGAAGCCACGTCGTCCTTATGAGAAGGAACGGTTGGATGCTGAGTTGAAGCTTGTTGGTGAGTATGGCTTACGATGCAAAAGGGAGCTTTGGAGGGTGCAATATGCTCTTAGTCGTATTCGTAATGCCGCAAGAATGCTTCTGACCCTTGAAGAGAAGGACCCACGTAGGATCTTTGAAGGTGAAGCCCTTATGAGGAGGATGAACCGATATGGTCTTTTGGATGAGAGTCAGAATAAGCTCGATTATGTGCTGGCTCTAACCGTTGAGAACTTTCTTGAGCGCCGGCTTCAGACACTTGTGTTCAAGACTGGTATGGCTAAGTCTATCCACCATGCTAGAGTTCTCATCAAACAGAGACACATCAGGTATAATTAAAATTCACATTTGTAGTTCAATCTTACAAGTATATAAAAGTCTTTATAATTGTGTTCAATCTTCTTTGATATGCATAAAATATTCACTATCACTTCAAATAAGTTTTTTAAATAAACATACACATCAGGTAAGAGGTGAATCATTTGTGTTCAATGTTACAAGTATCTAAGAGTCTTTTTAGTTGTGTTCAATCTTCTTTGATATGCACAAAAGTATCTTTACCACATAAGGTTGTTTGTTTACCTTTTAACGGCAGCATCTGAATTGCTAAGAGGTGAATCATGTTTGGCAAAAATAAGTCTTGTCTCTTAATGGTTTCAAAACCCTTTGAATCATTTTAGTTGGGTTCAATCATCTTTGATATGCACAAAAGATTCATTACCACATAAGGTTGTTTGTTTACCTCTTAACGGCAGCATCTAAATTGCTAAGAGGTGAATCATGTTTGGCAAAAATAAGTCTAGTCTCTAAATGGTTCCAAAACCCTCTGAATCATTCAGTATCCTGGACATTCTTAATCATTAAGAACCCTAATTACATCCTGAACTATTACCAACCAATTATATTTCATTTTGCACTAATATCATAAGAACCTCTTAATCAACAGCCCTTAAAATTAGTTTTAAATAAAAATATATTAGTGTTCTTACCGATGATTTAAATGTGAATTTATAGGGTGGGAAGGCAGGTGGTGAATGTAGCATCTTTCATGGTGAGAGTGGACTCACAGAAGCACATAGACTTTTCGCTTACTAGTCCGTTTGGCGGTGGTCGACCTGGCAGAGTTAAGCGAAAGAACCAGAAGGCAGCTGCAAAGAAGGCCGCCGGTGGAGATGCTGACGAGGATGACGAAGAATGAGGCTCTCACTTGCAGTCTTTAAGAGTCCTATTTGAGTATTTATTTTATCTTGGTAATAACTCTTTGTAGGAAGTTTTGGATGCTTTTTTGCCAATCTTTTTGTTGCCTTTTTTTTACTTGGGTTTTTTTTTATGGATTTAATTGATGGTAGATTTATGCAATTGGGTTGCTAAAATTATTGATTAAATTTTGGTAAAAGTCTGGACCATTTTTTTTAACAAAAGCAAAAAGAGTTAAAGAGGCAAAAGTGGGATTAATTACGGTTTTGCTAATTAATTTTATGTTTTATTTTATTTTTTTCTTTAGTTTTGATTTTAATCGACTAGACCTGTAGACTGGTTGTTGGTCAATGGTCATCTTTCTGAGTAATAAGGATGTCTTTAAGATGGATTGAATTGTCTAAGGATTTATTTATTTAAATAATTGCTTAAAGATTTGATCACCTAAAATATGAAAGTTCATTGGGTTTTCATAAACTTTTATTATTAAATAATATAAATAATAGTTAGATGGTAATTGGATTACATTAGTCTAAGAAAAAAACCATTGAACATTTTGAAAATTATTAATTAGTTCTTTATTAACTAAAACATACATCTAAAACCTGCCAAAGGATAGCCCGTTGATAAATGCACTATTGAATATCCACAACCAATTCACCTTTTGCACAATTAGTTTTTGGTGGTTTATTTACACAAACTGATGAGAATTTGAGTCTAACAGTCATGTTATAGGAGTCCTAGTTCTTTCAAGATTAAGTTACTTGTGAAGATTGGCTTCTAAGTCAACTATCTAATGTGTGAGTACTTAATTTGCAACTTACACATATAGAGGTAGGTTCATTTACAAATTTGATGAATCGTACAAACTCGTACAAATCATATATAAAAATAATTTTTTCATGATTTTTTTTCATTAAATACTATGATTTAAGATGCTATTACATATATGTTTGTTTCACCTTGTGAAAGTTTTACATGTATTTGTTTTTATAAGTACATGTATTTGTTTCATAATGTAAAAGTTTCACATGTATTTGTTTTTATAAGTACATGTATTTGTTTCATAATGTAAAAGTTTCACGTGTTTTTTTTTTCACATGTAATATATGTTAAATAACATCTTAAATCATAGCATTTGATGAAAAAAAATCATGAAAAAATTATTTTTATATATGGTTTGTACGAGTTTGCAGGATTTATCCAGTTTGTAAATGAACCAACATCGATGCATATATATACATATATATAGAGGGAGGTTCAGAAGAAAACGCTAAAAAAAGATAAAACTAAAGAACACCCTGAGAGTCCGCCATCTGGACGATATTTTTTTTTCTATGCATCAATGCATAAATATGCATTAATGCATATGCACAAATGATATGAGCGATTGGAGCTCCTTTTTTCTATGCATCAATGCATAAATATGCATTAGTGCATATGCACAAATGCATGTTACCAAATGGCGGCCTCCCAGTGTGTTATTCAATTTTCTCTTTTTTTAGCGTTTTCTCCTGAACCTCCCTCTATATATATATATATGGTAAACAGTCGCCTGGGCCTGGTCACTACGACCCCCTTTGTGAGGAGGCACCCCTTCTCCCGAAGTTACGGGGCTATTTTGCCGAGTTCCTTAGAGAGAGTTGTCTCGCGCAGAGCAATTAGGCAATATTCAAGTGCCTAAAAGGGCCAGTTATATCAGAGTCATTATGTTGGAGTTAAGTCGGATAGCTTCACATTTGTTCATTGAATTTCCATTTACTGATACAATCTTTTACGGAATCGATCCCCTTTTGACTGTACAAGAATATGTGGAGCTCAGCATGTATATATATATATATATACACATATACATATACATACATAGGGGCATGTTCAAACGAGAACGCTACCTATTTAAGAAAATAAGAAGAAAAATTTCATGTACAAAATCATATATGATTAGCCGCGACTTTTCCCGCCGCAAAAGTCGTCCGTGTCCATTTTTTATGCTAGTACAAAATCATTTGTGATTTTGTACATGAAAAAAGGTTTTCTTGTTTTATTAAATATTTAGCGTTTTCGTTTGAACCTCCTTCTATATACATATATACATATATACATATATATATATATATATAAAGGGACAGGTTCAAATGAGAGTTCAAATTTGGTTGTGAACGTGAGGACAAATCAGAGTGCGACATGTGTCCCATTCAAAGAAATATTATAGTATATATTCAGTCTGAATATACAAAGGAATATTCAGAATTAATATATACTATATTAGATGGGTTGGTAACTTGGTGGGATTGCTAGTTCTGAAAAAAGCACATGAAATTCATTTTTTTTAACTTGGGGAGAATGTGAAACTATCGAGCTTCGGCATGGCCATCACCCGATAGAGGCACATTCGTTTCATTAGAACTTAATAAGTAACAATTATCGTTAATATAAGGAATCAGAAAGTGAGGAATAACATGGAAAAAAGTAGGACAAGAAAGTAAACGAGAGTGACGCGCAAGAGCATGAGCCGCCTCGTTAGCTTGTCTTCCAACGACGTGGATCGAAATGTTGTCATGAGTGATGAGAAGGCTTCGTATATCTTCTATAATGTCACCAAACTCAGAGTAATCCTGACTAGTGTCATATATAGCACCAACGACGACCTTAGCATCGGTTTCAAAAATGACATAGGTAAGACCCCGAGAAATAACCCAAAGCATAACGTTTCTGAGAGCATGAGCTTCGCATTCTCTGACCGGAGGGAGAGTGATGAAAGGGGTGGCACTAGCAGATATAAACGTCCCCCTACAATCACTAATAATTGCACCGAAGCCCGCCGAATTAGAGTCAGCGAAGGTAGCAACGTCTGTTTTGCACTTGAAAAATCCTTGTCTTGGGGCAATCCACGAGCTTGGGCTCGGTTGAGGAGGATGAAACTGATCAACACTGATGGTCCTACGCGAAACCGTCCACTCCAAAAAAATCCATGAAGCTCTCTGGACAACAGAGGTGGAATCCTTCGGACCTGCGTTCCATAAAACGTTGCACAAGACATATTTGAATAAAATGATTATCAACATATATAATTTTGAAAGGAAAACAATAATGACATCGAAATACAATGGCATTGAAAGACAAGAATAAGGTATATATAAAACTAAAAGAAAGTACAATAATATTTTTTTACTACAAAATTAACATTTAAATTCAAACATACAGTAAAGAACAAGAAAATATATTTGGGCAATCTTCAAAGTCCAATGTTCATGACAAGCCCAAAAACACCATAATTTTTTTATAATAAAATATGAAGAGTCATAACCTTAGAAAAAAATTACCTCAAACTTCATCAGCTACTTTACTTTAAGAATTCTAGTATTAACTATATTAATAAAATATTATTTTACTTTAATACATATTTTAATTCAATACTCTAAGAGCATCTTTAACTATATTAATAAAATATTATTTTACTTTAATACATATTTTAATTCAATACTCTAAGAGCATCTTTAACAGCTATTGTAAAATAGAAAAATGGAGGATTTTAGCAATTTAAGTGCTCCAACAGTTATGGTATATCAATTGCTAAAATAGAAAAATGGAAAAAAAGAGAAGAAAAATCTCTAAATTTAGAGAATCTCTAAAAATATATAGAAAAGAGAGAAACAACATTTTAATTATATTCAACCAATCAAAATAATAAAGTTAAGTGTGTAGGAGAGATAAATAATATTTTATTAAATGATGGAATATTTTATTAATATTGTTGATGATAAAGTTGCTAAAATAGAGTAGCTGTTGGAGTTGAATGCAAATTATTATAGAGATTTTGACTTTTAATATGCTATTTTAGAAAAAAATTACAATATCTGTTGGAGATGCTCTAATTGGTTGGATGTAGATCTATTATTAATTTTATTTCTTCCATAGAATTTTAGAGATTTGTCTAAATTTATAGATTTTTACAATCTTTTTTCTTTTATCTTCTCTATTTTAACATAGAAGATAACATAGTCGTTGGAATAAAAAAAATGCTAAAAAATTTATTTTCTCTATTTTAACATAGTTGTTAAGATGTTTAGTAAGCTTACTTAGGATTGGGACTAACAACGATAAATCTAAACCCAAAGATTTAAGCTACAACTACTTTTGTTTACAAAGTTATAAGATTGTCTTTTTTGTTCACCAAGTAATAGTACTTTTCTTTATAATATGAATCACATGGTATGCTTTTCAAAAACGAGTTTTTAAAGCATGTTTAAAAACAAAGTACATTCATTTTGAATAAATTTATCTATAATTTCGGATTTGGTTCATGTGGTTTGATGACTTTTATGAAAATAGTTCTTGAACTTCATTTATTACAGAATAAGACTCTTTGTATGTTGTTTTATAACGAATTAGTTCCTCACTCTATCGGCCATCCAATTCATCCGTTAACCTTGAGGGCATTTTCGTCCATTTTTTGTCTTTTTACTCAAGGGGTCAATTTCGTAAATACCACACAAACCAAATAGACCAAATATGTAATTAAATCTAAAAAGTATAAAATATTAATTTTTTTTATACTTTATACTTTAATATATTAATTATTATATTTTAAATTTAATTTATTATATAATATATTTTATTTCAAATATATATATATATATATATATATATAATGTACGTATGCATACGCGTACGTGCGCGGGCACACACACACATCCATAGGTTCATTTGAGAAGTGTTAAATGTGTGGATGATTTTAACCTTTCATCTGATCAAGATTTGAGGCTTTCACTATGAAACACCGAATAATTCGTTCGCATGATATGCGAAAGATAAAGAGGCAGTTTTGTAATTTTTACGTAACAAACAACGCATATGTGAACGTATGTGATTCACATAGGAACTATATAGGTTCAACCAACAGGGACCAAATCCAAAATTAACTCTAAAATATAAGTTCAGTTATTGTGTTTCATCTTTTTTATATATCAAAACCCTCCCCAAACAGTATCGGCTTCTTCTAAAGCATAGGCTTTCTAGATGTTTGATCTCCATACAGGAAAAGTTAAAGGTGAGAAGTGTAAGAAGGGATTTCCACCCTTGGATGCACATTAGGATGATATGTACTGAGATGAGGTACATTGAGATGCACCGGATCAACTTCTTTCTAAGGCGCAATTCATGGGTGGGTATGAGATTAAAAGCGATCAATGGTTCAGATCTCTTCTTACGCTTCTCACCTTAACTCTTCTTCTTACACGATCTCATGCATATATATATATATATATGTATGTATGTATGTATATGGTATAATGAAATACCACATAGATGGATATATAGGGATCAAAATCTGTCGAATCACTCATGTTATGATCTTCTACATTCTGGGTCTTTCCGTTCCATCACATGGCTTATGTTCTTCATGTAGCGTTTAGACTGAATGACTCTATGAAATTACGTTGATACTTCCACATATCATCGGTAACATAAGAGAAATCTCTATTTCCCCTAGAAATCTTTGAAATTACCACTTCTTAGCTTTCAATTTCTCTTTGACAATCAATTGAAATATGAATAGTCCGTCCTCTTCTTTTTGAAAGAAAAGGTGTTTCAGTAAGGTGAAAAAAAAATTAGTGAATCAACCATGAAAACGCCAAATGTGGCCTTTGATCCTTTTGACAACATATGTTCCATTTAATATCATATCAATCAAAAATCATTTAATTACTTATCAAATATTTAGCTAGACAAACTCTTTGATTATGTCCACAATCTTTTTTCAAAAATGATAGTTTTTACATAAACGATTTCTTTAGGGTGATGTGTGTGTATATATATGTATGTATGTATTATCTTTTCATACCTTACTTTGGAATGATATATATTGAATACACTTGGTTCACTTATAAAATGTTTAGCTATCTATATAACGAACATTAAAAGGTATTCATGAGCTTAGTTTCTTTTCTCCAAACAGAAAACTTGGGTAAAGATTGAAAAACATAGTGGATTTTGGACCAAAAGGGCAAGAAAATTTATCATATAATATGAAGGTTGATGTATAGTCGGGGATCGAACTTGAAGTTTAACCCTTTGTATTATACTTCAATTGTTTTGAAAGGGTCAAAAGTGAAAGTTGGACGATAGTAGGAAGACCAATTATGTAAAATGATGTCTTAAAAGCAATTAGCATACGGATAATATTGTTAGGTTGATTTCGTTTTCGGGAATGAGAATGGAAATGTACAATTGATATTGTACACGTATTCGGTGTCGATGGAATCAGATTCTTGTCGATAACTGATTCTATTCTTATGTTATTGTCACTTTCCATCTACTAATTTCTCAATTTCTATAAAATAAATAAAATGATTATTGTATTTTTATGGGTTTTTCATATATTAATAAAGAAAAAACAACTAAAAAAATTGGTTATTGATTAAATGTCTATACTTTATAGTAATATTTTATTACTTATTAGTGTTCCCGACGTTTTTAGTTAGCTGCCTCATAAATTAAATATCACATCTGATTACCGAACAGTTAAAATTCCTACCAAAAATGGTCTTTTCTATTATGATATTCACTTTTCCGGTAATTGATTCAATTAGGTTTGTGTTTCCGCAACCTCTCAACGTTTCTTTTTCCTAAAATTAGATCTTATTTTAACAAATGCTTAGTTTCACGTTTTTTGTTACTTTTTCAGCAAGTAGCATTTTATCTAAATACAAATGTATATATAAAAAAATGTTTTGTGCTTCTTTTCCACTTTGGTTATATGCTTAAATGAAAATATGTGCACGTTACCTATTTATAATTTTTTAAATCATATGAATTATGTTATATAATTCTAATTCTAATCAAATTAAATAATATAAATTGTCAATTTTAGATAAGATGAAAAAGGAAAATAATTTAATGAAATTTAATAATCAATTGTTTTGACGGTTTATTATAAATAATTTATTTACAAATTTTATAAACACAATACAATCGATATGCATATACGAATATAAACATATAATAATAAATAAGTTTCTTATTTAAATAGATGATAAAAAAATTTAACAAATGCCTAACCAAGACAAAGACCATAGAGAACATGAGTTTGATTTATGTGCACACATTTTTGTCATTGTTTTCACAACATACCAAACAAAATTTTAATCCCTTTCTAAGTTTTTTTCTTGCTAACAACAGGGTTTTCAGTTTATGCACACCAACTAATTTTTTGAATGACTATAAATCATCTGAAGTCATCGTAAATGGACCTTTATGGCCATAAAGATTTTGATAGCGCCAAGATTCGAAACAAAGATAGATGAGATTTTCTACTACACCCCTCTAAAACTTAACCAGTGCACCGCAACCTGAGTGATATTTTTCTAAGTTATTTTCCTTATATTATGATATGATACAACTGGTATATTTAATATTTTCTTAATAACCGTTTACTTATATTTGGGTAAAAAAATTGATTACCGGCAACCCAAACTGACCCTATACAAAACCCGCCTTCAAGGACATTTTTTGGTTCACGCAGTAGCCGAGGCTAGTGTGAGAGGCCGAGATCGAACCTGATACTTGTCTTGTACTTGGATAAAATCAATCCACCTCTTTACCAACTGAGTGTTTGTTTGTGTATAAATACACACTGTAAATCTTTGACTATATGTGTCACTCAATATTCATCAATTATCATATACATCTTCTTATGATAATGTTATAAAGATCTAAATCTTTTATTGATATTAAAAAAACTAATCGGTGCTTGAGATAATCACGTGTCCACGTTTTTGCAAGATTTTTAACCGAAGGTTTTCAGATTAATATATTTCAAATAATTTATTCAAAAATTCAATTCATGAAACTGAATTACATGCTAATTATAACATCAGACAAATTTTTAGAAACCTTCAATGAAGGATCCCCACCAATTATGGCATTTAAAACTTATGTCGAACACTCGAAGGTGTTATGGAGATCTACTAAATAATATTGTATGAATGGATCAAGGAGAACCCATGTATCGGTGCTATAATGCATGTGAAAAGGTTGAATAAATTCCAATGGTTTTAAATAATTTTTTATGACGCGTTATAGCGTTAAGACTTGAGTTTGTCATCAAGTTAACCCTTATGACTCCATTCCAATGCTTGATTTGCTTTGTAACACATTATTTTATAAGGTTCTGGGTTTTTTATATATAATTTGAGAAATAAATGGTAATTTTGTACGAGACATAAAACTTAAATAACCATAAAATTTTGGAAACTTAGAAACTAAAATCCTAAAAAGTTAAATATTTACTCTCATTTTCGTACACGAAGAGTCGAACATGAATTATTTGTTGAAGAAAGTAGTGGGTAGAGATTTAATCCCGATTTTACATATTTGATATATTTTTTATTTCGATGGTCCTTCTTTCTCCTTTTTTTTTATTGTAATAATTTCCTTTTTGAAGGTTTGTGTTTTAAAGAAAATTAAAACAATTTATTGTACATGGGTTGTGTTCCTATAAGAATAAAACTTATAGTGAAAAAGCGAGAATAAAACATTTATATATTTCATCTACCTTCGATTATACTTTTGTTTACCTATTGTTTATCATCATAATCGAAACTTAAATAAATTTATACATTTGAAAATGATTAAATATACCCGGGTTTTTTTAAGGGAAATAGGGGAGACACTAATAGAGGCGACTTTGGGCATTAGGGGCGACATCCAGGTACATCGCCTCTACTGCCCAAAGTCACCCCTATTTCCACTAAAAGGTGCGTGCAGCGAGATGTCGCCCCTAATACCATTGTCGCCTCTAATGGTGTCGCCCCTATTTTCACTATTTCTTGTAGTGATATAAAAAAAGTTCATTAAAGTGATTAAAGGTGAAAGATAAATGTATTTGAAGATAGTTGAAGGTAAATGAATGTAGTTGATAATAACAAAGGTAGTTGAAGGAAATAAAGTTAGCTTAAAAAATCAACTCATCCAAACACTCATAAATGTTTTCGCGATTCTTACCATAACTTTTATTCTCACACACCACCGATTCTTATGTACATATAGTTGTAAAAAAATTGTTACATATATTTTGAACCTTTTTAACAATAAATTATAATACTTTTTTATTTACAATAAAATTCTACATCCTCTCGCTACATTAGGGATGAGACTAGAGGACCATTTTTTCGAACCAAATCAGGACCAAATCGGTACCGAATTTGTACATACAGTTCAGTATTCAGTCCTCGTTTTCAGTCGCAATAAAATTTGGTACCAACCGGTTCGGTATCTGTCCGGTATCGATCTCATCCCTATGATGAGACTAGAGGACATTTTCCCGAACTGATGCTGAATTTGTACATACGGTTCGGTTTTTAGTTCTCGCTTTCAGTCCTAGAAAAATTCGATACCAACCGATCTGGTACCGATCTCATCCTTACACTACCTTGCATATATACATAAATAACCATTATTCAATTTAAAAGATTTCAAATAGATTTTTTGTTACTAATGCTTTTAATAAAGGCAGTCATTTCGTTCTCTTTTTTTTTTCTTTTTCTTTGTTTGTTAATCGGTTTGATTTTGGGTTCATTTAATGCATTTATTTAATTTTGATTTCTTCATCTTAACTTTATTTTTAATGGTTTTCAACTAGTATTCGGTTTCAAATAAGTGAAATCATGCTTTGCATTTGATCAAACTAGCATTATGGTAGATGGTAATCGATTTAGGTCTTCGTAAAGTATATTGTAATTATTTAATTGGTTTACTTTAAATTTTAATATTTAAAACGTATTTGGACTTGATTTTATTTTTACTGTTTTACACAAATTCGATTTTGATTCATTTTTCCTGAATTTTTAAACAAAAATAATCATATTTTAATAACCATTTAAATAAATTATTACAACAAAGTTTCTTTTTATGTAATTAGAAGTTAACTAATTAACTATATTGAAATTTCAACTTTTTGTTACAATTAAGTATATTATTTTTATTATTAAATATTATACTAATCATTTTAAAAACAGAGTTTGAAACACATCATAGAACGATGAAAAAGCAAATCATGTGTTTTTTTATCTCGAAGAAGACAAAAAACACATATTTATTTGTAATTTGGAAAAAGAAATTCTGTCTTCAAAAGTTAAATGTTATAATTCTGAAACAAATTAAATTAACATATTATGAATATCTATTGTCCATGATTAACGAGAAAGAAAAAAACACACCAACAACTCTTCTTAATCGTTGAAACACATAATTTTAAATCCAAATTACTGAAAATTACATGAAGTTATACATAATTATTTTAGTTTCGTAGAAGCTAATATATTTTTATTAAAAAAGAAAAGCATTCGAATTCAAATCAGAAATCAATTTAGATTTTAAAAATCTGCTTTTTTATTCTTGTAAAGCTTTAAAACACAAACTTATAATAAAGTATATATCGTTCGTACCTAAAACGGAGTGTTAAAAGTCAACATTTTATAAGTTATTTTTAAAAAATCTCAATCATTTTGATTCACCTTTAATTAATTGGTGGGCATCCTCCATTGATGTAAATGGTTTCATTAAATGAATAAATGGAGATGTTATGGAGGCAAATTTGACGGATCAACAATATTGTTTGTTATAATATTAAATCAAATGAATGAATCTTAACGATTGTTTAATGTCATATATTATGTTTAAGCATAGTTTATTGATCTATTTGGGCAAAAATTGATTACCAACAACTTCAATCGGTTCCATACAGAATCTGCCTCTAAAGACACCAATGTAAAAAGGCATTTTAAGGCTCACTCAGCGGCTGAGGCTAGCGGGAAGGCCTCTGGGATCAAACCCATGACCTGTTATGAATTTGGGCAAAGTCGTCTCACCCCTTTACCAAATAAGCTACACGCCAGAGGCATAGTCTATGTATCTATTCAATGAAAATATGCTTATTTGATCCATGAAAGTTCTAGCCATGGCTTGTAAAAGGTCTAGAGATATTATTAAGTAAGATTTCAATCATATAATTAAAACACATCATAATAATCACGAGTCAAATAGATAAGACCATTGGTGAAAGTGGTTAAATGGGTACACTACCATGTCAAATGAATTAAATTGGTATAATTATTATAATAGTATCTCTAACAAGATTATTTATAATTTATTTAAAAATAAAGAATTAAAAGTTGAAATTATAAAAAAGAATTATATTCAACTCCAACAGATTCTCTTTTTAGATATTTTAAGAGCATTTTCAACAAATTCTAAAATTTTCTTAAAAATAAAGAACCAAAAGTCAAAATCCCGCCAAAAAGTTACATTCATCTCTAACAGATACATTTTGAAGAATCCAACATTTATTATAATATTAAAATATTGCATTCATCTATTAAAATATTATTTCTGTATCTGAATATTTATTTTCAAAGTTTTAATATTAGTGGCCTCACTTTGTAATCATTTTTTAGGTGTTCTCCATTTTTGAAGGAAAAAAAAACGTTTCTCTCTCCTATTTTCTCAATTTTGAAAATAGTTTGGAGAAGTTGTTGAAGCAAATTTTTTGACTCAAAATCTCTATTTTCTTCATTTTAGAGAAGTTGTTGAATATGCTTTAACTTAGATCATAATATTATAATGTTTTCTAACTTATCATCCCAATACAATTTATATTATAATAATAATAATAATAATAATAATAATAATAATTCAATCTCATTAGTGGGATCGACTCAAATTATGGATGACAATTCTCAACCTGACACGAAAATAAACGGATTATGATTGAACTTTTTAATCCGTCAACCCGTCAAATAAACTTGCCGTCAACCCATTTAATATAAATATAATAATAACCGTTATTTAAAACATACTATTTAAAAGGTCATGAAACATGCATAGCCTATTTGCAGTGCCGTCCCTGGGGGAGGGCGGGCTGGGCGTACGCCCAGGGCCCAAAAGAAATAAGGGTCCGATTTTTTCATGTATACTATATAATATATATATATAAGTAGTTCAAAAAAATTAATAAATAAAACAGAAACCATGTCTTTTACTATCTAAATTATTAGCAATTTTTGAATTCTATGTTATTTATGATGATAAAGACAATCTATTGAAAAAAGATCATACTTAACAAGGACCTATTTTTACATCTCGCACAGGGCCCATAAAATGTCAGAAACGGGTCTGCCTATTTGGAGGCTTTTAAAACATGTCAAACATAACATGCATATATAACATATCAAATTATTGAAAATAAATACATAAACATGTATTCCAATTAACAAGTTTTATGAAAGTGGCCTCACTTGTATTGGTCTAACTTATCCTCATGAACGGAATCAGGATTCTAGTTTAGGGAGGGGGGTAGAAGATGACAAATGAAATAAATTTAACTTGTCGATTTAAAATATTCAAACAAAATGTTAATGTAAGATATGCAATTAATGTTCATTGTCACAAATCTCATGGGATTTTGAAAGGAAATTCTAGGTGTGATGATGAGAAAGTAAAACCCATAAATGTTGTGGCTTTTGTTTTTGAAATATTAGAAGTAGGATTAAAAAAATTATATTATGATTTTAATTAAAGCTCAAATTATATTTTTATCACAAAACAGACCATTATTTTCACTAATTTATAACTATAAACATAAATAATATCAATATTGTATCATATACATGAATGAAAAATAGATTTTACAACTCTTTAACGAAAAATGACATCATGAAAATTTACGATCCAAAATTTTAAAAATCATAAATTATATATTTTTAAACTTTGTACAATGATATTAATATAGAATTAATTTATTTGGATTTTTGATGTAATATAACGTTTTTATAAAACGTTTATAAATATAAATACAATAAAAATGTTTTTAATAACAAAAACATAGATGTAATAATGTTTTATAAAAGTTTGTAAAGGTAAATACAATAGAAACATAGATATTAAAATAATAAAACTTTCTAATAAAAAGATTATCAATTAAATAGAAAAACAAACCAAAAATATTGTTGCACCACAATTTCGACTTTCTAATTAAAAAATTATCAATTAAATAAAAAATTATCAGCACCAGCCAACTCCCTACTGGCTACGCCCCTGCTTATCCTACTTTTAACTCTACCTACATAAGTTGGTTATATAGTTTTGAGCATTTATGATGACTAAAAACTTATATTACCTTGCCTTGTCATGTTATACCAATTCGATCGTTGTCACGTCCAACAGGGATCTAAGCAACCTCTAGGTCGCTTCTGATCTCGTAAAGTGTTAGTCGCCTCTTTCCCGAGCTTGAGCTCGCACTTGTGACGTATATAATACTAAATTGTATCTTTTTCTTTGTTGCTTTTGCTTTTTACTGATCTATAGATACACAATATTGATTAGCTTTATGCTAAATGATTTTTTCAAAATGCCAATATACTATGATAACATATAACTCTAAACATATGCATAAAAGCATGCAAAAAAATATGTTTCTTTACATAAACATATGTAAAATGTTATGCGTAGTAAACTATTTTTTCTGATAATAAATTTCAATTATGAACTCGTCGATACTATTCAATTGTTCCTACTACCTATGCATAGATATGATATGTCTCATAACTTCTGAGGTTATTTTACATAAGTCCTATCTTGACAAATACATTTCTCTACTTATCTTTTAAATAAGTTATTTTCTTCTTGTCGTAAATTTCATATCACAATTGATCTCTAATTTATCTTCACAAATACTTACCTTTAGAGTTAAGGAAAAGGACCATACCTATCGGGGTAAAGCGGATTGGTCCCAAAGTAGACCATGATGTCATAATGCTAGATTAGACCAAATCGTCGATCTTTAACAGTACAAAGTTTTTTAGGCAAACTGGTCCAAACAAGTCTTTTTAGGATTGGATAAAATTTGAATTTGATAAAAAGTTGGATCATATTAGATCAGAGTAGGTCGGACCGGGTCAATTAGACCATAACTGGACCAAACCGAGTTTTTTTATAAACCGTTTTAACAAAATCATATTAAAGAATGTAATTAAAAGATTAATTTATTTATTAATTAAAACATAAATCAACAATGATAAATAATATCAAAGAGTGTTAGCTCAGTTGGATAGGTAACATCCCTGGGGGGTGTGGGGTGAAAGCCACACTACCAGGGTTCGATTCCTACGGTTGACATTTATGAGATATCCAGACTTTGGGCGCAGGCCCAGGGGGCTGTGTTCGGGGCCTGTACGGGAGGATCCGGTCTATGGGATCCACTTCCCTGCCGGTCGGGTTCAGCCATAGGTTGGGCCGGGTCGCAGCGGATTAGTGGGTTGGCCCGTAATGGAGACCCGATACTGCTGGAGCGTGTGTGTGTTATAGATGTCGTTCAAAAAAAAACAATGATAAATAATGTATGGTGACCAATTTTATTAAAAGGATACACCGTACAATATATTATTATTAGGTATCCAAGTTTTTTTTTCTTTTTCTTTTTAATTAATTTGTAATAATATTTATAAACAAGTGAAAATTAATACAAAAATTAAGATAATTTGTATAAATAATTCCCTAAATTCAACAAAATCAACCAAATGAAAGTCAGCTTCAGCAATTACGACGACTATTACTTTTTTAACCAACCAAATTATAATACTTAAAATTATTAATTATTTATTTCAAAAAAGTTATAATTATTATATACAGCTATAACTTAATACTTATTAATATTGTATTATATTAATTTTTCAAATTCAAAATAAGATCAAATGAACTGGATCATATTAGATCAGATTGAACTAGAACAAGACTAGCACAAACCAAGACCAAAAGATTGTCGATCTTAAAACGATTCTTACCCTAACAGACTCAGACTGGTCCTTACTGGACCTTGCTAATTTTGGACTGCTTTGACCAAAGCTTATTTTTAGGACCGACTTAAAAAAGTCCATGCCTATCTCTTCTTACTTTTCTTCATCTTCTACGTAACGCTAATATATACTCATTCTGTCATGCTGCCTATCAGATGCCACATGACAAGGCTTATCGTCTCTTTTTGGTTATTGGGGTTGTCAAATGTCAAGACCATTATCTAATTGTATCAAGGATACAAAATTCATTTCTCTTACATGTCATTACTTATTTTCTTGGTTGCTTCTAGAAAATTATATAGTCCCCATCTTATATCATGGTCACTGACGTTCGGATTTCTTTTATTCGTCTCAAGTTCTTAACCATTTTTGACCAAATAGATAAAAGATTAACATATATGTCACTCATTTTCAGTTAGTTTTGTTCAGTTCTTCCTAAATTAAAGTAGATTATGTAGTCTCATGAGGCACATCTTAGGTATTTGGTAGATCCCAAAAATTTCGGTTGTTGAGATAATGTGTATGTATCTGGTGTGTCAATAATTATTATTATTTTGACAACAATGTTTCATTTGCATGTCTACAACAAACCTACAATTCATTTCTTCATGCTTCTTATGTTTGCATAACCTTCCAAGAAATTTTAGTCATTCCCGATTGAAAGTATGCAACTAGTGGAAGTTATGATCAGAATGGATCTTTATTAGATCTTACTTGTGTTGGTTCTATTCGTTCGTCTCAAACGAGGTTTATCTGTTTGCTCTTCATTAGCAACAGAGATACCTTCCAAGAAATTTTAGCCATTCCCGATTGAAGGTATGCAACTAACGGAAGTTATGATCAGGATGGATCTTTATTAGATCTTGCTTGTGTTGGTTCTATTCGTTCGTCTCAAACAAGGTTTATCCGTTTGCTCTTCATTAGCAACAGAGATAGAGATTGGATATGACCATAGGAAACCAAGCATAAGCCTTTCAATTACGTCGATTATAGCAAAAGGTCAAATGAAAACCGAAGACCAACATACTTGCATGGTTGACTGTACAAAAATGACAAGTTGGATGCGACCAACGAAAAATAGTGTCTTGTAGTTCCAATTCCCTGTCTTATTCTTCACTTTAAGCATAATTGGCAGCGGTTTTACCTTCACCCATTGTTGTCCGCTAGGGTACCGGGATAACCTTACCTTGACCATACTCTACAAATTACCAGTCCTATATAGTGTAATGCCCCTAAAGCCCAAATCAAAACATGGCCCAGTAACCTCTAAATCAATTAAAATGATATTAAAAATGATTGATAGCTCACGACTTTGAACTAATAAGTAGCTCACAAAGTCTACTTCTTAATCCATGTAGAACGGGTTGTTACATACTCTCGCACTTAAATTTTTTATGCTCTTGTTAATACTTATTATAATTTTCCTTGTAATCGGCGATGTTAGATTCACCTAAGATGTTACAAACACCCCTAGTACTCATCATGTCTGATGTGGTTTGCCTCCATCATCCACTGGTACAAGGTAAAACAAAGTGTTCTTCACCTCCTCTCTATCTTTTGAACCCTACGAAATTTTCCTTTTTAAATTATTAAGTCTTTGAATTTTTTTAAAATACATAAAATAAATTTTCTAATACGTCAATACATTCAAAACAAGTCACTACTGAATTCTTTAGATTTAATTATATTACTAAATATAATATAAGTACTTGAATTCAAAACATCGTACTCGTGAATATGCGTTGGATTGTTATGCCTGAAATGACCATTTTAACCGCTTTAATGTTCAATGTCATACTACAGGTTCTCAGTATGGTAGGCAGTGTAAAGTACTTACCGTTCAGAACACAACCCCATCATCATCTCAACACGTGACAATTGTAATAGTGCATGTGGTATTAACCGGAGAATACCCAATACCCGTATTTACACACCATTAGACACGTTGTCGATTTCAAGATGTAAGTATATGAATTGTTCCATACCAACATAGATTAAATGTGTACTAAGAATATATAGAACGTACTTATACTCGTGAATATGTTGATTTAAATAAATTATGACATCACAAAGATCTATAAATAGTACTAATACCGTTTATTTATTTTATAAAATAACGAACAATATTTTTTTTTAAACAAATACAATTATGATAACAGAGGTAATTAGTAAGAGGGGGTAAATAAATAACCCGTTTATATTTCATGATAAAAAATACATGCGCATTTACGAAACATCAAATTTCCTACATATAATGCTTTTTATTTTATTAAATAATGAATACTGAAAAACGAAAGAAAATACATACTTTATATATTGATAATCATAAAATTAATTTCTGTAATTATTTTAACATAAAAATATACATTATCGATTTGATGGACTAAATTTTTACCTGTTAAGTTAGTGATAGTGTTAGATTTTGCCAATAATCACTTTGCCGGATTAATGTTTGGTAGACGACCCCTTAATATTTATTATGTTAGAACTTTTCTTACACTGTGTTACAATTTGGATTGTTTTTACTCTACTCTTTTGCATTGTAATCACTTTTCTTACATTGTTCTATATTTTTGAGCTCTGTAATCCTGTTATTATTAAATATGTAAATGTCAAATATCATCAATATAATATCGATACTTTTGCCATTTTCAGAATGTCAACTTTTATTTTTATTCAATATGGTGCCCCCTCTCGTACAAATTATTGGCTCTGCACCAGTGTTCAAAAAGGCATGTCATGGCGAGATATGGCGTGAGACGCGTTTTCGCCGTTACGAAATGGCCCATAGCGTTTTTGTAAGGCGTGACTCACGCCATGGCGTAACAAGGCGCACGTTTTCTAAAAGAAGTGATTTTTTAAATTTTTTTCGTTTTCACACTTTTAACTTTAGATTTTACATTTTTATAAATTTATTTAATCATATCACTCACAGTTTCACGAATTCATAAACGTTATGAACTCACAATTACAACAAATTTGTAAAATTATTTTTTATTTTAAATTTTAATTTTAAATTTTAAATTTAAATTTTGTTCAAAATTGTTTTTATAATAATAATCTATATGAGTTTTTTTTCCTTCTAATTTAAATGTATATTTTTTTTAATATCATTATTTGATCAGATAACATATAGAAAATATATATGTAAATATATAAGTCGATATATGACATACAAATTTGTCGCGTTATGTCACCTATTAATAAATGTCTTGTCCTCGCCATGGCATTTAAAACTTACAGAGACGGACCTAGATTTTTTTTATACGGTGGCACTATACATCATAGACAAAAAATACGGTTTTTATCTGTTTGTCTTTACGTTTTTATTAACGTTCAATATCTTTGGATGTATTTTTTAGCCTAATTCCATTGTTTCGGGAGATTTTTAAGGTTTTTTGGTTGATTTCGATGGACTTTTTCGGTTTTTTGGTTGATTTCAAGAGTTTTTTTTTTGGATTTTCTTGTTTTTGTATCGATTCCGAGAGATTTTTTCGCTGTTTTTGGTAGATTTCAAGAGTTTTTTTTTTGTTTTTTGGTTGATTACGAAGTACGGTTCATCTTCTTCCACTTCTGAATATCATACAGTATTACAGTGACATCTTCGAAAACAATACAATTACGCCGTTCACAAACCCAAAACATTTCTCCTTCGACGGAGAGATAATACAGTGCCCGTGCCACTGACCACTGTAGTACCCTTTTCAGGTCCGTCCTTAATGTTTGAAACTTAACCTCACCGTTACAACCATACCTCACTCTATTTTGAACCTTGGCCACAAATAGTTCAGATGGGTCTATCCCAAGTTATTTTACATTGTGAATGTCTGATTATCGATCTTTAACGGTCGGGCCACCCATTTTTTCGAGAATGATCGTGTAACTACTAACTAGCAGGACATTGGGTCATGTTTAGTCAACTATTCTGTCCGTAAACATCTCTAAATAATAAATAAGAAAAATAATTGCCTTTAATAAATTACTATATTTTTTACTTTTAATATTTTATTAAAATTTGGGGAAGTGAAAAAAGGATCCAATATTATCCATGACAATGAGTACAAGACCATTGGAAGAGGATGGTGGCAATTTGAAAGCTATTAACTTCACCTGTCTTCATCATTCCACGTATATTAATATATATATATATATATGTGTGTGTTGTTCTTTTGTACTATAAATGTATACTTTTTATCTTTTTATAATTTTTCAATAAATATTTATATATTTTTCAAAACCAACCTTTAGTTGTGTTTGATTTATGTGACATAACAAGAAAAAAAGAGTTTTATTTCATATTTGATACGACATCTATTATTAATATTATGTAAACCAAATTGACAGTTTTTTATATCTATCCAGAAAATGTTAAAAAGACTAATAAAATTATTATAATATTTATTTGTTAATTTAATTTTTGATTTTACCAATTACTATACAGATAACTAGTTATATTTTATTTAAAGCATCTCCAACAGCTATACTAAAATAGGAAGAAAAAAAAGGATTTTAGTAATTTTATTGCTCCAACAGTTATTTATGCTAAAATAGAGAAATAGAAAGAAAGATGGGAAAAATCTCTAAATTTAGATAATCTCTAAATTGAGAGAGAAATGATTATTTCAATAGTTTTCACCAGACAAATCTTTCATTTTTTTGGGATATTAAATATATTGAATATTTTAATAATATAATTTATTGTAGAATTTATAAAATAAAGTAGCTGTTGGAGTTGAGTGTAATTTTTTTTAGAGATTTTCAGTTTTCATATGTTATTTTAGAGAAATTTTAGTATAGTTGTTGGAGATGCTCTTAATCCAGTTTTGCTTGGTTCGATTCGTTAAGATATAATTTAGTTTTTTTAACTAATTAACAAACAAAAGTTTAGCTTTATGATAACTAACCATAAAATACTAATGATGAGGGACGGACCATTTAAGTGGTTAACTGGCTACGATTGTACCGTTGTAAGATAAAAAAATTAGGTTCGAAAAAAATGCAGTTGTACAAAAAAAAATCTTGAGTCCGTCCCTACTAATGATTTTATTTAAAATTACCTACTGAGTTGTTGTGTACATTAATTCCTTACGTCCCAAAATAATTCATATTTCAGTTATAAACTTTTTTGTCCTTTCCATGTAGCTCAGTTGATAAGGGGTGAAACGACTTTGTACAAATATAATACCAGTTCTACGTTCAATCACAGGGCCTCCATTTGCCTCAACCATTGAGTGAGTTAAAAAAATTATTTCACGCTATTGTCTTTATAGATGGTTCCGTATAGAATTAGTGGGGTTAACTTGTTCAAAATATAAATTTTTTGCTAACATTTATTCATTCCATCTCAAAAAAAATTGTATTTTTATTTATTTTAAGATAAGTACTTGTTTTCTTATTTTATCATTAATTAAAAGAAATTTAACATTTTATTTACTCATTCTATTGCCAAAAATAAAATATTTTATTTAGTTAATCACCACTTATGTCTTATGCGTTTAGACATTTTATAATTCAGACCGTTTTTTTTTCTTTCTAGAATCTGTTATCATTTAGTATGGTCTGAATAAATAAATGGTAACATAACATCTTAAATCCCGCTTATTATCTTCCCACGTCTCCGGTTCTTTTACTTTGTCTTTATTTTCTAAGTCTTTGACTTTTCAAACCATCTTCTCACAAATGTTGAGTAATTAATAAACTTCTACCCAATGATATTAACAATACAATTTTGATCCAAAGATGAAAATAAACAATCATATTGATTCAGATTTCAGACTTCAGACGCAAAAATAAACAGTCTTACTGATTTAGATTTCAGACTTTAACATCACCTCTTATAAATCAGAAGTGAAATCAGAATCCAGACTTCAACACCACTTAAAAAACAAACGTCACTTTAATTTTTAAAAACTTAATTAAAATAATTATTTTGACGGTATATTTACGCTTCTTAACCATTTCTTTAAAAATTATTAAAATTTTATTTTTTACCCACCTCTGCAATTATAAATATTTATTTTACAACTGAAATATTTAAAATCAAGTATTATTATATATCACACGACGGTATACACAAACACCTCAAGCCTACAGTCTTCATAAATCTATTGCTTTTTTAGTGAAACAAAAGGAAAAGGTTAAAAGTTTCATTAATTCTCATTGAAGTTCTCTTTGATTCACAAACTAGGCATGGTTCTTTTAAAATGTTGCATAAAGACCCCCTTAACTTAAGTAATCATATACGCAACCTACGGTTTGTTTTTTCTTTGAATGTTTTTTTAAAAGTATATAATATATATATACAACAGATAAAATAAATATACTCGCACACTCTTCTAACATTTGTTAAGGTTTTAACTCCCAATTTTTTACGGGATTAGATGCTCACATACCGCTAGGTTAAAGGCCCTTTAATTTCTTTTTGAATATTTTTAGAATTATGTTACCAACATAAACTAAGCAAAAGAAACATTAAAATTTTTGTATCACAAAATTTTCATTTTTCATTTTATAGATGACTACATAAACATTATAAACATGGATCCGCGATATTCGACTTTCTTTAATTTGCATTTTTTTTTACTTTTTATCTTGTTATAAACTCTTTATATAGCAATTTTTGTAAACTACATTAATATACGTATGTATCCATAATTTTTTTTTTCTTTTTATATGAATTTAAATTGTTTAATATAATTGAAAAATATATATTACACATATGTATATATGCATATACAGACTTGAGATCATGTGAGATCAGACTGTTTACGTGAGATCCATGAAACTAAATTTTATAGACTTGAAACTTCACAGTAAAAAAATGTAAATGTATCATTCATATTGTTTTTGCTGTGAAAGTTCGATTTTCTTTTACTTTCACAATGTTTTGTTGTAAAATTTTAATTGTAAAAATATGGTCTCACGGGTATTACAAAATAGTGTGGTGTTGTGTGAACCCAACCCTATATATACATATAAAAACTTGTCGCCTAAAAACATACCTTAAAAAAGGTTATGAAATTGTTATAAGTTTATAACTTCTAAAGCTATGGGTTTGACATCAGCGATGGACCCAAGATTTTTTTTTCATACAATGACACCATATAAAACAGTCATACTTTCTAAAACAAGACAGTTGCATCTTTTACTAACCTAAATTTTTTTAGCTTATAACAAAGGGACAATACGGTGCCACGTGCCACCATAACCACTTAAATAGGTTCGTCCATATTTGATACCATCATTACGTCATGTTTTACACCCTTTAAAAAAACCTAGACCTGGCAAACGTGTCGTGTCGGGTTCAAAGTTAAACTGATTGAGAGTGCCTAACCCTAACCCGACCCGTTTATTTTTCGGGTCGTGTCAACCCGTTTACTTAAACGGGTTGAAATGTATTACCCAAATTCGTTTAATTCATGTTGAGTTCGTGTCTGGTTAGCATGTCGTGTCAATTTTTGTCAGGTCTGCATTGAATGTACAGTCACTTATTATTATTATTATTATTTATTGACTTAGTTAAAAAAACTATAAATTGTGGGTTGTTGAAGTTATTTGCATAAGGGCCTAAGATAAACAGGTTTTCTGGTCATTTTCAGTTGAAATGTTTTACCCTGGCTTTACCCGTTTAATTTTCGTGTCATGTCGTGTCAACCCATTTACTTAGACGGGTTAAAATATATTACCCAAACCCGTTTAATTCGTATCGAGTTAATGTGTCGGGCCAATTTTTACCAGATCTATTTAAAGCCCTTCTAAATCATACCGATTGATTTCATCAAATCCCCAATATTTACAAGTAATTTTACAAAACTCCATAGTGGTACTATAGTTTTCAACTACCATGGGGTAAAAAAGAAAATTTATAAAAAACAATGGTGAGTTTTGAAACATGGTGGAAAGTTGAAGGGGGTATTATATAAAGTAAATAAAATAAAATAAAAATATAAAATTGGGTGGACAACACACCGTTTCACACATCAAAAGAGGGCCCTGCATATCTTAATCAATCGCGTGGGCCCCACCTCATTGGAGTACTACAAAAGCAAGTTGTGTAACTTGCCCCCGGCGTATTTTAGCGCTTAACCCCACGTAAACGCCAAAGTTTTTTTTTTTTTTAATAATCTAAATTTTGCCCAACTAAATTCGTAGCGTGGGCCATCTCGGTAACACCGATTCTTGCTTTTATTTTTTTTCTTTATCTTTTAGAAACATATGTAATTTTGGGTATAAAATAATACTTTCATTATTTCAAAATAAATATCTATAAAGAAAATACATAATTTTTAAAACACAGAATTATTGAATGGCTAAGTTTAACCCTTTTTTTTACAAAAAAATAATGTATTTTTTTTATTAGAAAGAGGACACTTATAAGCATTTTTTACGCCCTGTTCTAAAGTTTTAGAAAGAAAAAAAAAAGAAGCAAAATAAATTTTTTTATTTGTATTCTTAAAAGTGGAGAAAAAAAGAAAATGAATGAAAAAAAGAATGTTCATGTTTTTTAACATGAGGAAAGAAAATGAAATATGTCATTTTTATAAATATATCTTTATTTATTTTGTAGAATAATGTAATTGATAGATAAATATGTTATTTTATAAATATTTTTAATTGTTGTAAAAAAAATCTTTCTTTTTCCTAACTTTTCCTTCGTTAAAAATCAGCATAACTTTCCATACTTTCCTTTGTTAAAAAAATCGAGAACACAATTTTTTTCTCTACTTTTTCTTCATTTTTTTCGTAAAAAAAACTTGAGAACACAACGTAAAGGATTCTCATATAATTTTTCCAAAATTTAATTTTAAAAAAAAGTTGCATTCAAATTAAACAAATTCGTTATTTTAAATATTTCAATATTAATATATTATTGAAATATTACTCTACCGGAGTCAACCTGTTTTAAAATAATTGTGTACATTATTATTTTAGTTTATTTAAAATTAAATTTTTACCTTTTAATTCTACCTTTTAGTTATGAAATGAAGAAAATTTTTCTTTCTATAAATAAATATAAACATGTCATTTTATAAATTAAAAAAATAAAAAATTACATATTTTTGAAACTTTGTGTTATTTTCATCGGGTACAATTAATTTGGGATAGATGGAGTACATAACTTTATTCTCTCATCAAGTATTTGAGATATGGCTAGATTTAAAATTTTCTCTTGTTTTCTAATTCTAGAAAACAATATAAGAAATAAATATTTATTTTAGACTAAATTAAAACAGATAGTCAGATATATCAACATATGCTTCGAGACAAAAAGATAATTTTTTGTATTTTTATAATAAATTATATTATTTACTTTATTATATTAACCCAACACTTCATTAAATAATAATAATATTCAGTTCATGATTTTTCTATTGATGAAGCACGAACACCTTTATTATCATCATCATGTACATAAAATAATACAAAGAGATCTTATATTAAAATAAGGCTCCTTCATCCTTGATTGTTATCATGTATATTCCCCTTTTTATTATGGTTTTTCATATTAATATATATATATATAGAGAGAGAGTATTCAGATTGAATATACAAAGAAATTAATATTCAGACGGAAAAAATTATTCATACTGAATAAATATTATTTCAGTCTGAATATTTTTTTAATGAGACACGTGTCACACTCTCATTTGTCCTCACGTTCACAACTAAATTTGAGTTCGCATTTAAACCGTCCCTATATGGCTATATATATATATATACATACTTGTTAGTTATTTGTTATAAATAATGTTTACCATGTTTTAAACTATTTAAAAGGTAATTAGGGGTGTTTGGAATTGCTTATTCGAAGCAACTTATACTTTTTTTATTGAAAATATTTATCAACTTATGTTATGAGAATGTAGGTAAGGTTAAAATGATAAATTGGTTTTTATAAGTCATAAGTTGTTTTGATAAGTTAAAAGCTTTAAACTTGTTGAAAACTTCTTTCCACCGGTTTCCCACCGGTATAAAATCTTTTTTTTCTCATCCAAACACTCAAAACTGTTTTTTATCGAGTCCAGACCAAAATAAGTCAATAAGTAATTTCTATAAGCAATCCCAAACACCCTCTGTGTTCTCGAAACTCATTTAACGAAGGAAAGGAAAGAAAAACAAGGGAAAGCGGAGGAAAGTGAAAAAAACTCGTATTCTCAAAACTTTTTTAGGATAGAAAAGGAAAGGAAAGGGAAGGAAAATAAAGTTTACTTTCCTTTCAAATATTTCCTCCCAAATGTGTGAGGAAAAGAAAGGAAATGAAAGAAAATAAATTAAAATTATTTAAAAAATAAATAAAATTACAAAACTACCCAATCTTTCATCCTAAATTATATTATTTTAAAGAGTATATTAGGCATTGTTTGGCAAAAATAAGCTAGCTTATCAGCTAGTTTGCCAAACATAGCCTTAATAAAAATGACATTTTTTCTTTTCTTTCTCTTCTTTTCAACTATTTCTTTCCTTTCCTTCCTTTTACTTCATTTTCGAAAACACAAACAATTTTTTTATTTTCCTTTCTTTCCCTTTCTTTTTCTTTATTTTCTCTCCAAATTTGAGAACACAACGTTAGTTTCCAGTACCTATGAAATGATTCTTTGTTTTTATAAATCAATATTTTAGTACAAATCTACAAACCCACTGATATCATAACAAAAGATAAATATTAAAAAAGATGATCATGAATGCTTTATTTATTATTATCAAAATAATTATAGAAAACAATCAAAAATCACTTATAACAAGTGACGCTTAAATTAAGAAACAATGGAGATAATTTAAGAATAAATCATGATCGTCTTCCCTAAATAACTCTAATTTTTTCTATAAAAATGGATTTATAAGAGCATTTCTAACAGTTTCTCTAAAATAAAGAAAAACTCATTTTCTTCTTTTTAAACTTCTCCAACAGCATCTCTATCTCTATATCAATATCTAAAATAGAGATTTTTGGAAAAATCTCTAAATATAGAGATTTCTCTATATCTCCAAAAGGATGAGAGAAAAAGATTATTTTAATAATTCTCACCAATAACAACCCTTATTATTTTAGAAATTTTTGAAATAATAAATTTATTAAATATTTTAATAATATAATTTTTAAATAGATTCTTTTAAATAGAGAAGCTATTAGAGTTAGAAGATAGTAATTTTAGAGATTTTAACTTTACATTCTCTATTTTAAAAAAAAAATTAAAGAAACTGTTGGAGATGCTCTAAGTTACTTTATATTTTATATTATTATACATGTAACACGTAAAACTCATAAAATTATCATATCTTTTTAAAAAAAATATATAAAAATCTAACTATTATCGCATGGATTTCAAAGAATTATTTGATAACATAAAAATGGGTGTGAGAAATAAAGAGTCAATTGGTGCCAAAAATGGAGTTTGGTGCAAGACATGAATAGCCCGCTGAAGACGCTTATAAATGCATCACTTATTCTTTCAAAATAAAAAGGGAAATTTCGTTATAAATGCATCATTTATTTATTATGCAAGACCACACATATTTTTTTTTAAGAATAAATATTTATCATAAATGCATTATTCATTATAAATTGTATATTTCTAATAAATATATTATAACATTTATGATAAATAACTTGTTTATATTTTTTGATAAAAATGTCATGTATTACGTTATGGATGGTTCATAATTTCACAATCAATTTTAGATTTCTAAGAGCATCTCCAACAGTTTCCCCTAAAAGAAAAATTCCAAAATGAAAAATCCAAAGTTAAAATCCTTAAAAAGAATTGTATTCATCTTCAACAGATTTTCCATTTTAAAGAAAACAACATTAATTATAATACTAAAATATTATATCCATCTATTAAAATATTATTTCTCTTTTTAAATTTTCCTATTGGTTGTCTCATCTTGTAATCATTTTTGGAGTGTTCTCTAAATTTGGAGAAAAAAAAACTCCCTCTCTTCTACTTTCTCTATTTTGGAGATAGTTTTGAAGAAGCTATTGGAGCTAAAAATTGACTTAAAATCCCTATTTTATCTATTTTTCCTATTTTAAAGAAACTGTTGGAGATGCTCAAATAAAACCTGCCAATAAAATAAATATACATATTATAAATATGTATATTGGGTTATATTTATTGATTCAAGAAACTATTTTAAATTACATAAATTAAATAAACTATATAAAAACCGTTCAAAGTGTTATAAAGTGTATATAACCTTCTAAAATTTATATTATTATAAAATTGGCGCCAATAATTTTTGTAAATGTATTTTATACGTTCAAGTTAATAAATCTCAAAAAATTGGCAAAATCAAACCCATTATTCACGGTAAAACTAGAAATTTCATATAAAATCCTCTATGACAATCAAGTTTTTCTTATTATATTTTAAAGGAAAATTAATTATTTTAACCATTTATATCTTATTTTTTTATATATCCATAATATTATACTTTGTCGTTAAAAAATAATAGCATTATATTTTAATTAATATTCCGAATTTTATGAAAAATATTCATATTCACCGATCAAGAGGATAATTGACTTTAAAAGTAAATAATTAAATCGAAAAATATTCAATATTGTGCTCATTTCGAAGGTATTGTCGAGACGATTATAATGGTGTAACTTGTTAAAATAAAAACGTACTTTTTAGACGTATTTTAATTGATATATGAGTATGTGTGTTAATGTGATAAGGGTGTAAAACGAAAAATTAAAAAGTAAAGTACTTAAAGTAATTTATTAACTAACTTTAAGGATAGAAGATGTAAATGAATTTTTTTTTGTCAAATTAGAACATTTGGGTGAGTATTTCGATTTTATTTTGATCATTTTGGTAAAAGTGAAGAGAAAATGGTCATTTTGATATTTTTGATTTCTAAAATGGTTAAAATAATTAATTTTTCTATTTTAAATGTATGATTTAAACTTTTAAAAGGTTTGATTGATAACATAACATTTTTAACAATCACATGTGTGTTGTTATTTGACCATTTTTTATCAATTCATTGCATAAAAATTAAATAAAAAATTGTTTAGAGATTGATTAATCATCTTCGACTTTAAAACATCTCTAACTCAATCACTAAAATAATAGCTAAAAACATTAAAAATAATAAGTCTACACTAAAAAATCAAGAGTAAATTACTTTTTTAGACCCTATGATTTATTGAAAATTTTCTTTTCTGTTATTATGATTTTAAAATTATAATTTTCATCCTTATAATTTATAATTCATTGACTTTATGATTTTCATATCCAAAAAATTTCATTGTTTTTATTTCTTTTTCTATGTTTATATTTTTTTTTAGTCCTTCTTACTTTAAAAAACCAAGAGTAAATTACTTTAGTCCCTATGATTTGTTGAAACTTTCTATTTTCATCCTTAAAAATTACAATTTTCATTCCTATCTATATTTATACTATATTATAAAGCATTTGACAAAAACTCTTAAAAACATATTATTATGCGGTTTGTACAATTGATTAAAGCATGATTACTTAAAATTCATAAATGGTATTATTTTGGTTATTTTGGTTAATTTCCTTATTAAACCATTTATGTAATTTGCGCGAGTACCCTTCTATTAAAACTAAAAAAATTACATTTAAAAGATTTAAAAATAAATTGAATATAAATATATTAATAATATATATACACGCACATCCTAATATATATAGATACATATATGTGTATAAATCCATGGATTCATGCAAGCACAACCATCCCCGCTTAAGCTTTTTGTTGTAGCTCGACTTCTTGGAAGGCGCAGAATTGCCCTCCCACTTTCTCTTCTCCCCTACTAAATTTCTCTCTACCTTTCCTAACTCATCGATATCCTCCACCATTTGAGCTTGATCAATGGCCTCCTTTAGAGTGGAGGTCCTTGCCGATTGGACCAATGCCATCATATCGGATGGCAATCCTTTGATGTACGCTTTCATTCTCTCTTTCTCAGTTGAAGCCGCGTGCTCCACCAAACTCAGCTTCTCCACAAATAGCTCTGTATATTCCCTCACGGTCTTATCCCCCTTCTTTAGGGCTCGAAACTCATCCACGATGCGATCAATGGCTCTTTCGTTACAATACTTCTCCAAGACTTTTGCTTTGAACATTTCCCAAGTAAGCATTGAGACAATGACGGGGCCAAGAGTTTTGGTGGTGACGTTCCACCACCTTAAGGCCGCGCCTCTCAACATTTGGGAAGCAAACTTCACCATCTGATTCTCTTCGCATTCACTCGAGCCAAAAGCTTGCTCGATCTCTTATAGCCAATTCATGCAAACTACCGTGTTAGCTGTCCCAAAGAACTCGGGTGGTTTGGAACACAAGAAGGTTTTATATGAACAACCTCGTCCCGCTCTCCTCACCTCCGCCGCGGGCGTCTCTTCAGTAACTGGTGCGGCCCCAGTTCTCCTGAATCTCCTACAGCATTCTCAGCGGTCACTTCGTGCCTCCGGTAACTGGCATCCCTTTCCTCGAACATTTTTAACATCGTCTCATGTTGTTGTGCTATCATGGAGTTCATTGCAGTAATCGAACTTGGAGTTCTTCCTGTGAATCCGTCTCCACCATTAGAGGACCTCCCGCGTTAAGGTTGAGTGGTGGGATGGTATTTAATCTAGGCATGGGTATACTTGTAAGTGGACGAACAACTAGAGGTGGTTGAGGGATAACCGGGGGTGGTTGAGTGACCTTCGCTGTCGCTAGTTGATCTGGATTCGTAACACTATTATTCGCGCCTTCAGTTTCGTTCCGCGATCTAGTACGCGTGTTCACCATCTTAGTCTGTCAAGATGATAGGACAAAAATAAGACAAAACTAACATAAATACGTATAACACATCACCATTCACTGCAACAATAGTAAAACAAGCATACTCACATAACAATATACCCAAAATTGCATTAGTTACGTGATATTTTGAATATATCATACCAGTAAGAATTCTCATTACCAAAGTCACATTTCATGCTTAGCGCGCTCCCATCGACTCTAAAGCTCTCATATCTCAAGTGTGTCTACCCATCTCTCACAAATCAATACTTAAAGTCTTAGCCTAAGTCTAGGCATCTTAAATTCATATCTAGTTCGCTTAAACTAGAGCTCTAATACCAACTTGTAACACCCTAAAATTTAGAGCAAAATTAACTGAAATATAATGCGGAAATGTATAATAATCACCCAACTAATGGGGAAAGAGTATGGGAGTTTACAACTTTGAAATAGATAAAACAACAACCTAATAATCTATATTAACTACAACATAGATTAAGTTCGGGTGTTGCTAATATCCCCAAAATAAATGTTTTATAACTCCAAATATGTACACTCTAAAGTGTATATCCAAGGAGCCCCATCAACCTGTTTCCCTGTTAAACAACATTTAAAATCAAGTGTTAGGCTTACGCCTAGTGAAAACAAATAGTTAAATTGGTAAAGCGGTTAAACATTTAGATAAAGATGCGATGTAATTTACCCCATTTAACTTTACTTGAAAACTTACTTTTGGTGAGTAATGATCTTTAAAACATTCGGGAAGACCCGAACTTTACCACCCATGGTGATAAGCATGGGAATGCTCCACAACGGGACGTTATGAGAGTCAATTTTCAACTCGACTCGTTCATACAAAATTACACATTATGGCTCATGGCCCGATGCCTATTTCAAACTACAATAAAATTATGGTGATTACATTTTATGGCTTCTAGCCGATGCCCGACCCCACTGCCCACACCTTATGCATAGAATACCCAATGCCTATCCCATATGATGATTTTTCCAACGTAACTCAATATTTATCAACTTTTCAGTTTTCTATGCCTATGGATCCATTACATATTAATTTCTAGGACAACTATATTATTTATAACATAATCATAGTTTTCCAAATACTGAAACCTTTTCATAAACCAAATCTCTTTCAAATACTGGTTTTACCAAAAATTAGATCAAATCATTTTGAGTACCAAAATCGAAGATTACTTCATCTTATAACCTTTCCAAGTATCTTAAACCAATTATGAGATTCATTTCATCCTTTAAATCAAAATACTCAAATATCTCATTTTGACCTAAAATCTCCAAACTCACTCAAATACACAACTATCTAAAAACCAAAACTTACAAACAGTAAAATATGCCACTTACAACAAGTATTTGAGTTTGTAAGGTTTGATTTGAACCCACAAGTTAAGGTTTGGCAAAACCCTAGAAAAGTCTCCTAGAAGATGAAGAAGATGAAGTGATGGAGCACCCTTGATGAACACACCAATGGAAGCTTTAAACTCTGATGGTTGACTTGAATCTTCTTCTTTAATGGAGAAATAAATGAAGTGAGATGAGGTAGGTGGAGAAAGGTGAAACCCTAAAATCGCCTTCAATGCTCTCTCCCGATATTGAGTTTTGATATCTGATAAAATGAGAAATGGAGCTGAAAAAACGCATTTAAACACCCATCTGGTCACTCCGGGCGATGATGCCCTGCGATCATGACAAGGCATAATCGCTCCACTTGTACCGTGAGTTTTGAACTGAATTTGGCCATTTTGAGGTTCCGGGCGATCTTGTCCTGCTATCTTGACATGGCATCATCGCGTGTCATGATAGCCCGACGTGTACCATGATTTTTGCTGAATTTTGGCTATTTTGACATTCCGGACGATCTTGCCCCCTGCTATCATGACATGTCATGATCGTCGTGTCATGATAGCATGGAGTGTACCGAGAGTTTTCCTACCTTTCACCTATTTTGATCCTATTTTTGCCTTAGATGGGGTTCGAATTAGAAGAAACTCAAACACGAAAGTTGTAGATCTACCTCTTTCCTTTCCATAGCAATTTGAATCACCTGAATCAAACGTTCCGTGAGTGAGATATGGTCCAACCGGTACGACCTCGCAAATCTGCCAATTACTCTTTTTGGCTATTTTCACCCCGAAGTGATCTGAACTAAAAAATTCTGGGCGTTACAGAGTTAGACCATAAGGTCTATTGAATTCCCAATAAACCGCGGTTAAATAGAACATTTAAATCTGAAGAATTTAGTTGTGAAAATAAGGAAGCAAGTAGTTCGATTAAGGGACCATGTACAAGGATCGTAGAAAAGTCGAAGCTAGTCACACAATTTCACATGTGACTTAATAGTGGTGTTTCGCACAATTCCACATGCGAATACAATAAATGGTCCCAAGAAGGGTACCTATCCATCATACACCCAAAACGGATTCGATATGTACGGGATATAACTCTCATGAGATTTGCACTATCTCGAGGTACACACACTCTCCTATGTACATGTCCAAATTAGTTAGGCATATCGCGATATTTAGGCCAATTCATCAACCAACATTTATATAAATTGAAACGAGTATAAAACCGTTAACATGCTTCCAATTTATAACACCATAACTAGTTTGTAGACTAACCCATTGACGAAAAGTGTAATTTAAGTTAAGGGAACTCACTTGTTGATGCCACGCCTAGTCTCAAAGCCCAAACGAACGCCTAAATTTGCCAATACAAAAACGGTGTTAACCTAATGCAATACCCCCAAAAGTATTATATAAAAGTCCTAAGATGAACCTCTAACTCAAATGTCCAAACCCCGACCACTGTTTGGCGCGACTTCGTCAGTCTTGTTTTTCGTTCTTGTAACAACCCAAAATCTATAAACAAAACCAACATAAAAAAACAACCCGAAAGCCAAAAGACTTCTTTAGATTAGTAATTCTCAGTTGTGGATAGTTATTTTATTTCCGCTGCAAGACTTTGAGATGTATTAGATTTTGGGTTGCTACAAGTGGTATCAGAGCCGGGAACCGGACTGGTGTGCCAGCGAGGACGTTGGGCTCCCAGGGGGGTGGATTGTAGTATCCCACATTGGTTGGGGAGGAGAAAAAAAGTTGCCTTATAAGGGACTTGGATACCTCCTCTATCAGACGCGTTTTAAAACCGTGAGTCCAGGTGTGTGGACAAAACAGACAATATCTGGTAGGGTTGGCCTGGGATGTTACACCTAAGCTTGCTTGGCCTTATCCCATAGATCTGGGCCTCAATAAAAACCACGAGAATGTTGGCCGGAAGGAACTCAAACGAGCAACAACCCTTATAGTCTTCAAGATCAACGAGCACAACCACAAGACCCGAGCACGTGTACCACCACCTTTCAGTCTCCGATGAAGTCACCCCATCCCTATCATTCACCGTGAAGCCTCTGCTCTGTCCCCTCTCATTCCCGGTGAAACTCGTCTCTGTCTCCAGCGATGGTTTGTACACAAAGGATCTACAGTGACCAAGATAAAAGTATGTATCTCGTAATAAGGTCCCCTCTCCTTGTCGGTGAAACTCGTCTTCGTCTCTTCCCCTTCCAATTTATCTACTTTTTATACCAAGATAAAATTTGGATTTATAGAGACCTTGTCATCCTTGTTTATCGCCTTACATTGAGTTGTATTTAGTTTAAGTCTTTAAAGATCAATATTTGGATTTTCTATGATTTAGGTCCTCAAATTTTGGTTTTTGTTTGATTTAGGGTTTTGATTTTGGGTTTTGTTGTTGATATTCTTGATATATATCTAATGTATTTGAGATATTGAATGTGTTTCGTTTTATATGTTTTGTGTTTCGACCTGATGGGTTGACTATTGTTTATATGTGTGTGTGTGTGTTTGTTTTTATCAGTTTGAGTTCTTAAGTTTTTCGTATGCAAGCGTGTGTTTTATGGAAGGAAAAGCTGATTGGTTTGGTCGGAAGAGATGAAGGTAGGTGACAATGGCTATGGGCGTCATCTTTCCGGAGAAGATGAAGTTGTTTTTTTTTCAATTTATAATAATATAATATATGACATGTTTTTTAAATTTAATAGAAAATTTAAAAATATATATATAAAATGATCATAATACCACTCATTTAATTGGACTTAACAAAAAAAATTAATGGTTGTTAATGGGAGGGACGAAAAGTGTTGCCAGATGTCAAACGTGAGGGTTCAATCTGTTGAAATAAACTTGAGGCACGAGAACCATTGAAATGGACAAACGTTAGGGACCAAAAGTGAACTTTACTCTACTTAAAATGAGTGTTTAATCCCAAACCCATCCATGAATCGTGTTTGATATGGAGATTGATTTGATGTATCTCAATGCATCTTATTTTAATGTGAATCCAAAAGTGGATGTACCTTCTTACTTTCTTACTATAACTTTATTTCTCACCGGAACTCAACCTTCTAAGTTAATGACCGTAATTTTTAAATAAAAATAAAATAATAAGGAACTTATTATTTTTTGAACATTGTTTTGTCAAAATTATTGTATTCTATTGGGACCGAAAGTAAACATCTTTAATTACTTAAGATAAGTTAATAATATATACTTAAATTATTTTAAATATTTAATTAATATTATAGTGATACCTGATAGCGGAAGATCGTATAGGTTCACACTATGGGTACGAAGTCCCTAAAGTGGCGGTGCAAGTGCACGCCGACACTATGATCGTTTTTCAAGTAATAAAGTGGTATAGTACCAAGATCGTATCCACATGGATTGGAATTCAAAGTTTCGAGTAGTAAGTTGAGAATACAACGATTTCTCTTAGAGAAGGAAAATATATTTGAGTTTGATGATTTTAACAATGAAATCTAAATAAGCAACTAAAAATGGGTATGGGTGTAAACTTTCCTTAAGGCAATTGTGGAGATACTTGGCTAAATACTTTGTAAATCACTAGAGTGGTTTATAAATACTCCAATCTCTCGAAAGTGAATAAATATAAACCGTGCTTTACAAAGTACTTATGAAATTTCCGTAATTACTGTTTAATAAGCTTGACGATTTAGCTAAATTTGATATGTAAAATCAAGTTCGATTAGTATAAAGCATTTTACCCAAATATTTTTGTGATAAAATACTCGACTAAAGTTTGAACCTTAGTAAATCATACAAAACCGTATCTCTACGTGGTTATCAAAGACTTTCTCAAATCTTTGTGCATCACTTAAGCCGTATTTCGAACCCGCCCCTCTCGAGGTCTAAGGTCTAATATTAACACTTCAAAGTGATCGGCTTATCCACATTGAGTTATGTTCCGACTCAAGTGATCAAACTTAAGAATTAGTAATTATGGCAACACCCAAGTGTTGCCAACTAGCCTTAAGTTTGATTCACACCCACACCCAAAGAGGTAGTTAGTTCATAATACAAGACATAATAAATAAGTACTTAAAAAAGAATTGCATTTAATTAAAAGTAACAGCTTGTTCACAGTGAACAGTCTTGTGGGCAGAATATAAAATTACATAAACTTAAATCGCAGAAAAGTAAAACTGCAGAAATTAAATACATAAAATATACAGAAAGTAGTCTTCTACGAAAGATGAACTTTGGTGGAGATGAGAAAGATAGATAATGGTGTGAATTGGTGCCTTTCCTTTGCATCCCAAAGCCTTCTTTTTATAGTCTTCTTCAAGTATGGCAAGAAAATAAATAAGTAATATAGTACAAATAGTTTTCACTATTTGTCCCATACCTCCAGAATTTTGAGCATGTTGAATCTGCCAAACCATGCCTTCAAGGATAAGCAAATGGTGTAATAAAGTACTTGTGAACAGCAGCGACTGCCCACTGTGGGCATATTTGTGCCCACTCTGTCCAGTGACGACCTCTTTTTGCATAAAATTTACTTCTTGGCTATTTATCATCTCTTAAAAGCAAAATAGACAAAATAAAAGGGAAAGAAGCAAAATGGATATAAAAATAATATAAAAATACTAGAAAAAAGTAATTAATAACTCTCAGTTATCAATACGTTTTGATTTTGAGTTAAACTCCTATTAAATTACATTTTATGTTACGCCTTACAATTAATTTAGTACAAAAAATTTACTATTTCTCTTTTGTCGAACCTCTTTTGTATAATAACTTTATCTAATTGGAAATCGTGTTTCTAAACAATCGTGATTTGATACATTAGCAAAAATCCAAGTACACGTTTGTGTACACGTGTAATTAATAAATGCTAGATATTTATAATTACAACACAAATGTTAGAACATCTTTAACTTCTTTTCCATATAGAGAAATTGAGAAAATTATGGTTTTCAATTAATATTATGGTTTAACAGTTTTCCAAAAATTATCTTAAAAATATAGAAAGTTGATCACTCTAAAAATAATTATTAAATAAAAACATTAATTTTTAATAGAGAAATAATATTCTAATATGTGAGTGTAATATTTTAATATTACTAGAAAGGTACTCGCGCAATACAGCAAGATACATCTCAGTTTTAAGTTTCATTTTAGTTTTTGTCTAATGGTTTTATGTGATTTTAAGAAAACGATTTTAATGTTTTAATTTTAAAGTTCTTTTTTATAATTTCTTTAATTCAAATTTTTGATCATAATTTAATTTAGGTTTAATAACAAATATAACTTTTTATATAGATGATAATTTATTTAATTCTGTATAAACTCAATGATTATCTTAATTATATTTTAGATTTTTTATATTTACAATTAGATGTTTATCTTGTATTTGATCATACTTGTCTGTAGTTAGTTACACGGATTCAGAAATGAAAGCTTTAATAAGTTGTACTCATACATAAGTTATTTGTAATCTTCAAAATTAAGTAATTAGCATTAAATAGCAGTACCTAAGGTTTAAAAAGTTGTTTTTAAAAGTTTTTGGCCAAATGTTTATAATATAGTATAGATAATCAATGATGAATTCTTTAAAATAAAATTTTTGTTAAAGATGAATGTAAATTTTTTTTTAAATTTTAAATTTAATTCTCTATTTTAAAGAAATTTTAGGAATTTATTGAAGAAATTATTAGATATTTAAATCTAGAGCCATATGGTTGGGTTCTAAGACGAAAATATTAAATAACTAGATTAGAAGACTACGAAAAATAATTTGAAATATATATTTTAATATGAATTTTAAATTATGAAGAAAAATACGATTTTCTATATAATTTGTTTCGTTTGAATTTTGATTCTATTTTATATTTACTTCAATTTAAAAAAAAAAGATGAGAAATCTTTTAGTTTAAAAATAAAATTATAATAATCTTTTTAATCACATTCATTAGATCAATTGATAAAGTTTTTCCTTTTTTTTCATTGTTTAAGGTTTTTCCTTAAGTTTTCATTTGAACCATAACAAATGAAAGACTAAATTATGGATTTAGTTCTCTAAGGTTTGTTGTTTTTCACGGAATTGTTTCTTTATCTTCACTTGTTATAAAAGAATCATTTAACTATATACTTTGTATTGTATTTAGTCTATTACATTAATGACCATCAAACCTTTCTGTTAAATATAAGGGTTTAACATTTTCTAATGCCACGTTGACCAAGTCTTGTAATTTACTCCAAAAACTTATTTATATTTTTCTCTATTTTATTGTTTTTAGTTAATTTAATTATTTTTATTACATATTAATCAATTAGAAACCAAATGAAACCCTTAAAAATACCCCCTTTCATCTTCAAATCTTCAATCACGCATTCAACGTCCCACCATCAATCACCACCAAACAATCAATCAATTCCACGCATACACAATCAAATCCTAATATCACTCGAGGTAAAAAGCCCAAGATCATCCATCTAAAAAAATCAAACACAAATACAAAATAAATGAATCACAAAAGTTCATAACAAGTTAACAACCTAAATTAAAACTGTTGGTCTCAGTTATCGGATTTGTATATTATAGCAATAGACATCCGACAAACACTTAAAAAAGAAACACTATTGTTTTCCATTGTTTAAAGAAATTCATATCTAATAAGCCTCATTCATCGAATATCCCTCTATTGATATTATCTGATCTCTTTACAAGCATCAGATATATCACCTTACTGGATTTTGTTTATGTAGTTGGTCTTCATCTAAAGATTCCAATATGCCTTAATCCGATTGAAGACGTATATCGAATAAAGGTTCATGCATGCACCAATTATTAGTCTACATCCAATGCAAACTTCATAAAGGTTATAATTGGTAAAATCCGATATGTAGATTACTTATTGGATATAGATAAAAGCAAGATTTTTACTTGTAAAAGTCTTATAAATATCTATATTGATCCAAGAGCAAAATTCCTTCAGCAAAATTGAATACTAGTTGAAATGAGGTCAAGATTGTCATTAAAGCAGATTGGTTTGTCATCTAGCCGGAAGAAGATTGGTACAAGGTAAAAATTAAACTAGTAGTCTGACAAATACTACTAATGGCAAGCCGAATCTTGAAGTACAAACATGGTTAACAAGTCACCAGCACACTTGCTTCTTATCTTAGTATGAGAACATGTATATCATGCCACCCTAAGCAAGTATAAAGGTACCATGTAAATGGTACTTTGTTTGCTTTAGTGTACTCTTGACATATAAATGATGAAGTAAGTTAAAAATGTGTCTACCAAACCCAAAGGTTGAAGTGAAGAGTATTAGGATACATGGATCAACCAACAGAAAGAAAACAAACAAAAAAGTTGGACATATAGTGTTAAATGCAATAGTGGCTATAAAAGGACACCCTTTTGAAAGAATAATCCTTGTGCGTGTTTCTGAAGTCAATTCGACGTCATCCTCCAAAGAACATCCTTTCTTCATCAACATCATTTGTTCATCGTTAGGCCAAATGACCAATTCCAAAAAAAATACAAGCCTTCAGGGTTTTTCCGTAATAAACGAAAGTTCAAGGTCCAAATCCACATATGAAACTAACCACATGGACTAAGTCCACAAATAATTCTTTATTTTATTTTAAACAATTATAAAGATATTTTTTTTTTTTGAAAAGTAAATAGATTAATGGTCTCCCAAGGAGCAAACGTCATTCATACAATACGAAAGAAAAGAGGGAAGCTCGAAATACGTAACAAGACAAGGGGAAACACGGGATTGCTGCTCAAGAATTTTTATAAACTATTTGTAGCAAATTAATTGTTAAGATAACTTTTAACTCAAAAACTAGTCAAGTTTAGTCAAACTAGTTGAATAGTTAGATAACAATGTAAAGTTAACCTAAAAATATGTTAAAAGTTAATTGAAAAAACTGTAAGGATTATGAAAAGAAGGAAAAAATGTCACTCAAACTTATTGAGATGCTACGTGAGTAGCTATTCAAAAAGTTGGTTTATTATAGCTAAATAAATGAGGTTTTTTCAATAGGCATGAAAAACAATTTGTTTTAGTGTTGTCAAACATTGTCGTAATCAATTTTAGTCCATAGGTGTTGTTAACTTTGTCTAATATACGATGCATTGATACTAAACTACTTAATTAAATACACTTGTTAATCAAAGTATGAAGTTAAATATTACATATTTTTTTTTTCAAAGGAGCAAAGATATAGCTTTTTTGTTTAAAAAATACCCAATTTGTAATATCTTAAAATCAATCGAGTTTAGATATAAATGTGGTGATGGATACGCCAAGGTTGGACAAAAGTGACACGAAAGAGCCAAATTAATGGATTACATGTGTAACCCCATTAAAGTTGGATGTCCAACGGGGTAAATGTTCAAAAAAGAAAGTCATGACTCATGAACGTGTATTTATAAGCTTGCATAATGATTGACATTGAATCTAATTTAGAGAATTCATATTTGAACAACAACACTTAGGGACACAATTAAAGCTCAGTTTGGTTATGTTTGGTAAATAGAATAGACATAACATTATTAGTAGTTTGTATAACGTTTTGTACAATTACGTGACATAATTGTAGTAACCTCTTACAACTTTAAGCCTAATACTGAATTTTTTGGGAAATGTTTGAAGGTTTCAAAAGTTCAGCAGTTGGTTTGAAAATTCAGAAATTATTAAGAGTTCGGCTTTATGGTTATTTTATACACATTGATGTTACGTTAAAGCAGTAGGGTTATGTTAAAGCAAACATTAAAAGGTAATCAAGATGTTTTTTGAGGATCGGTATTTAGAAAACATTGTGGGGAGATGCTTATCAGGTTTTGGTATGGTGGTGCCCTAAGTTGAGATCATTACAATGCCATAGTATCAGTTATTTTATTTACTACAAACCATAATTAGAATGTTGGTTTATTTTTTTTTCATCTTTAGTTTTTATTGTAAGCATGGTAGTAGTGGAACATGAATTAGAACAACCATATGTTGAAAAAAAAGGAACAACTTAGAACAATAATAGATTTGTGATATATAAGTTGGATATTTCAGTATATTCAATCGATTAATAAAAATCATTACTAAGTTGATAATGTGATTATATAAGATTTTTCTAAGAGTTTAATAGGAAATATAGAATCGAACCTTATTCAAACACTAAAGCATATAATCAGGATTCTAAAGAAACATGAGAAATAAAGAAAGAATGACATTTGAAATCATGTTACTGGATACAAATTTAGTATTTTATCCCAAATTGTTGACCATCAAATGAAATTAGAAACAAATATCAATTTTTTAAATTGATGTTATTGAGTTCAATTAAAAATCACACACGGTTTCCAAATTACTATGTAATAAAAAAAGAAATAAAGTTCCTAGAAACGAACTGCATAAACACGACTGGTGGAGTCAGCTAGTAGTCAATGAGACTAATGGACTCGTTGGTGATAAACATAAACCATAGAAGTTGGAGAAAACCAGGGTTAAGAGCCGTGTTGAAGTGAACAAAACTATTACAAATGGACTAAAATTTTAGGTTTTAGTTGACCCAAATGCTATAAAGTTATAGAACATTTTACTGAATATTTGATAAGGTTGTTCAACTATCTACGCTTCAATGGGTAGGCTAATTAGTACAGTCATCCAAAATCCAGACCAACCCACCAACCCACCCACCCACTCAATCTAACCCGAAAATAAAAGACTCAATTTCAATTCAAACATTAGACAATAATAAAAATATGAGAACAAAATTAAATAGGTAAGCAAGTAAATAAAACAAAATAAATAACAAGTTTATGATTATTGGCTTGGAAAGCCACAACTCGGGTGAAAATCACAGATGGCATAGAGTCACCAATCCACTAGTCAAGTTTGTGTCTTCATCAATATTGTGAAATGTGAAGTGCCATCGAAAAAATTACAAATGGAATGGCTCAAAATAAAGTAATGAGTAAATGTATATCTATAAATCATACCAACAAGTTGTTAATAATAATAATGATAATAATAATAATAATAGCTAGGGTGGCAATCGGGTCGTACTTAGGTTGGCGGGTTGGGAAGGCTCAACTCGAACACGACCCGTTTAGCTAACCGTGTCAAAATATTAAACCCTATCCCACACACGCTCGGGTTGGCGGGTCAGAAACGGGTTTGCGGGTCACCTAATAATACAACCAAGTTCAAACATTCAAATTTAAATACTAGTAATACAAACAAGATCAAATGCTAATACAAATAAAAAGTATTACTTTGTATTACTGTCGACTGACGATTGTCGTGGAATCGCCTACCGGCTGAGAATCGCCGATTAGGAAAAGCTGAGAATCGCCGACAGTGTGGACTGTGGAAGTAGAATTGATTTAGGATTTACTGATTTAGGCCGATTAGGTTTAGAAATATGAAATTAGAATAAAAATTATTTTAAAAAAATATTATTTATTATTTTATTTATGTTAAACGGGTTGGCGGGTCAACTCGGACACGACCCCCGATGCTTATTCCCCAGATACCGTCATTGCTTCTTCTCCGGGTTTCAGAATGAATATATTTATATGATAAAAGATCATATCTATAGTATTCATGGTCTTGATGAAGTAATGGCGGGTGAATTAGTAGAATTCTCTCAAAATGGAATCTATTCCAAACATATATGCCATGGTTCTTTACTTTGACAGGGTACAAATTTATTTGACGGGTTGGCGGGTCAGAAAGTTCAACCCTAACCCGTTTATTTTCGTGTCGTGTCGAGAATTGTCACTCCTAATAATAACCCGTTTATATGTTTACAACATTGTTCTCTATCTTCAAATCCGTTCAAATTTTAGAGGAAATTAAAGTTATGTTGTGACTTTGTTTTTTTTAAATCACTTTAAAAAAAATAACGCAATAATACATAAAAATTTAAAGGTAAAACTCTACCTTTGAAACTCATAAAATGTTACGTATAAAGACATGACATGTGTAGATCGATCACTATTAATATAACAGATACCCCTATAAAATTATAAACAACTAAAATTTGTGATCAAAACCGAAATGTATTATACAGATACAAAACTAATTAATCAAATTGAAGATTAAACTAAGCTATGTTGTGTGCGTTAACACACGTAGAAGATATATTTTGAAATAATGATTAGAGTAAACTTTACTTTTAGTTATGAGGTTTAGTGATTTATTTGAAAGTGGAATTTGGGCTTTAATAAGTCAAAAAGTCGTCCTTCGGGTTTGAATTGTGCTTGAAAATGGGAACTAACCACTAACGCCGTTAAAAATGTCCGTTAGAGTCGGGGGTAAATGTGTCCAACCATGTTTTGCCCCTCTTTTTGCACATTTTTTGTTATTTTCCTAAAAACCATCAAATTATAGAGACTAATTACGTTAAATATATATATATATATATATTATAGAGATATATATATATATATATATATATATGAAAGTTCAACTGAAAACTCATTTTCATTGCGAACGTGAGAACAATGGAGAGTGTCATACATGTCTCATTCAATATGAATAACGAAGATGAAGTTCTTACACTATTCGTAATGAATGATACAACATTCACTATGAATAACTAATGATCATTATCTATTCAAGATGAATAACGCATGTCACGCTCTCCTTTGTCCTTACGTACACAATGAAAGATGATTTTTCATTTGAGTCTCCCCTATATATAGGAAGGCTTAGGATCGTGTGAGAAAGATAGTTAATATGAGAAATGTAAGAAGAGATCTGAACCTTGATCACTTTTAATCTCATACCTGTCCATGAATTGTGTTTTAAAAGGGAGTTGATTAGTGCATGTAAGTGCATCTCATTCTAATGTGCATCGAAGGATAAAGATCCCTTTTTACGCTTCTCAAGCCATGGGTTGAGTTAAATATTGATTGCTAAAGAAGCTGAGTTTGAGTCGTTACGTTTCCCCCCCCCCCCCCACACACACATATATATATATATATATATACACATACATACACACACACACACACTGACACACACACACACACACACATATATATATATATATATAAAGAGAGAGAGAGAGAGGAAAGTTCAAATGCGAACTCAAATTTGGTTGTGAACGTGAGGACAAATGAGAGTGCGACACGTGTTTGAATGTAGATTATTCAGACTGAATAATCAAAGAAATATTCAGACCGAATAAAACTGAATATAGTGTTTATTCAGTCTGAATAGTGTTTATTCAGTCTCAATAGACATTATTCAGACTGAATAAACACTATATTCAGTTTTATTCAGTCTGAATATTTCTTTGATTATTCGACGTGTGTCGCGCTCTCATTTGTTCTCACGTTCACAACCAAATTTGAGTTCTCATTGGAACCCGCCCCTATATATATATGGGCTAAATCAAATAAAACCACAAAAATGTTATAAATTCGTGAAAACCGATATACAAATAAAATCTTATCAAATGTTAAGATTTAAGATATTATTGCACATATATTTGTTTCATAATGTGAAAGTTTCACATGTATTTGTTTCACCATATGAATATGTTTTACGCGAATTTTTCGTTTGACTAGGTGAATAAAAAAAATTCACATGTAATTATTTAATAAGGTAAACACAAACATATGTGAAATACTATATTAAATTATAGGTTTTGATGAAAAAAAAATCATGTAAAAAAAATATTTTTATATCAGTTTTCACGACTTTGTAACATTTTTGTATTGTAAACTGGATCTTATAAATTATGAACTTATTAAAACACCTCCTATATGTATAAATGTAATATATAGTTTACGTGTATGAATTTTATAGAATTTGTCGTCATTTACCTATTGTGTACGTAAATTAGCCATACTGTCAAATACATGCAGACGCACAACTGTCATACTATTTGGGTAAGCGTTATCGGCTACATTTGGCAAAGTAGCTGATAATTTTATTATTCTCTAAAAATATAGTTTTTAGCCGATAAACTAGTCATATATGATATAAAAAAATAGTTGTTAACCTTTATAACAAAATAAATAACCTAAAAAAGTAAATGTTAGTCAATAAAATTACTATATTCGATTATACAAAAAAACCAACTAACATGTTTACCTGATGATATAAAATAACTTAAAAATAAAGTTAAAACTTTTTATTTAAAAAATATAAGAGGTTCAAATTTACGACCATTAATTTAAAAAAAACGATTAATACAATTGTAACAAATATCTATTTCCAAAATAAAAAAAACCCAAAGAGCCATGCACATTCTTTCCTTCCAAGGGTTCCATAGAAAGTTAGAGGACCTTTTGATATTTTTTTACAGAGATGAAGGACCAAAATGGAACTTTTAAGAATGAATCCATATATCTATTCCGCCCTTAAATCATTTTTATCCACGCCCTCCAACAATATCACTTTTGTCACTTCTAACCCCCCCCCCCAAATAAAACACAAACCAAAACTAACCACTACATAATAAGTTGAGAGTGCAATAAAGTATAGTAGTTAGCAGCTTCATCTTCCAAATCCCATAACCCATCATCACACAAAGCCACCGGAAACCCACCTTCTTCTCCGGCGATAATATCATCCTCACCTCCGCCATCGCCGTCGCCGTCGCCGTCCGCCACTCTATTGGGTATTCCAAGTTCATCATCAGAAGCTTCTAGAAGGTGTCTAATAACCCTTTCCTTATCTTCATCTCCATCTCCATCTCCATCGCCGGTTTCTTGTTTCACAGTCTGATTTGGTTTTCCGGCGAGCTCCGGCGAGGGTTCGACGGAGGAGGAGGAGAGTTCTTGTTGCAGAGCCGTGAAGAAATCAGTCAAATCTTGAGTGATTTCTTGTTGTTCATCTTCTGTGTTGTCATCGAGAATCGAGAGGATTTGGTTGTATGAGTTCTTATGGCGTTTTGTTATCTCCATTTCACATGAAAAAGGTTCTTCTTCTTCTGGTTCTATTTCCCTTGGGCGTTTTTGTTGAGTTTCTGCCATGAAATGAAAGATTTAGAAAGTTGAAGGGTGTAAAGTGTAAATTTGATGGTGTAGATAGAAGAGAGAGAGAAAGTACACTAGGGTGAAGGATGAGGAGAGAGAATTGAAGGGGAGTGATTGCGTTTATATAGAGGGAGGGGTACTGTGGTAAATTTGATTTATTAAATAATGTTAAAAATATTAGATATCACGATTATATATAAAATAAGTGGACCAATTAAATAAATACGAATTAAAAATTATTAATTTTTGTAAGTACTACTGTGAATATTATTTTATTTTTGACAAGTGTTTTTGAAGTTCTAGAAATCATAAAGAAACAGTATGCTTTGAAACTCGAAATTTTTTGTCCATAAATTTAAAAATAGATTTAAATTTCGTAAATGTTGTGAGTTTTATAAATATCAGTTGTTTTCAAGACTTATGTGACATACTTTAACAGTGGCCGATGTAGCATTTAAGATTATCTTCAACAGCTTCTTTAAAATAGAGAAAATAAGGATTTTGAGTCAAAATGTATTTCAACAGCTTATTTAAAACCATCTCTAAAATGAAGAAAGTAGGAGAGAGAAAACATTTTTCTCCAAATAGAAGAACACTCCAAAAATAATTACAAAGTGAACCACCAATAGAAAATTTTGAAAACATAATACTTAGAAAGAGAAATAATATTTTAATAAATGAAGAAATATTTTAACATTTTAATCGATACTGACTTCTCCAAAATAAGTAATGAATGCAATCTTTTTAGAGATTTTAACTTTTTGGTTGTCCATTTTATTAACTTTTACTTTTACATAGGTTAAAAACGTTTTTTTTAAACTTTCTATTATAGTTTTTGTTTGTAATTTCATGTTTGTGTCACCATTAACCAAACTCTTTTTACCTTAAAATCAACCGAAAATCTAAAATTTATTTTGAAATAAATTAAAAAACTGAATTTTTTTTATTGAAGTCAACAGAAACAACTAAAAAATATCTTGAAATCAATCAAAAACATTACAAATTACTCGAAACGATGGAATTAGGCTAAACACATCAAACGACTTTGTGGTCTTTTAATCTACCTTAAAGGTGCTCCACCTAGATAAAGGCATTGTTTGGCAAAAATAAGCTAGCTTATAAGCTGACTTATAAGCTAGCTTATTTTTTGAATAATCGTTTGGATGCATATAAGCTAGCTTATAAGTCAGCTTATAAGCTAGCTTATCAATAAGCTACTTAGAGTAGCTTATGAGGAGCTTTTGTACACTTTTTCCAATTATACCCCTAACTAATATTATTTATTTATTTTCAACATGTCCTTTTTGGTCATTTTACATGCTCATAAGCTAGTTTTTGCCAAACATAACTTATTCATCGCCTAAATTTTATCGCCTACCAAATTTAATTTTATAAGTCATCATTTCACCTTTATAAATCATACGCTTTATTTATCACATAAACATTTTATCGCCTAGTTTGCCAAACATAGCCAAAAACTCCGGATTCACCACTGAACTTGAATATACTTATTTTTTTATACATTTAGAGGTGTTTGGTTACAAGTATTCAAAAGTAATTAATTAGATTGAAATAAAAGAAACCGTTTGGTTGTATATAATATAATGTGTCTATTTCTTTACAAGTCCAAATTTTCGTTACATATTAAACTGGAGAATGAAAATCCGTTCTACTTTTTTTCCAAGTTTTCGCGACCCTAGGAAGAGAGTGGGTCAACTATGGTCGGGTCGTTGGCAATTTCTGACCCATATTGACCCGGGTGGGTTTAACTAAAAAACGATTGAACCGTTGGAACGAACCGTTAAAAAACCGGTTGAACCGTTGAATTGATGAAAAACTTATGGTTATGTGTTTTTTTTTAATGTATTTAGATTGATGTAAAACTTGTTGTTATGTGTATTTCTAATATTTAAACTTGTGGAGATCAAATTCTTGGTTATGTATGTTGGAAAATGAAAAATACAAGAAAATTCTTGAAACCGGATTAATTCGGTAGTTGAATTGGGTGACCTGTAACCCGATCACCACATCAGTTCAACTGCAAAACCATGTTTCAAAAACATTGGTCGTAGTCTTCATCTTGTGGGTAATAATTTTTTTTTCTCTTATAACTTTTTAATCGAAATTTATTATTTCGTTGTTAATACTTTTTTTTTGAACGGCAGCATAAGCATTAGTGGTTATGTTAGTAACGAGTTAAACTCCAACCCCTGGGGCAGCGCGGGATCGAACCCTCGCACCTCTACAGAGCCACATCGCCTATGAGGAATAATACTTCCACCATTTTAGGGGAAACCACCACTCCCAAGGCTCGAACCCGAGACCTTGAGGATGTTGTAAAACCCCGATACCGCTAGGCCAGAAGCCCTTTGGTCGTTGTTAATACTTGATTGGTATATTAGCATCTTGATTGGTTAATTAATACATAAATATTTAAGATTGTGAATAAAAAGAAATTAAATGGAGCCAAAGATGTCATTTAATTAATCAATAAATATAATAATCATACGTGTCTAAAATTAGGGGTGGTAATCGTGTCGTGTTTGGGTTGGCGTGTCACGGGACACGACCTGTTTAGCTTATCGTGTCGAGATACACAACACTAAATCGGACACGGTCGTGTTGACGGGTTGGCAGGTCACCTAAAAATTCAGCCAGATATAAACATCCAAATTTCAACAAAAAATCTTAACGAACACATAAAAAGTTCACGATTTTTCATTTTTGTTTTTTGAGTTTTAATTTTTAAGTAAATAACTAAATATAAAATATTTTAAAAAAAATTAAAAATTGTTTGGCGGGTTGGCGAGTCGACCCGCGACACGATTGGGTCAACCCGAACACAACCCGTTTATTAGGCGGGTTGGCGTGTCAAAAACTTCAACCCTAACCCGTTTATTTTCGTGTCAAGTTCGTGTCGTGTCCAAAATTACCACCACTATCTAAAACCAGTATATTATTTCAATCTTGAATGTTTATTTTAGAACATAATGAGCATTTAAAATAAAATTGGAGATTAAAACAAGTATATAATAAATTTTCGGTCCTGAATTTAAAAAATATAATTGCTGGTCACGAGACATGGAAAAGATAAAAGAAAAGAGGGGGAATTTGAGAATTGAATAAAGAGAAAAAAGTGAAAGACAAATGGGGTTTTGGAAGCTTTTGGTCTCATGAACTAGACCTATTCTTCTTTAAAATAAATTTATTTTTATAATAAATCTCACCACAGTAGAATTAGGTTTTAAAGAAATTAAAATTATCTGAGTATTTCAATAAGTTATATAATTAAAAAAATAAAATGTCATATCTAAAGGTGTTGCAATATGTTTATATTATGTTTTTAGGTGTCTTATAAAGAAATTAAATATTTTTAAAATAAAGTATCATATTAATTATGAAATGTCTTATAAACACATCTTTTTATAAAACATTTGTCTTTATATATAAGAAACTTTTTTAAATATTATCTTATTAAATAGCTAATATGACGTTTTTAAAATTGTTAAAAAAATCTTTAAAAAACGCTTAAAAGCATTCTATAAATAATAAATCTACTCTAATAGATTTTTAAAAATCTTTAGAAAATCTATTGTAATAGTTTCTTTATAAAAATCTTTAGGGCCCGTTTGGTTGGAGGGATTTGAAGGGATTTAGAGGGATTTGGATTTTAATCCAATCCATTGTATTGGGGATAGTTCTCAGATTACTGACGTGACGACTTATTTGACTACAGTGTTTGGCATAAATATTAAGATATAATACAGTATAATTTCAAGAAAATCACCAGAGTTCGCACTGAGAATGACTTATTTGAAATCTCAATCCCTCCAAATCCCTTCAAATCCCTCCAACCAAACGGACCCTTAGAAAACACCTTTATATAAGATGTTTAATCATTTTCTAAAATACTGACTAACCCGACCAAGCCGGCCAAACCAATCCGAAAAAACTCAAAAAAAAATTCAACCCGAGGTAACGCGACACATAGTTGATTCAAAAATATGTCAAACCGGATCTTTTGGGGTAATTTGAACCCAACCCAACCCGAACCGGATGCCTATATATGATTGTTAAGTTCTTGATTAATATATGTACATTAAAACAACCCGTAATCAGGTAAATTTTTAAAATTATATTACAATTTCAACCGTAATTTACCTTCTTATTTGCATGAATTTTCAACCTTTTTATATGATATCGTTTTAATTTTACTTCGTTTAAACAAAACATTTAGTAAAATCGTAAAATAATGTACCAAAGTTTCAACTCAATGTACCCAACCAACCCACACGGTTTGGGTTGGGTTAGGTTGTAGTTTTGCTTGGATTGGATTGAGATTTTTCAAACCGTCAACATTGGGTTGGGTTGCTCAAATGCCTTCAACCGAACCAACCCAACCAGTGAACAACCATAGTTTGGTCTATAACTTATGTTGTATAAAGTAGTTTATTTAGATATTTAGATAATTTTAGTATTTTATAAACCTAAATTTGTTGTTGTGTATAGTTATTGAATTAAATATCAAATTTATTTAAAAATATTGGATGGAATTTATATTGATCTAAAAGATAGCATATAACATAAAATAACATCCAATATTTATTTTGAACAAACTTAATCAATTCTTTTTTTATTTCATATAGAAGTAAAAGACATTTATTTGTTCGGTTTAAAGATTTTATTTGTTTATAAGTAACAAATTTGGCTCATGTTTTTTTATTTTATATTAATAATCAATATTTAGATATTATAAAATAATAAAAAGACAGTCAACACTAGTTTTCTTTGAAAAATATTATAAAACTGTATCATGCAATAAATCAAATAGTAAAATATGCTTTTATCCGTATGATTTTGAAATTATAATTTTCATACCTATAATTTGAAAATTATTTCTATTTTTCGTCCGTAAAAATAAACATGTTAAAATATTTCCTTCATTTAGGGGTATTTTAGTCTTTTTTATGGTTTATTAAATAGTTTTTATTTCTTTTTAGTATTTTAGTCTTATACTCTAGCATTTTAATTTAATAAAAATGTAGTATAAATAAATAAGAAGAGAAAAAAAGGAAAAAAAAGAAGAAGAATTTATATGATTTTTATATTAATGAATACAAATATATTTAAATAATAGAATACAAAAATACAAAGAGTTAATGATGACATTGATTTAATAAAACTGTATATTTTTTGATAAAAAATGATATTATTTTGATATTGTTATAACTAAATAATAAAATATTTTTAATATACAATTTTTTATAAATATTTTTGGTCACTATGGTTTTAGTTTTTTATGATCTCAATGAAGAAAGAAAAATGAAAATACTATCATATGAGAGGTACATAACAACTTTCATTTGAATGATTCGGTGACAGAAATCGAACTAATACGAAGCTAAAACTATAATGACAAAACATGTGAAAAAAAGCAAATATATGAAAAATACTTAATTATCTTATCATAAATAATAACAAAGCAATATATTTTTTTATGTATTATCTTTTTATTAAAAGATATATCCTAGTCTTATTAAAATAAAAAAGACTACAATACAAAAAAAAATATTTAATATGCCTAAAAAGGGGTAAATAAACAGACAAAGAGCATCTCCAACATCATCTCTAATTTTTTTTCAAAATGAAGACATAAATGTTAAAATCTCTAGAAAAAATTGCATTCATCTCCAACAACATCTCTATTTTGAAGAGTCCAATATTAATTATATTATTAAAATATTCAATATATTTAAAAACTTTTTAACTAACTTTTATTTTATTGGTGGAAAAATGAGAGTATGAATAAAATATTATTTATTTCACTTGATAATTGTTGGGGTAATCTCCAAATTTGGAAAAAAAAAACATTTTCTATCATGTTTTCTTTATTTTGGAGAAACTTTTAAAGATGATGTTGGACCTCAAACTTAGTTCAAAATTTTTATTTTTCTTAATTTCTCTATTTTAAAAATGTTGTTGAAGATGCTCTAAAATACCCTAAATTGATTGGAGGAATTTTCATAGATTTAGTATCAAAGACTAAAATAACAAAAACTTACAAACCATAAGGATAAAAATAATAATTTTAAAATTATATGGACGAAAATCGTAATAGGTTACAAACCACAGGGATTAAAATCGTAGTTTACCCTAAATCAAATTAAGGTTGTGGACCTCAATTGACCCATCAACGACAAGGCATTGTTTGGTCACAATTAAATAAAACAATTATATTTATATTTATATTTATATTAGATTGTTCTAAAATGGGTTTGATGTTCACATTGCAAAAACAATCATATAATATATGATCGTATTGTTTTATATGAGTTTTTCATTTAAGGTTGGTTGGAATTTAGTATATTAATTAATATAAATTTGTTTTATAAAATATATGTTTTATATATTTTATTAGAATATGAAACTTTTTAATTGTATTTTTTTATTTTACAAAGACATAAAAATGTTTACATTGCAAAAATAAATATATGTGAAATAAACACATTGAAAAATACATATATGTTAATCAATACATTAAATCTAAGCTGCAGATAAAAAAAATCATGAGAAATAACATATAATTTATCGGCTTTTAAAGTTATCACACTTTTAAAAAATTTAAGCGAAATAAAGATCCGTTCTAAATCATATTTTTTTGGTTAATTTTTATTTTAAAAAATATTTATTGTTGGCCGATCATCACTTTGATGTATGTATATTTTATTTTGATGACTAGGTTTTTTTTTGTCTTTAGTAAATTATTCATATACGATGTTTTATAATTTTTTTTGACTCATAATTAAATATATAAAATACTATTTTATAAGAAAGAATCGAGAAAATAGTGGACAACTATTACGGCATGTTTGGTTACTGTTTGTAGTACAATTTTGGTTAGCTCATTTCTCCGTTTTGGGTTAGGACCTGGACCTTTGTTCTAGGTGTGTATTAGGAGATCTTGATAGAAGACTTTTGTGGGTTTTAACTTAGAATAACGCCTATTTTATCTTGGTGAAATTAAATGTTCGGTTTGGGAATTGGATTGTTTTGGGCGTGGAAGTAAGTGAGGCATCATCAGGTGAATTCTCTTGACTTTTAAAAATGCATTATATGGCAATGGCGTTATAAATCACTCTGATTATGGTCTTTGAAATTCGTAAGCATGCTATATTTCATTTTAAATGTTTTATAAATTGCTTTGTTGAGATGTTGGTTTATATCATGATATAATTAGTTGTGTGGACATGCATAGTAGCCGTAGTGTACCTTGAGACCTTGCAAATCTCTTGGGAGTTAGCATCCGATGTGATGACTCTAGCCCCATGTCGGCTTCATTGACGAGTCATGATGCGATTTCATTCCGCAGGTACATTGGATGGACACTATTATCGGCCATTCAATAGAGTCGCATTGGGAATTGTGCGAACACATAACTTAGTCGCTTGGGGAATTGTACGGCAAGTGTCGGACGACTATCACGCGTGATCCAATTCAAGAGTTTCTTTAACTCTGAGTATTTATCTGTTGTTTATAATTGTGGCTTTGGGGAGGAATTCACTAGACCTTTCGGTCTAACCCTCGCTTTCAAAAATAAAACCTTTTTAGGGAAAACTTTGAAGCTTAGATAATGTGGATGGGAAGAGATTAGAACTTGTATAGTTAGATACTTTCTCAGCAGTGGAAATTTTTACTCGCAGTGAACATTGGAATGTAATAGAATCTAAATTTATTACTTGTTGTTTGGATTTTAGCTTTGGTTTATTTCTTTACGTGATTTTGGGTTGTTACTTAGAGAGAGAGAAAAAAGCGACCAAATGAGGGATTTGGTATCTGATGAGAGGGTTTTGAGTGCTGAGCAAAAATTTGAGAGGGAAGGGTAAAAAAGGAAATATCATGTCTGTTTGGATGAAGGTTCTTTTCTCAAGCTGAAAGAATAAGTCATGGTTTTTATCACTAAGCTGCTAACAAACACCTCTATATTGTTGGGCGAATAAGCTATATCTCTTATTAAGCTCATTAAGCCGCTACCAAACAGACCCTTAGTCTTATTTATATAATTCAAAATTGGCTTAATTGCTTGTTCTTGTTTCAAATACAACAAAAAGAGTTTCAATATACCGACAAACACACACACACACACACACACACACACATATAGGGGCGTGTTGGGTCACTGATGATTTGTTGATGAGTCCTCAAGCTTTCCTTAATCAAAATATTTTGTATTTTGGGTTCTTTGGAAAAGTATGGTCGTGCTCAATAAGTTCAGCAAATCGAAGACTAGCTGATACTTAAGGAAACACATCAATATTTGTGGAAAATGAAGATATGACTGTCGATCTACTACCAGACTCACAAGTGCCGAACTTTGCTGCTGATCCATCCACCAATATCTATTCATCGGTGTCTATCCACCGATGTTAACTCATCGGCGTCCATCCACCGATCTTAACTCATCAGTGTACATTTATGAAGATGTTCCTTTAATTCAATATCTACAAGAACTTGTCATCCAAACTTTAAATTCAAACATTCTTCTTAAACTTCAGAAAGGTTTGTTGATCTTTATCTAAAGTTTGATGTGACAACTAAAGACTCCAAGAAAAGATAAACAGTATCATGTCCTTTCATCTGTACGATAAGGAATGGCACCCATCTTTTGTCCAAGGAAATTCAACTGTCAAACGATATTGTGACAAGTGTCCTCATGCATTTAATGCATGAGCACTATAAAAGGAGAAGACGAGTTGTCATGCAAACTACGCTTTCAGCAAGATATCTTCTAAGTGATTAACTTGATTCGGTATTTTGAAAACATCTTTATAACTTTCTTTGTGATTTAAGTTGTACTCTTGTTTTACTAAGTGTTCAGATTGTTAGAATAGATTTATCTATTCTTTTCCGCAACAATCAGTTTTTTAATTGTGATTCTTGATATTATTATCAATAAAAATTTAAAAAGTTAATTTTTTTGTGTAATTGTATTCAACCTCCCTTCTACAATTTCTTAAGCGCTTGTCATTACCTTAAACGGGACTAACAGGGCGCTATTATGCAACCCTTTATATTCGTACAACCTATACAACCAAATCATGAACCTTCATTTGATCATCTAACGGTTAGGATTTAGTCGGTTGTAACTACCTTTAATTAAAAAAAAACAAAACTAAAAGAAATTGAATGGTAGATAAGTGGGTTGTAAGATTTAGAGGGGTTGTATTTGAACACCCCTATATATATATATATATATATAGAGAGAGAGAGAGAGAGAGAGAGAGAGAGAAATGTTCAAATGAGAACTTTTGATTTCTAAAGGAACAAAGGGACACTTGTGGACCACATATGATGTGGGTCCCACATAATATTAAATCATTTCTGATTTAATTTGATTTAATATTAAATCAGAAATGATTTAATATTATGTGGGACCCACATCATATGTGGTCCACAAAATGTTCCCTTATGGGATCACGTGAGACACGCCTATTTCCGTGAGACAACCTTTTTACACTTGAAACTTCACAGCAAAAATACTATGAAGGTAAAAAACAATATGAATCTTTACAGTATTTTTGCTATGAAGGTAACCTACATAATGTTTTTGCTGTGAAGGTAACCTTCACAGTGTTTTTGCTGTGAAGGTTCAATTTTATTTTTTACCTTCACAGTGTTTCTGCTGTGAAGTTTAAAGAGTAAAAAGATGGTTTCACGGATCTCCGACAGGTCTCACATGAACCCATCATATTTTTTTTACCTTCACAGTGGTTTTCCTGTGAAGTTTCAAGAGTAAAAAGGTTGTCTCACGATCTCACGGAAACAGGCGTGTCTCACGTGAATCCAACCCTATATATATAGAGAGAGAGGAAGGTTCAAATGAGAACTTTGTAAATTTAAAAGAATAAAGAGACACTTGTGGACCACATATGATGTGGGTCCCACATAATATTAAATCATTTATGATTTAATATTAAATCATAAATGATTTAATATTATGTGGGACCCACATCATATGTGGTCCACAAATTGTTCTTTTAAATAGGGGTGGTTCTCGTATGATCCCTCCCATATATATATATATATATATGGGAGAGTTCAAATGAGAACACCCAAAATTTAAAGAAACAAAGGGAGTCATTTGGGACCAAATATGATGTGGGTCCCACCAATAAAAAATCATATATGATTTTCAATGGTGGGCTCCATTGAATCAGATATGATTTTTATTGGTGGGACCCACATCATATGTGGTCTAAAATGAGTTTCTTTGTTCCTTTAAATTTATAAAGTTCTCATTTGAACCTCTTCCTATATATATATATATATATATATATATCTTTGTGTGTGTATATATATGGAGGTGGGTTCATACGAGAACGCTAACTGTTTACGAGAATAAGAGAAATGTTAAAGGAGAAAGTAAAATAGAACAACAAGAAAGAGAGAAGAGATCTGTATTTCTCATTAATCACAAGCCCTTTAAATAGGGTCAGTTACATAGAGAATATGGTAAGCATGGAAGGAGATTTACTCCATAAATAACTCTAAACCTTTATGTCTACCTCTATCTATATTGTCACATCCTTTTGACGATGGCACACTTATCCTACAACACTCCCCCTTGTGCCGAGTCAAGGGAATGATGATGCACCATTGTTGCCTCGTTAAAACCTTACGCCAAAACAAAACCCCGTGGGAAAAATAAAAATAGGACGAAGGAAAGAGTACAACGCACCAGTTTATTTGCATTACATAGACTTTTCCTTTAGTCTAATAATCTCTCAGATTTTTACATTAGTCATGAGAGTTAAGAAAACAAAATGGTATATAAACTGTTGCCTCACTAAAACCTTACACCAAGGAACAAAACCCAATGGGAAAAATAAAACCTTGGGTGAAGGAAAGAGCACAACATACCAATACTACACATATAGTAGACTCCCCCTTTTGTCTACTACTCCCCCTGATTTGTACATTAATCAAGGGAGTTTGGAAAGTCTCAGTATTCCAATACTTTCTATATGTTTCCCAAATATGATTTTAGTTAATGATTTGGTAACCAAGTATGTCATATTCTCCTCGCATTTTGCTTGATTCACTCAAATATATATGAGAGTTTGTTATTGCTGATTGTATATAAACTTAAAGTAGAATATGCTTTGTGTTATCACCCTTATCCATTTTAGGAATGAGCTTTTTGTATGAGTCAAATAGATAGTTAATATCAGCAAAGACATATCAAGACAATATTTTATGTTTTTCTATAAGGGCTGGTATTTTTACCTTTCACATTCAACGTAGGTATTGAAATTCCATTATCAATCATATTTTACTCTTTGTAAGGGAATTATAAGCCCACATCAACGGTTCCAAAAGATTAATTTGATATCATTCTAATGATGTTGCGTTGGCGCTGAGCTAAATCTAGCTAACGAGTTCATTGAGAGATACAAAATACGGTCAAGTGTATTGTTCTAAGTACAATAATGCGCCTATTGCACTCAAATAGGGAATTCCAGCTCCTAAAGCCTCTTCATCATCATCCTTTAGACAAAATGGATCTTTCCTTTTATCCAACACTTCGACCGATCATGGGAGTGCTAGCCGGATGCACTTTGTCCATATTAAATCGCCTGATTATTTTCTAGACATATGCGATCGGTGAATTAATATCACAAACTCGGTGTCCTAGATTATATAGATACATAAAACCAAGTTTTCCCAAGATCTTTAATCTCAAATTCAGATTTTGAATAAAATAAAGTTTCTCTTATTTCATCAAGAGTATTTATTATGTTCATTACATCGACATATAGAGTTAACATCTGGAACTCGTTTTCTTTATAAATACGCACGGGCACAGTTTATCGTTCTTATATCCCTTCCCAATGAAGTATTCACTTAGGCAGGTATCCATATCCGCCTATGAGTGTTTCAATTTCATGGAGAACGCATTTCGTGGTTTCTACTAATATAATGTCATCAAACACTTTTATATATCTCTTATTCTAGATCCCCATAGAGATATGTAGTAACCACATTCATGAGCTGCATTTCCCGTCCTTCGAAAATTACTAGGCTAATTAATTAGCAGAACGTTATAACGTCCATCTCGAGAGAGCAAGTCTTCTCGTCATCAATCCGGGGCGTTGTGAGAAACCTTGTGCCAAAGGAGGGTCTTATACATCATGACTTAATTATTCTCATTACGCTTTTCTGACAAATGAATTATCTATGTCCTACGGGCTTTACACTTGGTGGGTTAGCACTACCGGACCAAATACCCGTGTATTTGTCAAATGTAATTATCCTGGATTGCTTCTATTAGGTCAATTTGCTCTTTGTTGACATTTTTCAACTGAGCATGGTTCGATGTTATAGTGCTCTATCATCTCACGAGCAACAATATATGTGAATATCATCAATGAGTATGTACGATCTATCCATCGACTCGTATGCACTTTCGTAATTTATTTGAGATTTATTTGATCTATGGAATCAAATATTAACTTCGGAGCGTCCTCCAGTAATGATTCATAGACATAGTTTTAGTTAGAGATAATCTAATGAGAGGTTTATGTATTGATGATAAATGGTTGTGCCTTACTCTTCTTTTCTTTTAGATGAGTATCTATCGAACCAAGTAGCTTCCCCCATTTCCTTTTGGGAGCCACGACCTCAACCACACCTCCACCATGTGTGATTGCAACACGCTTTCCAGTGGCGTTGTGCCCTTGTTTGGGGACTTTTATCTTACGAATATATTTGCAGTTGGTATATGTGATCTTGTCACTTGTAGAATAACATTAAACGTATCAGGTATCGAGTCTGATTCGTTTGACTTCAATTTTACTTTGTGAAGTTTGGGGATCAAATTGAGACATGATGGAAATATTCTATGACACTTCCAGTCGTTCCCGTGGAAAATCCTTTTTCCTATCTCCCCCTAACGACGGGAAGACTGTCTCATCAAAGTGACAACTCGCTAATCTAGCGATAAAGAGATCACCTGTCAAGGAATCTAATTAGCGGATAATTGTTGTGGATTCATATCCAACTTATACTAAATCGTTTTTAAGGACCCATTTGGGTGCGTTGTGGGGGCGCAATTGACACATGTACTACACAACCAAACATGCGTAAATATAAAATATCAGGCTTATATCCAGTTACCAACTGGTACGCATGATACTGGTTGGCTAGTAGTGGGTCTAAAAACAAATGAGTAAGGCTGCATGTAATATTTGCATAACCCCAGGAAAATGCGGGTTAATTGGTGCGCATAACTAATTCCCTATATACCATCTATATTCTTATGATGATAACTTCTATGAGACCATTTTATACATACACATGGGGTATATAAAACTCTACATTGATTGCAATATATATGCAATAATTATCAAATCCTTATGATGTAAATTCTCCAGCATTACAAGCCATATAGACTTAATGGGATAAAGAGGGATGTGAGCCCTTAAACGTATAACTAGTGCTTGGAGTGCAGCATTTCATGTGGACAATAATGCGACATGCGTTCATTGTGTCGAAACCAGAACCATAAAATACTTTAATGGCCCGCATTCTGGTTGTTTATGTCCATAAATATTACCTTGTTAATCATTGTAAGAATGGAATATTTTTGTATTATGTCCTTAGCTTTAGGATGGTCTCATTCCTGTCTTGGCTAAGGATCAGGGTTTATTAAAATTCTAGGTATTCGAGAAGGCTTATTATGATGTTGGTGTTACTTCTTGTGCTGTGGAAGTCAACAGTTGCAATTTAGTTAATTAACTCATTTTGCCTTTCAATCGAAAGAGAATGTGTCCATATGTATTTTTCAATACACGGATCATTGTATCATGACCATGGTGTCTCACGAGGTCATGTTGAAAAATATATGTGTAATTGTCCCAAATTTCTTAATTGGTGACAAAATATGATTTGATGACCTAGATACCCTACTAGTTTGACACATTAATTTCTCTAATATGTGTTCCTTTCATTTCATTAGAGTTGATGTACATATATACCCATTCCATTCTTATATTATGAATTCAAATTGATACGAATATCTTAACAAGGTTCTTATTAATATAGTGTTTTAATATTAATCTTGTACCAACACGAAAATGACAGTCCATCGTTTAAGTATTTTGGTTGGAGGAGTAAATATTAGTCTATTTTTTATTTTTGTGTGGAAGGTACCACCAAAACACTCAAGTTCTCCTCGATACATTCCAGCATGGAACGGAGAATATTGAGAGTTTTATATTTGTACTTATGATGTATTTCTTTACATTTATAATAGTTAAATATTTGGTTTTTCATCAGCAAATGAAATTAATTTAATACTTAAAATAAATTTCAAATGAACTTATGCTCTATCAATCTTAAATTGATCTGATATAGTTCATTTCCAACTTGTTTTTTATTTATTTATCTATAGACATTGTTATTAGAGTGTTTTTTTATTGTTCATTATTACTGGCGGTAGCAGATGCATATTTACTCCAAGGGTTGGAAAATCATCTTCGATACTTGCTATGACCCTGACCCTGACCCTTTATATGGTCTTGTCCATGCGGCGCATAGATGTCACATGTGTGAAATTGTCTTCGACTCACTTTCCCTTGGAGTTGTTTCCACCTCTAACACTTTCATTATTGACCATGAGAATTTTCTTTGTCCCAACATGGTTAGTATTGTTATCTGAAATAACCTTGTTATATCTCTGAACCACTTGCAGTAGGTTGATGAGTTTGTGTAAAGGTTACATTTCAACTTATATTAGTTCATTAATATGATTACTGATATATGAAAGGTGGAAATCATCCGTGAGTTCCTTGCCACGAAAATTGAGATGCATTTTGAGACACAACATTTCTTTGTTGAAATCAGCCATCTTTTAGTAATCGAGTAGATTTCATTTTACTATATGATTAGTTTGGGAAGTACGTAGTAATGTATACTCCTGATTTTGCTTTTCAGGAGTCCCACGATTCTTGGGGGATTATAGTTACCGATATTTCCAATGAATGTTGTGACTGTTGTATCGTCTCAAAAATCTCAAGGTATTTACTTGTAACTTAACATGTGATTTATAGGGTCAATATGTTTTGATGATTTTTACATATTTGCATATGTTTTTCCGAGCCTATCTTATGGCACAAGTTCTTCCGAGTCCAAGATGTCGTAAATAATGGAGTATATATGATTTTCTAAAAAGTCATGATCTATAATCATTTTATTATGTATTAAATTTCATTATCACAATAATATTGGATGTTTGTATGTTTAAATTTTATTGATAATACTTCATCAATATTTCAATTTGTCAAAAGAAATCACTCAATCTATTGGATTTCCAGGTAGTAGGGGAATCACATGGATTACTTAAGTCCCTACAAATCTTAGGGCTATTTACAGCCGTATGACAAAATCATTTCGATATATTGTGATTAATCATTTATATAATTGCACTTTTAGAGCTTCCGGCAAAAGCGCAAAAGGAATATGAGTTTAGCATATGAAGGCAATTTCAATATTTTGATACCATAATAGTATTTTAAGAGATTTTGGTAGAAGACCAAAATATTATGGAGGTTGGAAGTGTAACTTCCGAATATTAATTAAGATTGAAAATAATGAGTAGAAACTCATAATCAAAATAAACATTTGAATATTATTTTAATATTTTTATGTTTTTTAAGCTTTTGTGAGAATACCAAAAGCTATGGGAGTTGAAAATGTAACTTCCAAATAATTAATTATAAGATTGTGCATTATGATTAAGATGAACATTTAAATGTTAAATAAATAAATAATAATGTAAACTAATTAGATAAACCTCTAAATATACGAATATTAATTTTAACATTTAAATAATAAAAATAATACTGTAAACTAATTAAATAAGCATCTATTATTGTATACCAATAGGATAAGCATAAATATATTCATATACATAAATAAACTTTTGAATAATTTTTTTTATTAATAATGGATATTTATGAAATCAGTAATTAAAATAGTTGATTAGTTACTATTCAAACCCAATAAGTTACTAAAAACAATTTAACCATACAACATATATAAATCATTAAAATATTTCAAAACGATGATGTATTGCAATTTATGCTTTATGTTAATTATATCTTGTTTTTATTTACACAATAAAAACAAAGGAGAAAAATTAACTATGATGAATCATGTCCAATAAATCCATAATTAAATTAATTAACTAAGCATGTCCAATTATAAAGATTATAATTACGGAAGATAACAATATTTGATAGATCTAGACCTCAAGTTATCAATGAATTTTAATAATGAAATTTGTATTCTAAATAAACGAAGTATCCAAAAATAATAGCAGTACAATCATGAACTTCATATATTTAATATGCTATAAAAGAGGAGAGGAAAAAACAACCCAGAGTTTTCTTTTTGATACGTGCAGAAGAGAAAATGGTTTCATTCATCTGAAACTATATAATGCTAATTTTTTCATTAGGTTTTATGTTTTTTAATTTTTTTTAGAGGCAATTTATTTATGAAAACAAGAAACCATGAGTACATGACCAAGCAAGTTCACCAAACACAAATCAATAACAACCAATGGAAGGCTAACAACAAAGCATGAGGAAGCTAAAAATAAACATCAATCCATACTGTGTAGAACTTAGCCTCAACGAATTTTGCTTTCTGGTGCTAAATAATTAGTAATAAAACCATCACTTACAAGTTCGACATAAAAAAAACATACCTCGTGTCTCCGTAAAAAAAACCTTAGTATCTTTATGGTTGAATTCTCTCTTGACGTAGCATCGTCCTGATAACGTGTTAAAGGAGAAAGTAAAATAGAACAACAAGAAAGAGAGAAGAGATCTGTATTTCTCATTAATCACAAGCCCTTTAAATAGGGTCAGTTACATAGAGAATATGATAAGCATGGAAGGAGATTTACTCCATAAATAACTCTAAACCTTTATGTCTACCTCTATCTATATTGTCACATCCTTTTGACGATGGCACACTTATCCTACAACAAGAAACGTTTTTTATGTACAAAATCATATGTGATTTTGCACTAACTGGACCGTGCGACTTTTGGGGCCACTTAAGTCGCATGGAAAAAGTTATCCGGATCATTTATGATTTTGTGCATGAAAAAAATTTCATTTACAAATGATTGACTGAGGATTGTCCTCGTATTTTCTTAAATTTTTACCGTCCTCGCATGACCCCCCCCCTCTCTCTCTCTCTCTCTATATATATATATATATATACTTAGGATCGTGTGAGAAGGAAAGTTAAGATGCGAAGCGTAAGAAAAGATCTGAACCATTGATCACTTTTAATCTCATACCCATCCATGAATTACACCTTAGAAAGGAGTTGATCCGGTACATATTGATGCACCTCATGTCGGTGTATCTCATCCTAATGTGCATCCAAGGGTGGAGATCTCTTCTTACAGTTTTCACCATAACTCTCTTTCTCACCAGAACCTAACCCTATATATATATATATATATAAGAATTACCTATACGTCTAATATATACCTGTTTAATTTGACAATCAATTGATTATGCATATAGGTCATTCCAACCCACCCAATTTTTGGGTCTAATCTAAATTCTCGATTGTTTTCTTATGTAGTCTTATTTTGACTTTTATGGTGTTTGGGAAAGCGACACATGAATTTAGTGGTAATCAACAAATTATGTGTTTACAGGACTCGATGAACCAAAAAGGTATTGGTCAAATGGACGTAAAACAACTGTTTATTTTATTATTCTATGCATGTTATTTGTTTTTCTTTACGTCTTTCTTTAGATATGCTTCGCATTCAAGAACTCCATCGATATCACCTTCTGTCTAGTCTTACCTAATTTTTCCGTAAAAAACATCATACTCTTTTTATTTTGTGGAATTTGAATGTGAACATATTTATCTACAAAAATAAGAAGAAATAAAAAACATTTTTGGTTTAATTAAAGAACACAACCCGGCCTATGAAATAGCAAAATCACCACAAAAATAATCCACAACTAATCCTATAACATAACCAATAGATGTCTTGATATAAATAACGAACCCACTAATTTGTATCTTAATTCTTAACAATCTATATTGAATCATAAAAATCTGAACACACCGATGACAGTGTGTCGAGACCTCGTCCATCCCAAAGTGCATCACACCATCATCATTGTTTAATCACCAAGGCTGTCAAATATAAAACTAATCATTGTCGTGCAAGACCAAAAAATCCATAAACAAAACCCTAAGACTGTCAAAAATACAAATACATTAGTGATGAAACTAAACAACTGAAGGAGTTAAAACATTATGCAGTATTAGGATTAACTAAGGTGGCGTTTATTTTTTAAGAGGTGCTGAAGTCTGAAGTCTTATTTCACTTCTGATTTATAAAAGGTGGTGCTGAAGTCTGAAATCTAAATCCATAAGACTGTTTGTTTTTGTAAACTTCTGAAGTCTGAAATAAGTCCCATCTCCTCTACCCACGTATAAACAACTCCAATTTTGTTTCTCTCTTCGACTTCTTGAGGCTTTTCTGAAACCAGTTTGATTAATTATGCTTTCTAAATTTTATCGAGAATTCTTTGATTTCGGTTGCTTCTTTTTCGGCAAGAATTACCACTTTGTTCATCTCTACAGGATGATGAAAACTCACATAGATGAAAACCCTCTTGATTTGGATCTGATTTAGATCGATTTAAGCTACCGGAGGTGATGGAGGGTTAGGTTTTGACAGAACTCATGGAGGTGATGGAGATGGAGGCGTGGTATAGGATTAAGAGGGATACAAGAGGTTAGGTTACCTCTATTTTGTCCAGAGCTTATTAAGTGATCAGTGCCTCTGAAACTAAAATGAAAACAAACAGTCTGAATGCAAAAATGTCAAACCGAATCAGACATAAGAGCTAATTCAGAGCTGAAAAGGGAAAAACAAATAGCACCTAACTGTTTATAATAAGAGAAAATTATTATACAAAAAAAAATACCCAAAATATCCAAAATCTTTTCCAAGTTACAAAAAATGATCAAAAGGTTTGTGGATCCATATAGTGACTCACATACTTCCATATAGTCCCTCACGGAATGAACTCACGGGTGGACCCGTATAGTGACTCACGGCATGGACTCCACTGAATGGTTTCCAAGGGAGTCTGTGAGTCACTATATGGATCCGCGGACCTTTAGGTCATTTTTGTAACTTGGAAGAGTTTTTAGATATTTTGGGTATTTGTTTTTTCAAAATAGATATTAAAATAATTTTTCCTTATAATAAATAACTAGGTACAAAGTATTATTTAATATAAAATAAAATAAAAAGTAATTACGGTTTTTGGGTCTAGGTATATTGTAATTATTATGAAAAGCATCCGTTATATTTTTTGATTATAAATGTATATCTAGTAATCTAGGTACATATTTTACCGAATCCATCATGCTTTAATTTATGTAAGAGCTCTTGTTACAATAATTATAAAGAATTTTTAATGGTTGTTAACTGAATTTTATGTAACAATAGTTAATACTTAATACATTGTTGTCGTGTTAAATATTTTTAATTAACAAAGTAGTTGTATCTATTCAATTTGAGAATACTTAACTTCAAATTAGCGGAGATAAAGTTGTTCAAATAAATATAGTAACACGTCTAGTTATTTTTAAACGTCTGGTGATTAAAAATTATACAGTTATAAATTAGTTAAGGTGTCGTTTACTAAACGCTTACCTAGGTAAAGGCTTACGATGTCATATTACCTTACCGGACGAATATGACAAAGACCAAAAATCTTATCTGGTAAGAGCGGTAAGAGCAAAAGCAATGACCCAGAGTCTTACCCGGGTAAGTGAGGACGACGGTTTTTACCATGTAAGCGCTTACCAGGTAAATTGTTGCATATGTTATCATTTTGGTAGACTAAAATTTTACCCGTTAAGCAAGTGATAGGGTTGGATTTTGTCGGTAAACACTTACCCAGGTAAGTTTTAGTAAAACGGCCCTAATATTGATTTGTAGTTTACTTAAAGTTTAAATTGACCAATAAGTCATCTGATATAGTATGGATCGAGGTGAGATGGGCTGTCTTATATTTGATATGGGCAAGTATAAATAAGGTGGTGTTTAAAGAAGGTAAAAAGAAACTAGTTGATCAAATTCACGAGTTCAAAACAATTATATACGAGTGGGTAAAAAGGAGAAGTAAGGAGGTATCGGGGGATGGATTACGGTGGTTGGACAACAACCAAATACGGCAAGGCAGTAGCAGTAGCAACTAATCGAGTTTTGGAATCGAAAACGGTCGTGACTATGGAAAGTAATCTGATGTTTACACCTTGCAAACATAGTGTTATTTTCTGCAGCTGAGTCGATATGCCATGTACTGGTAGTTTTGTGTAGTTTATGTTTTTTACCTAGTGACACTGTGCTCTTTTCTATTTTTGGAGCAATTCTACAGAGGTGGTTTATGGTCTCGTGTTTGTTTTCTGTGTAAATTTTCATTGGTTTGGTAATAAAATCTTGGCCTTTAATTTTTTTTTTTTGGCAAATAACTTTGACATCAAGCTTATGATATACAAAGAGAGTTCGAAATTTGTTACATGTCAAATAAAACTTTGTAAAAGTACTTCAACGATTGTATCATATGATGAATTGATGATACATCAAGAACTGTAATTATATGACAAGTTATTATCATTTATAAAATATGGTTGTATAATACTTAAAAAGATAAAAATATTTTCAGATATATTAAAAATAATATTTATTTAATATCGTAAATTAAGATATTACAGTTTTAGGTCAAATTCAAACACTTGAATATATTAATTGACTTGACTTAGAGATTTGTTCAAGTATTTCCACAATCTAGAATAATAATGGAAAACTTCTAAACACTAACTTTGAAATAAACGAGACAAATAAAAAATACATTAACTATATGAGTTAGTGGGTGTGATTTTAATATTACTAAAAATATATATATTTTATTAAGTTTGATATATCTCGATTTTAAAGTTAAGAACTTAAATCTTTTAACTTTGATTCATGATTTTTCTACTTTTTATTTGTCTTAATTATATTTCAAATTTTTGTGTGGTTTAAGAGGGCGTGAGAGCTTTCAGGTGGTCCGGTTATCGATTTAATAAAGTATTTTACTGCATTAGTGGAGCTTAAATGTTACGATATATTTGAACTTATTTATCAGTTATTTAATCAATTATTTATATAAAGTTCAGATTAGTTTTAAAAAGTTTCATGTATAGAGTAATAAGTTTTAAATTTGAATTTTAAAAGTTTTTAAGAATATTAGTAAACGTTTATAAGATAGTAAATATATTAGTTTGAATATGTAACACTCCTATTCAGAAATAAGGAGATCCTTCTATATCGAAATTTCAGTTTCTAAAATAATAGGAAAATTCTTGGATAGCCCGGTAAGAATGTGGAGAAGAACCAAAACGGAATGGTTCCGCTTACTTAAAACTAAGAGGTTGGACAAGCAACCATTTCCCAAGACCGCGCAAGCAGCGCCGGTGTATATTCATTACCACTACGGCGTAAACCCCGAATCAGAAGGTGAACCTACGATTACACCGTAGACTTCTAAGTTGCCCAAGAAGTATTTGATCGCTTCAGGAAAATGGAAAAGACTTTTTCGTCTAAAATCACTTTTTTTCTATTTATATAAATACTATTATGACCTTAATGAACTGATCGCTTGCTCTTGCTCCATTCTCCCTTAAAGCTATGGAATTCGGGGTTCTGATTATGATTAAGGTATTATCGAAGGATATTCAAGATGACAATCTATGAGAGTTTTTTTGTATAATCATGTTGAAAAGGCTGGGATTTGAATCAGGCTCGAAAAAATTGAAAACGACGAAAAAGAGCGAAAAATGGTCTTCCTCGACCTGATGTGTGACCTGGGTCACCTCCCAAGTTGCTTAAGCCTCTGTTTGAGGAATTCGGGTCTCAAGAGACCTTTCATGCGACCTAAGTCGCGGGTAAAGTCTCGTGAAGGCCTGATGTGCACAAAAGGTCGAATTTCGGGGGTTTTCTTTATTTGGTCATAACTTTCTCATTTGTAACCCGATTGGGACGATTTCAGAGGCTATGGTTTTGTATTTTGAAGCTATTCAATATGAGAACAAAGAGTATTAACTTTTTTTCTAATATTTAGGGTTCCTATAAGTCAAAAGGTAAGCCTATAACCAACCATTTCTTAACCTAGAGTTTGATTCTTTTCACCTCAACCCTCATTTCTTCTCTTGGGTTTGTGTATGTTTTGGGAGTAAAGTAAGTGTTCAAGAGAATCTATGAATCATATATCTAGATGTTTAAGTTGGAGATCTAAGGTCTTCACCACTTTGGAAGCTAAAGATGGTTTGGAACCTAGGTTTAACCTAAACCAGCCATGTGAGTTCAAGTTGCTTTGTGAAACTTTGTACATGCCAAACATGTTAATTTTGAAGTATTAATGTGTCTTAATTGATATTTATCAAATATATGGATTATTTGGTGAATTTTGCATATTTGATTTTACAAAATCTCGTGAGATACCCGTATTTGGGTATTTTTTTACATGAAGTATATAATATTTATACACGGCAAATGACACCAAATAAATTCACACACCCTCCTCACCTTTGGTGAGGTTTGAATGTATTTGGGGTTTGTGGACACTTTGGTGAATAAATCTTGAGAGTGTATCATTTTTGATGATTTATTACATAAACGGAGATTATTCGACATTAATGCGCTCTTGATGCCTTTGGTTTTATAAACCATTTGGAAAATACACATTATTGGGTTATAAAGTTTTTTGAAGATATAAATAGTATTATTCCTTTTGGAAAATGTCAATGACGGGTTTTTGAGGTAATCATACTTTAGGAGCACATGTTTGTATAAACGTTGGTTAAATACGTTTTATTGATTATGATGACTTTATAAAATAGTCAATTGGTTTGTTGAGCTTTTGGCTCGGTTTTGACTTAGATGAGTCTTGGGGACACTTGTTCGATTTTATTTGCTCTATGTCGAACTTTCAGAGTTATATGCAATTATGACAAATTTATTTGAATATTTACATGTTTTGAGTGCCTCAGTTATTCAAATGGGTTCATGTAATTTTAGCCTGTGCAATTATTCATAAGTATAGGAGTCGGTCTTTATTGGTTTAAAATGGGATGGTTTTTCCCGTGTTGCGACCCATAATAGACATTGGGTCATTGGGGCATTATGTGTGGGCTCTTGAAGTCGGACATCAGTCATTGGTCATATGGTTTAATTTTTGAGTTGGTTTTAATAGGATGGTTATTCTCATATTGTAGCTAGAAATAGGCATTGCGTCATCGAGGGAATTATGATATGGGCTCTTGAAGTCGAACATCTGCCATTGGCCATATGGTGTAATTTCTAGTGAACGAACATATCTCAGATCATCAAGTTCCAATACAAGGTATAGATCGTAGGTGGTTGAACTTGAGACCATTGATCCATAGTGGGCTCATTAACGTTGACACGTGACTTACTTTTATGTTTGTTGCATTCGATGGATACATGTCTCCCCCGTCACCCAAAGATGCTATTTTTAGACTGTGTATTATCCATGTTTTCGGCATTGTTTTGGTTATGAACTATATCCATAATTTATTAGTTTGGTATCTTGTAACTTCTAGTTATTCATGTTCTGGGTGTTTTGAATAATTTTATCTACACTTTCTGTATTTGAACATTCAATCTCATTTACTTTTTCCTGAAGAACGAGTGTTTTGATAAATGAGTCTTGGAAATGATGTTGTTTTTATACTAAATACATTTCAACTCGGAAGTTGTGATTTAAATAACATCTTTTTAGTTTTAACATTTTTAATATTTAAGATAAAAACTGCTTGAACTCACTAGGCGTTAAGCCTAATCTTTTTTATTTGTTGGCATGTGCATCAAGTCCTCGTTGGGGAGTGGTACTAGTGACACTGTGATGAATAGAATGTTAGTTAAAGACACGAGAAGAATCTAGCTATTCGGTAATGTCTTCTGCATTTGTAGCTATCGACTGTTATTGAGTTTTAGTAACAACCAACCTAGACATAGTCTTTATGTAATGGTTGGTTTATCAATTGTTGATGTTAATTCTAGAATTTTCTATTCAATATAATTTAAGTATTGATTTATTAAAAACGTTTTATGATTTATTTGGTGTATTATCAAAAAAATAATTTAGTCGTTCTTTTCAAATTTGATGGTGTTATATACTTGTAAATTTCGAAATTCGATAAAAAATTAAAAAAATATATCAACGTGAGTATCAAATTAACAAAACAAAATACACGTCTTTTTTTTATATAACATGGTTAATCAAAAACTTAATTATATTTAAGATAATTTATATTTAAAAAATATAAAGTAAATATATGAATTTCTCAGTTGACTATGAGCTAATGTTTTTAAGAAGTTGTATGTCCGCTAGAATAATAATGTATAACTTATAAAAATATTTGTATTATTAGTTAATAAGTTGTTTTTAGGAACTTTTATAAATTTTCTTCAAAAAAAATGATTTTTATAAATTCTTCTATAATATATGAAAGTTTATATATTAATGTGATTTCTTGAAATATTATGCATTTCAAAATAAAAAATATTGGTATTTTGATTTGTTTAATTTGTAACACTTTAATATACATCTTACATCTTAAATAGAAGGTTGCTATTCATATCTAGTTACTAAGATATACTTAATTCTTATCCCTTATATCTCACTTAGATTACATATCCATGTACGAGGAATATGAATAGAATTCATCTGAATTAATTATGATAATAATTATGTAATGTGTAGTTGGTTTTCAAAATAAATACCATGTTGCTATTAGACATGGGAATGGACCCCGACCCGTTGGGAACCTGGTCCACCCGCCCCAGTCAGGGATGGGGATGAGTATCGCATTCCCCTTCCCCGCACCGCACCCATTATATATATATATATATATAACATTTTCAACACTAATTCATAATTTCCTGCCCATTATATATATATATAGATATATATATATATATATATAACATTTTCAACACTAATTCATAATTTCCTATTTTCTAACTAGCATGGTGGAACACAGGCTTTAGAAGCCGAGGGGACAAGACTAATCTTTTATATGGAAAGTAATGGTTGAAGAGGACCAAGATTCATATAAGCTCGATGAACTGTATCACGCTGATTAACATGATTATTATAGATTTGACAACGCAAACTGAAATCTCGTTTTAGTGTACTAAGATCAATATCATTATTTTCCATTTGAACTTTTTTGCTAGGGTTCTCAATAATTGGGGTACTAATGTCGGGGTGTTCTCTATATTTGCCATCTCTTCGGTATCTTGAGAAGAACTTGTATGTTATCTTTTAAAAAACCCATATATAGTAGTTTGCTTTTTCAGGTTGATCTACATTCTATTTTTAAGAATACATGTTACACAAAATTTCATATTTGCACAAGTAAATGTATTGAAAAGGAAAAGTAAAAAAATTAAAGTACATGTTAGGACATAAGTTTGTAGTTTGCTAGTACTGTCACAACTCACAAATCTAGTGTTTGAACTTTTATTTCTTCAATGCGTAAATTAGGCAAAACTAAACATAAACAACAACCAATGAATGAATATATTAGATGATTAAATATAAAATTCAACAAAAACATAATCAAAGATAAGAGTTAGACTTACCAACATGTAATGATGTTTTAAGGTACGCCATATAGATGATAATCGATGAAGATCATGTCACTATAAGATTGGTTGTGCCAAGTAGGGGTGAGGGGTGGGGTACTAAGGTTTCACCATTTAAGAAAAAATAATTTTTTTAATGAGGAATAGAGCTGTATCGTAGCGTTTGGTACGCAGACTGGATGGGACAGAACTGGACGGGATAGGACTGGACTAATTGTGTGTCCTATGTTTGGTACGACTAGAACAAGACTGGACGAAATGTCTGTTTTACGATGGTAACTATTAAAATGACCATATTGCCCCTAAATGTTGTTTAAGGTTAACATGTACGTAATTTAAAAACATTCCAATACAAGTATTCTAGATAGAAAACAAATGCAATAACTCAATAATATTATATCTTTTCACCCAATTCAAAATATTATATATAATAATTGTTCGTGAAGGGATATCATTCAAAACATAAAACTCCACCACTCTTTTTCACCTAACTATGTGCTTCCATGGATAAACTCATTTTCAACCCTGTACATCTACCAAAACACAGTAGCATATGTGAAGAAACAAGTCTAGAACCCTAAACATGACAGTACCAACGTGACACTAGCAGATGTGAAGAAAATTGCCAATCAAACTATTCTGAAATCAAGAACCAAAACAGGGGATGCAAACAAGAAACAAGTCTTAAAATTGAGTCTGAAACAAGTCCAAAATCGAGTCTGAAGAAATCTAAATCGTAGACCATGGAAGTCGAAATAGAAAATTTGGAGAAATCAAAATCGAGAAGTCGTGGAGAAGAAGTCGAAATCGAAATCAAAAACCAAAAGAAGAAGTCGTGGAGAAATCAAAATAAAAAACCCAACAAAGAAGTCTTGAACATGGAGAAACCGTACCTGATGATGAACGATAGAAGATGACGAACAGATATAGAAGAACTCATGAAACTATGGAGGCGTTGATTTTATTAGGTTCAAGAATCAGAGGTTAGAAGGGGCAATATTGAAATCTTACATTTAGTCCCATGTTGTTCCACCTATTTTTGTGGAACTACAATTCTTAGCTTTTGTCCCGTGAAATCTGATTTTTGTCCTATGTGATTTTGTCCCATGACTTACCAAATATAGGACAATTCTTTTTTGTCCCGTCCCGTCCCATGTAATCTGCGTACCAAACACACCCTATAAGATCTAGGTTATTTTTTTTTTGAAATAATAAACATATTATGTTGGTTTATTGGATTATCCATTTTGGGCTTTTAATTATCTATTGCCTATTGAATTACTAAGGAGACATGGCCTCTTACTACGTATTGGACTAGGTTTAGTTAGTGGATGGCCTATTCAAACAACATACTAAATTGTTGAAAAATATCATTCGATATGTGCGAAGTTAAAATATTATTCGATATATTTTGATACATGTGATGATAATTTTTTTAGATTAAATAATTTGTTTTATTTTAAATTATTAATTATTATATAATGTTGTGATTCTTTTTTATTAAATTAAATATCTTTTGATTTTAAGTTTACTATAAGAATTAAATATATATGGTCTCAGGTCTCTTACATATTTGATTTAAAAATAAATTATATAAATGGTGGTCGACGATGATTCAGATCGGTGGTGATCAGTGGTGGTTTAGATCAAGTAAGAAGGATACGGTAAATTTGTCTATTTGAAAACTAAGATGAAAAAGAAATCTCTTTCAATTATGATGTAATGTCCAAATTCATGAACGATAGAATGTGTAGAATTCAATTCAATTTCATAGATAAACCAAACAAATTAACCAAATCTGAATTAAATTAATCATTCTGGAATTCCATCAAAATTTCAAGAACCAAACCATCCCTAGAGACAATAAGGGTTGAAATTAACAAAAAATAGACACCAAAACCAAACTTTACTCAAATGAAAAATTGTTTGGAATCAAATGCATTTTGTATCAGAGCTACGATAACTCACTTTCTTCTAATTTCAATTTGATCATTGTTCGATCAAATTGAATGGATTCTCGTCTTCTTTTGTTCGATCTTTGTTAATCGAATCTATCAATTGATTCTTTTCTTCTCTTGATTCGATCTTCGTTCGATCGAATTCAATTCGTTCTTGACTCGATTAGGTCAAATTACAATATGAAATTTTGGATTTCCTGCTTCATTCATCTCGTTCTTGACGATTAGGTCAAATTACAATCTGAAATTTTGGATTTCCTGCTTCTATAATCTGAATCAACCATGGGTATCAATACCAATACGAATATACCACTGAGTATTAATATGAATAGCCCGATGTATCTTCATCGTTCTGATAATCCAGGAATGCAATTGGTGTCTACTGTGTTTAATGGAACTGAATTTGCTTCATGGAAAAATATCAATGATCATAGCTCTGATACCATGTGCGGAAAGAAAACCAAACCAGAGAAATTCGGAAATATTTTTTGTATTGAATTAATTGAAAGAATTACATGAAAGGAACCTATTTTATATGACATTACAAGAGAGAAATAGGTTCATGCTAGGACGGTAACAATTTACGAGAATGCAAGAACAATCATCAGTCGATCATTTTGTACATGAAACTTTTCATGTACAAAATCACATATGATTCATGTATAAAATCAATATGATTCACGTACAAAATCATATATGATTAGCCGTGACTTTTCCCGCGACTTGTCCACGGGAAAAGTCGCGCGTGTCCTTTTTTATGCTTACAAAATCACATATGATTTTGTACATGAAATCATATATGATCTTTGTATATGAAAATTTTCATGTACAAAATGATTATCTAAGAATTGTCCTCGTATTCTCGTAAATTAGTACTCTTCTAACATGCTCTTTTACAAGAGAACAATAAACAGAAAATAAACTCGTAACTGAAAGGTGTTATAACAAACTCAACAAAGACGTGAACATATCTAACACATTTTTTAATGTAAAATTTCCATTTCTTTTCCATGATCCCGAGTGACCGAGTCGACTCAGTTAGCATGATCGATCAAGAGTGTAGTTGACTAACGTCCATCTACATCTCGGTGCTCTTTTCCTTGAAACTGTGACCTTGAAATTGTAAAATTCGGGCGCCAACATCCACAAAGTCAAAAGATTATGAAGAAATTATACTTCAATCGGATCTTGTTTACTTTTGCCCTCTCGATTTTCTGTTTTTTCTCCGCCATGGACGCCGATTCTGCTCAAGAGTCGCTACTCGGATCAGCTCGTGTTGTTTTTCAGGTTTCGATTCCTCCAAAAATCACATAAACACTTCGTCTTGTATACAATGCAATTTGATAACAAAATTCATGATTCTTTGGCGATGTTTACATGATAAATCGTGTATTTGCTTCTGTGTTTGGTTCCTTTTTGTTGTGTTTTAGGGTTTAATTCCCAAATGTAGCTTATCTATGTGTTTACAATCCAAGTTTCGTTCCATATTTACAATCCAATTTCTCAAATTGGGGAAGATAATGGATAGTTCTTAGACTAAAGACTTGTAATTGCGTATGATCTTTAATCAATTTTTACTTTATTAATCGCATATTGGCATCTGATTTAGGGTTTACCTTGTCATGTTTTAGGGCTAAATTCACATTTTGAATCCATAATTTTATCATCTAATGGTACAATGTTCACTCTTCGTTAGCCAAAAATATGATCTTTGATCACTTGACACGTTGTGTTAGATTCTGAATTAGGGTTGTTGTGTCATATTTTTAGTCTTCAAAAAACGCACATAATCCATTTTTCAGAAATACAATTTGTTACCTTATGGTTGTTATTATTAATCTTTTATTCTGTTTGTAAGGTGGTCACATTTTTAGTCAAAACTGAAATCTAATCTATTCGTTTATATGGTGGATCGGTTCTTAGCTATATGCTTCAATGTTACACCTTTTGGTTGCAATTCGTTATCTAAAGCTTTACGGTTGATCTTATTTATAGGCTAAGGATTCTTGGAAAACAAGCTAGGATTTAAACCTAATTCTACTCTGTAACTAGGAAAGTAATTAAAAATATAAATCTTAATCATAAATTAATACTAGGAAACATTAAAAATATAATTTTTATTTGACTAGGAATGGAGAAACGAATTAAAAGAAGTAAATTTCTAAAGTAAATAAATTAATTGTTTTGAAATATAAGATGTATTCAAACTTGAGGAACAAAAACTTACATGTTGCATTAACATTCAAAACAAAATAAAAAATATATAATCAACCATGGATACTTGATTAAGCCTGCCGTCAAAATTTACTTTGAAGTGTATAAACTGTGAAGTTAGTTACTAATTGGTTTATGTGAGGTACTATGTATATGTTTCAGTTAAAAATGATTATATTCACCGAATAAAAGAATTCTCGAATTATAAAACTCAATTTTCATAAATTGAAAATTCAAGGCAATATATAATCTTTTAATATGAAAAGTAGAAGTAACCATGACAAACTTGTTGGCAAACGAAATTTCCATTACAAATGACAAAATTATGAGCAGTGTATAACTTTCTATCAGACAAGTTTCAATTGTTAGTTATTACCTTATTAAAATGATTTACCATTATAAATGCTATTTAGAAATAAAAAGAAAAATTGGACATGGAAAATAGTACCATATAAATAAAAAGAAAGCTTGACTGCTTTAGTTTTGACTTAAGTTAGAACAAAAAGGAATAAATGCTTTGGCATGAACCTTTGACGAATGACTAGTGAACATAGAGATTTACCACTAAACTAGAGATACTTACGCATCATTTATACATGCATGCTACATTAATAATATCCAAATTTTCTAAGTGGTCAAGTGATCTTAGAGAGACACACAACCACTTCATTTTTTGTGTCTAACCAAACTTGAGAATTGATAATGGTGACTAGGGGTGTACAAAAAACCGTCAATCCGTGAAAACCGCCCAACCCAACCCGCTAACAGCCTGATTAAACCCGGCCCACCAACCCGCTAATTAGGAGGGTTGAAATTGGGTTAGCAAAATTCAACCAACCCAAACGCCAACCCGCCGCTAATATATATTATTTCGATAAAATTATATATAATATTTATAGATTACAACCATTATAAAAATATAATTTATAGCCCTCGTTTTATGCTCGTTTTAGGAAGTTTAGATTTTTGTCGGTAGTTGCTATAAGGTTTCAAATTTCAATTCATGTAAATCTTGTGTGGGTTAAATCTTGTTTTACTTTTTGGGTACTATAAATATTTCTGCTCGTTTTGTTTTACTTTTTGTGTTGATCTTTTGTGTGCTTTACTTCTGGAGAATTTCTAGAGCTGTCAGTAATTGCATCAAAGATCTCAGGGATCAAGTCAATTAGGACATTATCACTTATTTCTAGTATTGTTTAATTTAGAGTTTTTCCCTATCATTTCCTTAAGTTGTTGAGAAAGATATGGAAAGGATTCTTCTTCTCTTGTATTAATAGGTCTGCTTCGTGTATTTTGAAATCACAGTGAAATATGAAAAACCTTTGAGGTTCATCTCTGATAGTTTCTAAAATTTCATTTTCTAAAGATGTTATCCTTAATTGACTATGTTATTAGCAATGAAATATACTCCTAAACCTCCAAAAATCGAAGACAACGACGAACCAAACTCGTCTAAGAAAAGGGGTGGTAGAACTTCAAATGTTTGGGTTCATTTTTCAAAAAAAGACCATGTATTTGTAATTATTGTGGAAAAGACTATGCATATCATAGTAAGAAAATTGGCACAAGTTCTTTGTGGAATCACTCAAGAAACCAATGCAAGAAGTATTTGGATAGCCTTGGCGATAAAAATCAAAAATTGCAGCTTTCCTTCTATCAATGATAATGAGGTGTCTTTTGATAAAGAGAAATGTCGAAAAGTCGTGGCTAGGTTTGTGGTTAAGGATGAACAACCTTAGTACCGTAGAGGGTGAAGGATTTAGAGAACTTGTTAATTAGGATTGAGTCGGAGAGGTCCAAGATGGTCGTACTTGATTGAGGATTTGATGCTATCATCTAGACTTTTGAAGTTTAATTCCAAGACTTAAGGATTTTAATATATTTTTGGATGATTGTAATTTGTAATAATTAATGACTTTGTTGGGTATATTTTTGGTATTATTTATCGTAGTTCATTTGTAAACTTTATGCATATTGCTAACCCGCCAACCCAACCCAACCCGCCCTAACCCACAAAGCTTGGGTTGGGTTGAGATTTTCTGAACCGCCATAATTGGGCTGAGTTGTAAAAATGTCACAAACCGCCCAACCCAACCCGCGTACACCCCTAATTGGTGACAAGCAACTAGATTTATGGAAAAATTGGAGAATTTTGTTATGATATTTTACAGAACTTTGATGCAAATAAGACATCATTCTTGATTCTTCATTTTCTTTGATTTGTTTACTTGTTAAATGGTCGGAAGGGGTGGCAAAGATTCACTCTTGGCCTAATGACAAATTGTTCACTA